>VDFB02086081.1:353246137-353480300 GCA_007258455.2 Sequoia sempervirens | reverse complement strand
AGAATCCAACATAGATAATCCATACATATCTGGTTGCTTCTTCTCACATGTAGACCTCCTCACAGGCTAAGGTTGAGGTTGTGGTTCTTCTTTAGAACTCTTAGAGCTTCTCAAACTCTCCTCAATTTTACGTACACTATCAATGTGTTGTTCCTCTTTTTTTGGAGCTAGAGGTACTTCAACAACATTATTTTCCTTTGTATTTCCTTTCATCCCTAACTGCAGTTCCACTAAAGAAGGTTTCAGCTCCTAAAAGATTACATTTATTATGTATACAACCTTTTCAATCACAGGATTCCAAAACTAGTACCCTTTCACACCAATGTCATAGCCAAAGACACAATGTCTCCAATTTAGATCTCTTCACAACTTTTTTCTCTAATTTATATCTCTTCACATCTGACATGTAAACATATTCTTTGTAGCCAAAGACATGAATATGTCTCAGAGAGGGCTTCTTACCAAACCAAGCTTCCATAGGAATTTTGTCAACAAGTGTTGATGAAGGAGACTAATTCAACAAGTAACTTGTTGTAGCCACAACCTTAGCCTAGAAATTCTACTCCAGACCAACATTTCTCAACATAATTCTTTCCTTCTCCAGCAACATCTTTTTTAATCTTTCAACAACTCCATTTTTCTTTGGAGTGTAAGGTGTTGTTTTATGCCTCGTAATTCCATGGTCTTTACAATACCTTTCAAATTCTATAGAACAAAATATACCACCATTATCTGTCCTCAAGAATTTGATTTCTTACCAGTTTGATACTCAACCAAGTTCTTGAACTCTTTAAACTGACTGAAAACTTCTAATTTTCTTTTTAGAAAATACACAAATTCCCTTCTTGAATAATCATCAATGAATGATACATAATATTTTGAATTCGACAACGAAGGAATATTTATTGGACCAAAAAAATCATAGTGAATATAATCTAAAATACCAAAATATTTATGAGGACTAGAGTAGAAAGAAACACGATGATGTTTTCCATATATACAATGTTCCCAAAATTCAAATTCAATGTTTTTGTTTTTCAAAATTTCTAATCCTTCTCACCAATGTGACCAAGGCTTTGATGCCAGAGCATATTATTCTCTACAAGAATTTTAAATTCCAAAGAATTATCCCCTATAGGAGCTTTAGTCTCCTTTACATGATCAACTTTTTGTGAGTTTGCAGAGACACTTTTACATTGAACAACAAGTGCATCCAACTTATATAGAGTATCAATTTTGGCACCCCTAGCCAACACCATTGAGCCTCTAGTCATTTTACAGCCATTTCTAGAGAACGAGACTTGCACTCCAACACCATTCAACTTACTAACAGAAAGTCGATTATGAGCCAAACTTGGTATATGCATTATGCCATCAATTCATTTTATTCTTCCATCGGGAAATTTTATTCTGACTCTTCCATAGCCAACAATTTCCAAAGATGAATCAAGTGCTTGCTAAATACACGTTTCCACCATCATATTCTTCATACTTTGTGAATCGGTCTCTATGAGATGTCATATGGAAAGATGCTCTAGAGTCTATCAGCCAGACATCATTGGATGCTTGAGTTGCCAAGGATGCAATGAAGGCATCAACCTCACTCTGAGAAGAATCATTATTGGAAGATTTCTTCTTCTTCTTTTTTTCCTCTTTATAATCCTTTCAGACATGACTAGGTTTCCCACAGTTACAACACTTGCCCTTGGAATTTTTCTAGGAGACTTTGATCTTCCTTCTGATTTTGAATTAGACTTCTTTTCCTTCTTCTTTCCTTTTTATTTCAATCTACCTTAAACATCAAGAGCCTCCTTTTCCATCTCAGAAGATTTCCTTCTCATCTCTTCTAATAACAAAGAAGCAAAGACATATTTCATCTTAAAATTAGATGTTGTACTCCCAATAGCGATCACCAAGTGATCCCAAGAATCTAACAAAGAACATAACAATAGCATGCATCGATCTTCTTCATCGATCTTCACTCCCATAGATGCTAACTAAGCAATCAACATGTTAAAAGAATTCAAGTAATTAGCCATAGATGCCCCTTCCTCCATCTTCAAAGAGTATAACTTCTTCCTTAAGAACAACTTATTCACAAAGGACTTGCCCTGATAAATGTCTCCAAGCTTCTTCCACAAAGATGTAGTCTTCTCTTCATGAACATTTAGGAGAACAAAGTTTGTTAAATAGAGTCTTATCAACCCTTTCACTTTTCTATTTGCGAGGTCACAATCTTCTTGCTTCATTCCAGAAGGTTTCATTCTAGACACATTAAGCCAAAGATCATGATCCACCAATAGGTCTTCCATTTTCAATTTTCACAAATCAAAATTGCTACCATTGAATTTCTCAATTTTAATCTTTCCTCATGTGCTTGCCATCTTAATCTACAATTGAGATTACCAAGTTTCTACAAAACTCCCATAGAATAGGATTGACACAAAAAACCCAACCTACCCACAAGGATAACACAACTAGCTAGGCTCTGATACCACTTGCAAGGAAAGCTTAAGGTGCAAAACAAACTCTCCTAATGCCAAACCTCAGAGAAGAATGCAAATATGTCTTTAAATTTTATAATTACAATTCATTAAGATGCTCATGAAAGGAATAATAGAATAGAGAAATAAAAAAATACACAGTTGACTCCAGATTTACGTGGAAAAAACCTTATGGTTGAAAAACCCACCACACCAAGCAATGCCACTTTGTATTATAGTAAACAATGTTCACATTCAGAGTTACAAACTCATGCTTTTAGAGATGTCAATATTATAGTAGCAACATTTCCTTGATCAACCTCATACAGAATAAATTCTGATTAATCTATGTTATGTTTCACTGTTACAATGCATATACAACATACAATGAAAAAAATTAATAGATCATTCAATCATCTAACCATCTAATGATCTAACCCATTCACAACAATATGTTGCAATGTATAGAAACAACCATGAACAACTCATTCTCTGTACAATTGGTTCAATTCAAGTTCCTCTATTGAGCAACTGTCAAACTTCCTAGTCATCTGAATGACCTCCTTCAAAGTAAGAAACATTCTCCACTTAATGACTTACACCTCAGTATTCAACCAAGTCCATTCTCATTCACTCATGGTCTACCATCGCATACTGCTACATAGTTTGAAGGCTCCCATAGTATGGTGGTATACCGTGCCACTACTAGCCAACTAGAAGGCTCCCGTGGTATGTCGGTATACACCACACTACCATTAGACTATTATGAGGCTCCTGTGGTATGGTGGTATATTACGCTACTGCTAGGTAGTTGAAAGGCTTCTACTGTATGGCAGCATACACCACACTACCGCACCTCAGCTAGAAGGCTTCTGTGGTTTGGTGGTATACCACACTACTACTTCTCTCTTATAAACACCTGACAATACAATAGTATAGGCATGAAGGTAACACTTAAGACATTCCAAAATAATATGTGAAAAATCCAGGGTTATACCAGTGAGTTTGAGACACATATTATGAACATAATCTCATTTTTCCATAAGAGTTTTATATTCAATACATTTTCCTAAAATTCTTTACACTTTTAGGTGGCCTTCCAAGGCTTTATAAATGAAGTCTATTTAGATAACCATTGTATCTTATGTTGTCAATTGAGAGGAAATGATTGATGAAAATAAGTAAGTTCATCTCTATGTTGTAGAAAAATGGCCCCTTATTATTTTCATGGTCTTTTAGGTCTTGTTTCATTATGTTTGATCTATAATGGTCTGATTTAATTATGTAACATGGCTTGAACATGCATATTTAGGTACTAAAATTCAAATAATGATGTCTTGTGAAGGTGTTGAGAAGTGTTGTAAAGAATTTCTACACTTTTCTAGACTCTTCATTACAATTTGCGTAAAAATCACATTTTCATCACTAATCAAGTTCTATTTTGAAGTTTTGTAAAGTCTTGTAACAAGTTTTCATGCTTTTCTAGGCATAACTTCACCATTTAGCCCTTTCTTATGGTTTATTTGACCCCTTTATGCCCTTATAAGGATTAATTAAGTGTGTTTTTGAATGTAAGCTCAAAAAATAACATTAAACATGACTTAATTCGTGACACCCATTTTCAAGTCCTAGGTGGGACCCATTCACCATGGGTGGTGAATGAATTCCCCTTGGTTCGAAATTCAATTTTTTTAAAAATTCCTTTCTTTTTTTTATTCAAAATCACTTAATGTCGACCTGTGATGAGGTATCAATGGGTTACTAAGACACAAGATGGTATAAATAAGTGATTTTCACCTCATTTTACATCCTCCTACAATCACACATCGCATTCAAGCATTTAAGCATCTTACAAGATTAAATCAAGCACTATTCAAGAATTTTTGGAGCATCCATTGACACAACTTCAAATTTTCATCTACAAGGATTTGGTAAGTTGATAACATTTTAATGTTATTTGTTTATCATTCTCTTGCATTTCATTATTTATTAAGGGCTTGATTACCAAAGTTGGGTTTGACCAAGGAAAATCCCTATTTGCTAACCCTCAACCATTTCCCCCCTCTTGCATGTGTGTTTGCAAAAAAAATTGTGTAGATTTAATAAGCATTTAGGTGATTGAAGAGTGGTAAGAAATTCAAGTAGGTGCTTCAAGTCATATCAATCATATTTCAAGCTTGGAGAAGGCTTTTTGTTTCTTTCTTGTAGAATTGACTCTGGTAAACCGACAATAGACATTTCCAGATCTAGTGTTATAGAGTTGTCTTTTGATTTCTCATATTTTTGGGAGAGGAATAATTTTCCACCAATGGCGAATGAGTCCCACCTTAAGATTGAAAATCTAGATTTTGTTAGATTCTAGAACTCGATTGTCAGAAAGTGGTTCTTGACATATTTCACCAAAAGCAGGATTAATTGGCCACCTTGGGTGAATGAGTCCCACTGTTGATTTTTAGTAGCTTCAAAAAAAATTCAGACTATTCTAGATTCCTAAAATTTTTCCCAAGTGCACTCTAATTCAGCCTTTCTCTTTCTATTATGAATTCATTCATCTTTTAGTTCATTTTTTGTATATCACAGTGTTTTTTATAGCATACCTTAAATATTTAGTTTTGCATTCAAATTTAGTCATATAGATCACTTAATTGCATTTATTTCATTTCATTTAGTTCATATAACATCACACATAACATAATTTGAATGAACCCTTTAGCATTTGTGGCCCTACCTCTCTCCTTTTAGGTGAAAATCCCTAGAAGAGCTAGAAAGGTTCAAGGTTCCAAAAATCTATGGTTCATTTTGGTGAACCTGCATTTTGAACAGTTTGCATTTATGATTTCATTCACATATTGCATCCTAGATTACACTTTCATTAACATTCAATTATGGTATTATTATTTTTTTGCATTCTAGGACTTCTCATATTGCATTAGTCAAAGCTTTGTTTAGATTTCATTTTTGCATTGCATTTCATTAAAAAATTGAAAATTTGCATTTTGCATCCTTAATTGCATTCTCAAAAGCATTAGAATCATTTTAAAATATCTAAAAAATAGTAAAAAGTCTCATATTTGGACTCATTCACCATCCTGGGCGAAACAGTCCCTCTGCACTTTTTAAACAATGTTTCCTACATTTTTTTGGCATATTCCTACATATTTGTTTTCTGTAGTTACTTTTCTATTATAGTTAGTAGAATTTTTATTATTTGCATTTAGAACTCCTAGATTAATTTTCATTTACATTCACCCTATATTTTGTGGTACTTGTATGAATGTTTAATGCCCCATTGATAATACTTTAGTGAGACGAAGTTCTAGACTCATGGATTCCCATGATAGCACTTTCATTGTGGACCTTGGGATCTAAAGAGCTCCTACTCCTAGTATGGAAAATGGTGCATTAGGAATTCAAAATACCACTTCTATGCCTTCACCTTTCCATCCAATGAATGTTGACACCCAAAACAACTCCATCCTACAAGAAATGGTCATTAATATCCATGAAGATTTTGCACATTTACAACAAGACTTATCTCTTGAAAACATATCTGCCACCACCATACCTGCAATTGAAAAACTTCATCATTTGATTGAAAGTGATGATGGCTTGCAAGTTATGAAGAGAATCGTTGAGATTTACAATAAACATGCCTCTTCTAATACCCAATTTGTAAACATTCCTGTAAGCCAAGGATGACCTCAAGTTCCTCCCTCTTCAACCATTTCACCCATACAAACTTTACCACTCCTCAATTCACCACAACTATGCACCAAGTTAGTTATGTGGCTCCTTCTTTCCCAATTCCAACTAGCATTCCTAGTTCTCTTGTGGCATCACAAGTCCCCTCCACCACCTTCACACCTTTTAGTATTCCTTTCACTTTCCCCAATTTCACCTACACTCCATCACCATTTTACCTTCCACCTTAAACCACTTACCCTGACCTTGTACTTACACAACTCATTAACACTGTTTCCTCCATTCAACAACTTTCCACCATTAGCCAAGATCAAATCACTTCACCCACATATCATGTGCATAGCAACCCCTTATCCTTAGAAATGTTATGAACCTCGATGCCACATGGGATAGAAATGCCTCAGTTTGAGAAATACGGAGGTAAAGGAGACCCTATCAACCATGTTAATGCTTATACAACTTTATGCAGTGATTTTTTCCTTGATGATAAACTCTTAGCCAAAAATTTTCTAAGGACCTTGAAAGATACTACATTAGAGTGGTTTTCCAACTTACACAATCATTCCATTCAATCCTTCAATGAATTGGTGGATGCTTTCATAAGTCACTTTCTATTTTACATGGCACCTAAAAAGAAAATGGCTAACCTCATGAGAGTTAGACAAAGCACAGACAAAAAAGTATTATCTCACAATACCAATCCTTATATGTTAAAATTGATGTGAAGATTCCTGATGCACATCTACAAAAGATGTTTATCAAAAACTTGCACACAAACCTTTAGGATAAACTAACTATGATGAAATTTCCTTCATTTATGCATTTATGTACAACCTTGTGTGAATATGACAACTTGGTTTCTATACGTGATTCAAAATCCACTTCAAACTAAGCTAAAAAATTTTAACCACAAAACAAAAATAACACACAAAAAATTCACAAACCCAATAGAGGCTTTTTATAGTTCAATCCGCCTCCACAACTTTAATCAACCCAACCAGTTCCAAATCAAGTGGTAGTTGTTAAAACAATGGTTCCTAATACCTATGGGGACCCGAAGAGATATTTTACACCCTTACTCGATACCCTCCATAGCACAATGAACCAATTACTTCAAAAACAAATGTGTAATATAGGGGGATTCGCTACTCATGAGTTCTCTTTGTTCAGAGATCCTCACAAAGTGAATTTCCCTATACGACCTCAATGGAACAGTAGTGAGAAGTTACAAAATCCGAAAGAAAGTAGGTCACAAATATTTTTTGGACAAACTAAAAAGCTCTAGGCCAAAGGACATCAGCGCATAATATAGACGTCAGTGTGGTGCGCTAGCGTCTCAGAAGCGTGCTAGTGTCTCGTACGGACCAGAGAACAATTTTACCATAGAAGATGCCTAGGTGATTGCTAGCAAAAAAATTACTAAGACCTAACAAAATGTGATAAAGTAGGGGAAAGTAATAGAAATGAAATGAAGAGAAGTAGAGATGATAAGGATAAGAAAGGAAAGACTTACGACCATGTGAGTGATGAAGCTTCTAGCTTGTGAGTTTCTTCAATACTAGCACACAAGAGGGAGAGAAATTGTTTTGTGGCTGTATAAAGGCCTGACTCAGTCAAACCTCATTTTGGTGTTTCCACCTCCACATACAGCTAGATAGAGAGAGAGAGAGAAAAGTAGAAATGAAGTAAAGAGCACTAAAGCACTACAAAACAATATTATGCTACTCAACCAAGTAATAGAGGAGAGGAGTGAAAGATTACCACCTCCACCAAGAGCACTCAAGGCTACATGGGGGAGAAAATGAGAGGAAATGAAGCCTCTACTGCAATGGTGTTTTGTTCCACACTTGCTCTACTGAAGTGGTGGAGTGTTGATGTTGCTACTATGAAGTGTAAAGTGTTTGGCTACAATGCTTAGAGCTATCAAAAGTGAGTTCAATGCTTAGAAGAGGATTGTGAAGCTTGTGAATGAGGTGTAGAAGTGGTTAAGAGATGGTAGAAGATGGAATGCTTGTTCAAGGAGTAAATATGAAGAAGAGATGAAGAGAAACGACCATATTCAAGTCGGTCATCCAAAGAGGGCATTACAAATCGACCCCCAATGGGAAGTATAACACCTCTGTAGGCTCTAGACACGGGAATCTGTTAGGGACGTAAGTGCACCATGTGGACATCTATGCACCGCGTAGGAATCTATGATAAAAACACATCCACTGATGCTTAAAATAGGTTCCAAGTGTGATTCAATCAGCGGGCTTAGTTGGGATTAAGCCTTCGAACTTGGTTTTCTAAGGTGGAAAAAGGAAAAAAGGGGAATTACACATAGGGTACAAATTCACTCTTATACAAGATGATCAATTTTCCACCCATTAATCCACTTGATCGCACCCAACAATTACCACCCACCTTTAAACCCAGCTCTTATTGTCATTTTCATCACCAAAATGGACATGACACTGAACATTGCAAGCATCTAAAACATTTAGTTGAAGGCCCCATTGATTTAAGGCATTTGTCCATTGCAGGTGTTAATGATCAAGGCAATAAGTTCATTGCACCCCCTAACCAAAATTCATAAATTTTCACCAATCCCATGCCTAAACACAATATCTCATTTGTCAAGTCTAGTGAACCTTCAAACACTAATGTAATGAATGCTAATACAAATAATGAACAACATGATATAAATCCACCTGTTACCCAAGTTAATCCAGTGGATAAAATTGTGGGTGTGATAAATGTTATCCCTCATAAGGGCCAAAACAATAAATCTTTTGATATCACTTTTTCTACTAAAGATGTACTTCAAAAAATTCTTGATGGTCCTCTTTACATAGCCGGTAGAATCTATGATAAGCCCACCAATGGGATATTAATAGATCCTACCTATGGCGAGAATGTGATCACTGACTTGAGTTTTTAGTATTACACAATCTGTATCGAGATGATTATAATAAACTGACTGGAAGGATTAAGACACATACTAATTTTGCATGCGCTATGATCAAATTGATCTTGCTCCCATTATAGATAGGATGCAAAACTTCATATGTAACATTTTTAGTTATTGCACAATTGGATCAATTTCATTTGTGGCTAGGCCACCTTTGGCTTCGCTCAATGAAAGCGGTCCCATAAATGGTTCACAAATGTTTGAAGTTTTGACATGGCAATGAAATATTTACTATAAACCATAGTGGATTTAATCCATTATCCTCTAAAGGTAGTTTTTCCTTCTCCATTTCTACTCTCAAGCTCACTACCCCCTATTCAAGTTTAGATCATTCATCTAATTTGTTCTGCACCATTGTAAATAGGAATTCTTCAATTCTCTTCTTTTCTTATACAATCACTTTCAGTCCAATTATCTATTTTTTCTACTGCTCACTCACTTCTTTGTGTCTTTCCTTGAATTTCTTTAATTTTTCTTTCAGTTTTTGTACACATTCATTTGCATCTTCAAGATTTTCCTTGAAATCTTTGCTTTTAGTTTCAACTTTGTTAAGGTCCTCAAGTGCAACCCATAGTTCTTCTTTATCATCTATTTGATCAACCTTCAGGATCTTCCACAAGCAGTTAAGCTCTATACCAAGGAACTAGAGCTCTAATACCAATTGTTATAAAGGAACATGACAACTGAGAGGGGGCTGAATTAGGCGTCACCAAGAATTAAACTAAAAAATTTAACTTATTAACTTCACAACCACACTATTATTTTATTAAGTATGAACATGAAATGTAGATTGTGACAGATTTTGGGAACCCTAAAATGCTTGCTCTCTTCCTAGGCTTTTCCACCTAGAAAGAGAGAGATTTGGGCTCCTAAAATACTTATGCACATTCAAATTAGGATGTATGCAATGTTTTATGATGTAAATGAAGTGGTATAGATGCAATTGAATGATTAAGATGATCTAAAATGGGTGCTAAAGTGCAATTTATGTTATGTTTGAAAACACATTGTGATATGCAAACAACTATGAAAGATGAAGAAATAGAAAGAAATATGCACAATAGAAGATACAAGGTTAATTCTGATTGCAAATGGATGTTGTGTGAGATTTATGGAGTGTTTGGAATGCTGATGAAATTTTATAATTTTTCACAATGGGCCTCATTCGCCAAGGGTGGCGAATCACTCCTCATGTTGTTGAAAAAGTGTCAGGAGATGATTTTTGATAGTCGAGAGTTGGAATTTGAAAAAATTCATATTTTAAGATTTCAAGTGGGACTCATTCACCAAGGGTGGAAAATTAGTCCTCCCCAAGATTTATGGAAAATCAGGAGACAATACTGCTACACTAGATCTGGAAATATCTGAATGTTGGGTTGTTGGGGTCAGTTCTATAGAAAACAAACAAAAAACACTCAAAATGCTTGAAAAGATGATGAGTTGAATTGAAGAGCCTAGTTAACTTGATTTCCACTTTTCAACACCTTTAAACCTATTAAATCTACAAAACAAAGTTGTAAATACACATGTACAAAGGGGAAAAATGTTGGGGGGTTATTGAATAGGGGTTTGCCTTGGTCAAACCCTACTTTGGTAATCAAACCCAATAGAGATACATGAAATGTAAAGGAAATTATAATGAATCACATGCAAGTGTTACAAAATTACAAATGTCCTTGAGCATGCAAATATGAAGTGATTTCAATGGCTGCTCAAAAGTGCTTGAATTGATGATGCAAAATGCTTGATTGCTTGAATGACTTAGGAGATTTAATGCTTGAATGAATTGATTGTGTAGGAGATTTAAAATAAGGTGAAAATCACTTATACAAATCTTGTGCCTTACTATCCATTCATACCTCATCACAGGCTGACATGAAGTGAATTTGAGTAAAATCTTGAAAGATATTTTGAAATATTTTGAATTTGGGACCAAGGGGAACTCATTCGCCACCCTTGGCAAATGGGTTCAACCTAGAACCTAAAACCAAGTTTCAGAAATAAAGTTGTGTTTAATGTTTTTTGTTGGGATAGGACCCAAAAATACACTTAAAATAAGCATATGAGGGCATAAAAAGACAAAATAAAGCATGAGAAGGGTGTAAATAGTGAAAATATGTCTAGAAAAGTGTGAAGTCTTGGTACAAGACTTTACAACACTTCAAAATAGAACTTGTTAATGAGTGAAAAGGTGGTTTTTAGGTGAATTGCATTAAATGAAGTCTAGAAGAATATTAAAAATGTCTTACAACACTTCACAACACCTTCACAAGACATCATTATTTGAATTTTAGCACCAAAATAAGCATGTTCAAGCCAAGATACATCATAAAATTAAAGCAATATAGTTCCAACACCATGAAATAAGACCTAAAAAACAATGAAAATGAGAAGGTGCCATTTATCGACATTACATTTAGCCCCCACTTTAGTGAGAGAAACTTGCTTCCTCACACTAAAGTAGCCATGAATATCGAGAAGAGGGTTCAAATACACTTACATTAGCAAGATGGAATGAAAAAAACAAAAGGGATGATCAAGCCCCCAGGATGAAGATCCAATGATAGACTGAACATAAGAACAAAGGAACATACAAGTGTTGAGAAGAATTGAGTGAAGCTTCGATCATCAATCCAACTAGTTGTGAAAAGAGATCTAGGCTATTTGTTTGAAAAGGAAATGTGTACTCACTTTGGGGCCATGGAACTAGTTGTCCATGGGGTGAGAAAGCACAAAAGGTAAGATACATATGCTAGTTGGTATTTACTCACAAACACAAAAGTGGCTATGGGGAAAATTCATGCCACTAGGTGGGCTTCCCTCTCAACCATGCCAAAGCTATACCATTCGATAAATTTAACAGGGTGCCACAAAGACAAATATATGGAAATGCTGGTTTAGGTTTCATAAGAAAAAAAAAAAAAAAGGATGGCACCACAGGCATGTAGGTTGTGTTATGCAAGATGGACGAATGAGAATGCAATATGTAAAAATGTTATGTGCAATATGTTGAAAGGAGTCTTGTTTAGTTCATGCAAGGTCAATCACTTAGGGAACATTGTATCTAATGTCTCCAGGAGAGGACCAATCAAAGAATAGTATATTCACAACTTAGGGGATGCAGTGAGTCGCATCAGTCCACCAAGAGGAATGTAATATGCTAAGGAAAATCACACTTATGAAGGACATCGCACCCAATGTCATCCACAAAGTGACAAAGGCATCACATACACGACAAGGCTTCACTAGGAACAAAGAATAAAAATGAAATAATGGTAATGTATGCCCCCCACTTTAAAGTAATTTCTGCACATCAATTTTTGAGCAATTACTTGAAAGTAGAGAACAGGAAGAAAGCAAGACATGAGAGCTAACTTGGAAAGCTCTATGCTAAGTCATATGTTTTGAAGTTAAGCTGCGTCATGTCAAGGAAGATGGAAAGGAAAGAGGGGAGTTGCCCCATAGAAAAGAAAGCACACCAAACACATAAGGGATATATGGATTCGGGGTCAATATGTTCGTTGCTGTAGTGTGTTTATGAAAGAGGTCGTAACTGTCATCATTCCCCACAGCACATAAAACTGGAAGAATGACACAAAGAGAGTGAAAATAAAGGAAAATAAAGTTCATTTTGAGTCAACATGGAAGAGACATTGCGGTCTCAATGCACGGTCTCGATGCTTTGCATCACCCCTAAAGAAAACACAAGTGAAAAGACAAAAAAAAAGAAAAGTGAAAAAATTTGGGTCAACATGAATGAGACATTTCAGTCTCAATGCCTTGCATCATCCCCAAAGAAAAACACAAGAAAAGACAAAGTAAAAATGGAAAGAAAAAGGGAGTTTGGGTCAACATGGAAGAGACATAGGGTGTTTCAACACTTTGCATCATCCCCAAAAGGAAAACACAAAACAAAAGTGAAAAGAATAAGGCATGAAAAATAGAAGAATGCAGATACACATAGAAGAAGTGTACAAAGAGAAAGAAACATCAAACACATGATATGGAGGAACACGATACACACATAAAAAGAAAGAAGAGAAATACAAAAGGATAGTTAGGCAAAGGAAAGTCAACCATTTAGCATCTCATCTGCCTCCCAATCATGTTCAATGTAATGTGAAGGTAGTTGAGTGTCCAAAGGAGCAATCACAAGTGTCAAACTAGGGGTTGTACCAGGTTCTTCACTTGGTAGAGAGGATTTATCATTTAAGCTCATTGTAGAAGAAAATAAAGAGTTTAAATCATTGTGTGTTTCTTTCTCTATTTTAGTAGTCATTCCATCATCATTGTCATCATCAAGATTAATAATGATGGGAGGATGAATGGTGATTTCTAAGGATGGATGTATCAAAAGTGTTGGTTGCTGAATATGTTCATTTTGTTGTGATGGTGGTATACGACTGTCATGTGGTTGCTCAGGAGAGGAAAGGTCTTTATCTATTACTTCTATCAAGGGTATAATTTGATTTTCTTTATTCTCTATTAGGCAAGATTGACGAGCAAGGAGATGACAATGATGCCTTCATTCCCTAGGACTGCAGTTCAATTTAATTTGGTTTTGCAGTTGTTGAGGTGTAAAATTCGATTGAGTCATCATAGGTTTTTCTACTTCCAAATGGGGGAGAATAGAGGAAATCGAAGAAGAGGGATCAAAAACTTTCTCTTTTGCTTTATATACTTGTTTTGTTCGAGGAGGCTGGATAGGTTTTGTGTCAAGTTCCCTTTGTCATTTGAACGATGGTGGAGAATGGTCTAGAGGGATTTTTTTTTTAAGTTGTGTTGGTTTGTTGATTGTCATGCTTAGGTGTAATCATGGTTTCATCTAGGATAGGAGGAGTGGAAGTGGATGGAGATGTATTATGAAGAGATAATTCAGCAATCCTTTTAGCTTTAAACTTTTTATAAGCAATGTAAAAGAAGTCCTTTTGAGGGGTGATATGTTTGATGGGTGTAGGCCAGAAGGATTCTAATGAAAATTTACCTTTGGAATATAAAATATTAAAGCCACTATGGTGTATGGTGACTACCTCATTGTCATGTAGAAACTTTAAGAATTTGTGAATGACTCATGGGACCGCTTTCATTGAGTGAAGCCAAGGAAGGCCTAGCCACAAACGAAATTGGTCAGATTGTTGAATAATGGAAAAAGGTTACTTCCAAATTCTTAGGTCCTATGTGTGAAGGTAGCACAATCAATCCAATCATAGGGAATGCAAAACTATGATGTGCTTTGATCCATGTAGTTGACGGATTATAGTTATCTTGATATAGATCATGTAATACAAAAAATTCTCTTGTGATCACATTGTCACCACAAGTGGGATATATTAATATCATATTAGTGGGTTTATTATAGATTCTACCAGCTATGTAGAGAGGACCATTGGGAAGCTTTTATAGTATGTCTTTAGCAGAAAAAGTAATATCAAGAGACTGAGTTGTTTGGCCCTTGTGAGGGATAACATCTATTGTAGTGATAAGTTTATCCATAGGACTAGCTTGGGGAATAGGATGAGATGTATCATGTTGTTCATTGTGTGTATCAATAGTCATTACATTAAGCTTTGATGATTCACTAGCCTTGACGAACGAGGTAGTGTGCTTAGGAATAGGGTTGGTCAAGATTTGGAGATTTTGGTTAGGGGGTGCAATGGACTTATTGCCTTGATCATTAACACCCATAATGGTCAATTCACCTAAATCAATGAGGTCTTGAACTAAATGTTTAAGATGCTTACAATGTTTGGTGTCGTGGGCATTTTGTTGATGAAAATTACAGCAAGCATTAGGATTGAAGGTATGAGGTAGGGGTTGATTAAGATCAAGTGGTCAAATAGGTGGTAAGGTAATAATGCATTTTTGGATGAGCTGGTTCATTGTTTGGTGGAGGGTGTCAGGTAAAGGGGTGAAATGTCTATTTGGATCACCATAATGATAAGGCATAGTTGTTTTAGAGGTAGCCATGGAATTTTGAACATGTGAAGTTGGTTGTGGTTGGGGTGAAGGAGGTGAACTAAATTTTAAGAAGCCTCGTTTAAGTTTACAAAATTTTTTTAAGTTGTTTTGGTGTTGATTGTTGTTTTCAGTTTTGTCAATTCGGCTAGAAGTGGATTTTACTCACGACTTGAAACCAAATTTTGATACTCACATAAGGTTGTACAAAAATGCATGAATGAAGGTAATTTCATCATCATAAGCTTATCTTGAAGGTTAGTGTGTAAATTCTCAATGAACATCTTCTATAGATGTGCATCTAGAATTTTTGCTAAAAGTTTATCGTCAAAGAAAAAAACAAAATATAGGGTAGTAAAAGCATTGACATGGTTGACAGGATCTCCTTTTCCTCCATATTTCTCAAACCTTGGCATTTATATTCCTTGTGTAATTGAGGTATGTAAAATTTCTAAAGATAAGGGGCTGCTATGAACAATATATGTGGTTGGAGTAGTTTGAGCTTAACTAATGGTGGAAAGTTGGTGTTAAGGAGTTGTGTTATAAAGGGATCAGGATATTGGGGTTGAGATGAAATGGAAAATGGGGATGGAGTGTTGGTGATATTAGGGGAAGTGGAAGGAATAGTAAGGGGTTTGAAAGTGGTGGAAAAAGGTTACAATGCCACAAAGTCAAAATCATGAATGAAGTACCTACGTATTTGGATTGATGTAAAGTTGTGTGGACTTGAGGATTGGTAAAGTTGTGTTATAAAGTGATCAGGATAGTGGGGTTGAGATGAAAGGGAAAATGGGGATGGAGTGTTGGTGATATTAGGGGAAGTGGAAGGAATAGTAAGGGGTTTGAAAGTGGTGGAAGGAGGTTGCGACGCCATAAAGTCAAAATCGTGAATGAAGTGGCTACATATTTGGATTGATGTAAAGTTGTGTGGACTTGCGGATTGGTATAAGTTGGTATGGAAGCTATAGTTGAAGGAGGAGGAACTTGAGATGTTCCTTGGGTGAAAAGAATGTTTGTTGATGGAATATTGGAAGAGGCATGTTTATTGTAAATCTCGGCTATTTTTTTTAGCACTTTCAAGCCATCATCACTTTCAATTAAGCGATGAAGGTTCTCAATAGCAAGTATAGTAGTGGTAGAAATTTTTTCAAGTGACAAGTCTTGTTGTAAATGTGAAAAGTCCTCATGAATTTTAATAACATTTTCTTGTGGGAGAGACTTGTTTTGATTGTCAACATGCATAGGATGGAAAGGGGAAGGCATGGAAGTGGTAATGTCAAGGCCTAATTCACCATTGTCCATACTAGGAGTAGGAGCTCGTGAGATCTCAAGATCCACAATGAAAGTGCTATCATGGGATGCCATGAGTCTAGAACTTCTTCTCACTAAGGTATTATTAACAGGGCACTAAACACTCATGCAAATACCACAAAGGAAGGGTGAATGGAAATGCAATCTAATCTAAGAATGTAAAATGCCAATAACAGAAAATATGCTAACTGTAATAAAGATGTGAATATAGGAAACAAAAATTTAAGAAAATGCAAGAAACAATGAAAAATTAATGTCTAAAATATGCAGAGGGATTGATTCGATATGGGTGGAAAATGAGTGTGTGTTTCAGAATGCAAATATAGATATAGAATGCATAATTTCAATTTTTTCAATGAAATTGAATGCAAGAATGAAAACTAAAAGAATTTTTCACTAATGCAAAATGAAATACTCTAGAATGCAATAAGAAATCAATGTCCTAATTGAATGTCAATGTAAATGAAAACTAGGATGCAAGATATGAATGCAATCAAAAATTTGATAATGTTCAAAAGTTAGGTTCACCAACATGTGACATAGATTTTGGGAACCCTAAAATAATTGCTCTCTTCCTAGGCTTTTCCACCTAGAAAGAGAGAGATTTTGGCTCCTAAAATACTTATGCACATTCAAATTAGGATGTATACAATGTGGTATGATGTAAATGAAGTTGTATAGATGTAATTGATTGATTCAAATGATCTAAAATGGGTGCTAAAGTGAAATTTAAGCTTTGTTTGAAAATAGATTGTGATATGCAAACAACTATGAAAGATGAAGAAATAGAAAAAAATATGTAGAACAAAAGGTACAGGGTTAAATATGAGTGCATCTAGACGTTGTATGAGCTTTCTGTAGTGTTTGGAATGCTTATGAATTTTTTTGATTTTTCATAGTGGGACTCATTTGCCAAGGGTGGTAAATCAGTCCTCCTGTTCTTGAAAAAGTGTCGAGAGATGATTTTTGATAGTCAGGAGTTGGAATATGACAAAATACAAATTTTTAGATTTTAGGTAGGACTCATTCACCAAGGGTGGAAATTCATTCCTCCCCATCATTTCTAGAAAATTAGGAGGGAGCACTACTACAACAAATCTAGAAGTATCTTATTGTTGGGTTGTCGAGGTCAGTTATGTAGAAAACAAATAGAAAATATTCAAAATGATTGAAAATATGATGAGTTGACTTGAAGATCCTAGTTGACTTGTTTTCCACCTTTCAACACCTTTAAACCTATTAAATCTGCAAAACAAATCTACAAATACACATGCACAAAGGGGAAAAATGTTGTGGGGTTAGTGAATAGGGGTTTTCCTTGGTCAAACCCCACTTTGGTAATCAAACCCAATAGAGATAAATGAAATTTAAAGGAAATCATAAATGAATAACATGCAAGTGTTACAAACTTACAAATGTCCTTGAGCATGCAAATCTGAAGTGAGGTCAATGGATACTCCAAAGTGCTTAAAAGTGCTTGAATTGATGATGCAAAATGATTGATTGCTTTAATGAATTAGGAGATTGAATGCTTGAATGAATTGATTGTGTAGGAAATGTAAAATGAGGTGAAAATCAATTGTTTATACAAATCTTGTGCCTTAGAATCCATTCACACCTCATCACAGGCCGACATGAAGTGAATTTGAATACAATCTCAAAAGATATTTTTTAATATTTTGAATTTGGGGCCATGGAGAACTCATTTGCACCCTTGGTGAATGGGTCCCACCTAGGATCTAAAACAAAGTGTCAAAAATAATGTTGTGTTTAATCTTGTTTGTTAGGATAGGACCTAGAAATACACTTACTATAAGCATATGAGGGAATAAAGAGACAAAATAAAGCATGAGAAGGGTGTAAATAGTGAAAATATGCTTAGAAAAGTGTGAAATCTTGTTACAAGACTTTACAACACTTCAAAATAGGACTTAATGAGTGAAAATATGGTTTTTAGGTGAATTGCATTAAATGCAGTATAGAAGAATGTAGAAATGTCTTACAACACTTCACAACACATTTAGAGGACATTGTTCTTTGAATTTTAGCACCAAAATAAGTATTGTCAAGCCAAGATACATCATATAATCAAAGCAACATAGTTCCAACACCATGAAACAAGACCTAAAAGACCATGAAAATGACAAGGGGCCATTTTTTGATGGTACACAGATAAAAAAAGTAAAATCAACATAAAAAACACTATATTTTATGTGGAAAACCCAATGAGGGGAAAGCCATGGTGAGGATTAAGTCACAATATAAAGTAGTTCTAATATTGAATATATAAGGCTCACTACCAAGGGCTCACTACCCTGAATAGGACTTGCTTTCCAAATACAAAATATCATTGCTTACAAGGAGGCTCACTACCTCTAAAAATATTACAAAATAAAAATTAGCTTCATAGCCAAAATGAACTAAAAAGAGTGCACCGAATAAGTGTTGATATAGTTTCGGTGATGCTCAGTAAACTTCCTTGACACACTTCATCATATTTTCACTTCTTCTCATTCACATTCATAACTACCTCATTGATCTATCAATATTCAACAAATGTTCAACATATATACTCGATCCATTTGCAAGCATCAATTATGTCAACCTAATTAGATGCATCTCCTTGTTCACCAAAATTACTAACTGTTGGCTTCAAGAATTTGCAAAATATTTCTAACCAATAAACCAAAGTGTGTAGCATACTTTATCATGTCAGTATAGACCTAATATAGGTTTCACATATATTTGCATAACACAAATTGATTCACCACATCATAACTTATTCACGAAGTCAGCTAGAAATAGACTTAATTTGAAAAAGTAATCAACAAAATAATGAACCATTGATACGCTGTACAAGCACCAAAGCATGAGAGATTCTAAACATACATGCTTTCAACATCCATAAAATATTTCCCAAAGCCACAAGTAGCAACTATCAACCGTGGAAGATTATAGACTAAAATACTGGAGGGTGTATCTTGTATACTGGTTCAAATACTAGACCAAAATACCGGATGAAGTGGTGACTTAGATTTGCAATCACAACCTCATCACACCTCATCACAGTCCAACATGAAGTGAATTTGAATAAAATCCTAAAAACTATTTTGAAATATTTTGAATTTGGGGCCAAGGAGGACTCATTCACCACCCTTGGCAAATGGGTCCCACCTAGGATCTAAAACCAAGTGTTGGAAATAATGTTGTGTTTAATGTTGTTTGTTGGGATAGGACCCAAAAATACACTTAATATAAGCATATGAGGCATAAAGAGACAAAATAAAGCATGAGAAGGGTGTAAATAGTGAAAATATTCCTAGAAAAGCATGAAATCTTGTTACAATACTTTACAACACTTCAAAATAGGACTTGTTAATGAGTGAAAAGGTGGTTTTTAGGTGAAAATCACTAAATAGAGTATAGAAGAATGTAGAAATCTCTTACAACACTTCACAACACCTTGACAAGACGTCGTTCTTTGAATTTTAGTACCAAAATAAGGATCTTCAAGCCAATCTCATCATAAAATCAAAGCAACATAGTTCCAACACCATGAAACAAGACGTAAATGACAATGAAAATGACAAGGGGCCATTTTTCGATGGCACATAGATAACAGCAAGCAAAATTGACATTATAAGAACACTAGATTTTATGTGGAAAACCTAATGAGGGAAAAACCACATTGAGGATTAACTCATAATATAAAGTAGTTCTAAAATTGAATATATAATTCTCACTACCAAGGGCTTACTACCTTGAATAGGACTCACTTTCCAAATAAAAAATCTCACTACTTGCAAGGAGGCTCACTACCTCTAAAAATATTACAAAACAAAATTTGGCTTCACATTCATCATATTTGCACTTCTTCTCCTTCACATTCACAACTGCCTCATCGATCTCTCAACTTCAAAAAATGTTTAACATATATACTTGATCCATCCACAAGGATCAATTATGTCAGCCTAATTAGATGCATTTCCTTCTTTACCAAAATTACTAACTGTTGGCTTTAAGAATTTGGCTTCAATAATGTTAACATGTCGTACAAGGACCAAAGCATGAGAGATTCTAAAAATGCATGCTTTCAACATCCATAAATTGCTTCCCAAAGCCACAAGAATCAACTATCAATTGTGGAGGATTATAGACTAAAATAATGGAGGATATAGCTTGTATACTAGTTCAAATACCAGACCAAAATATTGGATGAAGCACTGACTTAGATTTGCAATAACAACTCATATAACATGGTGGCATCAATGAAAACCCAAAATTGTAGAGATAGTCATTCTTATTCATTCTTTCAAGATAAAGAACACTCTCCTAGGTCCTCCTTTTTGAGAATTTACTCACCTTGCGAGGTTGATAGTCAATCCAATTAGGACTCCTAGGACATTATTGAATGAATTGAGGATAATAGTGATGTTCAATGAGCTAGGACATAAAGCACCTATTTTCCTATTATTCATTTTAGTGAACCCAATGTCTTGAGCATTCATTTTCTAATTTGGAGTCCATTATATTCCTAGATATAGGTTTCATTCACTCTTGCATTGAATCTTGTAGTAGTGAAATTACATCTATGGTTTCTTACATCTTGCATTAGTGAAATTACATGTAGGGTTTCTCGCATTTACATTAGAGAGAATACATCTAGGGTTTCTCACATTTTCATTAGTGAAAGTGCATATAGGTTGCATTTTTGGTTTCCTACATCATCTCATCTCATTGAAAAATTGAAAAATGCATTATCAGTCATCCTCATAGCATTTAGGAACTTTTTTTTTGCATTCAAACTTGAAAATATTACATTCCAATTTGCTTCCAATTACTTGTCACTAGTTACTATTTTTGGCCTTCATTTGCACAAATTTGTATTTTTCAACATCAGGTCCCTAGGTACACAACCTGGGAAGACTTTAAACAACTCAAAATTTGCTATTTTTCTATAAAAAAACCTCCTCTAGGACAAAAACACCCTTACCAGCATCTTCATGCCTCTTTGGGTTTTTACCACAGAATCTTGTCTGAGTTCATTGCATTCTATTTAAGTTTCTAGAACCTTCAAATTCCTTCAGTAGGACCAAGATGCCCTTACTAGCATCTTAGTCCCTATTGAGTTTGAAGCTATAACTTTTAGGATTTAAATATACTTTTCTATGCTTCCGAAGACTCTTGGTAACATATACTATAAGTATGGAAAGTTTTGGGAACATTTATTTTACACACCTTGGTCAAAAACATCAATTTAGGGTAGTCATTTTTTAAATCATTTCAATTACAAGAATCATTAGATATAAAAATGCTCACATTTCTGAAAATTTGCATAATATGGATAAAAGTATTTTCACTTTTTCATATACAATTTTTACATTCATAAAACTTTGCATAAGTTTGATAAAGGTGATTTTCATTTTTGGATATACATTGTTTGCATTCTTAAAGTTTTGCATACATTGGATACATGTGTTTTCCATATTTGGATATACATTGTTTACATTATTAAAGCAATGCATGAGATGGTTCAAAGTGTTTTTCATTTTTGGTGACACAATGCTCGTACCTTACCTTTCATGCTAAGAAAATGTCCATATCCCCTCCCCATGAGAGTGTTTTAGTGAAAGAGAATACAACCTTGCACAATCCTAACAATAATATTCATTTTTCTCCTAATATCTCTCCTATTTGTGAAGGAGATATTTTGGTGTTAGAAGAACCAATCAATGAGAGTTTTGAGAGTACTAGTTGTTTCTCTCCTCTTACCTCTCTTAGTGAACAAGGAATTTATTATCATGAAGAAACAACCATAGGTAATCATGATGACCACATAACCCTTGAAACTTCAACTAGTCTACATTCATCTCGCAACATCTTCAGCTCTGGTGATAATGTTCTAGAGGATGAAAGTGTAAGTAAAGATATGTTGGTGTTGGATGATCAAAAGTTTAAGATTTATGACAACCCTCTTTGTGATCCTTCCCCTACCTATCCTATTAGGGAATAAAGGAATGAAACCTTAAATGATAATGAAAATCACATTTTTTCTTCTCCTAGTTGTGAAGATGATACTTTGATGTTAGAAGATCTAATTGATTAAAGTCATGGGAATCTTGATTTCCTCTCTTCCCCTAGAGAAAACATCCTTGAACAAGACAACACTATTGATGAAGAAGACAATTCAACCATTGATAGCTCCCTTGCATGTGATGAAGTCATCTTAGAAGAGCCAATCCTTGAATATCAAGAACATTTGGTTTGTGGTTCTACTAAAAAATCTTCTACTAGCGAATATATCATGATGGAAGAAAATGAGAACATTGACTATAGTAATTCCTTAGATGAAGATGATGAAGTGATATTAGAGTCCTCTTCACTAAAGAATCAAGAAAATAAGAATAAGTCTTTTGAGGTTACCTACATTAGATATCCCTTGTGATGCAACACAGGGGTGTCAAACCATTCAATATGCAAATCAAGTTGATATCAATAAGATTTCAATGTAAATCAGATGATTTTTCCCAAAAGTCACCCTCTAATCATACTTTACCTTGTATCATATGTAACCCAATTTAAGTGATTTTCAACCCAACTTCCCAAAACACCTCACAAAAAAATTAGTGATCAGATACCCTTTTCAGGGTTATACAACATATGTGAAAACTAATACTTATTGTTTTGGACCAACTTTGGGAACCAATAACACATCTCTACCCTAGGCTAGTGAATTGGCCCTCTTTTACAAAGAGAGTTCCACCTATTCACATGTTGTTCACCTAATCACCTTGGACAGTCTTTTATTACATCACAAAACAACATATTTCAAGATTATTTTCCCCATTTAAGGCCTTTATAACACTGTTCTAGAAAACCCTCACTTTACCATGCAAAGGCATAGGGTTTATAAGAAATCACACCTCTAGGGATTACCGAATCAAAAAAAATCCTCAAAAATATTGCAAATCACTTACACAAACTCACCAAACCTTCACAAGACCATTTCTTTCATAAAATTGTCAAAACCCTATCATGGTTCCTCATTTTCATGGTGAAATAACACTACCCAGTCATAGGGCTTCACACCACCATCAATTTTCTTCTCACTTAGTTTCCAAAGAATTGAAGCATCTAAAATAGCATCTTACAAGTCAATGCACTAAGCAACAGGGTTAAATAGTAGGTGGATTGGTTAAAACATTATGTTGTTTCCCTCAAAACCCTTAACTCAACAAAATAGGGAAGTCACAATGAAATGAAGATATCTCTTACAAAACTCTGAGTTAAGACTTCAAATCAACTTTAAATGAGAAGAGATATATATACCTACATCCACAAAATATTTTAGACCATGTCACACCTGTACGGGTCCGTACAACACAAAGAAACTTCAAGAAAATAGAGAAAATGCATATTTGAACGTTGAAACTTAATGAAATTGCTTCCAAAATGTGATCAATCAACCTTAAAAATGCCATGGAGAGGAATTTTTATACCTTTTCAATTCAAAATAACATTCCCAACTACTTTTTAAACTAAAAATCTTAATATCCCCATAAATTGCATTTTGACAACTTCTTAACAACTTTACATCTATTTTAAATTTCTAATTGACTCCTAGGACATAATTGACTCAACAACCCCACATTACATAGCATATGGTCCTTTAGACTTTATTTGAAAAAATTAAACACAAAACACCCTTACTAACCCATTGATCACCCACCAAATCTTGAAAGGATCAAAATTTCTTTTCAATAAGGTGTAGGTGCTCCTGCACCATACACCTGGGCTTAAAAAGATTCATGCCCCATGATTGATAGTAGAAACTTATTCATATTTACCTTTTGTCAACTCGATGCCCTCCATAGGATTTCTCAATTGACATTCTCCTCCAGGGTGGTGTGCATGCTATCCTTTTCTCATACTTTTCTTTGTCCTCTCTTTTCCTCAACTTGTCTTCTGCCAATTGATATGCTCCATATTCCTGAATGTTGTTTACACCTATAAATGGTTCCCTTACTATCCCTAGACCTGGACACAAAATATTACCACACATACCTTTACCTTTTTCCACCACTTCCCTGCTCTTGTCAAGCACAACAATCTCAGAAAAGTCTACCTTGATAGTGCCAAACTTCCCTCCAATTTTATACATTGTTATCAAACAACTCACATTCCATACAAGGATGGTGTCATCACCCTTACTCTCAACCTACATCTGCACATTATCCTTTCCTTGACCTCTTAACAACTTTACATCTATTTGAAATTTCTAATTGACTCCTAGGACATAATTGACTCGAGAACCCCCCATTACATAGCATATGGTCCTTTGGACCTTACTTAACAAATTTAAACACAAAACACCCTTACTAACCCACTGATCACCCACCAAATCTTCAAAGGATCAAAATTTCTTGTCAGTAAGGTGTAGGTGCTCCTGCACCACCTTCAAGTACTGTCTTGAGCCTAAGCTTATCATTTTTCCACCATCTCAAAACCCACAAGTTCCAAAAAATCTTGTCCTTATGCTTGAACCACCTAAGAACAATGCTTCGTAGCAACCAAGTTACAATACCATTGCTCATACATACAACACTAGCAACAATCCACAACCAAGACAAACACCTTCAACATCCCTCCCATTGCCTAATCTTTTTTTAAGCAGCTTGTATAATGTGATCTATGGCTCCATAGAAGCGGTTGATATA
Organism: Sequoia sempervirens; assembly: GCA_007258455.2. Classification (NCBI taxonomy): domain Eukaryota; kingdom Viridiplantae; phylum Streptophyta; class Pinopsida; order Cupressales; family Cupressaceae; genus Sequoia; species Sequoia sempervirens. The sequence continues at coordinate 353,455,179 of VDFB02086081.1, read as the reverse complement.
TGCTATTAATGTTGTTTGAATCTCCAAAAAATGACGAATGATGTTTTCTTCTAGACAAATCTTCCTTTAATACCAATGATTGGGTCAAAATACATAGTTATTTATCGCAACCTTTTTGCAAATGACATGTCTCTATGTTTTAATCGCTATCCTCTTTATAATTAATCACTTCTTTTTTAATCACAATTAATAAAGTATCCATCCTTTGGTGGAATTGCCGCTTAGGAGTTGTTTATTTATTTAGAGATAATTAACATTGTTCTCTCAATTGAAAGTCACTGGACATCTTCTTTTTAATTTTTGATTTATATTATTATTCTTTTATACATAGTGCCCTCTTCTTGGGTAGTTTGAATGAGGGTTATTACATTGGAATATCATAAGACCTTTGTTTTCTTTTTTGAAATGTGGATTGGCCTCTTATTTATCTATAACTAAGGTTTGGAGTGTGACTCGTCATGCAACATGCCACATGACCACATCTACTGAGAAGTGTCCAAAATTTTCCTATTGAAAGATTCAATCAAAACTTAATCATGGTACCCCTATTAGTTGAACAAAAAAATATCATTTGTTGCTTGTAGTTTATCATATTTTTATTTAAAATAAAACTCATAAGCAACCTAAATGGACCAAATACTTCTTGGCAACCATAAATTTTTGCTATCTCTAGCTTTTAGATTCAACACAAATGGATCAATAGTTGAAAACAAAAAAAATTATTTGTTGTTATAAAAATAACAGATAATTATTTAAGGTACAACGTATATCAAATAAAAATGGATTTGAACACTAAAACTTTTTGAAAATCTTTCACATTTAATGAGAAAATAAATGGTATTTATTGTGCTCACCTTTTATATTTGTGATAGGACAAACTATTAATATGAAATACTCCAATACTTATACACTGGTACACCAATAATTGTACACATAAAAATAATATTTTTTCACTGTGATAACAATACTTGATTAAATAAGTATCTTATTTTATTAATTGAACATTTTATTTTATAAATAATACACTTATAGTGAATAGTTATGATATTATATTTCAGACAAAACAATATTTATTTCACTTCTTTGTGAATGCATTTATGTTTTTTCAATATAATATTTATAAGTTCTCATGTGTTCAAGTATGAGTCCATTTTTACCAACATTTGGTTATGTTTCTATTTACATGTGAACTATTTATTTACAATGTATAATAAGACCAAATATTATAAACACAAGTTTGGACCCTTCACAACTACTGCCCTTCTCAACTATGCGTGTGGGAAGACTAATCGGTTGAATCCTTTATTTTAAAATGGTGGTGCGACGATCAAATCTAATTACCAAGTCGAAATCACATTACTTCCTGGAAGAAACTTCTATGTTATTGCCCTGAAACTTCGGACATTTAGTTTCGTGACAGAACCTAAGCTATACATAGATATAATTACTACCACTCAGTGTTAAAGGCCGCCCTGACCACCTTTAATTGCACCAGTTACGTACTGATCCACATACACAGTGAAAGACAGCGGCCTCTTATCTCTCAATCACATTACTCAAACTTCAATTTTGTTTCATATTCCATGGCTTTTGAAGCCAGTTAAGTTAAAATCATAAAATTTGCATCGTATGAGCCCGACTATAAACATTTTTTACTCCATAATATCTCCGGACAAATTAATCATGAGAGCCTATCTCCCTTCTGTTCATGTCGTGCAAATGAGAGCGCAAATAAGGGCAGGAATTTAAGGTTTCCACTTTATAGGCAATTATATATGAGCCCCACCTTCTGTATCCTCTCACACAAGAGAAGACAGACCAAAACCAAACAGTGTGGTTTTGACGACTCTCTAATTGTTTTCAGTTGCAGTTAAAATGTTTTCTCCCCGGGCTTATTTAGTATTGGTTAGTGTTTTGTTAGTGATTGAGTGCAGTGCATGTGTGTGGGCGAGAGATATACAAAAAAGCCGTTATCCTTTGCAGGTCGCCTCCCCAGCAATGCCATCCTCTTCTCCTCCTATATTTACCTTACCCTCCCTCCTACTAGGCCCTCAGACTATTCCAGGGCAGGCGGCCTCCCCTCCCTCCACCATTAGCCCTTTTCCCTCCCTTCCATCTCCGTTCAGTTCCCCACCTGTTCCCTTCATTCCATTTCCTCGCTTTTCACCTCCGCTCGCTCCACCCGCAAACCCAAACAAGCAGCCTTAGCCCACGTACTGCTACTCGCTTTATATATACTATATTATCCGCAATATATAGCTATGCAGACTTTCATATTGTTTGTTGCTCTATTGTGTATGCTTGGATGTATATTACAGTGTTCTCTCTAAACAGTTGTCACATTGCAGGGAAGGTGTCTCTATGTGGATGGCGAATATATGGACGTCGACACGTCAACCGTATTAGTTTTCCGGTCACGATCCTAAATAACATGGAAATTTATGTGCTTGTTGTGTTGTATGTAAACTGGTTGTCTATGTGAGAATGGTTCTTCATGTAAACTTGGTATTATTCGGGTGTCATATATATTTATTATTATATAGTTGTTTAGATGGTTCATCTGAAATCACACTAATTTCTTTGATAAAATCTTTTTATTAATATGATTTCAGATAAATGATTTTAAAAAGTCAAAACTTAAAATGTGCTCTTTAAACCAAAATTTATCATGCATTTAAATCTCTAAAATATATTAGAGTTTAACTAGTGTTTGTTGGTTCAGTGCTTCATGGCATTACCGAAAACATAACGAGGAACCTTTGTTTCATGTTATGTCGGCCAAAACATGTTTCCGATTGAAATTAACCGTTTCTACGCCATTTCAAGCCAATTCAATATGGAACTAGTTGGAATCAGCTCAATAATACATGTTTTCACTGGTGCAATTTTCTTTAGCATTACTGTCACCCACTTGATGAAATGGTTCATATGTGGCCATCTAATTGGCCTCAATACATGTGATTCTCAATTGCTTACCACAACTATTAAATGAAAAAGCATTTCAGTTTTTAATGATTGTTCTAGTTTTTAATCATATTTTTATGTTCAATTATTAATAGACCCTTCAATGATAGATAAACGATACATAATAATTGAATATATCATCTTTATATCATTATTATTTTAAATAATGCTTCATGATTATTAATGGATAAATATGAAAAAAAAAATATAATTTACAATTATTAATCATACTAAATTTTTTGAAGTAGTTGAAAGTTTCATGTAAAATTTATAAGAAATTCAGGGAGAGGACTATTATCAATTATATTATAACTTAATCTTTATGAACAAAAATCTTTGCACTTTTTCAGGCTTTCACCTACTTCAAAGAGTTAAGAAAGAGGCAGTAGTATATAGCTTTTCGATAGTTGGTTTGCTATCATACATGTTTGCTCATTTACCATTTTATTTATTTGATAAGATGTTACATGCCAACCCCATAATCTCATTTTGTAAATGTTTGCATATCTATAATCTCATTTTTCCATAGGAGTTTTATATTCAATACATTTTCCTAAAATGCTTTACACTTTTAGGTGGCCTTCAAAGGCTTTATAAATGAAGTTTGTTTAGAAAACCTTGTATGTTATGTTGTTGTCAATTAGGAGGAAATGATTGATAAAAACAAGAGAGTTTATCTCAAATTTCAACCACTAGATGAACTTCATTCCCATAATAATGCCATAATGAAATGTTTCTATTGGCCATCGTCAAGTAAGGAAATGGAAAGAAAATATTTTATAGATTTTTAATAGAAATAAATATTATATATTTAAAAAAGGTGAGTAGAAAAAGTTACACTAAAATTAAGTATCATCAATTTTAAAGTAATAATAAATTTAATAAACAAGACTTGAAAGCTAACAATAAAAATAGAGAAAATTCATTTAAGGTTAGAGATAAATTTATATATTATTGTTCACAAGTAATCACATTAATTTAATGTAATTATATGACAAGTATATTTTTGAAAAAAATAAAAAATAATTTGCAAAAAAATTGTTTGTGCATCTAAAATTAGGCTCTAGGAAATTCATCGCCAACAATTAACTATCAAAAAATTCACCGCCAACAATTTACCACCAAAAAATTCATTGCTATGACAAATTCATCTCGTGGAAAATTCACCACCAACAATTCATCGCTGTGGATAATTGATCACATATTCAATTAGAAAATTTGATTTATGATAATTAAAATGAAAAAAAATTCAATATATTTAATTTTATTCTATTAAATCAATTATACAACAATACTAGTCATATCTATTATTAATGTGGTGGAAATTATTCTTTTGCAAAAAAATCTCAAGGTCTTGGGAATATATATTAAAAGATGTTAATGCGAGAGCGAATTGTTGGTGCTGAATTTTCCTCAGGGCCTAAAATTGAAGTTAAAGAAAGGAATCTAAAGGTAAAAATTTAGATAACAATTTGTATTGATGATTCTTTAAGAATATAAATTTTACTACACATCTTTTATCTTCATAAAAAATAATATTATAGAGAGTCATAACTTTCTTTGAAGATGTAGTAAGACTTATAATGAATCTCATAATAAATTTCTAATCTAAATCAAGTATAACTACAATAATCATAATTTTAAAATAGATTGAACATGATATTGAATTGAGGGCATTATCATACTTTATGTTCTACAAAACTCAAGATCAAATTTTAAAGCCATAAAATATGTGTTTTGCAAATGTGAATGCATTATGTATCATACTGACATTTTTAACTCATTTTCTTTTTTGTCATTTTGGCTATGGAATAGGTTTGGATAACAAGCCTAAATGGACGCACTTCTAATTTATTCCCATTCGACATGTTATTTTATTCTCATAGTATTTTTTGAACTTAAATTTCATTAGATTTACTCATTTTATAATCATATTTTGATAAAATGAAAGATATTAATCTGCAGCAATTTTTAGGAAATCTGTTAAGCATTACATGCGAACCAAGATGACCATAGTCGTCCCTGCAAACTTTGGTTCAGCATAGAATCATCGTGGGGGTAATTACACAATCTTTGAAACCACTGGGCATGATATGCAAATATTTAAGTTGGAAATCAATTTTGTCCCGACGGTGTAATTATAACTCTGGACAGCTACCTCATCAACTCCTGACGAAGTCTTCTCCTTCCTGCAGTATTCTGTCCTATTCTGTGCGGCTGTACGGGAGGTGACATTTATGGTGGCACTTTTCACTTTTATATTTTTGGGGGCATTCAATATTTAAAGTTTATTTAATATAGTTTTCCGTATTTTTGTGTGACAAATGTTTTTTAAGCTTTCTCCGTAGTTTTTTATGTAAGATGTCTTTAATATTTTTGTTGTGTGTAGAAGAAGAGTGGCGAACAAGTTTTCTGTACGACGCTCTCTAGTAGCAAGTTTGAGCAACAACTTTGTTGGATAAAAAATATTTTGAATGAATTAATACAATATCTATCTTTCTAGGTTTATTTTATGTGATCAAAATTTATGTTTACTTATATTCGGAGATTGAATTATGAGTTAAGTTTTTAGCTTATGTTCTCTCTTTTGCCTCTGGCCTTTATTTGGTATCAAAGCCAAAGGAACCTTTGTCTTTCTATTCCGTTGGAAGCCATGGCCCCCACTTTTGGTGCATCCCTATCTAGTCTGCAAATCCTTGTTTTTATAAGAAATAATTATGAGTATTGGTCTCTAACCATGAAAGCAATATTTCGGTCTCAAGATGTTTGGGAAATTGTTGAAAATGGTTATGTGGAGCCAGTAGATCAAGTTGCATACAATGCACTCACACAAGCTGAGAAAGATGCCTTGAAAGAATAGATGAAGGATGGCAAAAAAATTATCCTATATCAACCAAATAATGCATGGGAGCATACTCCCAAGAGTAGCAACATCAAAGCGAGCCAAGGAGGCATGGGATACAGTTCAACTTTCTTACTAAGGTATGGAAAAAGTAAGGACTGCTAAGTTACAAATTCTTAGAAGAGATTTTAAAAATTTATCAATGAAAAATTCAGATTCAGTAGAATCTTTCTTTACTCATGTTGTTGGCCTAACTAATCAAATTAAATCACATGGAGAGGCCATAAAGGATAGGAAAATTGTTGAGAAAGTTCTTAGAACCCTTCCTCCTAAATTTGATCCTCTAGTTGTGACTTTGGAGGAAAATATAGATTTGAGTCAGTTTAGTGTTGATGAGCTTCATGCTTCTCTTATAAATCATGAACATAGACTAAATAGGTCAAACATTTAATTGGAAAATGCCTTTTCATCTCAATCATCTATAACTCATGGAAGAGGACAATAAAGATTCAATCCTAGAGGCAGAGGGAGAAATTCACGTAGAGGTGGACATAATAGTAGCTTCACAAATAGTGCTGGTAGAGGTCAAAATCAAAATATCAGTCACCTAAGTGGCCAAAGATTGGATAAATCACATGTTCAATGGCATTATTGTAAGAAGTTTGGACATTATGCTAATGAATGCAAGAAAAACAGTATGATCAACACGAGCAAGGTCAAAATTAGTCAAGTAGCAACACTCAAACAAGCACTATGTTCATTGCATACACTAAAATTTCTGAAGCAATTCCTACTAACTCTCTCATTGAATGTAATGTTGTCCAAGAAATCCCAAGTGACATATGGTACTTAGATTCTGGGTGTAGTAATCACATGACTAGTAATGCAGATTTGTTTTCTAGTTTAGATAAATCAGTTCAAACTGAAGTCACACTTAGCAACGACAACAAGGTCACAGTTTTAGGCAAAGGAATAGTTGATATTCTAACCAAAGAGGGGGAGCAGAAAAACATGCTTGATGTATACTATGTTGCTACTCGAAAACATAATTTAATGAGCATTGGTCAATTAGTACAAAAGGGATTTAAAGTGTATTTGGAAAACAATGAGTTTGTGATTTGGGATAGATTCCCAAGTAATCTGGTTATTGCCAAAGTACAAATGACTTACAATTGCATATTTCCCTTGAGAATAAGGCCATTTATGAAGGGGACAACAACTAAATTTGTTCACATGTGAGACAAATAATGTAAATTTTGGAGTAGCATTTAAGGCAGAAAATACAAACACAAAAACTGAAACAACATTTCACTCAGTTGTATTAGATGAGTCTTGGTTATGGAAAATTTTAGATTTGGACATTTGAATTTTGGAGGACTGAAGCTATTACACATGAAGAACATGGTGAAAGGCTTTCCATTAATTAAAAAACCAGAAAGAAATTGTGAAAGTTGCATCTTGGGCAAACAACTTAGAGAGCCTTTTCTGATTGGCAAATCACATAGAGCAAGAGCACTACTTGAGATTGTGTATTCAAATATTTTTGGACAAATGAAAACACCATCCATAGGAGTCTGCACTTATTTTCTTACCTTCATTAATGATTCCACACAGAAAACTTGGGTCTACTTTCTGAAACACAAATTTGATGAATTTTCTTATTTTTCAACAGTTCAAGGCACTTGTGGAGAAGTAGAGTGGCCATTATATTAAGGTGTTAAGGAAAGATAGAGGTGGAGAATATATATCCAATGATTTTATGATTTTTTGTAAATCACATGGCATACACAAGCAATTTACATCCAGTTATACACCTCAACAAAATGGTGTGGAAGAGAGGAAGAGCCAAACCATTATTGAGATGGCTCATAGTATGATGACAACCAAACATCTACCTAATGATTATTGGGCTGAGGCAGTGGCAACTCCTATTTATATCTTGAATAGGTGCCCAACGAAAAGTGTGAAAAATAAGATACCTCAAGAAGCTTGGATAGGTATGAAGCATAGTGTTTCTCATCTTAAGGTATTTGGTTGTGTTGCATATGCATCACATATTCCTAATGAGTTGAGGAAGAAGTTAGATAATAAAGGAAAAAAATGTATATTTGTTGTCTATTCTGAAGATACAAAGGCATACAAGTTGTTTAATCCTATCACTAGGAAGGTTATAATCAACTCTGATGTTTAATTTGTGGAAAATGAAGCGTGGGATGGAAGTATAGAGAAGAGTGTAAATATTACAGGTGATGTTCCTCACGATGATATGGAAATTGAAGTGATTCCAACAACAAGTACAACTCCTTCCACTCCTAGAACAACACCACATTCTATAGCTCAAGCTACACCTTCATTCACACCATGAAGATCTTCAACATTGTTGTCTACACCAATAGTACAAAAAAACTCCACAATGAATTACATTGGTATCTACTTCAGCTAGCATCCTTGGAGCAACTCCATTTAGCACTAAAAATAGTTCTACATCTTTGGATCCAACATTAACATGTATTTTAACATGAAAAACAAGGAGTTTGAGTGAGTTGTATAATGATACAACCAATTCATTTTCAGTTCTTGCTTTATTTTCTCATGTTGATGATCCATTAACATTTGAAGAAGCTACTGGGGAAGATAAATGGGAACAAGCCATTGATGAAGAGATTGAGTCCATTAAGAAGAACCAAACATGGGAGTTGTTTGATTTGATTGAAGGAAAATATGCAATAACTATGAAATGGATTTATAAGACTAAACAAGATGCTGATGGAAAAGTGAAAAAGCATAAAGCAAGGCTAGTTGCAAGGGGTTTTAGTCAATAGCCTGGAATAGATTTCAATGAAACATTTGATCATGTTGCATAAATGGACACAATTAGAACAATATTAGCTATTTCTGCTCACAATAATGGGCTATTTACCAGATGGATGTGAAATCAACATTTTTAAATGGATATATAGATGAAGAAGTGTATGTGAAACATCCAGAAGGATATGAGATATCAGGTCATGAAAATAAGGTTTATAGGCTGAAGAAAGCACTTTATGGATTGAAGCAAGCTGCTAGAGCTTGGTACAGTCGTATTGATTCCTATCTCATTCAAGATGGATTCCAAAGAAGCAACTGTGAGCTAACTTTGTACCTTAAAGTAAATGATCAAGGTAGAATTTTAATTGTTTTTGTGTATGTAGATGATCTAATCTCTACTGGTGATCTCATCATAGATGTTTTAAAAACAACAATGAAGAGTGAATTTGAAATGACTGACTTGAGACTTATGAAGTAATTTTTGAGCATTGAAGTCCATCAATCTAATGTTGGTAAATTTATTTGTCAATCCAAATATGAAAATGAAATTTTGAAGAGATTCAATATGGTGAAGTGTAAGGCAGCCCCAACACCAGTGATGATGGGATTAAAGTTAAGCAAAGAGAATGATGGACCATGTGTGGATCATACATTGTTCAAAAGGTTGGTAGGGAGTCTTATGTATTTGATAGCCACAAGGCATAATATTATGTATGGTGTAAGTCTAATTTCAAGGTTTATGGAGTCCCCAAAAGAGTCTCATTGGTAGGCAGGTAAGATAATATTGAGGTATGTGAGTGGTACGAAAGACTTTGATATATTGTATTCCACTTTAGATGATTTCAAACTTGTTGGTTACATAGATAACGATTATGGGGGTAGCATAGATGACAAGAAAAACAAATTTGGGTATGTTTTTCATCTTGGTATAGGTGTTGTCTCATGGGCTTCTAAAAAACAACCTATTGTGACTTTATCTTCAGTTGAAGCTGAATACATGGCAGGTAATGGTGCAGGGTGTCAAGCTGTTTGGATGCGTAGGATGTTGAAAGATTTAGTGCAAGATCAAAAGGAAGCCAATAGAATATTTTGTGATAATACCTCAGCAATTTCTTTGTCTAAAAATCATGTTTTTCATAAGAGAACTAAGCAAATAAATACCAGGTATCATTTCATCAAAGAGCTTGTCAACAGTAAGGAGATTTGCGTAGAATTTTGTAAGTCTAACTTAGATCAGTTTGCAAATATTTTTACAAAACCTTTGGTGAAGGAGACATTTCATTTTTTCTGAAGCTATTTAGGAATTCTTGATCATGCAAATATACTCAGTTGAAGTTTGATGCAATTTTTGCTCATCCCCGGTAGTTGTAATTAAGGGGGAGTGTTAGAAATTAGTTTTCTCCTAACGGTACAATTGCAACTCCTGATAGCTCCTAATGCTGCCTTATCAAATCCTGATGAAATCTTCTCCTTCCTATAGTCTTCTCTGCTATGTTTGGGGGAATTCAATATTTAAAGTCCATTTAATATGGTTTTCAGTATTTTTTGTGTGATAAATGTTTTTTCCCTTGACGTGAAAAGAAAGTAATGTTTATTTTTGGTTGAAAAAGTTTTTTCACTTGACATGAATATCAAGTTACTAAAGAGATGTAATTACTGACATTTTAATTTTCACTCCTTTTACTTGTTGGAAAATCTTTCTTTGTAGTTTTTTATGTAAGATGTCTTTAATATTTTTGTGGTGTGTAGAAGAAGAAGAGTGGCGAACAAGTTTTATGTAGGATGCTCTGTAGTAGCAAGTTTGAGTAGAAACTCTATTGGATAAAAATAATTTTGAATGAATTAATACAATATCTATCTTTTTGGGTTTATTTTATGTGATCAAAATTTATGTTTACTTATATTCAATGATTGAGTTATGAGTTAAGTTTTTAGCTTCTATTCTCTCCTCTTTCTCTAGCCTTCATCATATACTCAACCAAAATTCATTCATAACATTTTTTCATTTATTTCCTCCTAGTGAATACAACGAAAGGATTAGAACAACACCGTTACAATGCATTTCTTTGGAAATAGAAATACAACTCTGACCCAAAATATTAACAAGATTCTTACTAGCCAAGATATCAATAAAACAAGGTGTTATTAACAACATTATGTTGTTATTAAAATATCATTCACAACATAGATAGATAAAGAAATAAACAACAACATAATTGATAAGCATTAATGCAAGATTTTGAGGAATGACTGAGCTTCCGAGGAAAGGTGATTCAACGATAAAAAAGTGGGCATCTAGAAAATTCAACATGAGCAATTCATTGAAGGAAAATTCACCGTCAACAATTCATCGCCATGGAAAATTCATCGACGAAAAATTCACCGCCAACAATTCACCTTAATATTTTAAATAAAATTAAAGTTTTGCTAGCAGTGAATTTTACTTGGTGGTGAATTTTCCGTCGTGAATTTTCCATGGTGGTGAATTGCTGGCAGTGAATTTTCCCTCCACAAATTTTTTGTGATGAATTTTCTTGGAGCCAAAAAAATGATAGCAGAGAAAGGTTGCAGATAGAGAAAGAATGTCTACCGGGTGAAGACATAGTAGATGACTACACTAAAAGGATTTCCAAGTAGTATCACGGTAACACAAGACTCAAGGGACACACACTATCATTGCACATGCATAGAGTTGAAAAAACTAAAATATCACAAGTGTATTGATACGGTATCACTTGAGAGATTCCATTGCTTTACTCCATGCTTGGAATAGTTACAACAGGCAAGAGATTTCAAGAGCAGTTTCTTTAAGATGAATTTATTATTAGCACTACTAAAAAAATACCATTGAAACATATATAAATTCCATATTAATTTGTCAACCCAAATTACTTCTAGCTATCTCAATAAATGCTTTAAGATTAAAAGTTTTTGAAATAAGAAATTTTCCAATAAAATTGTTATTAACATCAAAAAAATCTTGACACTGATATTCAATCAATCCTTGTCACAAAATTAGTGTCATCATAATGATACATATATATTTATAGGAAATGAACAAATGACATGAAACATAAATTGATCTCTGTAAGGCTCCTTAGTTACAACCAAGGAATCTTTTAAATTTGCAACACTGGGTTGAACAATATCTATTTAAAGAATTAGCAATATAACATATTTTTCATATAAATAATATCTCTCAACAAAACAAGATTTTCTCGTAACCCTGCAATACCGAATAGAACAACCTAGTTCTTCTCTCCACCCAATCATAGGACAAGATAGTCTACCTCTGAGTAGGAGGCAAAGTCCATAAGAATAAAACAAATGATGAAACATAAGACAATAAACATAGCACATTAAAAAAGAAACCACACACAAGATTCTTGAAAGGGGGAGAAGGAGGATTCGCTTCCCTCTTAGGGAACAAATTTTACATCTCCATACATATTCATCTCCAACTGAAACACATAACCTTCTTTATCACAACACCCAATTCATATCCTCTTCCAACCCAACCATTCCACACTCCATCCTCCACCCAAAACTCCAATCCACAACACAACCAAAACCAACCACTCTATCACCCATTCCTCCTATTACCACACATATACACATTTTTTCAGAAAATCCCCAAGAGAGGCTATGGACACCCTCCTTAACCACCAAAAAAAGGAGGCTCTCAGCCTGTAGGCAAGATCAAATCTATAATCACACTTACAACATCCATAACACAAACAAGACTATCATAAACAGAAAAGAAAATACACATACTCCCAAAACAACAACAAAATCTGCTAACATTTCACAATCCTCATAGTAAATAAAAGAAAAAAATCTTTAGCTTACCTTGGCTATCCAAGTTAGGATCAACCCAAAACCAAAGCAAGTATTCAATTTATTCTTCCAATAAAGATCCATTTTCCCTTTTCTCTTTCAACTAATTCACAAAAGAAAGAAATAATCTTCACACACCCATTTCCCAAGAATAATCCAGCGTGTTTTCCAAGGAATGAAGAGAGATAACCATACCCAAATCCCTCACTAAAATAGAATTCCTCCTGACCCTTCAACTTCCTTCCAAAATGAAAAGATCATTCAAAATTAAAACATAATTCTCTCCACAAATAATAAAAAGAAATCAAACCTAACTTAACATTAAAACCCTTTCCCCACTTTTAAAATTAAAAATCATCAAATATATTTCTAGCAAATGAAATTTTCCACCAATTCTTAAGGACTTGGCTGCCCACCTAGAACATATCAATAAAATAATTAGTACTCTTTGGAGATTATAATAATAATAAAAAAAAAACATTGAAATTTTCTAACATTACATAATTATAGGATATATCATATTAATTTAAAGACATTTATTCTTGCAGAATTTTAGCATTTATCCAAAACGTGCTTTATGATCAATTACATGTTATTTAAATGAACATATCACATCATCTATGAGCAATATATCTCTACACATGCAGACTTAACATTTATCGAAAACACTTTATGATCAATTCCATGTTACTTAATTGAAGATATCACATCATCTATGACCAACAAATGTCTAAACATGCAGACTTAAAATTTCCACACAAGCTGGGATTTCTAACTTAGTCATTGAAGGGGATTCAAGGAATACAGTTCTTAAGCTGACTAGTCTTGCTTCTCCCTGCTAGACTCTTTAGGACCCCATGTCCTTAGCTCACAATCTAATGATTTCCCCTAGGAATTGCAGAGTGTATCACATGTTCAGGAGTGGTAATAAAGTTACTAGTGCCTTAGAAAATTTAGTAGCATTTACTCCTAATTTGGTAAAATGAGATAATAGCCACCATATCCCTAATCAAGTGCTAGATTTAATTCATAATGATGTCGAAGGACTGTCCAATTGAGATTAGGCTAGATTTTTTGTAAGCTCATTTTGATAGTTTCCATGCTTGTCATTTATGACAACTTAAGCTTCCTAATCACTCTTTTATAGGTCATTATTTATGTCTTTAGTTTTTGAAGAACCATCTCTATTTCTAGTTTTTCATTGCTCTAATTTTTGTGGGTGGCACGATGGGTGGTTATTTAGTCCAAGAGGAACCTACTACTTGTGATGGTTGGAAGTAAGACAAAGAGGTTCAGGCGATTCTTGAAAGGGGAAAGTTGGCCTTGTTTGTGAAGGGGATGTAGGGTGTTAACCCCAAATTATCCATGGAATTCTCCAATTCATGGGTGGACAAGACTGTTATTATGGACATCGTTTCTTTTGTGGTGTCCCCTAAACTTATTGCATAGGTTATGAGGCTTTCTTTGGAGGTGATTTACCTCCCATGCAAGTCCAAGAGCCATTAATAGGAGGACATGAAATGGTTCTTGAAAGAGGGTGAGATGGTGAACAAATTGCAAAATGGTTTCAATCGCGTGGACCATCCTAGTTTTTGGGGCACCATCACTAAAATTATCATGAGGTATGTCACTCTAGAGGGGCGTTTTAACTGCTTCCATGCCCACGTTTTCCCATGCTTAACCATCTTAGGTACAATATTAAGATGAATTTCCCCTTCTGGATTATGTCTTCGCTTGAGCATTTCGTCAAGAATTTCTAGGCCAAAAGTAAGAAACTTCCCCTTCATCAGGTCCTAATCTTGCGTTTATGTAAGTTTCATGAGGCCTTTCTTCCCTCCCCTGCTACTATGCACAAGAACACTTTAACTATTTTGTTCCCCACTATTCCCTTGGGGGACATGAACCCTTCTGTCACTATTGACAAAACTTCTCCTACCATCCACCGTAGTACTTGGGCCTAGGGTAAAATCCCTGCTAATTATAATACCCCTCCCATCCCTATCAAATGCAATCCCCTATTAGAGCCCACACCCATGACCATGTATTCTGGGCCAAGGGAGTTTGATAACACCAATGGTGATGATGATTCATGGAACCCTACCCCAGGCTAATTCTCTTGTCCACTCCTCGGCTCAAGGACATGACTTAGAGGTCCCCAACATGCCACCCATTTCTAACCCTAGCCCTCATAACGCCCCCAACCTGTGCATCAACTTGGATGAACCTAAGAATGTTCCTAGGTCAATTTGTATCCCTACTAATCCCATAAGTAAAAAATTAAATGAAATCTCTAATATTATGAATGTTCAAAAGGATATTATGAAATGGATCTTGGGGTAGTTGGTAACTACTAAAGAAAGGATACAAATCTTGGAAAGAAAGGTGCTAGAACAACAAATTGTGTGTCCTGGGGAGGTGGAGAACAAAATATATTGGGACATTATTACCACCTTGGCTAGGTCCTTTGAGAGGAGGGAAAGGTGGGAAAAAGTGCTAGATGATCTTTGGGCCATTGTTGGGTCTGAAGATAAAAATATCTTATTGGCTGAAATTAATGCCACTCACCAGACCCAAGAGTAGACTATGTAGAATTTGAGGGTTATCACGGACTATAGGAAAGAGATTGTAAAAAATATGACCCTCATTCTTAAGGTGCTTTAGGATGAGGCTTGCAGATGGGGAGGATGATGGTCATGTGTAGAAGAATGGTAAGAAGGTGGACACCTCAACCCATGATGTTACTAAGGATACCCAAACCATTCTTTAGGGGCCTGCGACTTTCAAGAAGAAGTTTGAGTTCCTATCCTAGAAGTAGAACATGATCACTGGTCTAAAGCTTTTAGGAGACCTGTAGGTTTTTGTTTTTTTGTGCTAGTCTTGGTCCTATGGTTTCTTTTCTGTGGTTTTCCTGCTGGTTGAACTGTTTAAGCTATAGTTTACATTTTCTTTTTTTTGGTTTTCTCACTATTATTGAGTCGTTGGTTTGCCTCTATGGCTAGTTTGTAATGGGTATTGGCCCTTCCGGATTTAATATAATCAAAACATTTATGTCTATAAACCAAAATGACAAAATACATGAATCAAAATCTCTACACAATCCATGTCCAAAACACCACACTACAAAAATATGAAATCAAATCAAAGTCTCTAGAGTAACACTAGCCATGCCTCAAAATTATTTAGTTAAATTCACTAGTTTCTCCTATAAATCCATTAATTATTGGATTAATTCATCACCTTCACACTAATTTTATTCTCTTTTGATTAAATAATACAAATTATTTAATTAATTGTCATAAATCCATCTTTGATTAAATAATTTCTAACTATTTAATTAAAATCTATAATTGCTCCACTTGCACAATTAAATAATTTCTAAATTTTTTATTTGGTTAATTTCCTCCAATCAGTCAAAGAATATTCTCATAGAATATTTCCCCCTTTTCAAATTTAAATTTATTCCTCAACATGATAATGTAGTGTTGAACCCCCTCTTAGTATCTTGGACATTTAACATGGATAACATTCCTAAAGGGATGCACTACTAATTTATTCCCATTTGACATGTTATTTTATTATGTTGTTGAGATTTTTGGATTTAAACCATGTATTATTTTTTTGAGAATCAACATTTTGGATCAAACTTGATGATCCATCATGAGGATACAAAAATAGATAGAGAGAAAAGTGATCACTGTTCTCTCTATCTAGTTTTGCATCCTAATGATGGATCATGGAGTTTGGTTTGAAACATTGATGATCAAAAAAATAATACATAGTTTTAATCCAAAAATCTCAGCAACATAATACTATTGACCGTGGAAACAAAATGTTGATAATGTTATATTATTTTCAAGAGTGTTTTTTCAACTTAAATTTTATTAGATTTACTTATTTTATAATAATATTTTGATAAAATGATGACCAAAATGTACATTTCTTTTTAATTTCTAACCATATAATTCTTTTTATTTGTAATACAATAACATATTTATTTTTACTTTATTATACTAATGTTTCTATATTCTTTATCTATACACATGCATTTATTTTCTTATCACTTTTGATTCATTTATTAATTTTTTTAAAAATATAGGATTCTTTTACTCTTCATTTTTTCATTTTCAACAAAAAAAATTGTATTCTTGATTATTTTTATGAAAGTTATGCAATTAACACACTCAAATATATTTTTAGAATATATCTACTTTGAAAAATTGTAAGATGAAAATTTAAAAAACTATGAAAAGTTAGTCATCTTATAATGCTTAATATTACTATATTTCTACAAAGTAGTTTTGAAAAACATTGAATGTAATAAAAATAATAAGAAGGCACACATTGAACACTTCATTATATTTTAGGAGGAAAACTATGAACAATTTTATGTGGAAACAACATTTGATCCTTTTAGTTTTACCCATTTAAAAAATGTAGTGTTCCACAAGGACACATATCCTAACAAAATCCCCACATTTCTAGGATGAGGACATCTCTAAGACTTGGGGATGTGGAGGACATTCACTCCCACCACACTACAACCATAGTTAGAATGTCCGGGGGACTCCCATGAGTCTCCCGATTGTCCTAGGGATGCCCAAGCATCTTTCATAGTGGGCAAGCCCATAAAGGAACAAAATATAAAATATTTTGGGAACCAACACCTAAGGTAGAACCCTAATGGATAGTGGGCCCCACC
Organism: Sequoia sempervirens; assembly: GCA_007258455.2. Taxonomy (NCBI): domain Eukaryota; kingdom Viridiplantae; phylum Streptophyta; class Pinopsida; order Cupressales; family Cupressaceae; genus Sequoia; species Sequoia sempervirens. Next base: position 353,438,029 of record VDFB02086081.1, on the reverse strand, counting down.
AAAGCATCCAAATTCCTATAATACACCCTAAAATCTTCACTTTTACTCATAAATTCATTCTAATGACAAGGTTGAAGAGGAGAAAAAGAGTTAGAGTGAAGGAGTGAAGGGTGAGAGAAAAGTGTTGCAAGTGTAAGAAAGTTGAGGAGGTGATGTAAAACACCCTCTCTCTTGCCTTAATTCGCAATAGTTGAGCAATAAAAAAATATAACAATGCACCACATGGTTTTAATTAATTCAAAATCACACAACGTATATTGACATTCTACAACATAAAGCTTACAAACAGGTTTTCAAATGGCGACTCTTCATAGGCCTTCACTCTTTGCAATCTCTTTTATCAACTTTCGATGACACATACAAAACTTCCTAAATTTTCATTTTACACTCTCAACCAATTATCTACCCTCTATTCTATGCACTAACTTTCTGCTCGACCCCCTTTTGTGGTCTCCACATGACTGATTTTCTTAACTCTACCAGCCCCTTTCATTGCATAGTCATTTTCCTTTATCATATGTGCCTTGTACCTACACACTCTCCTCTTATTGTTGCTTGGGAAGATTTATTTTCATTGTGCCTTTTTTTTCATTATCTTCCCATGCCTTCGCTTCTCACACAAGGTCCCTCGGGAAGTCTTTTTTTCCCAAACCTCTATCTTCACTCTTGGTCGATTACTTTCTAATTCTATCATGTTCATATACCATTCCCTTTTATTTTTAATTTCTTTCTTTTTTAAAATAATCATTACCCTATCTTACCCATGTCCTCTATTTGGTATTGAAAAGGTGGGTTAAATGTTAGATTATGTTACCTATTTTTTCTACTAGCCCCAATAGGTAGTGTTGTTTATATTTTACAAGTGAAAAGAAGGTACATTTTAACTTTGCTATGTCACATTCATGTGCATAAAGAAATATCAAAAAAATACAATACTATATTGCCTTATGTAGATGTATATAACATAGAATAAAGAGCACAATCTTTCCAAAAATGTATTCTTTATTGATAATGATAACTGTATAGTGTCCTTCACAAGTCAAGTGACTAACTATTTTAATGCATATAAAGAAAAAACTATATACATTTACATATAATAAAGAATGCACATAAAGAGAAAGGGGACCTGCCATTTCCTAAATGACAAATCCCGGTTGCTTTGTCCTGCATCATTTTCAGTCCCTCCCACTTGCCTTGCCTCTAGTTGATGCTCTCCTTGCTACTCCTAGGCTCCCTACATCTATGAAAAGAGTGTTAGTTAGAGAAATAGAGAATCACCAGTCAAAATATGTGCAAACATCCATAAACATATAATTTGATCCTTATAAACATTAAAATAGCTGGCATATCATAGATTTCTAAGAAAACAAAAGAGTTATCAAACACATCTATAATATGCTATGTTTTATCTAACATGTTTCCTCCTTGTGTAGATATAGGACATATCTTTGTTACTATTTTATTTCATCTGGTTACAACATGTTGAGTAAAATGTGGCTCCCATGAGGGTTGAGTCCAACATTCTACCCTCTTGTGTTTTAGGAGGGATAGGAAATTGAACAACTTGATCAAATTAATGACAAACCTATTCTTGATGCATTAAATCAATATGGAATCATACAAGTTGATCAAATTTCTTATCAAATTCAAAAGATGCAACAAAACTGTGTCAATTATCAAGAAAGATTACTCTTCATCTTTTCATAATGAACCAAACATTAGGCTGCCATCATGTTGATCAAAGTGGAAATCATTTCTTCTTGGAAATCTTACTCTACTGGTTATGTCTTTCAATCTTCTTAAGTGGATCCAAAGTAGAGTCAGATAGTGATATGAGTTGTATTTTCATTATCATTGATTTTTCAAGGGTCAATAGAGAAGGAAACAAGAAAAAGGACAACAATCATTCAAGGATGAAAATATTTTGTCTCTTCCCAAGAAACAGATGATATTTGTTATAATGGTGAGAAGAAATAATAAAATTGACACATGGAACCCAATAAACCAGACATGGGATAGATTGAAGCACATATGGCATCATTTCATTTCAGTGTTGATGAAATTGCAACTTCTAATCATAATGCTACATAAATTCTTGGGTACAACCTTATGACATCATGTGCAACAAGTGATAGGAGGTTGCATTTTCAAGTGGCAGTAGTATGAAGATTATGTCACAAGAAGAAAGTGAACACCTCACTACCCAGATAAGCATAAAGTAAAGATAACTGTCAGTAGAAGGTCTAAAGGATGGTCTATATGAAACACTCAAGAATATAATAATGGAAAACTCACCATTGATATCATTTCCAAGGTTGTGAAAGTGATAAATCATGATGATGATAAGCCTAGAAAATGTAAAATATGGAAGACACCCAAGTCACTAACAATCACTTGATAGTTGTCTTGCAAAGGGTTATGTGGAGGAAAAATCTATAGGAAATTCAAATAGTGCATTGACAGTCCATAACATAACAATAAAGAGACAAAGTAAGACAATGATCTCTAGTGGAGGAGGATAGTCAAGAGGTCAAAATGAGATGATAGTGGGCACACCAACCTTCACTTTGGACATTGATAGTATAACAATGCTTAAGAGGGAAGTTCTCAGTAAAAGATGAGTCTCCTTCAAGATAAAATTTTAAGATGCTTCTACGATACAACAAAGGATTTTGGCTTGAAAAGTGTCATGACAAAGAAGCTTGAAAAGATAGTCCACATCATTTTGCAAGGGCTGAATATTGCTACAGTTGGGAAGGAAAGAAATCACCTTGTTTGGCAGTCAAGTTCCAGGAGGATACTTGAAATGATGGTTATTATACTAAACATTACAAATGTGTTTGAACTTTTGTGTTATGAAGATAGTGAAAGAATTTTTCAAGCAAGAAGTATATGAACATCAACAATTGGAAAGAAATAAATTTCTTTTTAACATTCTTACTAGTGATAAGAGACCATATCCTCTCGTATGAGTACCCGAGTTTCAAAATATAGAGATGTCAATGGTGTTAAAAAAAATGGTGACATACTTTGCTAAATCTATAATATGCATAATAAGATTTAGATTATAATGAAGTCACTAATATGACAATGATAATAAATAGAAGATTCACAATATCTTTTGTTATGTCAGTGTGGTCATGCAAGGGAAATCTCTCAAGAGAGAAGATTATCACATGACAATGGCCAAAGAAGCATTATAGCAAGTCAAGAAGAGAGATCAAAATGTACATATGAAGAAAAAAATAATGATGTGGTGTGTGAAAAAAAGGACTTCAAGATTAGTGAAAATAGTTAAAGTGGTATGCAAAAGGTGATCATAGTCATGAGGAATAGTGCCAAATACACCATGAAGTTTAGTATTTAAAGAAAGAAACACTAATTGCTGTTATAAAAGATCACATAATGTAGTAGAGACAATGCAAAACTATCAAATAGTCAATGAAATGATGAAAAAAAAAAGAAAATGACAAAGGCAATGCCTAAATACATTGATACAAAAAGACAACAATCATGCAACAACATGAAATGGAGACAATTAATTGCTAGGATGATAAACTTGCTACTAGTTTTGAGAATAAATGGCAATGTATTAGGACAATACAGTCAAGTGTAGTAGAAAACATCATGAAAAGGGAAACTACAAAAGGAACACTGTCATATATTGCAGTCATGTCATCACAGAGATCAAGGAAGAGAATCTAAAAATGAGGTTAGGGGTTCCTATCCACTTGAAAGTGAAACTCCTTCAATAGAATTAGATGGAGGTACCATTTTGAAGAAAAAAAATTCATCACATTGAAGAAGTATCTTAGAATGACCATTAATGTGAAAAGGGTGGTGCTCATGAAGGAATGGAAAAGAAGATACCCATGTCTGGAAATCAATAGAGGAAATAAAATGTTGAGAAAAAATTCCATGGCCTAAAGGCTACATAAGTTAACCCCTTAGAATAATGCAAAAGAACAAAGCTCTCGAATTATTGCAGGCATGAGTAATGGCCAAACACATAGCATGAGTTTTAGATGATGGATGAAATAGTTGGATTCAATTCTCATGCCATGTTACACATAGGGGTTTCTTCATTTTCTTAGGAAATGCAGAGTAAATCTCTCAGCCTATTTTTTGTTTATTTTGAAATGCAAAACATTTTGATTAAGTGATGTTATTATAAATCACTTAGTCAAAATGCTATTTTAAATGTAGAATAATGTCTTATGATTTTTCAAACACACAAGGGGTGTGAGCCAAAGCAGCCGGAGACAAGCTTGGAGACATAATGATGATTGACCAACATGGGAATGGTGTGTGGATTATTTTGATTGAGTTTTGGATAGAATGGGACCTTTTGGAGGTAGTTTTGTCATGCTTTTGGTGTGACTTGGGTCTTGCCTTGACTTTTCTTCATTTGGATGGAATTTATGCAGAGTTTTGGAAGGTTCATTTTGGCCTTTCTACTAGATCCAACCAAAGCTTCTAGAAGGACATGTGTCAGATAGTTGTTTCAAAAATTGCATAAGGGTAAAAGCACAAAGTTGTGTCACACTTTCGGCTAAATAAATAGTTTCGAGCGAAATATTTTCGGCCAGAAAGGTTTCGGCCGACTAGGTTTTGACGGAAACCATGTGGCATATTACGTGGCACATAGGTTTCAGTCGAATAAGTTTCACCCGAATCCAAAAAAATCAAAATTTTCCTTTTCCCACTTTAAAACTGCATTCGAAATTGGATTTTTTAATGTGCGGGGTTTCTATAGAAAGGGTTTCGGTAGAAACAGTTTCTATAGAAAGGGTTTCGGCTGAAACCCTTTCTATAGAAACTGTTTCTACCGAAATTGTCTATGTGGCATCCTAGTTGGCAGCCAACTTAGCTTTTTAGAATTTTTTGAAACTTTCAAATTTAGCTAAGTATTTCTTTAGTCAGAATGATTTTTTTGCAAAAAAACAAAATACCCTTTTGTAGAGCTCGGAGTGGAGAATCCAAATATATAATTTTTTAAATATTTTTATTAGTTTTAATATATTTTATTTTTAAAATGATGCAAGTAGGTTTTCAAAATGAAAAAAGAAGTTGATTAAAAATTAAAAACAAGATATTAAAACTTACTAAAAAAATTTAAATCTTATATGGGGCACAAGGGGAGAGAGTCTTCTTCAAAAGGGTATAATTTTTTTTTTTGAAAATGATTTAAAAATTTGAAAATAGTTGATCGGCCCGTGAAAAAATGTCAAATTCCTGACATGTTTGACTTTAAAACGTTATTACAAGAAAAATATACATTAAAATTTGATTTTTCTTTTTCCATGCACAAGATATTGAAGTTACCTATTTGGAGAAAAAAAAATTAAGGAGAAATGAAGTTTTTTTCAATTTATTTTTTGACGGCCCATGAAGTCACTCTTTTCTGAAATTTTCAACATTCAAAAATTTGTCCTTAAATTGATAAAAACATAATGAAAATATTTTTTTTTTAAATTTTAATAATCACAACAATAAACTTCATCAAAATTTCTACATTTCATTAGTTTACACCATTTTGAAATTCAAAACATAAAGACCACTTTTATGTGGTCGAAGTTCAGAATTTTTTTTGCTGTTGGCCGATTCCTTTATAAAGTGTGACACAGGTTTGTGCTTTTACCCATAAGTAACTTCAAACTAGGTTTTTGAAGTTAGTTCTTTCTTTCCAGTAGTGTTGTAACTCATCTTTGGAGTTATCTTTCAGCAGGGTAGTATTGTAACTTTTTCTAGACATGAATAACATTGAAGACCTTGGATATCAGTGATTTGGAGTTTTTCTTTCTTGTTTTTGCTTAATTATGTGCACTCAGTTGATTTGATCAAGTTATTTGTGAGGTATTATTCATTTCCTTATAGCTTTGTCTTATTTTTAGCACCTTTAAGCAAAAATTATGGTAATACAAGTTATAATTTGTGTGAAAGATGCAAATAGTTTTTAGTTGTAAAGTTACCCTCATCTTAGGAGTTTGAGAATTATGATATCTTTTTAAAACACTTATGCAAAGACATACTGTAATGAGTTGTGCAAGTTCTGGTAACTTCTATAATTAAAAACAATTGTTTGCAATCTGAATGTTATGTCCTAGTTTAGTTTGGTGCATCGCCTTTTATTTATTTTTAGTTAATTTTAATTTATGTTACCCTCTTACTCTTTCCTTAGAAAAGCATTAGTTTAGTAGTAGTTTAGGTGACACCAATTAGGATACAACCTTATCTAGAGGTCCACTCCAAGTTTAGGTGACCCACAACATAGGAGTGTTCCCATGTTGCTCCAAATTGTTAAGTTCTACAACTTAGTAGGGGTGCAAATTTTAAGAGTTAATAGTTTTGGCACACCTGGTGGACTGTTCTAGTCAGGATAGTTTAGAAAATATGTGTTTTGCTAGTTTTGATATGCACCTATCATTTTTCAAGCCTTTGAGAGGTTAAATTGGCATATCTGGCGACTCTAAGTGTGGAAAGTAGCATAAAAACCAATGTTGTATTAACTTATGAAAAAAAAAAGATAAGAGGAAGTTCTATTCCTTTTGAATAGTTGCAGTTGTCACCACCTAGGAGAATAGGAAAAACAACAAAAAGAGTTATTGTTTCATCAAGGAAAATAGTTTCAACTCCACCTACACTGAGAGTTTCAAATCCTCCTGTGAGGCAACAAATGTTGGTTCCACCAATGGAAGTTACAAGGAATCAAGTATTTGTTACTTTTAATGGATGTAGCCCACTAAATTTAGCTCAACATGATGATATTCCAATGGCTTCCCTCAAGAGTATTCCATATTTTATAGGTGATGATAAAACCACACCAGTTGATCACATCAAAGATGTATCAAATCTGTGTTTAGTGCATCATATGACATAATAAAATGTTGCTTTGAGGCTACTAACAACATCTTTTAAGGGGAAGGTGCTTCAATGGTTTATGGGTTTAATAGTTAACTCCATTAGAACATGGGATGGACTAGGTGAAGTATTATGCAAGTAGTTTGAAGATAAGTATGAAAACTTGTCCTTAGTGGAGAAACTTACCACTATCAGGAGAGCTCCTCATGAACAAATGATAGACTTCAACTTTCATTTCCAAAGAACATAGGACATAATTCCATAAACCACAAGGCTTCCAACTGAGTATGAATGTCTTTCCTTTTTAAGAGCTTTAAATAGTGAAATTGTTGTTATGATATAGTCAATGGGTGGAAACACATTGCCATTATCTTATGACATAGTTGTAAGGGCTGAAAATAACCTCATACAAGCTAGAAGAATTGCTCCTAGGCCTGCGATGCCCATATTCCCTGCTATATAGCCTCCTATGACCTTTCCAAAACCTTAAATGGCCCCTTTACCAGTTGCTATTAGCCAAGAGATTGTTGTCCCAAGTCCGTCTCTAGAATTGCAAGAGATCAAAAATAGTCAACAAAAGATTGAAAGTATACTTTAGTCCTTTGGCAATCAACTAGTGAGCATTAAAACGAAGCATTTCCAAGGTTTCAAGTCTTATCAGCTTGAAACCAAGGTCAAATTCAACCATATCAAGCTAACAAGTATCCATATCAGAGGAATTACCAAGGTGCAAGGTGAAATCTTAATCCAAGGCCTTTTCAACCATACAATCTAGTTCTAACTAGTGCAACTAGAGACCTTGTACCTGTCCAAAATAACCTTGCCGTAGATTATGAGTGGTGCTTTCCTTGCAACCAACCACATAACCAAGCTATGTTTTCAAATGGGGTTATCAACCAAGCATCGATGATACAAAATGTGTCAAGTGTGCAGAACGTGCCTAATGATGAATCTCCACAACAACAAGTTCTCCTTGCAAGTGATACAAGTCTCCTAAATTGGCAAGGAGAGGAGTTTTGTGGAGTGAATAGAGATGATTGTCCAATAGTAGCCAATACTAGAGCCAAGAAGAGGGCTTTTGAGATTGGACAAACAACAAACAAGTGGGGTAGTGGAACCTCAGTCTATCAACTAACCGAGTTATCCCAATGAGGTGGAAAATGAGAGAATCATATTAACCTCTCATACCATACCAAAGTTATCCTCTTGAAAACTTCAATAAGGCACCAAAATAAAAATTCTTTTGTAATGCTTGTGAATGTCATGTAAATTTTTTTTAAAGTTTTTTTACTTTGTTAATGTAATGGTCTTCCTCTTAGGGAGCATTATGCATAATGTCTCCAAGATAGGACAAGTCAAAAGTGTTAGATCATCGCCCATGGGATACCTTGTTCACATCATGCCATGAAAGTAGATCGAAAACTCTTGGAAAACATCAAACCCAATGACACCACTAAGAAGAGGACACATCACAAGAAAAAAGGAAAATCACACCATGAAATTTTCCAAAAGTTGTCATCGATGTATGCCCCCATCTTAAAGCGGTTGCTTCACCATTACTATGAGAAATTGATTTAAATTAGCCAATTTTTTTGTCCTAATACATGAAAGCTTTCCTCAAAAAAACCTATTCAAAGTCATATGTTTCAAAAATAAGCTGCATCATGCAACGGGAGGGAAGTGTTGCACCCAAAAATACAATGCTAAAGATAACTTAGTATGTCACATGCAAGCCAACTTAAGGCATGTTAATCACATTCCAAGATTTCTCTTATATGTACATGAAAGGTGGTCAACTAGCCAAAAGAGACAACAAGTGACATACAAGGACAAGGATACCTAATCCTTTTCCCCCCCTTAGTGCAAGACAAGGATGAGATGAATAGGATTAGGAGAGGCATGCTAGAGTGAAAATTAGTATCAATTAGAGGAATTAGGTGCCCCCACATAAGGAAGAGCATAAAAACTCCTTAAGATGTTGGATTTTACACTCAAATCATTGCATTCATTAGTAGAATGACCATGGACTCTATGATATTCAAAAAATGAATTCTTGTAATAAAATTTCTTTCATGTTCATGGAGGGAGGGATATCAAGTGATCTTGGAGGAGTCTCGACAAGATACTTTCTTGATCAATAGTGGAATATGTTGCATTTTGCAACATGGATGTATCTTGTTTAGTATTAAGTTTCATACTTGTTGTGCATATTTTGCAGACACGCCCCGCCGTAGGCAGGGACCCCCTTTTTTTCACTCCCGACAGGCTGCTTTGCTCCTGTCTTATTTTGCGTGCCCCATTTTCCAAGCCCAAATTGGTCATGTTCCTTAAAAAAATCAAATTCCCCTTAACAAATTCACCTACTTGGAGTATTCAAGTCCAAGGAGAAACAAAGTCCCCCATCCCTTTTCTGCCTTTTGTCTTGTTCCTGCTAACTTGGTCCTTGATCGCTCGATTCACTTTTTTCCCACATTTTTGACTTTGGGGATAACTTTTTGGTGTATTTGGGATGTGTTTGTGGTGCCTAAGTGAACTACCAAAGTTTTGTCAACGCTTTGTTAAGTTTCAGCGGTTTGAGAACTTTCCCACCGAAACTCCCTCCCTCTTTGGCTATTTTGGAAACATCCGGTGACCCCCGCCAGTCCGGTTTCTACATTTTTGACTTTGCAGATAAGTTTTTGGTGGATTTGGGATGTGTTTGTGGCACCTAAGTGAAATACAAATTTTTTTTCAATGTTCTGTCAAGTTTGAAAACTTCGTCCCCCTTTGGCTGTTTTGGAACATCTGTGGAGCCTGGTGACCTGGCCTCCGGGACCTGGCCTCTCCTTGGCCGTTTCTAGGACTCTGTCCCTTCGTGGCCATTTTGAACATCTATGGAGCCTCAGTGATCCGGCCTTTGGGACCTGGCCCCTCCGTGGCCATTTCTGGGACTCCGTCCCTCTGTGGCCATTTTGAACATCTGTGGAGCCCCGACGACACAACCTTCGGGACCTGGCCCCTCCGTGGCCATTTCTGGGACTCCACCCCTCCGTCGTCGTCTGGGACTTTCCTTTCGGGCTGCCGTGTGCTCATTGACTTTTCAAAAGGTTGATAACCCTCCACCTTTCCCCTTCTAAGCTTTCAATTTTTTTTAATGGGTCCAATCTTAAGGAAGTTTTTCTGGGCGCTATTCCTTCCCCTTTTCCCATTCGCTATAATTGAAAAATCTTGGTTTTGTTAAGTTTTGTTAGGTTCAGAAACTTCCCTTTTGATTTTCTTTCCCTCATTCGTGGCCCGCCCCCTTGGGCCTGCATTAATGTTTATGATCCAAATAAGCTCCAAATATGAATATTATGATCTTTTGATGATGCATGAATGGATCTAACAAGGATTTTGCAAGATTTGACTAACGTATAAAAATAATTACGACACTTCATGTATGCAAGATTCAAGAAGGCTACAATGGGTCCATCGGGGAGACCCATTAAGAAAGTTGAATAAGGAATGCGCATAGCTCCTGTCACCATTCATTTCATGTTCACCTCTCCCCCTAGCACCCACCAAGAGGGTCAGTGTTAGAAGAAGGCCTATGCCAAGGAAGTCAATGAAAAAAATGCAAGGGGGTGGTCTTGAAGAGGGCATAAGGGAGCTATCCACCCAAATTAGGGGCAACCAATCCATTGATGCCAATCGTCGATGGGCTTGTTTGATCCAAGGAAGAACACTGCAAACACATCAAGTAAGAGGACAACTTTCAGGTGGTTTTTGCTACATTAAAATGGAAATTAGCTAAATGATGAAATTGCTACAACACCTGAGCACTAGATGACAAAACAAGGAAAAGACAAAGATGTATTTTAAAATTGTTGGATAATGGGGGGTAGGTGAAACCCTAATGTAATCAAATCTGGTCCATTCGATGTAATTCAATCCTAGCCATTCATTTGGGCTTTGGAAAACTATAAATAGGGGCTTGCCCCTCATTTCTAAGGGTTGGAGAGCTAGTGTAAAAAGCATTTGCAACAATAGAGGACAACATTGCATGATTTTATGAATGTTCTCTTTGATTTTGCTCATCTTGCATGCATGGTTCTACCTTCCATGTTAGTTTTAGTGTTAGTTTCTTGAATGGAAGTGATAATGGAAATTGTTGTTATGGTATTTGATGAACTTTTAGCTCATACTTTTAACACTTGTTGATGACAAACTGTTGTGTAAAGTTAGCCTGGGCTTCTTTATTCCATTGCTGCAACTTAGTTCGATTGCATGTTCATCATGTGCATGTGCAATTTGAAAATCAGAAGACCTTAGGAGATTGCATTGGTTTTGTGTAGCTATAGGTTGTCTTGGTCAAGAAAAACTTAGTTTTAGGGAGTTTGTCTACTATAGCAGCCTCCATGATCACTGTTCATTCATAGTTTTAGATCCAAGAAATTCCTCTCTTCCCTACCCTTTTTCCTTTTTTTTAATAAGTAACCTTAGGAAAGGTTCATTGCATATTGTAAGCCAAATTTAATGATAAAATGGAGTTGCAAACTACTGTTTGAATTTGTAGCAAACGCATAAAAAATCTCCCATCTTAAAAACTCCATTTGCAAACCCAACTTCCCATGCTTTGTTTCTTATAAGGTGGTTGAGGTGGATGATTTCAAGTTTTGTGTTGGATTGTGTGTTGACATTACTAAAAAGTGTGAAAGTGTGTTCTAACACTGTACAACACCCTTGCAAGGGATCAATTAAGACATTTTTTAGTCAAATAAAGGTCATAGAATAGTGTGAATGTGCACAACACATTACAATACCACTCCAAGACATCATTAGTTTTTCTTTAATGTCAATTATCAAACAAAGTAAGGAAAATGCTTACTTTTTCCATTACCACATTGACAAATGAAATTGTCAAATTAATAAAATGATTAGGTACATAGTTTGGAAATTGAAATCAAGGAAATTAAAAATAGTTTTGCATTTGAAGTTTATCATTTTGGTATCCAAATGTATGGATGTGTGAGAGTGTCATCACATTTATGATTTCATTTCATGTTAACTTTATTTTGAACGAATCTTTCTTAAAGTTACATATTAAATTTCATTGAATATGGAATTTAGTTTATCATTTTATCTTGTTATTGTTTCAATTATTTAGTATTTGATCAATTAGATAACCATGCTATAGTATCTGTAAAATTTTTTGGATGAGAAAGTTTTGTACCATCTTCACTAATTATTTGTATAGCATCCCTTCTATTGGAATAAGCATGAGAGTGGTTGGTCTAATATTCAATAACCTATTTATTTGCATCTTCTAAAATTCTATCTTTTGAAGGAACCCTACAAATATTTACCCAATTATTTTTAGAATTTTCATCTAATCTATTTCTGTTCATAATATATCTTTGACAATTTCTCTTAGATACATTTAGTAAATGGGAAATTGATTGAACTTGTCTTCTATGCGATAATTTATTACTAAAAATTACAATCATCAATGCTCTATTTCTAACACCTAAATCAATAGCTTGACTCTTAATTTCAATACAATTCAATGCTTCTTTTAGGTTTTCAATAATTATTTCTTTTACAAAATATGATAGATTTTTCTTATTATCACCCCTAACAACTCTATAATAGGGATCACTTATTTTCACCTAAATAACTTTGCACATAATTATGCTCTTCCAATTAGATATTTTTCTTCAAAAAACTCATATTTAATATTTTGTAGAGAAACATAACACATGTGGTTCCAATATCATCAAATACATATACTTTTGACCACTTTTATTTTTCTTACATACATAAAATTATGCTCATATTAAAGCATGATTGCATTATAGTATGCTTGAACTATACCTTGGCTCTGATATTGCAAACCCTTAGGGTTGGAGTTGTATGTTAGTTCCCAAAGATGCATTTCTTACAAAATATAGAAAATATCTAAATATCAAGGGTTCTCTTCATCAGGTTTGCACATTTTTTAATGCTTATTTAGAAAAATACTACAATAATCTCAAGCTCTATCTTACCTAAGTTCTTACCATGTACTTTTTCTATATTTTAAATATTTTAAGGTTTTGATATTTAATTTATTTTTTTGGTGTCTTTTTTTTCAAAAACCTATGTATATTATTTTTAATGTCATTTTTATCCATTCATCCATTTTATTTTATTTTTATTAAGAGGGTAAATGCTTTTTGACCTAGAGCTATGAATCAGTGAGGTCGCAAATAGGGGACATCATCCCCAATATAAATCCTCAACAATTACATCCCAATGGGGTTTGAACCTTGATGGCAAGAATAACAACACAATAACTTAACCATCAAACCATGCCACTATTGGAAAATAATCCATTCATCCAAATTTGAAATGAATTATATTTTTATATTTTTATATTTTAGATTTTATTTTATACATATTCATTTTTTTACTTTTGATTTTTTAAAACTTAGGACTGAAGATGCTCAAGTTTTTAATTTTAACATGTGCCCAATTTGAATTTGAGTATAAAATCACACATTCATTAAAAATTTAGTAGAAAATGAGGTGAAAAATACACTATGTTAGATAATATTACATCGAAGTGAGTTGTGAAATACTTATAAAAATTCAAAATTTTAGGGGGAATACATTCAATACTATGTTATAGTTTTTTGAAAAAATAAGAGCATTTTGTATGCCCCCCCTATTTGAACCTCTTAATCTCCACCATTTAAAAATAACCTAGTAGTTTAGAAACTAGATTTTGAAGACTATAATTCTTCTTATTGTTACATCAAATTTTCAGTGTGGGTATCTTCAGTTATTCATCCAAGATCAATTTCTATTATTTTAAAAATGACCACTTTTGACCCCATTTTGGTCCTCCATTTCCATGCATGTACCCCCTAATGTAGATGTTTTCTATGAAATTTATAATAAAATCAAAATTCTATGTTGATGAACATTTATATAAAAGCTTATTGAGATTTTCCACTTATGATATACATTTTGATGAGATTAGCATTGTAGATACTATTAATACTTCTACTATTGAGAAACAACCAACCAAGAGAATTTTAGAGTCATACTCAAGTCCTACAAAGGATAATTATGCACTCAATACCTATGATTTCTCATTATAATTAAGATTCTAATAATGATAAGAAAAAATTGACATATATGTAGCTGAAAGTATAGATTATTTGAGGCTATGCATATTTCCTTCTATTAATTATAATTTTGTACTTGATTTGTAAGTTTGAAAACCTAAAATGGTAACTTACAAACTCTTCCAATTAATTGGAAAACCTAAGAGGGTGGCCTAATTAAGACTCATGATGAAATTGAGAGGGCATAATTAAGTTGAATCTTTATACACAAGTTCACGTATTTTTTTATGGTTCGAAGAGGCCTTTGCAATAACTCTCCACTTCAATATTAATGTTAACGTCAAGAATTGTATAATTTTGAATTCTACAAGCATAGTTATGAGATATTTTCATGTTTTCCATTAAAAATTTATAATTTTAGTATTATAAATTACAACATATTACAAGGTGGGGTTTAGATTGAAGATGGCTATGATATTGAGAGAAAATAACTTTAAGTTTTTGATGATGGTTATTCAAGTTCAAAGAATGAAATCACCATAGAAACCAAATTTTAAATAACATCTAATTATGAAGGTAGGGAGTAAATTGAGATTTGATCTCCTTGGTTATGTAGGAAGATTAAATGTATAGATTTTATTAGTCTAGATAATTTATATGGATATGTATTTTGAATTTGAATCCATGGAGGACCCTAAGAAACTATAGTATGCTAATAATAATTTGAAAATGTGGGTTTCCTTGTGATGGGATTGAATCCAAATTAACCTTGTATAAAGGATCTCAAAGTGGGACTACACAATGACAAAGTTCAAGGGTAAATTCATAATTACCAACTACTCATTGGGAAGCTCCAAAATTTATTCTAATGGGAGATGTCAATGAATAATTACACATAAGAGTTCTATTGACCTGATATTTTCATAAGTCATATGAGCTCCATAATGTAAAAAAATATCTATGTAAATGGTTTGTGCATGTTAATTCATAATGAAATTAATTTTTTTTAGGTACATTACGTAGATGAGTGCTATGATCTCACACTTAAAGAAACGGAAAAGGTTACTCATAAATAGTATAAAAAATACAACAAGGGTAAGAATGATATGGAAAAATATAGTGGTAGAAAGTAAAGCTATATGTATAAGGAAAGTATCAAGCCTAGAAGAATTGCACATAGCACAAATGATGATTGTTAACCTCAAAAAATAATAGAGGGAGAAGAAACTAAGGTTGTTGTGGAGGCTTCCGAGGGATTTGATTAAAGTGTGGACAAATGAATTATCAGGTATTATAGTATTTAAATGTCACATGAGAGAAAGGTTGCATAGATAAATAAATAGATTTTGTGTCAGGAGAAGATTAGTTAAGAAGTAAACTAGACTGCATTGTGTTTGATGCTAAAAATATTTGATGATGCAAGTAATACCTATTATTCTTTTTCCCCTTAGAAGTACTCCATTTCAATTCTAGTCAAATATATCAAACCCTTATACCTTTCCTTTGATCATAAAAAAATGCTTATTTTAAATTCGTATTAGATGTTACTCATTGTGTTTGATGCTAAAAATATTTGATGATGCAAGTAATACCTATTATTCTTTTTCCCCTTAGAAGTACTCCATTGAACAATTCTAGTCAAATATATCAAACCCTTATACCTTTCCTTTGATCATAAAAAAATGCTTATTTTAAATTCTTATTAGATGTTACTCATTGATTTTTTTCTATATTTTGTAGGGTTCTATATGAAGCACTCATATCTAGGAGAATCTATGAAAGATACAACCATATCCATATCATTTTTATGAGTGCTTAAATATTTATTTTTAACTTAGCTAGTTGATTTTAGTTGATATGTATCTTCATTGTACTTTACATACAAGTAAAGTGAGTGAAAAATGTAACAGTGAAAATTTCACTTTCCTCTCTTTGGGATCTCTTTGATTCAATTTTCCTTTATGTAATGACTAGTGTACAAGTTGTATAATATTTTACATAAAATATAGTACATAAATTAAGCCTAACCCAATTTCATTTACAATTATTCCTAGGAATCAATCTTGAACCTCAACTTGTCAATCCACCACTTGATTTTAATTCCATAGTTTCAAAATAAAACTAGTTATAGTGTAGAAAATTTTAGTCCCTTCTTGGAGATGGTACAATTTCACACTTAATTTGGACCTATTTGATGTAGGGACATCTTGTGATGCATTTTGTGTCATGTTTATTTTTTTAATTTTTGGGTTGATTAGGTTTTTTTTGGGTAAATAAGGCAATTTGGAGCATTCTAGGCCATTTGGGATCCCTTTGAGTCATTTTGGTGATTAGGAGCAAAAAGTTGTAAAAGTTGCAAAAAAGTTGCAAGTTGTCATGTCAAAGTTGTAAAAGGTTGAAATTTTGGTTTTGGTAGTTGTGAATGGATGTAATCACATAAATATGACATGTAAACTTGAGCACCAAGGTCAGATAAGTGTTTGAATGAAAAAATGAACATTCGGAAGCATTTTCTTGTGTTTTCCATGGTGAAACAAAATGCAAATTGGATTGTATAGAATTCTACTATATAGTATGGCCATTCCAGTTATTGGAAAATTTGGATAATTTTTTTATCTTCCTAATGATTTTTGTTTGAGTTAATTTCATCATGTTTTGAAAAAGTTATGATCAAATTAGTGATTGCCATTTACAAATTTTCACTGTTTTATGCCCGAAAAATCCCTTTTGTATGGATTGTATGACCTAATTTAGTCAAGGGTAGGCATGCGGATGGGGAAGATATGAAATACATAACTTTTGGTTTTTTTTTGGAGTAATTTCATTAATTTTTGTTAAAGTTATTGCATTTTTTGTGATGACAACCCTGTACCCTAACTAGAGTTTCCAACAAGTGTAATAAATTCATAACCTTTATTTTAACCATGGGAAAATTATGAAACTTGGTGAAAATATTTTTAAGGATATTATCTAGATACCCATTAAATTAAATTGCACCAAAAAATTGTATGTGTAAGTTATGATAACCTGTGTGCGTTCATTTTCATGAAAATAGTTAAGAAACCCTAACTACTTAAGGGTTCAATAAAACCTATGCTTTGTTGGATTGTGATTGTTTGAGAAATTAGTAATATGTGTTGTAAGAGATCTAAAAAGTCCAATAATATCATGTTTCATGTTGTTTTCTATTTTTTGAGTGCCAATACACTTTAAGAGCAAGTTACCAAGAATGAACACGAATGCACTTTTGCATCATTTGTGTTGAAACCTTGTTTGGAATGTGTCAAGTTTATTGTAAATCCTTACTCTGCATCACTATTTTAGTACCCTTGCATTCATGACCCTTTAAATCACCATTAATAGTCCCCTAAAACCCTTTATTTTAGATCCCAACAAAATCAACAAAGTTATTCAATTTTCTAACAACCCGACATTTGCTCACCTTGAAAAACTAGGGTGGGACTCATACACCACCTTGGGCATGTGAGTCCCCCTACGTGGGACTAATACTCTACCTTGGGTGTATTTGAACCCTAGGTGGGACCCATATGCAACAAGTGGTGTATGAGTCATGTGTGGCCCCTTTTTAGGGTTTAAGCAGGAAATTAAGGTTTTCAATTCAAATTTTTGGTTGATGTCAGCATTTGGGATCTAATAAATGGTAAATTAGATGAAGTGCCTATATAAACAAGGTTTAAAATCATTATTTCACCTGAGAATTCATAATATCAACTTGAGCACTCAAGCATACTTTCACAAGAGCATTCAAGAGCAAGGATCACATAAAGTTGAAGTCTTGAAGTAGCATTATAGTGTTTTTGCAAGTCTTCAAGCTCACTTTCAATTCAAGATCTAGCATTGTCAAGGATTCATGATGGTTGCCTATGGAGAATCATGATGGATTCTATGTTGGGGAGATGGAACTAGCCATTGAACCAAGTGTAATGACTTCTTTTCCTAAGTGATTCCACCCTCCATTATCTCTCTACATTCTACCTAAAGGAAGATACATGCATTATTATGGCTTATTATCTAGTGATTATAGATCTCCCAAAGTGAGTCATCATCTCTATTTTTCATTTATGAATCCTATTATAGCACATTAGAAATATTTTATGGCATTTTAGATCTCCTAATATTAGATTCACTTATTATTAGGGCTTGGAATCATATTTAATTTCAATATCTATTATTTCTATCAAGGTTTAACTACCAAAATAGCGGTTTGACTGAGGCAAACCCCCTATAAGTCAATCAATACAATATTCTGTTTGCAGGCTTTTGAGTAGGATCAAATATGGAAATAGAGTTTGGAAGGAAGAGAAGAGATAGGAGAATAGATTCATATCTTGACTTTCCAAAAAATAAGAACAATATTGATATGCCACTTGTGGCGTATGAGTCCTGGTATAACATATCATTAGGGTTTTTGCATGTCATTAACATTTCTTGTCTTTCCAAGCCTTTTCTTGCTGGTGAACCCCCTCTTATTATCTTTAATCACACTCTAAGACACCTTATTGTAGATCTCTTTCCCTCATTCCATCCCTAGATTAAGATCTGTAAGGTTTCCTTGAATGAAACTTGGAGGAAATAGGTGGAAAGGTCCTAGAACCCTACCTTTTTGTTCCATCTCCTAAAAGGTGGAGCACCTTAATCCTGTGTTTTCACTAGTTATACAAGCTATAATTTAGAGAAGTGAACCCAACTATTTAAAATTCAAATTCAAAATTGGGCTTGAGTTGATTCCTTTCTAGGTGACTACTAGATGTGGTGAATTGAAGTGCAAAGTGTTTCATTTGCATTATTAGAAGTTATATTTATTGATTAACATTAGACATCATTTTAATTTTTTTTAAAGAATTGAAATCCTAAAGGAAGCATAGATCATTATATAATTAGTTATAATTTACATCACTATTGTAGAAACATATATGATTACTTTTTCATTACCAAGAGCTATTAAATTAGTACCTTAGGGGTTTGATAAAAGGAGAATAAATACTTACCTAAAAGACTCCTTAAATGTATTGCTATATAATGCTCGTCAACAATTACAAAGATCAAAATTTCCATCCCACACCAATCTAATTATTACACAAAATTAAAAACTACAATCACACAAATCACTTTTATAATCATAAATATAAAATAGACAAGAAAGACATCATTCAATCCATTCCTAATATTTTCTAAGTACTAAAAGAATTTAAATACCCCATATGTTGTATGTTTAACTTCAATTGAAACAAAATTAACTAAGGAAGTAATCCCAACTATTTCAAAATTTAAATTCAAATTTGGGCTTAAGATGATCCCTTCCTAGGTGCAAAGTATTTCATTGCATCTATGGGAGTTATATTTAATGATTATCTCTAGAATTAATTTTAAATTTTATGAAATATTTGGGATCCTAAAGGCACAATAGATAATCATAACATTAGTTACAACTTGCATCAATATTGCAACAACTTATAGACATGATTACTTGTTTTTGTTCATTGTCAAAAGCTATTAAATTGGTATCCTAAGAGTTTGACCAAAGGAGAATAAATCCTTACCTAACAAACTCCTCAAATGTATTCCTATTTAATACTTATTAATGATTACAAATTGCAAACATCTAAACAAAAATATCGCATGGATCACAATCATCTTCACATGCAAATCAATCTCTTACACAAAATTTGAAACTAAAATCACACAAATCACTTTCATAATGAGAAAACAACTAGACATCTATAAATTATCATTCAATTCCTAACACTATCTAAATAGTGAAAGAATTGAAGTACATGATACCCTATATCTTCAACTTCAATGTAAAGAAAATTGTCAAAAATTGTATGTGGTTTATCGGGTAGTGGGCCTGGTAGTCATGGAGGCTAACTTTGTTAGCATGTAGCAATTGATTTAATATCCCCAAATAGTTTTAACATAAATTTTTCTTTAGTCTTATAAATAAAAATTTCAAAATAGTCCAAGAATCAATAACTCCTAATGATATATTTTAATATTTTAAGAGGAACCTTCAATGGTTAATGATTATTTGACTTCTATATAAAAAATAATAGATAATTTATGCTGGTAAGAATGAAGCCACGTTGTGACATAAATTATAAAATGAAATTCTTTTATATGTAGTGCCCTCTCCTTGAGTGGTTTGAATGAGGATTTTTTACACTACCCCTTCCTTGAAAATACTTGAACACAATCATTCATAGGTTATGGAACTAGAATACCTAATCATTCTCCCACATAGTGTCTTCCATAGGTAAACCTTTCCATTTGATGAGATATTCTTTGATGAACCTATTTCTCAACCTTCCCTCTCTTGTGTCTATAAATTTATCAAGAATCAAAACCAAATTTCCTTCTTCCTTCAAAGGGGAAGCTCAGTGGAGGGTGCAATATGCTCTCCTACAGCCTTCTTATGGCATGATACATGGAATGCATTATGTATTCTACTATTTCTAGGGGTTCTAACTCATATGCCACTTCTCCTATCCACTTAATCACCTTGTAAGGACCATAGAACTGGGGCTGCAAATTCTCGACACTAGTTTCCTTCAAGGATGACTATTGACATGGTTGAAAGTGAAGGTAAGACAAATCTCCAACGTCAAAACTTTTCTCAACCCATTTTTTATCTGCGAAGATGTTTTGTTGGTTTTGGGCATGGTGTTGTCCTCCTACAATGATCTAACAACTAATCCCTTACAATTGTGATTCAGAGATTGAAAATCTAATATAAATAGCTATTTCAATCATCATGAAGGTGCATTTAACTTGTCAACTGAGGGACGTGAACTTGAAATGAGTTAGCATAGTATGTGCACTAAGGATCCAAAGTATGTGCACTAAGGAAGAACAATGTCAACCTTCCATTTATTATAGTTTGGCACTTTCTTTGCTGTAGTTTTCCTTTTAACCTTTCCTTTCTTTATTTCTACCTCTTTCTTTTGTACCCTATTTCTCATTAAGATGCCAAGAATAACATCATCATCATAATCTAAAGAGGAACATTCTTTTCTGAATGCTCTACCTCCAAAGAACTGATCTCTATGGTTTTTTCAGCTATAGGAGGGTTTGCACTAGTGCCTACACTAGAAGTTGAGGCACCAGGAGTAGCTTCAGTCATGCTCAATCTTCTGCTAGGCTTATGAGGTTGAGGAAAAACCCTAGGCTGCAAATGTTCTAGTCTAATTTGATTAATATTTAAGAATTCTTCCCAAGTCATGTCAGAGACATCATGCAAAGACTTTTAAACAAAAAATTTGATTAGAAAATGGTGGGAAACAAAATTATCCCTACCTTTTTGGGTCTCGACCACCATGATTGAGAGAAGGTGGTATAGCACGTTTGGTAGATTTATTATTCTCTTGTGCTTCATATGATTCAAAATTTTGAAGTGCATAGAGTGTAGATTCCACTAGCAAGCTTCATAAGTAATGCACTTCACAACATGAAAAACTTCTTGCTTCCATAGTTCGAGCATAGAGATTGTTTTTGCACCTTTTCTTTCCACACTCAATGGAGGATCTCCAAGTTCTATAAATTTAACCCTAGCCAACTTGGCATCTCTGGAAGTAGGGTGATTTTCACTGTCGGTAGGCAACCCTATAACTTCTGCAATTATTTCTTTGGTAGCCATTAATTCCAAACCTTTCATCGTGGTCTTTCCTTCAAACAATGTCTGAGAAAATTCCAATGCAATGTCTTCATTAAAACCATTAAGCTTTAGGAAATAATCTAACCACCCACAGTTTCTAAACTTGGCTTGGCAAGGTGCGTCCTGTAGTAATATGTCATGAACCATGGGTTCATTCTTGATTAACCCACCTCCCATTGTTCAGATGTTTGCAATCAAACAATTGCTCTGCAAAGTTTCTCTTCCTACAATCTTTGTTTGAAAGTTAAACTTCTCCTTCCTACAACACTGCTAATTTCAAACATTGTTGTTATTCAAATTTTACCTTTTTTTGGCTTAAGATTATGACAAGAGTAATAAAGGAAATAAAAGAGTAATCAATTAAGGCTATGACCAAGAAAAATGGTGGTAGTTGATATCACCTTACACGTGTGAGCCACCATATCACTCAGAATTCAAATCGACTCAATTTAAACTTTGCTGACATGAGCCAACATGGACAGTCAAATGGACATAGTATTCACACTTTTCTCCCCCAACCTAAATTTGAGCATGCGTCCTCACATGCATGAGAGTTATGACAGGGCAAGGAATAATGACATACTATGGAGAACACCTATATTAATTTACAACAATTAAATGAATGTACTAAAAGACAATTAAGAGATAACAACTTGATGTGAACGTACCTGGATTCTTGGAAGATCTATTACAAAGATTATGAAGAAAGTACCAATCACCTTTTGAAAGGAAAGTTGAGCAATTAATGAAAGTGGAGCGGAATGGAGTGAAGTGATGATGGAATGAAGTGAAATGATGGAGGCATGACGAAAGAGAGATAAAGGTGGAGATGGATGGGTAGATGGGTGAAAAAAAGGACCCTTACTAAAGTGGAAGTCTTTATTATGACAAGTTACGTACCTTAATTAGCTAGGAGGGACACTAGGTTCGCTTTCTTCGACTGCAAGAAGTTTAGGTGTTGCGTATTGAGTGAATTGTTGTAGGAATTCCTCCTTGAAAGTTGTCTTGTGATACAATATGAGGTGATGACCATTGAAAAGCAGCTTAAATCTAATTGGGTCAATAGTAGTGAGCTGAACAACACCATTGGGGAATACTTCAATAACCTCATATGGCCCTAGCCACCTTGTCTATAATTTTCTTGCATTATTCTAATGCCTTGAGTTGTAGAGCAGGGCCCAATTTCCTGGTTGGAATTTCTTATTCTTGATGAATTTATTATGCCACTTGATTCTTTAATTATGCATTACCTCTGTATGATGCAAAGCTACCTTCCTCATTTCATCCAATGCATTTAATTGCATGATTATTTCCCTTTGTGCCTCAAATATGTCCATCCCCAAGTATATTAGAGTCCTAAGAGTCTTGTGTTCAAATTCAATGGGAATCATAATTATCTTTCCATACAACAACTCAAATGGTGTGACGCCTGTAGTTGTTTTCAACGTTGTCCTATAAGCCCAAACAACTTATGGTAGCTTGTTTTCTCAATCCTTCTTGTGAATACCCATATTTTTGGTCAAAATGGCTTCAATTTCCTTATTAGTCACCTCAACTTGTCCATTGTCTTGGGGGTGATAAGGAGTAGACTTATTGTGCCTTATTTTGTACTCATTGACCAGTGCTTCAATAAGGGTTGATGTGAATTGAGCCCCTTGGTCAATCACTATCTCTCTTGGAACCCAATACCTGGTAAAAGTTTCCTCATAAAGAAATTCTACAACCTTATTATCTCTTGCATGCTTCATGGCCTTAAATTCTATCCACTTAGTTACATAATTAGTGCATACGAGGATATAAGACTTACCATTAGATGGAGGATCAATGGGTCCTACAAAACCTAATCTCCACTTGTCAAATGGAGTGATTACTACCTAAGGGTATAGGGGCATCTCATTAGATTTGGTTGGCCTACCCATCCTTTGGCATCTATCACATTTTCTTGTATATCTAGTTGCATCCTTGTGGAGTGTTTGCTATTAATATCTTGTATTTAGAATCTTCATTGCTTTCCTCTTGGCTGCAAAATTTCCTCCACATGGTTCGTTGTGGCATGCATGAAAAATATCATATGTCTCATCTTCCCTCACACATATCCTCATGAAATGGTCTGGTCTAGTGTAGAACAAAAATCCTAAAATCCATGAGAAAGGAAATGATTTTTCAATGAGCACCCTTTTCTCTTTTGGAGAGAGTGAGGAGGAACTCTCCCTGTGAACAAATAGTTAGCTATGTTAGCATACCAGGGTGTTTGCACACTAATGGAAAATAAGTGCTTATCAAGGAAAGAGTCGTCTATGACCTGATTATCCTTTGATTTAGTCAACCGTGAAAGAAAGTCCGCAACAACATTGGCCTTCCTTTGTTTATCTACAATGGTTATGTCAAACTCCTGCATTAGCAATAGCCATCTTCCTAACCTACCTGATATTAGAGGTTTATTCATGAGATACCTAATGGCTACATGGTTTGCGTGCACAAAGATTTGATAGCCTATTATGTAGTGCCTAAATTTGTTGAGGGTATAGATTATTGCCAACATTTCTTTTTCGGTTACTATATAATTGAATTCAGCTCATTGCAAGTTTTTGCTAACAAAATAAATAGCATTTTCAATAGCTCCTTTTTCCCCTAAGACTGCTCCTATGGACTATTCTAATGCATCTATATGGATGTGGAAAGGATGCTACCAATTAGGACCTTTGAGTACAAGAGCATGAGTTAAATCTTCCTTCAAATTAGAAAATGCCTTGTCATAGTCTTCAATCCACTGAAACTCAACATCTTTAGTGGGAATAGTATACAATGGTGTTGCTATTTTGATGAAATCCTTGATGAAACACCTATAGTAGCCTGCATGGACCAAGAAAATCCTAACATATTTTTGTTTTGTAGGTATAGGTAGATTTGTGATCACCTTAATCTTTGCAAGATCTACTTGAATTCCTTTGAGAGAGATGTAGTGCCCAAGGAATACACCTTGCATCATCATGAAGCACTTATCACTATTTAGAGATAGATTGTGGTCTTCATATCTTTGTATGACTCTCCTGAGATTCTCCAATTTTGCATTGAAATCAACACCATAGGTGTTAAAATAATCCATATAAATTTTTATGCAATCATGTGAGATGTCTGAGAATATGCTAATGAATTCCCTTTGAAAATTTGGAGGCACATTATATAATCCAAATGGAAGTACTGAGTAGGCATAGGTCCCCCATGGATAGGTAAAGGTAGTCTTCTCTTGGTCTTGAGATGGAATTTGGAGCTAGTTAGAGCCACTGAATCCATCTAGAAAAGAGAAGTACTGCTTGCCTGCAAGTGAATCTAGAACTTGATATATGAAAGGTAAGGGAAAATGGTCTTTTTTGGTGGCAGCATTGAGTTCCTTGTAATCAACACAAACTCGCCATTTCCTTCCCTTTTTGGGCACAATCACCAATGGAGACACGCACTAGCTATTTGAAATGGGGTAGATAAATCTTGCATCTAGCAATTTTTTTAGTTTACCTTTTATAATTTCTCTTAATGCAAAGTTAATTCTTCTTTGTGGCTACCTTACTATTGTACAATCATCTCTGATGTAAATTCTATGAGTGAAAATCTTAGGGTCCAATCCCTTCATATCATGATAGTTTCATGCAAATGCATGTTGGTGGGTCCTCAGTAAGTTTTTCAATGACAATTCCCATTCTTTACTCAATTTGTTTCTGATGTGTAGATATTTTCCTTCTGTCACTTGCACTTGTGTAGTTATCTCTACCATAGTTGTTTCACTAATGCTTGGTACCTTGAGTTTATGTGGCAGCAATGTATGAGACATACCTGTTGTTGTAGGAAGTTTTTCTGCAAGAAGAGCAGCTACACGAAGAGCAAGCAAAACTGTCTTGACTAGAGCAACAAAATAAGAGGATGATGCTTCCTCCACTTCACAATGATTTTGAATTATGTTAGACAATACTTCATCTTTATCTTGAAGCTACATGAAAGAGTTTTTGCCTAACATAATAAGTTGTGCCATAGAGTTAACTTCCTTGACCTCTTCACCAACATGTGGCCATATGGAACTATCCATATCATTGGATGGCTAAGGAGGAGGGTAGAGAACAAGCTTTTTGGTGCTCTTTCCATCAGAAATGGTCATGTCTCATGACCTGCATCTAATATATGCATCTGCTGTTGCTAACCACGGTCTTCATAGAATGATAGGGTATCCACCGAGTGTGGCTTTAGGAGAAAGAATCATGAAATTTTCTAGGTACTCCTATGAGTCCAGAGTTACCACAAGGTCCTCTACTACACCAACAGGTTTAATAGCTAAACTATCAACAAGTTGCAGGACAGTAGGAGTAGGTCTCATGCTTGCAACATTTATTTTTGATCCCAAATCAATAAGAGCATTCTTTATCTAGATCTCATTTATGAAAACTCTTACCATAGGACTCCCTGGATCATTATAGTTGGGAATAGTCACTCTCCCAAGTATGATTTCAGCTAGCTATCCCACCACATGAACATAGTGAGGTCTTTATTCTTCTTTCCTGGCTTCTTAAGGCATGCTTCCTTAATTTCCTTGCCATATATTGGAACATATTTATGGTATGAACTAGAGGTATTTGGACACATATATGCTTCAACTAATCTAAAATTTCAAAATATGTGTCCTCTTTTTCTTCCTTTTCTTTCATAGTTTCCAATCTTTAGGGAAATAGGGGTGTTTGTGCAATTTTCTTGAATGGGACCAATTCAGGATTCTTAGGTACACTTGGCTTAATGGGGGTATTCAAAGGCTCTTATTCTTCCAAAAGAAGCTTAGTGATAATAGGTGTGGAAGGATCTGGCAAGGTAGTTCCTGAACATAAGTGGATGTCACTTACACTCACAACATATGTAGGGAATTATTTTGGGTCAGCAAAGTATACCGGCTGTTGTTGTGGTTTGTTATTTGGGTTGGGTGTAGACTGAGCTGGTAACTGAGTAGGT
Organism: Sequoia sempervirens; assembly: GCA_007258455.2. NCBI lineage: Eukaryota > Viridiplantae > Streptophyta > Pinopsida > Cupressales > Cupressaceae > Sequoia > Sequoia sempervirens. The sequence goes on along the minus strand of VDFB02086081.1, from coordinate 353,411,440 downwards.
TTAGGTGCATTTGAACTTGAGCTAATAGGTGGAGGCATTATAGCAAGTTGTTGGGGCTGAGAAGGTGGTTGCATGTAACTATTTGTCTACTTTGGCCATTTCTATCCTCCCCTCCATTGAGATGTTTACTGCCAATCTCCTAGGGGTGGCTACTAATTTCCTTGAAATTGCTACCAATTCCCCTAATATTGCTACCACTGGGGTGGAGATTTTTAGTGATTGGACTAGGAATTTGGAGGATTATTCCAAGGTTGTGGTGGATATTCTCCATCATTAGATGGATATGGGGGCTTCCATTGGTTACCAGATGAATAGGAATTGAAATATGGCCTAGCAAAAGAGAGTGGATCTAGTGGCATACCTTGTCTTGGAGCCCATGGTCTCCTTTGTGCAATGTAGTAGACTTGGTCATCTTCACCCTGGATTGGCCTAAAATCAAGTGGAATCTACTTACTGTCAATATTGGCTATCATCTTGCATCTACGGTCCTTCTTTTGTTTGCAATGGGAGCAATAGTCTGGCAATGTTGCCTCTTCCTCTTGTTTATTTTTGTCCTAAAATTTATCTTGCTGAGTAGCTAGATTGTTTATAATTTCTTGCTTGAATTTTTCTAGCAAGTGATAAATCTCCATTCTTGAAACTCCACTAGTAGATGACTTACCCATAGAGGATTGGTAAGCTCTCACTTTCTTTGAAGCTACCCTAGAATAGTTCTGACATATCTTCTTGATTTTTTCCTAAGGAACTTGGGTGATATCTCCTCCTCCCATCAGGTATAAGGCATCAGTACAACTATCATTAATTCCTCTTAGGAAAAGCAACTTTTGTGATTCTTCATTAAGTGTATGGTATAGATATTTTTGCAGACAAAATAAAAACCTTGCAATGCAATCCTCCAGGCTCTCATATTCCTTTTATTACATCCTGAAAATGTTATCTCCTCTCATTTTACTTCCCTTGCAATATTCCTTGTATTTCTAAAGGAACTTTGTCTTCATTTCCTCCCAAGTCTCCACAATATTTTTTCCTAGACTCATGAACCATCTTAATGCAGCCTCTTTCAAGGTGGTCGGAAATAACTTAAGGCTATGGGCATTGGTGGTATAGTCATAACTCTTACAGAGTATGTCAAACTCAAACAAGAAAGTATCAAGATCTTCTAGGACAAGTCCATAAAAATTAGGAAGTACTAAAGGAAGGATATTTTGAGGTTGTCAACTTCATTTTGATGGGCAATGGGGAAAGGAAAATCTAGTTGGTTAGGTCTATTTCTATTTGCATCACCCATGCCTTCCTGATGTAGTTCCAAAGAAAAAGGGATTCTCAAGTTGATTTTGATCTTCATAAGAGGTTTCAGAACTGCTCAAATTGGGGAATACATCAGCAAAGGGGTGTACTTCTTCTTCTCTTCATAGATTAAAATGCTCATCTAACTGGAATGGATCAGGTTCGTTAGGAAGGAATATCCCATCAACATATCTCCTCCTTCCTCTATGCATATGGTATCAACTTACTATTACCCAACTCACAAAAATAATTGGTAAAAGAATTGTGCATCATTACTTTCCTAAATGAGGGGATATACTAAGAACAAACTTTCAGAAATACTACAGTAAGAAAATTATCAATGACTCCAATGAACTCCCTAGTTTGACACCATCCTCGACAATGGTGCCAAAAAATGTTGGCCTCCTAGAATGATCTAACAACTAAGCCCTTATGATGTAGAGCAGTGGTGAAAAGACTCTAATATCCTCAACCCGATCACAACTAAACAAGGGAAACACCCATTCACAAGATTTCAACTTTTAGACATCAACTCACCCTGAAAACCCTTTTAGGATACCAAACACAAAAAATTAGGCATGAGACATTACAAGAATCTCAAGATTTCAAACCCTTGGAGTTTCAAACACCATTTACCAAGTACCTCACCATGTTAAAATATAACATAAGGTTCCTTTGCAACACTTATGAGATTGAATACAACACCCCTACCTAGGCTACTCAAATAGGCTTGTTTTACAAAGGGAGTACCTTCTAGACTTTATCAAATCCCTTGAAACTTTAGGGAAGCAACTCAAATTCCCTAAAACCACTAAATCCACCTTTATATCTTACATTCAAGCCCCTCTATATGCTGATCTAGGAAACCCTACCTTTTATGCACAAAACAAGGGTTTTAGTGAAAAACTATATTCCCAGGCTTACCTGACCCAACTAAAGCATCTAACCAGTTTCAAATACCCTGAATCAACTTCACAAATAATCTCTTGCACAATACCAAACTCAATTTCACAAAACCACCCCTCAATACAAATAGAATTCAACTTGTTTTGGCCCTAAAGCATCACCATTCTCTCCTTGCTGTAAAAATAAAAAAGAAACATCATTACGCCCTAGAGAAGCCTTTCCACTGAGCCATAGGTCTGAACAATAGGTGGAAGGCTGATATCTTCATTTTTTCCTTCAAAACCCTTTAATAGAGAAAATAGGGCAGTGACTGTGAAATGCAAGTAAATTTAACAAGCCCTTGAGTTAGAACTTCTAATCAACTTAAAACAATAGAAAATACATACAAAATTTTTCACATAATATTTCAGACCATAATATACTTGTACGGACCTGTACAAGTTTGGTAAAGACATGAAAAGTAGTAATTTCTGAGAATTAGCAGTACTTTTTATTGATTTTATTCTCCAAATTCATAGCCAATCCCTTACAATGATCAAATTCACCTTCTTAAAGGTCCTTGCACTCAAAATACCAACCGAATACCATCAACTACCCTTTGAAACCTCCTTGTGACCATTGAATACAAAAAATGCATTGTTTTACTACTTTGATAACAATTTATTATTACATTCTTCACTATATTTTGCAACACTTTGGATTTGTGGCTCCAAGTGACTCTAAATAAACCTAATACACCTTGAATGATCATACTATACCTTGTTCATCCCAAACTAAGACCTTACTCATCAAAATCCTCTAAAACCCATGATTACATGTATTGGCAAATTTGTGATTTTTTGACAAATTTCAACATTGTTGCAGAAAATAACTCCTCCAAACACCTATTTGGAATAATTTAAAGCTTAAATACATTAAAGAGTGGTCTTAGTGACCTTATTAAATGTATGAAAACCCTAATCCTAAAGTCTACACCTTAAGGTCATGAATTGACCCATCTTGTTGAATGGTGCTCCTACACCACCTTACAACTATGATTCAGAGATTGGAATCTAATTTGAATAGTTATTTCAATCATCATGAAGGTTAATTTAACTTGTCAACCTAGGGACATGAACTTGAAATGGGTCAGCATAGTATGTTTACTAAGGATCCAAAGTAGCCATACTCATCCTATAGCTAAGAAAGACACAATGCTAAAAGTAAATTGCTTGGAAATAAATAACATAAGTGTTGAGCATCAACCAACAACTATACTAAGCTAAAATGCATGAAAAAAATGAAAATATGAGCAAACAAGCAAGAAACTACTTTGTCTACTTTGGTTGTAGGAATAGTCACAAAATAGAATTCTAGTGGTTGTAGGAATAAACCATGCCAGATTTTTAACTAATTATTGAACATAAAGTAACAACTAAGCTAAAGGATGGAATGCTCACAAAATAGGCCCCGTTGGATGAGTATCCCTTAAGAAAAATGTAAACTCAGATGAAAAAACTTATAAACTCATTTTATTCATTTGAAAACACAAGTACAATAGAGCATCATGACTTTATTACTAAAAAAATAAGAATGCAAGTACACAATCAGATTAAGCAACCTCTTTTGAAGGATCATCCAAGTCTTATTTATAGGGAGAAAATATAATAACTAATCACCTAGCAAGGAAGTCAACTCCAACAGATTAGGAGGACACTACTTTAGGGAAAGCATAAAAAGTGGAGAGGTGGTTACACATACGTGAAATCTAGTAAGGCATATTGGCCTTAACACAAATTTAGCACAATAGTAATGACTATATTTGCTCAACAAACAATTAAGACCATTTACAAGGTAGTTACAACTTTGATTTGAATGAGGAATCTCCTGTTGTCGAGAGTCTTCCCTTCATTGACCTTTGAATGATCACCTTGTTGACCATTATGGTGAATGACCAAGTAGCAAAATCTTCTTTAATTTTGTAGGCGGCTAATTATATTTGCATAGCAATATTAGTATGCACAAAAAATTCATATCTATAACTATCTTAAAGTAGCCTTCATTAATCCACATGTAAAATCAACATGGATAGTTCATATATCATGTCAATGTCATTAAAGATTATAAAAATAAGCTTTTACTTGATGTCTATGGTTTTGAGGAAATATCATAAAAAGATCAATGTCCAAGCATCAAAGTCTATGAAAAATAAGACAAATAGAAAATAAAATTCAATCAAAATTGAGTCATAAATTGGACTCATTACATGGTGTAAATTATTGTTAAGAGGTTTAAGAATATATCTAGACATTTTTGGACCCATTCTTTGGCTTTGTGTGCCTTGATTTATGTAAATGCCATATCTAAGAGTGATGATACATCATACCCATATAATTTCTTGAATGGTGTCATCCAAATTGACATGTGATAAGTGGTATTATAGAAACATTCTCCCAAATGAAGCCACTTAATCAATGTCCTCTACTAGCCTTCCATATAGTTATACAAGTAGCCTTAAACCCATTTATTCATAATTTTTGTTTGTTTGTCTATTTATGGGTGGTAGTTAGTACTTGGTGTTAACTCTATGCTGAATAGCTCGAATAATTCATTCCAAATGATGCTAAGAAACTTGCTATAATAGTCACTTACTATGTTTTTAGGAAGTCCATGGAATCTGAATATTTCCTTGAAGAATAACTGTACAACTTTTGGAGCTTTGTAATTAGAAAAAATCACAAAGAAGTGGCCATACTTGGACAATTAATTGACAACCATAAATATGGAATATTTAACATGGATTTTAAGGAGTCTAGGCATAAAGTCCATTGAAATGCTTTCCCATCTTTTCTCTAAAATGGGAAGAGGTTGCAAAAATCCTATGGTGAAAGTATGTTCTAGCTTGTTTTGCTGACATGTAGTGCATTCCCTCACAAATCAAATGAAATCATCCTTGAGGCCCTTCCAATTAAACATTTCCCTTAATTTTTTGTAGGTCTTAAAGTACCCAAGGTATCCCACCAATGGGGTCTCATGAGTGACCTTCAATATAATTTATTTTACTTTTGATTTCAGCACTAGGTAGATCCTCTATTTGTAATAGATGTTGTCATCTACTACCTTGTATTGGTCACATTACACTCATCCCTCCAATAGTTCACTTATAAAAGTTTTCTTTGAATACTCCATTAGTAAATGTACCTTCCAATCAGTTAAGATGTCAAATAGTGAACACATAGTAGGTTTCTAGGATAGGGTACTGACCACCTTGTTTCTCTTCTCCTTAATATACTCAATATCAAAGTAATAAGCTTGGATCTTACTAACCCATTTTTGTTGCCATTAAATGAGGCTTTTTTGTTCCAAGAAATACTTCAAGCTATTATGGTCCATCCTTACAAAAAACCTCTCACCAACTAAGTATTGTCGAAACTTAGCCTATGCATGCATTATGGCAAGCATTTCTTTGTCATATGTAGAGTGTAGTCTTTCATTATCTTTCAAATTCCTACTCTCAAAAGTAATGGGATGTCCATTTTTCATTAATACTACCCTGATTCCTTCTCCTAATGCATCACATTCTAGTACAAAGGGTTGGTTAAAATCAAGTAGGGCAAGAACTAGACAACTAATCATGTTCTCCTTCAATTTATGAAATACTTGCTAGGCCTGTTGGTCCATTCGAAGGCTCCTTTTTTGGTAAGACTTGTTAAAGGAGCTACAATTTATTAAAAACCTTCTATAAATATTCTATAATAACTACACAAACCATAGAATCCATGTAATTCTATGAGGGTCTCTGGTGGGGGCCAATCTAGGATGACTTGGATCTTCTCTTGGCACACTTGAACTCTGTTAGCACTAATGCTATGACCCAAGTATAGAATTTAATTCATACCAAATTCACTCTTGCATGCTTTGGCAAATAGGGATTTTGTAATATGCCAAATGTTCACTAAAGTAAAATTCCCAAGTTTTCGTGCTATGTGAGTAAAATAAACTATAATAAACCATTGCAATAATTTTTTTTCCTTTCTTTATTGAGAATCTATGAATAAAGATGCTATAACAATATACAATAGGGATTCTTGTTCCATTACAATATTTCACAAAGTACAATATTCCAAGAAAGCACAAAACTACATACACAACTCCTTTGAGCTTCATAGCATAATGTATAGATGGTCCAAGAATCCACCTTTCAAAACATTGGTCTTCTATTGCCTATTGAGGAGGAGAAGTATCACTCGAGCACTTTTCCACCAACCACAGACTCATATACGGTCGCCTGCACATCTATCCATGATAGATGGCCCCACCCTTTGATGAAGGTATTACTTGGGTAACCTCACATGACATACCACTCTGCGCTTAGTGTTGTGTCCTACATGACTAGGATTTATAACCTACACTAGGTAACACACATCATGCATTTAAATGGACATAATGAACTGATAGTGGAGCCCCAAGAAATCACACTACTTTTTCCAAAGTGTTCTCATTTAGTATAATCAAGCAATTGTCTATGGTTTACTTACAATATAGCAAGCTCATTTTGACTAAAGGCCATTATATATATGCTTACATAAATCCTCTCCATGGGAAAGTTACTCCCTTGGATAACCTATCTTTTTAACACATCCTAAGGTAACACAACTCATTAAGAAAAATACTACTTCCCTTCCTTCATTGTACAACAATCCCAGGAGCAACCTAGTAGTTCCATCCCTTCACTAGATAAAATCCTGGGAGTAACCTACTATCTATCTATCTAGCATAATTAAATATCTAGCAATGATTATTCCTTATGCTGTCTATGTTTGATCATATATAGTATAACAACAATACCTATGACAAACAATCTCTCTTACTCATGTCTAATCATATCTAGTATATTAATAATACCTATGAAAAACAATCTCTCCTATCATGGAGTAATCACAAACAATGCACAAATAGAGTAAATAGTTTCTACTTTTCTTTCAAAGAAAATATTAATTTTCCCTAAATGCATGTAACTATAATAGATTGGTTGAAATAATCAAGTTAAAAATCTTTCAAAACTAATACAAACTATCATACCTGTGATAAGCTTCCCAATTGATTGGCTGTAAATACAACACTTTCAAAACAACTATCTTAGTATCAATTCTCCAACATCTCAACACCCACTATCTCATAAGTTGGAAAATACTTCTCACAAAATACTAATAAACTCTCTCTAATACTTAAGGCTATCACTCATTGTACTTGGCAGAATATTGCAAACAAAAATGTAAATAAAATGTAGAGTTTTCTCAAGGAATAATGTGTAGAAGAATGCATCCAAACAAATAAGCATACTTCACTATTTATATAGAAAGTTGGAGATCACACAACATATAGATTAGGAAATTACTTTGATAGAAAATTACATGCACAACAACATATCTATCTCAGCTAAAAGGTGGAAAACATGTAGGCACATAATCAACTTAAACAGCTACAGATGGTCTTTGTTAAATGAAAATTATAGACCAATTCAAATATCCACATGATAGAATTCAATTTGCATTCATAATGGACATCTACATGAATAAAGATTCAAAGGTGACACCAAAGCATCATTATTCATTCTTAGAGATGGAATGATTTCCTTCTTAGCTGAAACAATCAATATCAAGTATGTGACACCAAGCTTGTGTTGACTTAGTCTTGGTGTGAGTCGATTCACATAATAAATTGATTTAACAAAGTCATTGATTGGTTTACATGCCTTTATAGATATTGGTCGATGCTTAGAAACATGGTATACAAAGTTTACTAATTACATGGCTCTCCACAAAAGTCATTGACTTATTTCATCATCATTCATTGACTTAATGATTTCTCAATGTTTTCAGATTATAAACTCTTCTTTCCCAGACAACAATAGTATAATGTGGCTAAAGAATATAGTCATTACTATCTCATATTCAACCTTTGATTTAACTATAAATTGGTTGATAATCATTGCTTTAGATAGTTGATCTCAAAGAAAATATCATTTATATATATAACATATACATATATATACTTATATATATACATACGTATATATGTATATGTTCTAGTATATATCCATATTTATCATATGTCAATAAAGCATGCATATATAATCTATATATAAATGAATACATTAAGATATCAATCACATTGTCATATTAATAAATTTGTTGTGTATACATATATATATATATGCCTCTATGTACATGTATGCGTATGTATACATGTATCAATACATTCATATGGGCATGCCTATTTGCCACCATATGCATATATGGATACATATATACATATGAATATATGTATATACATTATATATATATATATATATATATATATATATATATATATATATATGCACATTCAATTTCTACACCAAAATCATGCATAATTACTATGATATTGATAAGAGCCTATGAGCAATATGTCTATATGTATACATATACATGTTGTGTGAACCATAAGATAGTTCAATGCATGTAAGCAACTCGTTCATGAGTTTTTATAGATATGTCTACCTATGTACCCCCATGTATGCATTCCTTTGTACATATAGTCTATCATCATCATGCATGTGTGTAAACATACACATTCCTCGTATGTTTCACGTATCAATACAAATATAGTAACAAGAATAGAAACCACAAGGTCAAATAGATAAACATCACCCAGTATTGCACTCAAAAGTTAAAAAAACCCTTACTAATGCATATATCATGATGGGCTCGAGTGTTACCACTCTAGGGTCTTGTACCTATAAAGAACTCTAATCAATCTGATGATTATCACCAGGTACATACCACTTTAGGTAGGACATGTGGAAGACATTATGTAATCTGGAAAGAGCTCATGGTGATGCTATTGGATAGGCTACCAGATTCACTTCCTCAAGAATCTAAAAAGATCCAACATAATATGGGCCTAACATGGAAGAATTTCCAAATTTAATGGCGCCTTTGTGAGGTTTCACTCTTAACAATACTTTGTCACCTATGGAAAATTTTTGGGGCACTCTCTTAGCATTGACATAACTTTTCTGACAATTGTTACCTTCAACCAACCTTTGATTAACAATATTAACTTTCTCATCCATTTCAACCAACATCTCTGGACCAAGACTCACTCTATCCTCAAGTCTCCCAAATTATAGGAGTTCGACACTTTCAAGCATACAATGCTTCGAAAGGAGCCATCTATATTGTAAAATGATAAGAATTATTGTAAGAAAATTCTAATAAGGTTAAGTAGTCTTCCCACTTGTACTACTAATCTATGCAATGCATTCTTAGTAGTTCTTCCAATACTTGATTCACCCTTTCAATTCATCCATCCATTTCCAAATGATATGATGAGATAATATTCAACTGAGTCTCTAGTGCAAAATACAAGGTTTGCAAAACCTTGAAGTGACTCGTGCATCCCTATCTGAGATAATATTCTATGAAATTCCATGCAACCTAAACACTTCTTGCATAAAATTTATTGCTATGACAAGAGCTCCATCATTTATATTCTCAAGTATAAAATGTGTGACTTTGGCAAGCTTATCTACTACCACAAGAATGGCATTGTGCTTATTTCTTGACATAGGAAATTTTTGCACAAAGTCCATACTTATGACTTGCCACTTCCTCTCTGGTATGTCATGTGGATATAACAAGCTTGTAATATGATGGTGCTCCACTTTCACCCTTTGAAATTCAAGACACCTAGCCACAAAATTAGTAGCATCTCTTTTCATCCCTTTCCAAAATTGTAATGGATTCACATCCGCCATCATTTTGGTCACTCTAGGGTGTCCAGAGTATCGTGATTCATGTACTTCCTTCCATACCAGATTCCTTAACTCTCCTACGTGAGGTATGTATATCCTACCTTTTATCTAAGCAATCAATTAAGTTCAAAATAAAAACTCTCATACCTAGAATCTTGTGGATTATTAGTAAGTTCCTACTTGACTTGCAAGTAGTACTCATCCTCTTTGCAATTTTGCAACACTTGTCCCTTAAAGTTGGTTTGAATTATCACTATTGAGGACATATGACATCTTCGACTCAAGGTGTCAACAACCCAATTTTATTTCCCTTTAATATCACTGATTTCAAAATCATAGTCAACTATTAACTATAACCATCTTCCCTTCCTAGCATTCAGATTAGATTGAGTGAAAAGGTACTTTAACCCATTATGGTTAGTTTTCAATTCAATGGGTTTTCCTAACAAATAGTGGCTACACATTTGTAATGCGTGAACCACAATTGCTAACTCTAAATCATGTGATGCATATTTTTTCTCATAAGGTCTTAGCTTTCTAGATTCATAAGCAATCACTTGCCCCATCTTGCATTTACACACCTCCTAAACCTTCCCCACATGCATATGTGATAACTATAAAGTTACCCCCATGATCTATTACTTTCAAGATTGGAATAGTGGTCAACTTCTCTTTGAGTAGGCCAAAGGATTCTTGACACTTCTCATTCCACTCTAATTTCTTACCTTTCCTCTGTAGAGATGTAATTGGAAAAAAATCTTGGAGAAGTGTTCAAAAAAATTTCTAGAGTACCCTGCTAGACCCATGAAACTTCTTACCCTAGACACATTCTTGGGTAATTGTCATTCAAGTATGGCCTTGATCTTGGATGGATATATGGAGATTCCATCTACCAAGATCACATCCCCTAGTTAATGCACCCTCCTTTGGAAGAAATTATACTTAGTTTACCATACAAATTGTGTTCTCTTAATTGCTGTAGAACTATTTGTAAATGTCTATAGTGATCTTCCTCATCCTTACAATAAATCAAGATATCATCTAAAAAAATAAAGAACAAATTATCTAGGTAGTCCCTAAATACACTATTCATTAGATTCATAAATGTGGTAGGTGCATATGTTAACCCAAATGGTAAAACTATGAATTCATAGTGTCCATATCTGGTTCTAAACACACTCTTAAAGATATCTTCATCTCTAATTCTGAATTGGTGATATCCAGATCTCAAATCTATCTTAGAGAATAGTTCATTCAACTATTCCTTAAGCTCCATTAGCTCAGTTGTTGTCATCCTATAGGGCACCTTGGAAATAGGTTCACACCCTTGAACTATATCTATAGAAAAATCAAATATCCTCTTCAACGGAAACCTAGGTAGCTCATCTAGAAAAACATCCAATTTTTTTTGTTAATATAGGATACCCTTCCATGTCTGGCATTCCAGTGTCATATATTTCACAATATTCCATCTCTTAGAAGCTCTAGGAATCTAGGTTATCAAGATCTTCTTCAAGTTCTTCAATATTAACGACAAATATTTTGCACCCTTTCTTCTTTTCCCTCACTAGTTGTATTATTGATATTTGATGAAGCTAAACCTCTCTAGGTATCCGTTGGAACTTCACTCAGTTACCAAGATCATCTAGGCATTCAATAGTTTTCTCATGGAAATATACCTTAGCCCTATGTCTCCATAACAAATTCATACCTAGGATAACATCATAGGATCCACAAGGTGTGACATATAGGTTTACTTTAATAAAGAAACAAGGTAGATCTATCCTAGCCTCAAACAAACATTGTTCCACCTTTGCTCTTATCTAGTTTACATAATCTACATCCAAATTTGTTTCCATGTGTCCAACCTTTATAGATAATTTATTTGCTACTCTAGGTGAAATGAAATTCTTAGTTACACTAGTATCAATAAGAACTGAAATGGGTAAACTAAACAAAATACCTAGAGTTTCAATGGGAGTTGCTTGATACTCTTCTTGGAAGTCATCCGCTACAACATGTATCCTTTGTTGGAAAATTTCCCATTGAGCAGGAAGTGAATTGCAAGAAGGCTTACTAGAACAATCTCTAGCAAAGTGGTCTCCCCCATAAGTATAGCATCCTGTAAATGGTACCTTCTTCTTCACATATTCTCTAGATCTACAATCATTTCCACCAACATTGTTGGTATTTCCATGGTTGGAATCATTCCTCTTTTTATCCCTTCTCAACTCTTTTCCACTATTGTTGTTACCTTTTTCTCCTTGCTAAGATACATTTTGCATAACCTCCATCTTCTTTGGAGTTGGATTATCAAGAATTTCCGCAATCTTATTATGTTCTCTATTTTCCTATCGGTTAGAGGTAGCCTTAAGCTTTAGCTCCTACTTAATTTCCTTCTCATATACAAGATCCATAGTTGTAGGACCATGCATATCTACTTCTCCTCCAATTTGATTGTTAAGTCCCATTATAAATTTCCTTATGTAGAAACGTTCATACCTATGATATATAGGGACATAATGTAGAATTCAGGTAAAATTCTCTCAATACTCATTGACCAACATATTTCCTTTCTTCAAACTCAGGAAATCTGTGAGTTTTTGGTCATAGTAAAGTTGAGGAAACCGTCACTTATGGAAAATCTCAAAAAATTCCCCCCATATCAGCTTCCACGAGTAGATATTGAGTTCCAACTTTTTTGTTCATCCACCAAGTGAGGCTTCTCTAGCTAGTAGGTATGAACCCCAAGCATCTTTAGTGGTCTCATGATCATGGGTTTTTTCATGACCATGAGAATAGATTTTTCCTTCATTCTCATTAATGAGAACCTCTTCCTCAACCCTAGCTCTTACCCTTTCTTTTTCAAGTTTGTCTAACCTTGCCAAGATTTGGTCAAGTCTAGCTTCAATTCTTGTTGGTCCTTTCCCAACTTCTTGGCTACCCTGAAGATTGGTTCATGTCCTCACCATCTTCACAAGATTGGGTTTTACTTGATCGTTTATCCATGTTAGACTAAATTATGTTATCAAATATCTTATGGAAAACATTAGAAATGACATTCGTATGCACATAATGAATTGAGAAAACATTAGAAATGGCATTCATATGCTCATAAATAATTACACATAATATTAAACAAATTATTTTGATAAACAAATAATTTTATTCATTTCATAAGGATTTCAATATCCTTTTCATTATATGGAGCGACTATTCAAATAGTCAACTAGAGAGTGTACCTCATATCCACTCTAATACTTAATGGAGTATATCCTATAGATTGAGATTGTTTCTCATCTCTATCTTCGTATTCATCCCTTAATTGTTAATACCTATCACAAAATGGATATTATCCTTTGGATTTATTATCTAATACATAGTTACAAGGTTTAGTTCCAATATGGTGTTCATCAACAATATAGACTACCCTTTTCATAGAAATTTCTTCATGAAACTATTTCACGTTTGGCTATTCTCCTTGGGTACATATCCCTCTAACTCATTAATTGATGAAATTACTATTACTTAAAACATTAAAAGAACTCTAGGGTCCCTAAAGATAAATTCTAGACTAACACTTCCTTCTGAGGGCATATCACTAGAAAGTGATAATGACTCATACTTTTCTTGTGAAACGGAAGGTAGATTGTTGTACATGGCCTCCATATTCATCTTCCTCTTCACATCACTAATACAAGAAAGTGCATGACTGATTTTGGTGTCACTCAACTAGATGGCATTGTCGTAGGTTGTTCCCTCAATTGTTCTAATGATGGTTTCTCTTTTCTTCTTGGGCTTGACATAGCACTCATTTCTGACTACTAAATTTTGAGCCATTAATCTAAGATGCACCATCCTAACACAAGAATTCACAACATTAGATAACATTGGATGGAAACAATGATGATCTCATAGGTTCCAAAGGTAAACCTAGTAGCTCTAATTCCACATGTAATATTCCAAACGTTCACTGAAGTAAATCTCCTAAGTTTTCAATGTGTGAGTAAAATAAACCATGTAATAAACCATTGCAATAAAAAAATTTCCTTTCTTTATTGAGAATATATGAACAATAATGCTATAAAAATATACAATAAGTATTCCCATTCCATTACAATATTTTTTAAAATACAATATTCCAAGAAAGTACAAAAACTACATACACAACTCCTTTGAGCTTCATAATGTAAGATATAGAGGGTCCAACAATCCTCATTTTAAAACCTTGGTCTTTTGTCACCTATTGAGGAGGAGAAGCATCACTCAAGCACTTTTCTTCCAACCATGGACTAGAACATCTATCAATGATAGATGGCTCTACCCTTCGATGAAGGTATTGGTTGGGTAACCCTGTACAACATACCACTTTGAGCTTAGTGTTATGCCCTAAATGACTAGAATTCATAACCTACGCTAGGTAACCCTCATTCATTTAAATGGACATGGTGAGTTGACAATGGAGCCTCGAGAAATCACACTACTTTATCCAAAGCGTTCTCACTCAATATAATCGAGTAATGGTCTACCATTCACTTACACTATAGCAAGCTCATTTTGACTTAAGGCCATTATATATATTCTTAGGAAATCACTCTTCATGAGCAAGCTACTCCCCAGGATAACCTATCTCTTTAACACAACCTAAGGTAACACAACTCATTAAGAAAAGTGCTAGTTCCCTCCCTTCGTTGGATAACAATCCCAAGAGCAACCTACTAGTTCCCTCCCTTCACTAGATAATAATCCTAGGAGTAACCTACTATCCATCTATCATAATTAAATATATATCTATGAGTGTTCCTTATGTTGTTGATGTTTGATCATATCTAGTATAATAAAAATACCCATGATAAACAATTTCTCTTACTCATGTCTAATCATATCTAGTATATTAATAATACCTATGAAAAATAATATCTCCTATCATGGAGTAATTACAAACAATGCACAAACAGAGTAAATAGTTTTCACTTTTCTTTCAAAGAAAACATTACTTTTACCTAAATGCATGTAACTATAATAGACTGGTTTAAACAATCAAGAAACAACTCTTTCAAAACTAATACAAACAAGGGTAGAATATCCTCATGTCTATGATAATATTTCCAATTGACTAGCTATAAACACAACACTTCCAAAACAACAACTATCTTGATATCGATTCTCCAACGATTTCTCAACACCCACTATCTCACAAGTTGGAAAAAAAATCTCTCAAAATAATACTAAGCTCTCTAATACTCAAGGCTCTCACTCAATATACTTGGTTGAATATTGTAAAAAAAAAAAGTAAATAAAATTTAGAGACTTTGGTCAAAGAATAATGTGTAGGAGAATGCATCCAAACAAATGAACTTCATTATTTATATAGCAACTTGGAGATCACACAACCTATAGATTAGGAATGAAGTTTGACGACAAATTAAATGCACAACAACACATCTATCTTAGCTAAAAGGTGGAAAACATGTAAGCACATAATCAACTTAAACAAATATAGATTGACTTTGTTAAATGAAAACAATTAGAGACCAATTCAAATCTCCACATGATAGAATTCAGTTTGCATTTCATAATGGAAAACTACAAGGATTTTGTTGGATCTAAAAAATCCACCTTGGTTTTTTAGTGCCCCCATTTTTTTTTATCATTCTATTTCCATCATAATCCCCATTACCCTTGATTTTTTACTGTATTTGATGTTAAACAAAAAATTTCATAGTGGACATAGCTCATAAAATAAAGCCTCTGATTGTTACTTTGAAATAATTCCCCTTCTTAAGGAGCTTTCATGTAAATACAAGGTATTTCACCAAGACAATTCCATATCAAAGAAAGTTGCACCATTTTCTCCACATCAAGATCAATAAAATTCCATTGGAAATATCGATGAGAACCTCATGCCTCAAAGTGACTTATTCAAATGTCTCCTCAACATTCTAAATAGTAGCACATCAAAGAGACCTAGATGTCTCTGAGTGAAAATTTGATATGTCTCTTTGAAAAGATGCAAAATTGTCGATACTAAAAGAATACATGATCATCTTGCATTTAGGAAACAAAAAAAACATCTCTCAGACACTGAGAGATTAGTATAAAATAATTAGTGAATCATTGGTAGAACATGGTTAGGTGAATACAATGGCAACGTCGATTACACATCAGTGTGTTAGAATAAGAAATGAAGAAGTCTCTTTGACATGATAGGAACAAGCAAGAACAATATTTTCCAAGAGACACAAAAGAATTGAACAAACATTGAAAAAGGTCTCTTCGATTTTCTAACAATGGGAACATAGTTGTAAGCATGTACTGTCAATGAGACCATATGACATTGAAGGGAGATAACTAGAGGTCTCTTCAAAATTTTAAAGACACAAAAGAGGTTATTCAAAGAAATACAATTGAAAAGAGGAACATAGGTATGTCAAGGAGACATAAGCTTATCAAAGAGAAATGTTCACTGGTCTCATTGACATTCTGATATCAAAATTGCAAAGCTTGAGGTGCAACCATTGAAGAGACTTGGCGAGATCAAATAGAAAAACTCAATTGTCTATTTGAGATTTTCGAATAGCTATTAAAGACATATTGAAGAAAGAAAAGGACATCTTTTTAGGGTCTCCTTGACATAATATAATTATTTCTTATTTGGTTGACATGACTAATAAAGAAATCAAGGAGATAACTGCCATTAATACTGCAAGTGAGTAGAAAGGTGTCACAAGCTTCATTAATGAACCAGAACTAGTTCAAGCATACCGAATCTTGACATATATAACTCCTAAGAGACTAGAATAATTATAATTTTTTGTTGAATATCAAGGAGTTGGAGTTGGATGATAACAAGTAGCTCATAAATCATGGCCTTGGTTCAAGTAAGTGTTTGTGGCTCAGCTGAATACGTTTTATAAAATTTTCTTGAAGTACAATGCAAGTAGGGTTAAAGATGGATAGAACTTGAGAAAAATTGAAAGAAAAGAGGACAAAAAATGGAGCCCAGACCATTAAACAAAAATTTAATAGATCAATGTCCCAGGTTTGGGCCAACATCTAGGAGAATAGCTCAATTAAATTCTTCCTATAAAAAATTAAAAGACAAACACAAAAATATCTGGGATGTGTGGACTCCATAGAGGGGGTGTAATTTATTTATATTTCACTACAGGAAGAAATAAAGATACAAAACCATCTCTAATCCTTGGAACATGATTTTGGAAAAAATTGTCATGCCTAACGTGTTTGTCAACATAGAACTGATGAAGGAATTGGATAGAAACAACAATGCTTAAATAAGGGAAATCCATTCCCACAATGGCTCACAAATTATTATCATAACAAATGACTATATCTACATGGTTTTTCAATTAGACACATCCATGAAGAAAAAATTGAGGATAAGAGATTGCTAGAAGAGTATCAGATCATGGATGCAAGTTATAAGAGATGGAAACTACCTCTGCACAAACCCAAGGGCCCAGGAAACTAGCTTAAAATATTCTCTAGTGATGAGAGACCCCCATTTCCTATGGAATCATGTGAGGAATACTACCAGTAAAACTACTATTCAGTTGGTCAAGTCCTAGGAATTGATGTTCCTACCATGATGGCTATAACTCCCATGGTTTTAACCACATATATCCAAAGACTAGGATGTGTGCAAGGATGAGATAGCTTAGTAATTTTCAATGGCCCTTGATGAAATTAATGATGAAGATAAAGTACTTGAAAAAACACATGTGTAGCAAGGACATATCGTCAAGCTTGAATATGCAATGAAGGATATCATAAACAATGCTGACACTTATGCAAAGATAGGACATATCGAACATGTGTCGAAGATTAGTTTGTTCATTGCACAGGTCAAATAAGGGATGACAAGATAATGAAATTTTGTAGTCATGGGTGCATTATCATGGAGCATGAGCCTTGAATAGGTCTTTGGTGATCAGGGGTGCGTGCTAGAGACTATTAGATTGTGGTGCATCCATTGAAAAACCATTAATTTTTTATGTTTGTATTAATCATGTTTAGTTATCAAATGATGTAACTTTTTGTGAATGGACCTATAGATTTTTTCTTCCCCTATGAAAAGGAAAACCAAGGCACAATTTTGAATTGTTATCACTATCATCATCATTTGTAGTAATAGTAGGTTACATTCAAATATCATATTCCATACATCCATTTCCATATTTTAGAAAGTGTTGCAATTAATGTATATATTTTAAAGGAATATAATGGAGAAGACTATTCATACTCGGTGATTTACTTTCAATGTTCAACTGTTGTGTTAATTTTCATGCTTATATGTTGTTGTTTTGTCTCCAAAATGGTTCTCTTAAGTTATTCAAATTTATACAATTTGTTAGGACACATTTTTTGTTGATGTGTGGTTGTTTTGATTGGGTTCTAGTTAGAGTGAATTAAAAATCCTTTGAAGTAATTCATTTTAATCAGTTCCTTCCAGGGATTAAAATCCTTATAAAGTGGTTCTTTTCATTGGTTTCCATCAGGTTAAGAATTAAAATCCTTTCATGATATCATAGAAATTTAGGAGAATAACACTAGGATTTATAAGAAAGAGTACAATAGCTGAGTAACCTACATATTTGTACAAGGTGAAAACATTCCAGGTGCCCAAAAAGTTATAGTTAAGCTAAGGAATAGATCTACCTATCTCATATATCTATCTCCATCATCATAATCCACCTCTCAACTCCATTCACCTAATAGATTAGGCACTTGTTATATTTAGAACAACTTTATACAAACTTTACACATACATTTGATTCTTGAAAATATTCATAGTAGGAACTAGTCATTAGCCTTGCATCTAATTCACCCCCACGTGCTATTGTGAGTAAATTTCCTAAGTTAGAGATCATATTCAAGCCTTTAAATATGCCTTATCACTCAGGTACACCCACCTAGGTTTAGTAGAGCCTAAAGTGCAGGGGGTGATCAATCATATTTCCCCCGTTCATTAGCCCAAAACATATTAAGAGAATTGCACCCTCTTAAGCTTCAAAAAATGTGTTTTTGAGACCTAATCAATTGGAAACTCTACTAGGGAGACTCAAGAAAAGTTTGGGTCTAGCCTATCCATTTATAGAGTCAATTAAGTTCCAAATTGAATTGCTGAATTACACATCAAAAGACTCCACCAGGAACATATCTAAAAGGATTATAAACTTTTCTCACTTTTCACAAAAGTGAGTGGCCACTCTATCAACATTTGTAGGAACGAATGCATGACTGAGAAATTAAAATACACATCATGAAGGAAAAAACCTAGAGTTCAAAGCATCAAGGCATCCTATTAAATGAACAACAAGAGATCTTTGCACAAATAAAGTCCAAAGAAGAATGACAGTAAATGGAAAAATAACGGTAATTCTTCTCTCCCAAAAACCAATAGTTCTAAAAACATAATATCTAAACAACTAGACACTACATTCAATGATCAGAAGAATATCCTAGAACAACCTCCTACATTGAACAATAGCTTTGATCCATTGTATGAATCATAGTATCATAATGATGATCTAGGAAGAGATCCTCATACCCCATGTGAGCAAGAAAACATTGGTTGTCTTTTTCTTCGCTTTAAGGAAGACCCTCAAAAAATGGAGTTTTACATCGAATTTGATGAAGAACAAATCCAAAGACAAAATAAGTATGACCACATGATGCCATTACAACAAGGAGAAGAAACCTAGTATGGATTCATGGATCACTCTACTCTTATTGAGAATTATGATGAAATGACCACTCAAGAATTGGAAGATGTGGAAAGACAGAGGGAGGATGTTAGGAGATGGCAAGAGTTGATAAAAGAAAATGAAGAACTGAAGCAAAAAACTATCCTAGATGAATATCTAGATGTCCTAGATGAATATCCATTTGTCAAAACCATCAAAATATATCCCTCCCCATAAGCAAGGGGGTAATATCAATTCACTTGGGTCATCTAAGGATACAAGTGCTCTAGGTACTTTAAAAGTACCTTACAACATGGCTGGTGTTACCCATCAAATTCTAATTCAAAAACATGCAAATTTTCCTTCTTGAATCAAATAGATTTCCATCCCCTGCCTTTGTTAAGCATCTGATAGGTCATGGTTTTTATGATTTTCGTAACTACATTGCTAAGTTATAAAGTTTCAGAATCACTCAACTTCCTAATTCAGTTCTGTTTGACATTAAAGCGAATTAACATATCAGAGGTTTGTAAAACTCCAAAGCTCCTGACTTCGGGTTTTATTTGGTTTGATCAACATATTAGAGGTTCCTAAAAGTTTAAAACTCCCAACTTATAGTTCAATGGTTCCATTTTTCTGCAATCCCATGCCTCTATGGTAGATCTCCCAGTTTTCAAGGTGCACCAGTTCATTTAATGGTTTGTACAACATATCATTTGATGTCCCTTTAGGAGTTTTGGAAGCACGAACTCAACCTTAAATCTCTTTCCTTGAGAAATACACCCATGATGCATTAATATCGCTATTAAATAATGAGTGTAACAAACTTAATTTGTTGAGGTGGCCACAATTTTTACCTGAACCATAGATTTTTTTGACACCTTAGTCCCTTTCTAGCACTTATAGGGTTTTTCACCTAAAAGGAGAAAGAAGGGCCAAAAGATCTAGCAAGGTTCATTCAAATTATGCCATGTATGATGCTATTTGGATTAAATGGAATGATCTAAGTGCAAGTATATGAACTAATTGATTGATTATATATGAAAAACCTATGATTTATGTAGTGTTGGAAAACACAATGATGTTTTCAAATAATGAACTATGAAAGAACAAGTGCAAAATAGAATAGAAAGAGGTTGATTCAGAGTATACCTAGGTAGAGAATGGAGAATATAGAATCATCTTAATGCTGTCTGAAATCATAGAAAACCAGCAGTGGGACTCATTCTCCATTGATGGTGAATCAATCCCGCTTCTGATGAAAACTGTTGGGAACAAGTTTATGAGTGTCAGGATCCAAAATCTAAAAAAGCCTAGATTTCTAGCCTTAAGATGGGACTCATTCACCACTAATGGTGAATCAATCCTCTCCCAAAATTTTGAGAAATCATGGGACAATTCTGTAGCACCAAATTTGAGATTGTTTGCTTGTCGGGTTATCGATGCCAATTCTCCAGAAAATAGACAAAATACCTTCTCCAAGCTTGAAATAGAATGTTGTTGACTTGAAACACTTTTTTGAATTCTTGTCCACTTTTCAACACCTAAATTCTTGTCAAATATGCATACACAATTCTACAAGCACACATGCAAAAGGGGAAAAATGGTTAAGGGTTAGGTTATAGGGATTTTCCTTGGTAAAATACCACTTTGGTAATCAAAACCTTAATGAAATAATGAAATGAAGGATAATGATAAACAAATAGCACATGAAAATTATATCAACTTACCAAACCCTAGTTGAAGAAAATTTGAAGCTATGTCAATGGCAGCTCTTGAATGCTTGATAGATGCTTGATTATAGGATGCAAAGTGCTCAAATGCTAGTTGAATGCTTGAATGAGTTAGAAGATTGTAGGAGATGTAAAATGAGGGTAAAAACACTTATTTATACATTCTTGTGCCTTAGTAACCCAATGATACCTCATCATAGGCTGACATAAGGTAATTTTGAATAAAAACCTGAAAGGAAATTTGAAATATTTTGAATTTAGAGCAAAGAGGGACTCATTCACCACCCATGGCGAATAGGTCCCACCTTAGGCTTGAATGTGGGTGTTGGTAATTAAGTCACATTTAATGTTATTTTTCGGGTTTACATTCAAAAATACACTTTATTAAGCCTTATAAGGGCATAACGGGGTGAAATAAAGCATAAGAAAGGTGTAAATAGTGAAATTATGCCTAGAAAAGAGTTAAATCTTGTTACAAGACTTTACAACACTTCAAAATAGGACTTGATAAGTGATGAAAAGGTGATTTTTAAGTGAATTGTAATGAATAGAAGCTAGAAAAGTATAGAATTTTTTTACAACACTTCATAACACCTGCACAAGACGTCATAATTTAAGTTTTAAGGACTTAAATGTGCATATTCAAGTCATATTACATCAATAAATCAAAGAAAATGGGCCAAGAATCATGAAGAAATTCCTAAAAGACCATGAAAATGACCAGGGGCTAGTTTTCTACAACACATTATTGAATAAAAGGCCTTTATTTTTTTAACATTTAAAAGAAATAGCCTATTCACAAAGAAAGGTGGTGGTACTCTTGAGCTCAATTTATCAAAACATTTTTCAAAATGGTGCTTCCTATGATTGATGGGACTTGGGATGATGAACCTTTTCCTATCATACAACCTAATTTGAATTGGCCTAAATAGGAGCAAATTGAGATAATCTCCCAGCTGCGCTCAATTGCAGGGAAGGATAAAACTAGTTATGTCAAATACAAAAGGGTAATTCTTGTTTTGGAAGAAGAAGAAGAGTGTGCTAAGCTTCACAACCTCTTTATGGAAATTCAACTGGAAGTGGATAAAGCTCTTATCCTAGAGGTAGTTTAATTTCTTTGGTCTTGCATGGATATAATCTTTTAATTTTGGTGGTGGTAGTGGTAATTTTGGTAATGAAACCATTTCCATTTCAAAGTTGTTTCTTGATAACAGTTTCTTTCATGGACCATTATTTTCTAGAAACAAACAGTTTCATTTTTGGGTATATATTTTGGCTTTTGTGAAACCTGAAAAAAAGAAAGGAAGGAAAAAGAAGAAGAGAACAACATGATTTTCTTTTAAATGCATTTTGATTGTACAAGGTTGTTGGGTCTATGGACCCAGATTTTGGTATTGGAAAAATAAAGGAGATATTTCTAAGACTGTGTGCTTATTAATGTTTTCTTTTGATTGCAAATGAACTATGCTTCTTTGTGGTTATTATTCAACATTTTATCTATTATGTCAAGCTACATAGATTCTTATTTCTGAGACTTTGAATTCAAATTAATTCATCTATTGAAAGGGAGTTAATTTCTCATTTTTCTTTTCTTGTTTCTCATTCCCGGGTGTGGGATAAATGAACTTTGTGTTATTTATTCATATTCACTACAATTTAAATCAATCTCTTGCATCTATTTTCATGGTTATGGGTAGATGTTAGTCTTCCTTCCTGCTTTTTGGTTAAAAGAATACCCTATATTTTCATTCAATAAGCATAATTCAAAGGTAGTTGTGACTTGTAAAACAAGAAAAGAGCACTTGCACATACCATTGCAAGTGACTTAATTATTGTTCGGGTTGTCATTCATGTGGGAAAAGGAGTATAAACTTGAAGTGAAAAATTTGTTAACTAACAGCTGTGAAATAAAAACAAAATGTGCAACATAATGTGGCACCATAAAATTCATAATTAAAAAATACCACTAACATCCCAGAGTCTTACCCACAACTAGGACAACAATATGTTCCACACAATTAACACCATATGCCACAACAAAATGTATATTCACACCAAAATGTCTAGTAAAATGTATATCAACCTCAACATGGATTCCAATATTACCCCAATCCACCACATCAAAATACTTATCCATAGAACCTTACAAGTATGAGTAGACAATTTGAATTGGTCGGATATCAAGGATACTTGTACCCCATTAATATCAACTTGAGAAAGATCGTCCCTAAATTCATAGGGATCAATGCAATTACAGGAGAACACATAAGAAACTTCAATGATTTTTTTCAAGACTTAGGCATGGAACAGGGAGATGTCCTTGTGAGGCTATTCATGATGTCCTTGAATGAAGAAGCAAGGTACTAGTTCAATATTCTACTAGATGCCTTAATTACCTCTGAAGTAGACTTCAAAGATCAATTCCTAGAGCAATATGGGAATCAATGTGCTCCTGAATTTTCCTTACATGAGTTAATAGGCATTCAAAAACATAAGAATGAATCTATTTTTGAATTTAATCATAGATTCTCAAAGATCAATAACAAGATGCCACATGGATCTAAATTAGTTAAGTCAATAGCTTTAAGCATCTCTTTGAAAGCCTTTGATCCTAAAATAGGATATGAACTTAGAAAAAGATGTCCTAGAAGTTTGAATGAAGCATAAAAGGTGTCCATAACCACTTAAAACAATAGGAAAGCTGTTAGCATGATTGGAAAAAGAGATAATCTTAAGATCCCATAAAATCCTAACAATCACAAAAATAGACAAGAAAATTAGTATAGGAATGAAAGGCAAAGATTTCATGACATTCCCTATCACATCACTTGGAAGGATGGACAAAAAGTGGGTAAACCAAATTAGAAAGATACATTGGATCATTTGAAGAAGCATGGTGCACATGTAGTGGATACAACACCATGGTGTCCACCATGTCACAGACTCAATTCCCTAGAACATTGTGTAGTGGCTCAAACTTGCTAGGAAGATGAGTGGTCATGAGAACAAGATAGAGATGCCCACACTATGAACATGTTGAGGTGGTTGTCCCATCAAACCAATGAGGGATACTCATCCTCTTAGGATGGGTATGAATATGATGTCAGCAATAAAAAATAAAATGTTAATATGGAGCAAGAAGTGTTCTCTTACTTAGAAGAAAATACAAGAGAAGTAGCCTACACTTACGATACAACACCATAGTTTCAGTTGAGAACACCAACTAAAGAGAAGAAAAGGGCCATCATAGAAAAAGTTGTTGCTAAAGCAAAAGGAAATAAATATAACCTAAGAAGTAGAACTATAGATGTAGAATAGGGAATAGCTAAAGGCCTGTTTATAAAGGAGCAGAAGAATAAGCGGAATGTCTCATCCGATCTAAAGAAGGGTGAAGCAAAGAGGCCTCATAATATTGTTCAAAAGGAGACTACAAACACTAAATATGATAAAACACTAAATAATAACAAAGATCAAATTGAAGGAAAAAGGGCTACTAAAATAGAGAAGGTTGAATAAGGGATGATTTCCCCTTCATTTAATATTTCTCAAGCACTAACTCAGATGAAGATGATGGTACCCTTGATGGAGTTGATGAAAATTGATGAGTACAAAGATACAACCCTCATTATTTCCAACACATCTCATAAGCAACAAGATAAAAACAAAGAGATCAATGTAATTGAGTAGGAAGCTATAAAGATACCAGAGGTCTATTTGGGAGACACCCTTACAAAAAACCCTTCCCAAGTGGATCCATTTTACACCACATTGGTGATCAATAACAAGTTGGTAAAAAATTACATGATTGAATCAGGGGCAGTGATCAATATCATGCCTTTGGCTATCATGAAGGAATTGGGTTTGTGGGTGAACACTACCTATAACAAGAGCTATGCCATGAATAATAGATTAGTCCCATTAGTTATAGTGATATGGGATGTAGAATTGAAATTGGCATCATACCTTGAGGAAACATATAGAACATACATCACTATGGTGGACACTCCCCCTTTCTATGGAATGTTATTATCTCTGTAATGGACTATAGTAGTAGGTGGAAATGTATAGCTAGATTTATCTTATGCCACAATACCTATGAATGGAAGGTAAGTAAAGTTGTACATAGAACCTAGATTAGAACAACTCATTGAACTCTTTGACCCTAATCAAATGAATTGGTTTTGTGAAGTGGACCTTGGAAGTTTTAGAGTTGAACATTCAAACCCTAAATTTCCAAATATAGATCTAATTGCTAGGGATGTCTCTAAAAATGAACATGGCATACAACGGATGTACTTTGATGGATCATGTAGTAAAGAGGGTAATGGAGCTGAATTTTTTTTATTTCACCAAATGGCACAAAATTTAAATACTCATTTTTTTTTTACATTTGAATGCACAAAAAACATAGCAGAATATGAGGCATTGTTGTTAGATCTAAACATCTCCACAAAGCATGGGATCAAAGTGTTAACCATTTTTGGGGGTTTAGATTTGGTTGTTTCACAAGTGATGGAAAAGTATTCTACAAAAAACAAGAGATTGAAGCAATATAAAAATTTAGTGTGGGATACTATATAACTCTTTGATGCCTTCTCCATTGAATGGGTGGATAGATCAAAAATCTTAATGGATGACTTCTTGGAAAATGTGGCCTTGAAAAGGGATGAAATCACCTTAATAGGAATCTTATAGGTGGAACTCAAAACTAGACCTACAACTCTTGACAATATTTACAATTGGTAGGGCTTCAATGATGACACAAATTTGATCAACTTCTTACACTGTATTGATCAACATGAGGTCCAAGAGATTGACTTCAAGACATTTTATGAAGAAGTGGATGGAAAATAAATTGTGTTTGGCCAAGAAGTAGTGCATCTCAAAACAAACAAGATCCCTAAAGGATTAGTTGCATTAGAAAGGCTGTTCGATGGGAATAACCAAGCAATTATGAAGAAAACACTAGTGAGGAGGGAGGATATTGAAGAGATTAATCTTGGGACTGAATTGGCACCAAAAAAGTTGTACATTGGAAAGAAGATAATCCCTATGATTAGAAATATGTTGATCACATTGTTGATGTAATACAATCATGTTTTTGCATGGTCATATGATGACCTTAAGGCATACAAAGAAGATCTATTTCAACATGAAATTTCACTAAAGCCTAATGTAAAACCTTTCAGAAAGAAACAAAGACCAATAAATCCTACCCTAGAACCCAAGATGCATGAAGAACTTATGAAACTTAGAGAAGGAGGTATCATCAAACCCATCAGACATTCTACTCAGGTTTCCAACTTGGTGCTTGTCAAAAAGAAGAATGGAGACATAAGGTTGTGTGTATATTTTTGAAATTCGAATGTCTCCTCCCTTAAAGAAAATTACCCACTCCCACAAGATCTTAAGGGAGTATGTGCAAGATATTTTTTTGGCCAAGACCAATGCCCACAAGATCTTAAGAGCTAGATACTACAGAGTTTTCAATGACTCTTTTGGTTATGTATGAAAGTGTGAAGATTGTTAATAGTTTTTGGGAAGATGAAGTATCAAGGAGCATTGCCACTTAGACCAATGCAAGTCAAAGCTCCATTTCATCATTGGGGGATTGACTTCATTGGAGAAATACCCAAAATGTCTAGTTGGGGTCATAAATGGATTTTGGTGGGAACTGATTATTTTACAAAATGGATAGAATACATCTTTACAAAACAAGCCAATATTAAGGTTGTGATAAACTTTTTGATGGATAAAATAATCACTATATTTGGAACACCTATAAGGATAGTCACATACAATGGTATGTGCTTTAGAGTAGAAGAGTTTAAAGAATTCTATGAGACATGTATGGAATAATAATTTCATATGGATGCCCATATCATCCAAAACAAAATGGGAATGTTGAGTCAAGCAACAAGAGTATCCTAAAGATAATTAGAAGAATGCTAGAAAAAATTAAAAATCCTTAAGACTCCAAATTGAGGCTGGTGGTCTAGGTAGATAGAATCACAATGAAGAATTCAACTAGAAAATCACCTTTTGAGTTGGTTTATGGGACACATGCAAGGATTCCCATGCAAAACCTTTTACTAGTATATAATTTTATGGTCTAGGAAGATTTAGACATCCCTGAGCCTATGGAGGATATAATGGAGTAGTTGGTAGAACTAGCTAAGATTAGAAGCTTGGCCTAGGAGTGTAACACAAAAATGCAAGAACGAATAAAATAATTTTTTGAAAAAAGAGATAAAGATAGAAAGCTTGAGGTGAATGACATGGTTTTATTATGGGAAGTTTGAAGATGCCAACACAAAGAAAAATATGGGAATTTTGAAGATTTTTGGAGAGGACCATTTTTTGTTATGGGGAAAGGTGGTGAAGATTCTTATAATCTTTCAAAACATGTCAGGAGAAGATTAAGAATTGCCAGTTCATGGAAAATTCTTGAAACACTTCTTTTCTCAAAAATATAATTTTCCATGCATTGTAGTTTAGGTTCCCAATCCCCCCTTCCCATCCCATTTAATCACATTCACCCATGGTCTTCCCCCTAGAGATCATTTTTGGATTCTCGCAATGACCTAACGATCATTCATCCCTAGTTGGAGCCACTCTTAGAGCTAAAAAATCCACCTTGGTTTTTTAGTGCCTCCATTTTTGTTTATCATTCCATTTCCATCACAAGCCCCATCACCCTTATTTTTTACTATATTTTATGTTAAAAATTAAATTTCCTAGTGTACATAGCTCATAAAATGAAGCATCTAATTGTCACTTTGAAATAATTCCCCTTCTTCAAGAGCTTCCTCAGAAATACATGGTATGTCACCAAGACAATGCCATATCAAAGAAAGTTGCACCATTGTCTCCTCAACAAGACTACTAAAAAGTTGTTGTAAATATCGATGAGACCCTTGTGCCTCAAAGTGACTTATTCAAATGTTTCCCTGACTTTCTAAAGAGTAACACATTGAAGAGATCAAGATGTTTTAGAGTGAAAAGTTGATATGTCTCTTCGAAAAAATGTAGCAATGCCAATACTCAAAGAATACATGATCATCCTGCATTCAGGAACTAGAAAAATATCTCTTGGACATTGAGAGATTACTATAAAATAAATAGTGAATCATTGGTAGAACATGATCGGGTGAGTACAATGGCAACGTTGATGAGACATCAGTTTGTCAGAATGATAAATGAAGAAGTCTCTTCGACACCACAGGAACAAGTAAGAACAATATTGTCGAAGAGACACAAAGAAATCAAATGGGAATTGAGAAACGTCTCTTCAACTTTCTAACAATGGGAACATAGATTGAAGTATGTATTGTTGATGAGACCATATGACATTGAAGGGAGATAACCACGTCTCTTCAATATTATAAAGACACAAAAGATGTTATTCAAGGAAATACTATTGAAAATAAGAACATGGGTATGTTGAGGAGACGTAAGCTTATCAGAGAGAAATTTTCACCGGTCTCATCGACATTCAAATGTCAAAATTGCAAAGCTTGAGGTGCAGCCATCAAAGAGACTTGGTGGGATCAAAGAGAAAACTCAATTGTCTCTTTGACATTTTTGAAAATCTATCAAAGACATATCCAATAAAGAAAATGACATCTTTTCAGGGTCTCCTCCACATGATGTAATGATTTCTTACCTAGTTGACATGACTAATAAAGACATCGAGGAGAGAAATTCCATTAATACTACAAGTGATTAGAAAGGTGGTGTGAGGTTCATTTATGAACCAAAATTGGTTCAAGCATGCCAAATATTGATATATCTAACTACTAAGAGATCAAAATCATTGCAAATTGTTGTTGAATATTGAGGTAGAGTTGGATGACAAAAATTAGCTCAAAAATCATGACCTTGGTTCAAGTAAGTGTTCTTGCCTCAACTCAAAGTGTTCTATAAAATTTTATTGAAGTATTATGCAAGTAGGGTTAGAGATGAATAGAACCCCAGAAAAAAAAAGGAAAAGAGGAAGAAAATAGAGGGTAGACCATTAAACCAAGATTTAATGGATCAATGTCCTGAATTTGGCCTAAAATCTAGAATAACTCAATTAAATCCTTCCTATGAAAGTTAGAAGACAAACACAAAAATATTGGAGATGTGTGGACTTCATAGAGGGGATATGATTTATTTATATATCAATACATGAAAAAATATAGATACAAACCTGTCTCTAATCCTTGAAACATGAATTTGGAAAAAAAATTCATGCCTAATGTGTTTGTCAATGTAGAATTGATGAGGGCATTGGCTAGAAACTACAACCCTAAAATGAGGTCAATCCATTCCCATGATGGATCACAATTTATTATCATAACACAGGACTATATTTGCATGGTTTTTCAATTAGACACATCCATGAAGACAAATTTGAGTATAAGAGACTTGCTAGAAGAGTATCGGACCATGGATGCAAGTTATAAGAGATGGAAACTGCCTCTGCATAGACCAAAGGGCCCAAGAAAACAAATTAAAAGATTCTCTAGTGATGGGAAACCATCACTTCCTATGGACTCATTTGAGGAATACTACCAGTAAACCTACTATTCAGCTAGTCAAGTTGTAGGAATTGATGCTCCTGTTGCGATAGCTATAGCTCCCATGGTTTTAACTATAGATATCCAAAGACCAGGATGCATGGAAGGATGAGATAACTATTAGAAACCAAGATCTGAAATGCAAATGAGAAAATCCTTCCACATAAGAGAAAAACATAAAAAGCAAGAGCTTTACAAAAAGATGTGCATATAATATTATTCAAAAATTCTTAATTACATGAGAATGATCTGATTTATAAAAGAAAATTATGCATAACCCTAATCTTATCTTGAGCAACAAGATAGCTCAACAAAATAAGGATGAGAATAATAAACCTAGGAATTAAAATATTACCTAAGTTATGCAAGTGTAATTAAATATTAATTACTCTAACACCCCCCCAATAAGTGAAACTTAGGGAGACTAAAAAAGAATGCACCTAAAACTAAGATGATCGCAAGAAAGCATGAATGGGTCCTAACAACAAGGCTTGATCAGGTACCTAAGTACAAATGCAATAATGAGGTAGAGAAGGAAAACCCAGTGGGACAAAACCCCCCTACAATGAGATGAATGCTGCAAAGAAGCACTGGAAGAACACTGTGGAGTAACATTGGAACCACAATCTAAAAAGAAAGGAAAGATACTTCTCTCTACAAGAAACCAAAGTGGAATCATAATAATGCGACAACAGACCCGATGCCATGAAACACTAGAAAACTCATAAACTGGAACAATCCTGGAATTTGTGAAGCAACAGTACATGAAATGGTGACAAAATCTAGAAACTGTGTATCTTGATGCTAATGCCAAAATGAGACTAAAACTCTTCCATGGGAAGGAGTACCATAAAGACTTTGGAACATTAACCATAAAAACATGGCCCTCAAACTGAGAAGGATCTGAACCAATGCGGATCAAGAAACATAAACTCTTAATCTAAAGTGTGAACCGATATGAATCTGATATGTGTCAAGCTATAGCAAAAATGTGGCCAAAAGAAACTAAGAAACCAGATAACCCATGCAAGTTTCCATCAAAACAAGATGGAGATCAATGTGCATGCACACTCTAATCAAATTATTATGCAAGAAACCCCCCTGATGGAACTTTATCTCATTTCATTTATTACAACAACCCAATGATTCTAAAAGGAGAGAATGAAAAAATGCATAAAAATAGACCTGAGATCTTTGTAGGGGACATAACCGACTTTCCAATGCCGCAAGAATGATGAAAAAAGGATCACTGAGTCAAAAGATATGCCCTTCGAAGGAAAAAAACTTCATCTGAGTTCAAGGAACTGCAAAATAAAACTGAAGAAAAATATGGTAAAATAAAATTCACCATTGGATTGGAATCATAATTAGCTTTTTATGGTATCTCATTTGCGAAAAATGAACATCGTACGTAAAAAATACACCCGATTTAGTGAAAATTGCTCCAGAAGGCCCAATAAGGCCTGCAAGCCCCTAGGGGGCTAAAAAAATTCAGCCCTTGGTCCTGTGCGCAACTAGGGGCTGGCAATTTGGGGGCTAGGGTAGAGCCCCTAGTTCTCAATACGACCAGTGAACGATAGAGGGGTTGGCCGGGGGCTAGGCGCATAGCACCCGGTTCCCCATACGACCTCAGCCAAGCAAGCAGAGCCCGCGGGGGATGAAGGCCAGGCTTTTGGTCCACCATAGGACCAGAGTGAAGAAATGAAGGGCCTGTAGGGGCTGTGAGGGATGCGACAGACCAGTGGGTAGCACTGGTGGTGGTGGCGAACCGGTGACCACCTGGTGGTCGCCCAGTGGTTGCCGAGTGGCGGGTTTCTTCAACACTAGAAGCGTCTACATGAAAACCAAAAAAACACATTTTTAAATATTTTTTTGGATTTTCGAGCCTCAGACTGGATGCTGGGGAGGCTGTACGACCCCCCAGGAATTTTTTTTCCCTTCTGGACCAACTTCACCAAAATTGATGAAACGAAAGTCATTTTTAGGGTTTTTGGCCGTTGTGAACGTTATGGCGACCTCCATTTGTACTCAAACTGCTCCAAAAAATTGGCTACCTCTAGAGCTTGCAAAAAATCTTCCAGCTTGAAATCCTCATGGATTTGGCAAATAATGGCCAGAATATGCAAAACAAAAGCCAATCTTGACTTTTTCCAGTGCTCTGAATCCAATGGTGAATCCCGATCTGATCCAAAATGCCTCATAAATGAACTCAAGGCATGATACCCTCGAGGAATCCTGAATGAGCTCTTTAATGATTTTCTCAAAAATCTGAGAAGGGGTTGCAAATCAAGGCTTTGATACCATGTTAGAAACCAAGATCTGAAATGTAAACTAGAAAAGCCTTCCACAAAAGAGAAAAATAGAAAAAGCAAGAGCTTTGCAAAAAGATGTGCAAATAATATTACTCAGGAATTCTTAATTACATGAGAATGATTTTCTTTATAAAATCAAAGTATGCATAGCTATAATCTTATCTTGAGCAACAAGATAGCTCAACAAGATAAGGATGATAGTAATAAACCTAGGAATTAAAATATTACCTAAGTAAAGTTATGCAAGTGTAATTAAATATTAATTACATTAACAGTAACTCAGTATTTTCTAATGGACCTAGATGAAATTAACGATGAATATGAAGTACTAAAAACAAAAAATGTGCATCTAGGACAATTATTTGAATATGTGATGAAGGATATCATAAAAAATGTCGACACTTATGCAAAGATAGGATATATTGAACATGTGTCGAAGATCAGTTTGTTCATTGCATGACTCAAATAAGGGATGATAGGATAATGAAATTTTGTAGTTGTGGGTGCATTATCATGGAGCTTGAGCCTTGAATAGGTCTTTGGTGATCATGAGCGCTTGTTGGAGACTAATGGATTGTGGTGCATCCACTGAAAAATCATTAAATTTTTATGTTTATGTTAATCTTGTTTAGTTATCAAATGATGTAGCTTTTTGTGAATAAGACTGTAGCTTATTTCTTCCCATATAAAAAGAGAAACCAAGGCCCAATTTTGAATCATTATATTTATCATCATTATCAGTAGTAATAGTAGGTTACATTATAGCATATTCCATCCATCCATTTCCATATTTCAAAAATTGCTCCAATTAATGTACATCTTTTAAAGCAATATAATGGAGAAGACTATTCATAATCGGTGATCTACTTTCAGTGTTCAACTCTTGTATTAATTTTCATGCTTATATGTTTTTGTGCTGTCTCCAAAGTGGTTCTTTTAAGTTATTCAAATTTATAAAATTTGTCAGGAGACATTTGTTGTTGCTATGTGGTTATTTTAATTAGGTTCTAGTTGGAGTGAATTAAAAATCCTTTGAATTAATTTTTTTTAATTGGTTACTGCCAAGGATTAAAATAATTTTAAATTGGTTTCCCTTAGGCTAAGAATTAAAAATCCTTTCATGATATCACAATAATTTTGGAGAATGCCACTGGGATTTATAAAGAAGAGTATATTAGCTTACTAACCTACACATTTGTACAAGGTGGAAACATTCCAAGTGCCCAACAAGTTAGAGTTAAGCTGAGGAATAGATCTATCTATCACATATCTATTACCATCATCATAATCCACCTCTCAACTCTAGTCACCCAATATAATAGGTAGTGGCTAGATTTAGAACAACTTTATACAAAATTTACTCATACATTTGATTCTTGAAAACATTTACAGTAGGAACTAGTCAATAGCCTTGCATCTACTTCACCCCCATATGCCATTATGAGAAGATTTCCTAAGTTAAATATCATATCAATCCTTCAAATCTTCCTTATCACTTAGGTACAACTGCCTAGGTTTAGCAGAGCCTAAAGAGCAGGGGGTGATCAATCATATTCACCCCATTCATTAGCCAAAAATGTATTAAGAGACTAGCACCATCTTAAGGTTCAAAAATTGCATTTTTGAGACTTAACAAATTCAAAGGTGGAACCAAAGCATCATTATTCATTCTCAAAGATGGCAAGATTTCCTTCTATCGGAAACAGTCAATATCAAGTATGTGACACCAAGCTTGTATCAAATTAGTCTTGGTGTGAGTCAATTCACATAATAAATCAATTTGAAAAAGTCATCGATTGGTTTCCACACCTTTATAGATGTTAGTTGATGCTCAAAAACATGGTATAAAGAGTTTACTAAGTCCATGGCTCTCCACAAAAGGTGTCGACTCATTCCATCATCATTCATCAACTTAATGATCTCTCAATATTTGTAGATTATAAAATCTTCTTTCATAGACAACAAGAGTATAACGTAGCTAAAGAATATAGTCACTACTATCTCATAGTTGACCTTTGATTTAATTATAAATCGGCTAATAATCATTGGTTTAGATAGTCGATCTCAAAGAAAATATCATATATATATCTATATATATATATAACATATATGCATATATACTTATATACATATATATATATATATATTAGCACACACACACACATATATATGTATATGTTAGTATATATCCATATTTATCACATGTATGTAAAACATGCATATATAATTGATATACAAATGAATACGCCAAGATAGCAATCACATTGTCATGTACTAATACATTGGTTATGTATACATCAATATACATTTATATATATGCTCTATGACCTATATGCATATGTATACATGTATCGATACATTCATATGGGCATTGTCCATTTTCCACAATACGTGTATATGGATAACATGTATTTATGTATGTTATATCATATATGATGTATAATATATCATAGAGATTTGATTCCTAGATCAAAATCATACACAATTACTATGATATTGATAAATATCCTATGAAAGCAATCATGTCTATACGTATACATATACATGCCATGAGAGCCATTAGATAGTTTCAGACAGATAAGAAAAGTGTGCTTGAATGTGCATAGATATGTCTAATATGTACCATCAATACGTGTTCCTTAATGCATATAGTCTATCATCATCATGCATGTGTATATCGCATACACATTCCTCATGTGTTCCACATATCAAAACATGCATAGCAACAAGGAAATAACTCACAAGCTCAAATGATAAACATCACCCAGTAATGCAGTCAAAAGAAAACAAAACCTTTTTGATGTAGGCATATTGACTAAGGATGACTTAACAACTTCCCACTTAATAATCCAATTAAATTGTTCTACTATGGTGTTGAACAATAGGAAAATTTAGCTTTTCGTTCTAGGTCATGAACACCACTATTCTCCTCATTTCATTCAATAATGTCCTAGGATTCCTAATTGGATGGACTATCAACCTCACAAGGTGAGTCAATTCTCAACAAGGAAACCTAGGAGGGGGTTCTTTAATATTTTAGGGGTTCACCACCAAGCAAATAGTTGGAAAAACACTTTAAATTTGACTCAAAAACCTAGTCTGCAGGCCAAAAATGAGTACAAATGATGAAGTTAAGCTATAAAAGTTCAGGTTTATGTAATTTGGAAGTATGGAAATGTACATGAGGATTGTGGAAATGTAAAAAATGCTATCAAAAAGTGCTTCAAGGACTAATACGCCCTAGATGGAATCTTAGTCCCCAGGCTCAAATTTTGGGGTATAGACACTAATAAATTAGCGCAGAAAATGCATTTGAAATCTAGATCCCAAGATCTTTGGGGGACAAAGATTAGCCAACTTGTGTTTTAGTCCCAATTTAAAAATTAGGTACACACAAAGAGAAACATTAAATTATCATTTATCACTTAATATTTTTAGGATTTTCCATAAAAAAGATATAATTCATAGGGCTTGTGTGTTCAAAATAGGAGCAGTGAAAATAAATAAGCATAAATAATAGCTTAAGACAATCCAAAAAAAAGTGTGAAATCAAATGCAAGGGTATGCATTTTACTACACTACATTTAAACCCCACTTTAATGAGAGGATGAACTTACACAAGTTCAAACTCAGACTAATAGTAGCCAACCACACAATCAAGAGGGAGTTCATAATGAACAAATGTTGGTAAGATAGGATGACAATGATCTTTCAATGTTTGTAAAGCCAATACCAAGAAAAAATTTGAAGCAAGGTCAAATTGTAATCACCCCAACACAACCAAAACTATTCACTTTACTGTGATCTTATTTGTTTAGTATTAAAATGTCACCTCATGAATTCATAAGTATAATTCAACTTCAAAATGATCATTTTAAGGCATGTATCCATATACTATTAATTTTACAAAAAATATGAAAAAAAATTAATAAAAAGAGGGATTAATAAGTATTAAGTTAGGTAGAATATAAATGGACTAGAAGATCCAATTTGTATCCTTTCTATATCAAATTCATGCTTGACATAACTCCCCAAGGACATACCATTCTTGGATTTTTGTCATGAAACAAGTAATCAAAAGTTAGTTTAATTTTCTTTCCTCTATCTCTCTTTCTCTTTCTATCTCTTATATTTCTATCTCTCTTATATTATCTCTCTTTTTTCTATTCCTTTCTCTTTCAATCTTTCTCTCCATCTATATCTCTATTCCTCTTTATCTCTCTACCTCTATATTTCTTTGTCTCTATCTCTTTATTTTTTATCTCCATCTTTATCTCTTCTATTATAATTTAACTAATTTATATAATAATACTTGTAAACTATTTGTAACATCATTATTTTCCTCTAGTAAATCTAGAGTATGTAAACTTATAAGTAGCTTAGTATATATTTGAGAATTGTATGCATATTTATCTTCCACACTACATAGTTGGGCCCTTTGAGGAGTTAGGTATTCAATTTAGAAGAAACTTTGGTGTTCATATAATGATGACACCACAAAACAAAAAAATTATTCCACAAAAAATATTAATTAGTAATTTTATTTGTAATATTTTATTATTAATTATCCTATGATTGAAAATAAGGTCTTGATGAAGGCTTTATTGTATGTTTATTAAAATGAAAATCATGGCCAAGATTTTAATAATGAGCACATTTATTTAATTTATTTAAATATTTGGATATTTAGTCATTTTTATTTGTCTAATATTAGTCATTTATTTAGTCACTTATTTGTATTTAGTTGTGATTTTACCTGATGACCAAGATAGTGCATCTAAAGGAGTACATCAAAAGTGTCATAAGAGCTCAAGCAAGCGATCATCTAGGACAATCAAGTCTGAAAATGCAATGAATTGAAGAACATCTATGATTAATTGCTCAAGTCAATCATCATGAGGAGTACACCATCATGGAATGAGGCAGTGAGAAGGCATACATAATTCCTTGTTCATATATCAACAATAACAATTGAAGCAATTTGAGAAGATTCAGAACACCTTCATCATGGTGTTGTATTTCAAAATCTTCTATGCAAAGAATGGACTCATCAACTCTTGTTGCCTAAGATAAAAATGCATAAAGAGTATAGAATAAAGGTTGTCTCCATTCAAAAAAGTAATTGTAAGTGGTTGCAAGTAAAGCATGAAATTCAATAAGTAAAGGAAAAATAAGCATTGCTAATGTCAATGGAATACAAGAAACTAAAGGTTGGTTCCAAAATAATTGATGCTACAAAAGTCATTTCATTGCAGTGCAATATGAAGTTGTGATAACGTAAGAGCTTGAGATACATTTTCTAAATTATTCAAGTCCATGGAATGGATGGAAACAAATAAAAAATACCATGATGGCTGAGTGTAGCCTTACAAGTAAGTGAAATGAAAGCATCAATTTATAGTGCATTTGAGAGTAAGTTGAGTTATTTGTGTGCAAGTGTGTGCAATTGTCATTACAACTCATGGTAGAAAGCATGTTTTTGATAAGTAAATAAAAATAATCAAATTAAGTTGAGCTTCATTGTATCTATGAACTTCAAGCAAATAGAAAGTGAGAGATTGTTAACTGTGTGTGCAGTGAAAGGAGAGATTACAAACAGTACAAAGGAAATATATTGTTCCACTAAGAAAAAATGTTTAATGAAGCTACAGTGACAACTATAATTAGTGAGAATGGAGAATAAAATCATTTTTCTCTTTCCAGAAAGTAAGCTTATGCTATAGTGAGCTAGGGTTTGAAAATGGAGACAAGTGCACTAGTACCCAATTTCAAACTTTTAAGAGGTTTGCATTGTGAACTTGCAAAAATAGAGAAATAATGGGTAGTTCAAGCTCATATAAGAATGCAGATGAACCAAATAGACTCTCATGGATATGGCCTAAGAGTACATTTCTTTCACAAATGGTGATACCCATTAAGGGTATTGTGTTCTAAACACAAAAATATAGGTAAATCTATTTGTTTCGAGCTCATTACTAGAGGCGTAACTCAGAAAAATAAAGTTATTAAAGCTAATGGCCATTGCCATGATGGGTTTGAAAACCCTGAAAATGAAATAATTCATTGTTTTTCATATTTAGAGGAATGTGTAAGAGATAAAATACACTGAAACCCTAGCTAGTACTCTTGTGGTTGCAGCCTGAGAGGAGATTTTCTTTCTCCACAAAGCAAACCCACTAGGGGTTTTGTATCTAAAATGAAAATGCTAGAGAAACAATAATTTTTTGAGCTCAAGAGCTTTGGTAAAATGGGGATATCAAAGCTAATGGCCATGGCCCTGGAGGGTCTAAAATATTTTGGAAACAAAGACAAAACACATGTTTTCTCCTAAGCTATCTTCTTTACAAATGCCATTCATTTCTACATCATGGGTCAAGCCCAAAAAATATTATTTTTTATAGTAACAAGAGAAATGTATATGGTGAAGCTGTAGCACAAACAAAGGCCAAACTCAAAAAAATATTCATGCTTAGCTTGTTCTTGTTGAGTGAGCACAAATTGAGGCTCTTAAAGAAATAAATAAACAGTATAGAAAGAAATGGAGCTTACCATGGATGGGAGTCAAAAAACCAGTCCAAGCCCATGACCAAGCCTTCACCAAAAGTTTTTCTAGAGCTCTCTCATGGTGGCCAAGTAAAGCAAAGAAGCAACAGAGACATAAAACACACAAAATGGATAAAAAAATAGTCATGGTCGCGACTCATAGGCCCATTTTCTCATTTGAATGGAGTCAAAATATACCAATATGAAAACAAACAAGTCACCATCAAATAAAAAGGGAAATGCATAAAACATCAACATGAAATTAGGATGAATGGTGGGTTTTCCATCTCAAACCATAGTTCTCCATGGCAGCTAAATGCAAATCCCTATTTTCTCCCAAGTTTCCAAGTGAAATGATGTTCAAAATGTGAGATAGGGGTCGGTTTTGTTGTTAGGGTTTCTCCCTATGTGCTTGATTCGAATGTGATTTTAATCACATTCATTTTAAAAATCAAATTCCATATTAATAACTTGTTCCTTGCCTTATGAGTGGTCATGCTAGGTCAAGCCTAGCCTTATTTATTTTCTTTGATTTTTAGAGAAAATCATATATGCTTTGGCCCTTTCATTCTAGGGTGTCTTCCTTGTGCCTTAGAAATATTTCATGCCTTGCATAAAAATCAAGTTAATAACCTTAGGTGTCATAATTTTGTCTAAGTTTTGAGCACCCTAGGTTTCCCTCTTTGACTATGGCGTAAACATAACATGTGCTTGAAATTAGTTTTTATGATTTTCTCATGGAAAAATTAAATAAGGGTCTTGTCTTTAATATTTTTATTTTGCAAAGTATGAAATTTTTCCTAGAATTGCAAAATCAGAATATTTAAGATCAAACTGATGTCAAGTTGGCATTAAAGGGGAATGTAACATGGCTTTCTATTTTTGAAACTGCAAATTGTAAAACATTAATTAAGTAATATTCTTATGAATTTCTTAATTAATTGTTATCTAAAGAAGTACTTGAGTATGCATTGAAAGTTTTTATCTTGAGTTGGAGTTCTTGGGAAAATTTGGAAAAGATATGACAATCTAGATTTTCTATTCTTGAGTTGTTTGCACCTGATTTCAAGGATTTTTGGATGGACCCTTTGGAGATGGAAAGTTTCCATCATTTTGATGTAGTTTGGAGTAGATTATGGAACTATTTTTTAGGCTTTTTCCTTGAGATCAAAAATGGAAAAAAATGTCATTATGAGATGTAGATGAAGTTTATTTTTATATTCTCACCATTGATGTCACTTGAAGGCTATATGTTGGAGAAATTTTAATTTCTTAGTGGTTCAAAATTATGTTTCTTACTCTCATATTCACTGGAGAGAGACTTGTAAACTTCTTTGAATCAAAGTTCGAGTTTGTACTCCTTCATTTTTCAATAAAAATAGTAGGATTATCCTTCCCATTTTCTTGTCTAAAGTTTACAATATCAATTGATGTTGACTATAATTCAAGAGCCGAATCCTCTTTATGTCTTGGTTTTGTGAACTTTGTTTCAGGAGTCTATTCTAATTTAGGTTGCATTTTTTGTTCCATTAGTGATCCTTTGTGCAAATTACTATTGAATTAGGTAGTTTTAGGGTGGAATTATGAGAATCAAAGCTTTAAAGGAGATTGTTATGAGTATAAAGTTGTCAAGACCACTTAATTTCTAGTTAATAATCTTAGGTTGTAGGGTTTACTTATCAATTTTCTTCCTTTCCCTTTCACTTGAAAATATTTAGATTAGATTGTTTACTAGAGGGAACCAACCCACTTTGGAGATTCACTCTCACTCATTGATTTACCCAAAAATCAGAGAGAGTTTACACATTGCCATAGGATAGGAAAGTCTAACTTGGCTAAGGGTGCAATCCTGATTGCCAACAATTTTTGGCATGCCTGGTGGGACTCTAGTGTCTTGTCTTTAGAGTCATTTTATAAGTTGTAAGTTGTTGTTCAGTATATGCAACATTTTTTTTTTCCTATAGAGGTCTCACAATATACTTGGCGACTCCAAATTTATGGCTACATTGTAGATTTGGTGCAAACAATGTATGAGAAGGATCTAGACCAAATCTAGTCCAACACCTTTTGAGTATTTGCAGCTCTCCCCAAAAAGAAGGAGAGGAAAAAAATTGAGGACCTTTGATTCAACAAGAAGAGCAAAGTCCACACCTCTGGAGCTTAGTGCCATTGTTTCCATGAAGAGGAAACCAACTCCAATATCTCAAGCACCTCTTATGGTGAGACAATTTTCCTTCATACTATTTAACGAGAGTAGCCCATTATTGTTGGATCAACATGATAACATCCCATTAGCAACACTTAAAGGTCTACCATACTTCATTGGTGAAGAACAAACTACCCCTATTGATCACATCCTAGATGTGGCAACACTATGTTCGGTGCACAATGTGACAGAGGAGAATGTGGCTATAAAGTCACTAGCTACTTCATTGAAGGGGAAAGACCTTTAGTGGTTTAGAGGACTCCCAACCAATTACATTGCAACATGGAACTAGCGTGGTGA
This sequence comes from Sequoia sempervirens, assembly GCA_007258455.2. Classification (NCBI taxonomy): domain Eukaryota; kingdom Viridiplantae; phylum Streptophyta; class Pinopsida; order Cupressales; family Cupressaceae; genus Sequoia; species Sequoia sempervirens. Next base: position 353,370,105 of record VDFB02086081.1, on the reverse strand, counting down.
TGGTCTTCATAGATAGTTCATGGAAAAGTCAAACCACCTTTCATTGCTAGAGTAGTTGAGCACCATCAATCAGGCTCCCCATGACCATATGGCTGATTTTAATTATAGGTTCCAGAGAACCTGGGATAAGATACCTTTGATAGTCAAGCCCTCACCTGAGCACACCTTTCTATTCTTCATAAAAGCCTTGAATAGTGAAATCTCAATCATCATACAATCCATGGGGGTTTTTACATGTCCAAATGCTTATGAAATCGTAATAAGGGCTGAAAATTATCTCATTCAAGCTGGGAAGATAGAACCCAGACCACCCACACCTATTTTTCCCAAAATTCAAGCACCCATCCCCCATGAATTTTCCTCCTATTGTTGTTGTTCTTTTAGTCCCACCAATAGGTTATCAAGCTGTTGTTTAAGAAAATTCCATTATAGACCTAACCAAAGAAATCTAGGAGATAAAAAATATGCTACAAAATTTTGGTAAAACCTTTAGCAATGAATTTGTGAGCCTCAAGAAGCAAGTTGGTCATGAAAATAGGCCTTACCAAGCTCCTTACAAGCAGAACCAATAGAATCAACCACCATTTCAGAATGATTTCGAAGGAAATAAGAGGGGATTTAATGCAAAGCCTTTTCAACCCTATGATCCCAATGTTGTTGGCCCCTCAAGAGAGCTCATACTGTAGAACAACTTGGATCAAGAGCATGATTGGTGCTACCCATGCAATCAACCACACATCTAGGCTACGTGCATGAGTAGGATGGAAAATCAAGCTCTCATAGTATAGAATCATTATGCTAGATTAGAAAATTTTCCAAGCTAGAATGTGGAGCAACCAAGCAGCTCTGAGGTTGCTTTAGTGAATTGGAAAAGTGTTGAATACTATGGATTTAACCATTTCCAAGGTTAGAACCAGCAAGGTTCACCTATTGAAGAAAACACAAAGTTAAAAAGGAGAGTAGTGAAGTGGAACAACAAGTTGTAAAATCACAACAACAAGCTATAAATTCACAACAATAAGTTGTAAGGGACAAAAATGATGCCATTCCACCTCGAATTGTCCTTGTAGCACAACCGAAGGTGCAAATTCTTTAGAGAGGATAACAAAAGTTAAGTACTGTGTCTTTTAATGTGGTCAAGCATTTAGAGAAAGCTACAATTAGCATGTACATTATGGATGCACTGCATATTCTAGGCCATAAAAGCTTTTTACAAAATGCATTGGCTAAAATTTCATCTTCAAATGTTGTTAATGTAGAAAACAGTGGAATTGTGCTTGTGAACAACTTAGAGATCAAAGCTAGGAAGCAATGTTAGGAACTAAAACCCCCACCATTCTATCTAAGAATTATTATATGGGATAAACTTGTCCATAACTGCATGATAGACTCAAGTGCTAGCAGCTCAATCATGCCTAAAAGCTTAGCTGATAAGTTAGGTTTACTTTACAAAACCATGTCAAAAGGAGTTGTGCAATTAGATGGATTTGATGTTCAAACAACAAGAATCATTAAATATCTAGCCCTCACATTACATGCTTTCCCCAACTTTTCATTTTCCCAAGATGTTCATGTGATTGAGTTGCCTGCCCATTTTGCAGTTTGTCTCTCAAGAGACTTTACTGCCAAACTAGGAGGATTCTTATTAGCTGATTGGTCTCACCTTTTATTCAGAACTAGATATTGCGCCGAAGTGACCATTAGGTCCAATCCATTAGCTAAAGACCACATCAAACCCTACATTCCAAGCCCAGTAAATGCTAACATGTACTCCACAAATGGACTGGAGAATCAACCCATGATTCTAGACCCCAACACACCCAACAAAGAAGATAATTTGGATAAGAGTGCTACCCAATATCATGAGCTCTATCCTTTCAGTCACACCAAGGAGGAAAGGTTAGGGATTTATGTAATCCATGAGTCTAATACAACAATCTTTAACTTGGTTAGAGGCCAAGGTCAACATTTGGTTGGTGACACAAGGTTCCTCAAGGATGAGGAGGTAGTTAAAGAATAAAATGATCTACTCTTTGAAGGTCAAGTTTTAGATCAAGAGGAGGACCTCAGAAAAGATGAAACATCTATTCAAGAATGGATGAAATTACTTTTTGAAAATGAAGATTCAAATAATGAAGAAAGCCCCAAAGAATATGGAGAGGTTGATTAAGAATGGATGGAGATGCAGTTTGATGATCAAACCTTGGGTCAAGGGGAGGCCTTTGAAGTAGGGCCACTGAAAACTACTTCAAGAGGGAAGATCTTGTAACTAAGGAAAATTTGTTTCTAGAGGATTTTGGGTTCCCTATTGAAAATTGTGAGGATGCAATCATTATTGAGTCACAACTTCCAGCCAAATGGTTAGAAGGAATGCCCAATTTTGATGTTGAAGTTCAAAGGAGTATGACCACAATGGGGTCAATGTCTACTAGTGAACAAAAATTCTATGAAAATTACTTGGACAAAATCTTATCCTAGAAAGCTAACTTTCAGTTGAATGAAGAACTAAATGATAACATGATAAGAGAATTATGTGAAGCAAAGTTCAAAGAATTTGTTGTTGGAGATTTTGTGCTCAAATGGGATGAAGAAAAGAATAAACCTAGGATACACTCCAAATTTGATGCAATTTGGGAGGGACCATATGTAATAATGAAATGTAAAGAGCATAATTCATTTCAACTCTCAAGGTTAAGCAGAGAAGTACGTCCAATCCTAGTCAATGGGATCCATTTAAAACATTTTTTCTGAGGTTCTAAGTTCTACCCCTGTACTATAGTAGAGTAGTTGCTACTTATAAGTGCTTGGAACACTTTTCATTTTAGTAGTTTCTTTTCCATAAGTGCTTCTACACATTATTTTCTAGCCACCAGAGCCTTGTAGGTTCACTTATGTTTTTTTTTTTGGTTTTTGTTGCTGTTTGGTGTTGCAAGTTTCAGATTTTTTAGAACTCTTGAGTTTTAGAAGGGAAGACTTGAATCCATGCCCAAAGGATCTAAATAAGACAACTGGACTAATTCTTAGTAGGAAATCATCTAGTAGAGGTTGCCAAAAATGTTATCAATTTTTCACCACAACTCAAATTGACATAACTAGTTTATTCAAAATTCATTTTAAGGTGAAATTTTTTAGTTATTTCTACTATAGTTGTTTAAACCACTGCATGTTTTTAGTTTTGAGTTTAAAAGAAAGTGCAATGTGTTTTAGTTTTCCATTCATCATTTGTAGCATTAAATATTGCAAGAAATATAAAAGAAAGTACTTCATTATGTATTCAATTGTTCATTATGCAATGTTTCATACATTTGTTGCAAAGAGAAGTTCAAAATTGAAAAAGAATTGTACAAAATGTTGTTTTGTATTGATTGGGATAAAAGGAGAATCAAGTGTCCCACACAAGTTGTGGGAGTATAGCTGAAACAATGGATCATAAAGAGTACACTATGCTACTGAAGATTAAAAAGAGAAAAGAGAAAATAAGAGGGGACATAGCCATCATTGCCTAAGCTTGTCTTTGAGTTGCCTTCAGTGTTGTGCATTCCTCTCTACTCCAGTCCTCCAAGTGAACCTGCAAGTGGATGAAATATTTATTAGAGCTTGAGTTATGAATCCTCCTACATGATCTATCAATAGTAATGTAGAATACTATTTATGATGCATTGAATCAATTGAGAAAAGACAAGAATATTGCAAGAGAATACCAAGGAGGAAACATCATAAGAAACTTCTGGGGTATGTGCAGGATCATGGTGGGCCAAAAGTGGCGATATGATGGGTATGTGTAGGGTATGTGGCTGATGAATTTTTTTTACCCAAAATTGATGAAACAAAAAGGGTTTTTAATGGAGATTCTCAAATTTCCATCAATATATATTATGATTTACTTAGAATTTAATAAATAATAATTATTCATTTTCTCTTTGAATTATGACTAAAGTCCTGATTGATAGGCTGATTGAAAAAAATCTATAGCTTTCAAACAGTATCACATTTTTTGAATCTGAAACATGTGTCACATTCTATGCTCCGTATACTATAGGATAACAAAAAAATTGAATTTCATGAATTTTTGACCAAGTTAAGGTTGTCAGACATATGAATTTTTATATTTTTCAAAAGTTGTAATAAAAAAATCATAATTAATTATTTACTTGGAAAAATATACAAAAATATGCATCACATCCAGACATGAGTTCTCTACTTATATCTAAAATATTTTAATTAAATATTACCATTTTATTGTGGTTAGGGTGGTTAGACAGACACCTACTTCTTATTTTTTCTCTGAAATTTAAGTACTATTGCATTGAAATTTAAATTTTCACCAAATAGATTTATTTTTTTTTTTCAAAAAACCTAGTAGTTTAGAAACTACATTCAATTTTCTATAGATTCTATTATTAAATATTTTAAAAATAATATAGATAACTTATTCAAAATTTTACATCAAGTTTCCAAACTCTAATTTTTTTGAATTTTTTGTCACTTAAGGGCCTATTTTATCCATGATGATCCTATACATACCCTCTAAATTTATTGTTTTAATCTAAGACTATTTTTTTCTTGTGCATGTATAGGAAAATGCATGTTGTTGATCTATTTTGAAGATTTTAAAGCATGTGGTGTAAAACGGGCTCCCACAAGGGTTGAGCTCCACATGCTACCCCTTAGCATTCAATCGAGGGGAATCGAGAAAGGAAACAATTGAGTACTGCTCAAAAGAGATATGCATCTGAAGGAGTGCATCAAAAGTGTCATAAGATCTCAAGCAAGTGATCATCTAGGACAATCAAGGCTGAAAATGCAATGAATTGAAGATCATAGATGATCAATTACTCAAATTGATCATCATGAGAAGTAAATCATGATGGAATGAGATAGTGAATAGGAATACATAACACATTTTTCACAAATCAACAATAGTAACTAAAAAAATTTGGGAAGCTTCGAAACACCTTCATCACATGGTGTTGTATTTTAAAATATTCTATGCAAAGAATGGACTCATCGACTGTTGTTTCCTAAGAGAGATAAAAATGCATGAAGAGTATAGAAGAAAGGTTGTCTCCATTTAGAAATAGAATTGTAAGTGGCTACAAGTAAAGCATGAAATTCAATAAGTAAAGGAAAAAGAATCATTGCTGATGTCATTGGAATACAAGAAACTAAAGGTTGGTTCCAAAATAATTGATGCTACAAAAGCCATTTCATTGCAGTGCCACATGAAGTTGTGATAAAGTAAGAGCTTGAGATACATTTCATGAAGTATTCAAGTGAATGGAATGGATGGCAGCAAAAAACAAATGATATACATAAAATACCATGATGGCTAAGTGTAGACTTACAAGTAAGTGAAATGAAAGCATCAATTTACAGTGCATTTGAGAGTAAGTTGAGTTCTATGTGTGCTAGTGTGTGCAATTGTCATTACAAATCATGCTAGAAAGAATGTTTTGATAAGTAACTAAAAAGTATCAAAGCAGGTTGAGCTTCATTTTATATATGAACTTCAAGCAAATAGAAAGCAAGAGATTGCTAATAGTGTGTGCAATGAAAGGAGAGATTACAAGCAGTACAAAGGAAATAGATTTTTCCACTAAGAAAAATTGTTCAGTGAAGCTACAGTGATAGCCATAATCAATGAGAATGGAGAATAAAATTATTTTTTCTCTTTCCAGAATGTAAGCTTATGCTATAATAAGATAGGGTTTCAAAATGGAGACAAGTGCGATAGTACCCAGTTTTGAACTTTTAAGAGGTTTTCATTGTGAACTTGCAATAATAGAGAAATAATTGGTAGTTTGAACTCATATATCAATGTAGATGAACCAACTAGACTCTCAAGGCCATGGGATGAGAGTAAATTTATTTCACAAATAGTATACCCATTTAGGGTATTGTGTTCTAAACATAAATATAGGGGTAAATCTATATGTTTCGAGCTCATTACTAGAGGTGTAACTCAAAAAAATAAAGTTATTAAAGCTAATGGTCGCTGCCATGATGGGTTGCAAACACTAAAAATGAAATAATACATTTTTTTACAAAATTCAAAGGAATGTGTGAGAGATAAAATACATTTAAACCCTAACTAGTACTCTTATGGCCGTAGCTTGAGAGGAGGTTTTCTTTCTCCACAAAGAAAACCCACTTGGGGTTTTGTATTTAAAATGCAAATTCCAAAGAAACAACAATGTTTTGAGCTCATGAGCTCTCATTAAATGGGGATATTAAAGCTAATGGCTACGAACATGGAGGGTTTGCAAGATTTTGGAAACAATGACAAAATACATGTTTTCCCTTGACCTATCTTCTTTACAAATGTTATTCATTTCTACATCATGGGTCGGGCCCATAAAAGATAGTTTTTTACCGAAACAAGAGTAATGTTTATGGTGAAGCTGCAGCCCAAACAATGGCCAAACTTAGAAAAATATTCATGATTATCTTGTTCTTGTTGAGTTATCTCAAATCGAGCCTCTTAAAGAAATAAATACACAAAGTATAGAAAGAAATGGAGCTTACCATGGTTGGGAGTGAAAAAACCAGTCCAAGCTCATGACCAAGCCTTCACCAAAAGTTTTTCCAAAGCTCTCTCATGGCATCCAAGCAAAGAAAAGAAGCAATAGAGACATAAAACACATATAATGCATGAAAAAACTAGTCATGGCCATGGCTTATAGGCCCAGTTTCTCATTCGAATGGAGTTAAAAGATACCAAAATGAAAACTATACAACTCACCATAGAATGCAGAGGGAAATCCATTAAAAAATGACATGAAAGCAACTCGAATGTTGGAGTTTCTAGCTCAAACCCTAGTTCTTCATGGTGGCTGAGTGTAGAGCCCTATTTTCTCCCAAGTTTCCAAGTGAAATGATGTTCAAAATGTGAGATAGGGGCCAGGTTTGGTGTTAGGGTTTTCCCATGTGCTTAATTCAAATGTGATTTTAATCACATTCTTTTTCAAAATCAAATGTCATATTAATACCTTGTTCATTGCCTTATGAGTGGTCATTCTAGATCGATCCTAGCCTTATTTATTTTCTTTGATATTTAGAGAGAATAATATATGATTTGGCCCTTTCATTCTAGGGTGAGTCTTCCTTGTGCCTTAGAAATATTTCACATCTTACATAAAAATCAAGTTTATAACCTTAGGTCTCATAATTTTGTCTATGTTTTGAGCACCCTAGGTTTCCCTCTTTGACTATGGAGTAAACATAACATGTGCTTGAAATTAGTTTTTATGATTTTCTCATAGAAAATAAAAATAAATAAGGGCCTTGTCTTTAATATTTTTATTTTGCAAAGTATGAAATTTTACCCATAATTGTAAAATTAGAATATAATTTAAGATCAAACTGAAGTCAAGGTGGCATCAAAGGGGAATGTAACAGGGCTTTCTATTTCTAAAACTACAAATTGTGAAACATTAATTAAGTAATATTCTTATGAATTGCTTAATTAATTGTTATCTAAAGCAGTACTTGAGTTGTCATTGAAAGTTTCTATCTTGAGTTGGAGTTGGGTGGATTTGGAAAAGAGATGACAAACTAGATTTTCTATTCTTGAGCTGTTTGCACCTGATTTTGAGGATTTTTGGACTGACCCTTTGGAGATTGAAAGTTTCCATATTTTTGATGTAGTTTGAAGTAGATTATGGCACTATTTTTAGGCTTTTTCAATGAGCTAGAAAATGGGAAAAATTGCCATTCGGAGATGCAAATGAAGCTGATTTTTCTATTCTCACCATTGATGTCACTTGAAGGCTATAAGTTGGAGAAATTTTAATTTTCTTAGGCATTTAGAATTCTATTTCTTGCTCTCATATTCACTAAAGAGAGACTTGTAAACTTTTTTGAATCAGACTTTGATCTTGTACTCCTTCATTTTTCAATAAAAACAATAGGCTTCTCCTTCACATTTTCTTGTCTAAATTTTACAATATCAAATGATGTTGACTGTGATTCAAGAGCTAAATCCTCTTTAGGTCTTGGTTTTTTGAATTTTGTTTTAGAAGAATGTTCTAATTAAGGTTGCATTTTGTGTTCCATTAGTGCGCCTTTGTGTAAATTACTATTGAATTAGGTAGTTTCAGGGTGGAATTGTAAGAATCAAAGCTGTAAATGAGATTGTTGTGAGTATAAAGTTGTCAAGGCCACTAAATTTCATCATCTTAGGTTGTAGGGTTTACTTTTCAGTTTTGTTCCCTTCCCTTTCCATTGAAAGTCTTTAGGTTAGATGGTTTACTAGAGGGAACCCACCTGCTTTGGAGATTGACTCTCACTCATTGATTTACTAACAAATCAGAAAGTGTTTCCATGTTGCAACAGGATAGGAAAGTATAACTTGGCTAAGGGCACAATCCTAATTTCCAACAATGACATTGACATTAAGTGAATATTTCTTTGTTTCTTGCAAATGATAACAATGAAGACCACTAGTGTCCATTAGTTCAAGATGTACTACTATCAAAGTTGGTTTAGAGGAATATTTTGTTAGAGTGTTAATAGTGAGTGAAGGCTTGTTTGATGGTTTTATTTCAATCAAAGGACAATAACCAAGATCACGGGTTGTTTCTTGCATATTAGGCTCTATAGGAACACAATACCTTGTTCTCTAACACCACATCCTTTTCCACTATATCCAAGTTGTTTCATCATTTCATAACCTTTTCCATAAATATTCTTGATTTGTTTTGAATTTGGTAGTTGCTCATAATTAAGTTCATCAAATTTTGTTGCAAAATTTTCTTTTTCTTCTAGAGTGGTTAATGTGGATGCTTTTGAAGGGTCTTCTGAGTTTTGTGTTGACATTACAACTTTTTCTTTTCCCTTATCTGAATCTTTGTTTATGTTCTTGTATTCTCCCATGAATGTTGGTTCAAAATTCAATGATCACAAATCATCTAGTGAGATATGTGTGAAGGGTTTAGGAAATCTATCTTTTTGTTGTTCTTGCATGGGTTCTACTTGTGTAGTTGGTGTCAATGTGTTTAAAGAATTCTCTTTATCTCTGTCAATTTTCAAAAAATTGTGCAGTTCAGGGTTAGCTTCAAGTGTGTACACTTTGTTGTTATAGACATACTTTATTTTATGATGAAGAGTGGAAGGCACCCCATTCATTGCATGAATTAATGTTCTACCTAAAAGAAGATTATATGAAATCAATCATGAGACATAACATTGATTGGTGTTTGTAATGTGGCCTTTCTAGCTTTAATAGGTAAAGTGATTACAACAAGCAGTTGTTTTCACACATTATCAAAGCCATTAATAGAGAAAGAGATAGATTAGGATTTTGATTTATCAACACCAAGCTTATCCAAAAGGTTTACACTACACACACCTAAGGCTGAGCCATTGTTAACAAAGGTTCATTTTTTCCCTATCGTATTACATTTAGCTATGATCATGAAATCATCATTTTGTTTTTGCACTTCCAAAGGAGGGAGTTCACTTTTTTGGAAAACAATGTCAGTGTTTATTCCTTAAATCAAGGATGTACTAGAGGGAAACACAACTTGTTACAAGGCTATTTGAAGCATAGTGTGATAATTAGGTGAATTTTGAGTTAAGTCGAGCTAAGGACTAAATCACATAAATTGAAGGACTTAATTTAGAAATAGTGATTAGGTTAGATATCAATAAAATAGATAGTCATATGCATAAAATTGGATGATAAAATTTGAAACAATGACCATGTTGTGATGTCGATATCCCATTTTTTTAATCAGTTATCATTTTAGATTTCATTTTAGAATTTATATCATATAGTAGCTTCATTATTACTAGCATATTATCTATTATTTTCTATAAAGAAGTCAAATAATCATTAACCATTGAAGGTTCCTCTTAGTATATTAAAATATATCACTAGGAGTTATTTATTCTTGACCTATTTTGACATTTTGACTTATAATACTAAAGAAAAAATTAAGTTAAAAAGTTCTATAAGGAGATATTATAAGTGGCATCAGAGCTTGTCAAGCCTGCCAACTTGTGAAGGTGGATAACTAAAAGGGAAAGGAGACACTACAATAGGGAGATAAGAAAATAGTAGGAACCTATCTGAAGTCCAAAAGGAAGATCAACCTCCAACATCTTAGGCATCCACAATAGTTCTAAATATAGAAGTAGTGAATACGAAGACGATAATATGGGAGACAAAGACATTAACAATCATATGGACCAAGTCATGGTGAAACAAAAGGTTACTCAATAGTGGATGGCACAATTGTTGGACTCATTGTCTCAAATAATGATAAATACAAACAAGAGTAACAAAAATGGTAATAGTAGAGGAATTGAAGACAATTAAAGCAATAATAGAACTCCAAATAATCATGATCCTACAACTAGTTCTAGACCTATGATACTTACCTTCCCACCTAGAATTTATCTACAAGGAGGAAACAAACTAACATTTGTAGAGTTACAAGATCAATTCCACCAAGATTGTATAGATGGAGGTTTGCAAACACATATATCCCTAATGTTGATGGTGTTTTCTGCACAGCAACAACTCAGACAGAATATGGTATCCTATCTCTCTTGAAAGGTTATTTTCAATAATGAATCATTGAAAATCACCCCAAGGTCTCTCGGGTGTTAGGTCATAACAATGCATAAAACAACTCAAATGAAATGTGAAATGCTAGTAATCACAATCGGACCTTACTACAAGCAAACTGTATCCTTTCAATTTATCAGATCTGACAATATGATGATCTTGAATCCTAAATCTAACTGAATAATAAAGAAACAACAAAAGATAGGGATGCAAGGAAGTAATAAAATCTAAACTATTGCAAGGACAAACAATGTGAATGACATATATGTTGAATGGACCTATCTCAGATAACCAATTCTTATTCAACCCACAAAGCAATCTTGCAAGAACGGTGCAATCTTTTGAGGAATACAGATTTTCAAATCATAGACTTGCATCCACAATCAAACTCAAGCACATTAAATATACGGTCCAGGTTGACTTTACCATCCTACTACAATCAGATAGTTACTGGGAGTATAGACCAGAGATAGCTACAAACATTCCAAATATGAAATCACAAACATTATTTATCCAACTAAAACTAATCTATTTCTGAATTCTGAACCCTAAATCTTCAAGCAATTTAAAAGATAGAACAAAGGAACCATGCAAGATGAGATAACACAAATGATTTCACCAGGAATAACCACAATGTCTTCAATTGTATTAATCACCAGAAAATGCTGCAACAATTCAACTGTTCTGAATATAGTGTTTGCTTCAAGAAACTTCAAATACTCTAACTATAGCTCTTGCTAATCTATATTACTGTCTTGTTATGCCTATAACCAATGTCTAACCCTTACAATGAGGCAAGAATGCCTATTAATATCAAACTCCCCCCAAAACATGTCGGCCTAGCCAAACATTTTACAAAATAAATAAAACTGCCAAAACAGGTCAGCCCAGGAAAACAAACTAAGGCACACATTTAATGCCATCATCCAAGTCGGCCAAGGCACAGTCCCCAAGGAAGTCCGGTCCAATGCATGCCCTATGACAATAGGGAAGCACAAATCTCGAACTTGAGCATTAACTGCCACTCCCTTTGCCTTTCTCCTGCATTGACGTCCCTTGGACACTCGAGAATATTCTATCCAACTCAGCAATAGGTGGTGATGGTAAGACCCTGAGTCGGCACTTAATGGAATCTATCCCCTCCTTGGACCGTTCGACAATCTTATTCCAGTCCTCCTTGTTGGCCATGTACCTGTTTATCACCGCCAAGTAGGTAGCTGCATCATCAAGTAAATGGGAGGTGACAGCTCCATCAGAATCTGGGGCATAAACCTCATGCCACCATTCCTTCAATTGATCCAAGCTCAAATATTTGGGAGCTATCTTCTTCCTCCCTGTCATCACCTCCAAGAAGGCAATGCACCCATCATAAACTACTATAAGATCGCCATCAATGGACTTCCTTCATTTTTGCATCTTCTTTAGACCCCCTTGTCTGACCAGCAATGCCTCAAACCACTCCCACGGTTCATCCAGCCTGGAGGAAGGAAGGATTCCATCCTTAGCTAACTGCTTCTTTCCATGTCCCAGGATAGTCCTTGATTTCTATAGCAGGAGGTCTATGTCATTCTTATCTTGAGACAAAATGTGCTCCAATAGTTCCTTTGCCCGGACTGCATCCTTGCCCATAGAAAAAATCCCTTTGATAGCATCATCCCCTTTTTCCTGGACATACATCAACCAATCGGTGGCAGCTTGGGCGGAGGCCTTCATCTTTTCAATTCTAGAGATTGTCTCCTTAGGCAGAAAACCCGGAGTCTGAGAAGAGGACGGATGGAGAGACTGTAGAGGCTTCATTACCTCTTCTAAACATTTCCTCAATCTTTGATTTTCTCTCTTCAACTCTCGCTTGGATTGGGTCTCCTTCTTCAGCCTGTCAACAATTACGGCACTAGACCCCTCAAACTCCTCAATGTCTTGCTCTAGGGAGGCTGGCCCAAGGTTAATAGTTTGGACATTGTAGTCCTGGCCTGTAACATCATCTCTTGTCTTATCTTCTTTCCTTTACCGATCTTGGACAGCATTTCATCCCAATCTAACAGAGTGTCCTCAACAATTACCTGTTTCTTCCGGGCAATCTCCTTCTCCAACCAGTCCGGAGCTACAGGGTCCATCCGGATTCCTTCTATTCTCATTTCTCCTGGATCCTCTGTCATTTTCACTTCCTCCGCGGCTGTCACCTTGACCTCCTCCTCAGTTGTTGCTTTGTCATCTTCTTTCTCCGGACTCTGCTCGCCTTGATCAGCCTCTCCAAGTCCCAATTCTAGAAGCACTGGTGATGGAGTCCTAGCAGGTATGTTTTCCTCCGGCCCGGGTGAGTTTGATTCTCCATACATTACTTAATGAACTCCTGGAAATTTTCCAATAGGCTGATCTGTCTATCCTCAGGTTCTTCTTCTTCTTCAACTGAATCTATCAAAACTTCAATAAGACTAGACCCTATTTCGGCGTTAGTTGGCATCGTATGCAACATCAATACCTCTTCTGCACCTGATTCTTCATATTGGGCCGATAGCAGGTAATTTCCCATTCTAGCTTCTGATATGAGAACTTCGGTTGAAGTCTTTTGCTATTCCGTTATCATGTACTTCATCCTCGGCTCCCTCTCAATCCTTATCTGATTAGGCACTCCCTTCCAGGGAAGCCACATGTGAGAATGATCAGTGGACACATACCCATTCAGAGCCTTCGTAAAATCCCTTCCTAAAATTAAGCTGTATGCATCAGGAATGTCAGCTACCTAAATGTTAATAACTTGTTGGATTCTTGGATCTGAAGCTATCTGCATCTGGATCATATTGAGTTCCCCTACCACACTCACTTCGGTTCTATCCAACCGAGTGACCTTCTTCTGGGAATCCGTAGGTGTTATTCCCAGAGCTCTACAAACTCCAAGAGGCATTACGTTGGTGGAAGCACCAGAATCTAAAAGACAATTATGAAGGTTCTTACCAAAGATTCAGACTGATATAAAAAATGGAGGGGTTTCTATTTTCCCTTGAAACAAAGTGGGCTGGGTATCTACCTGAGCCACTTGAGTTCTGTCCTTTTCTTTTCCCTTATCTCCAGGAGGTGGGTTGGTCCTGTTTTGAGTCTGATTTTGTGTATTCATAGGCTAAAAACTAGAAGTCTGGCTGACATGCCCCCCAGGGGACTTATCCAATGTCTTTAAATTTGCATCATAAGTACCTAAGACGACTTTCCTAATTGCAGGAAATCTTAACAACTCAAATGCAGAAAGGTTTACCTTTAGTTTCTTGAATTCCTCTGCAACATATGAGGCCATCTGCTCCTCACTCATATCAGTAGAGACTTCTTTACATGGTTCCTCTACCTTATCCTTCCTTACTTGAACAGTCCTTTCTCTCTGCGGTTCTGCTTGAGCTTGTCTATCCTTCGAAAGGTACTGCTTGGGGACATGCGGATATGATGGGTTGTTGCTAGCATTAGGATCTGGAGGAGTAATGAAATTATTGGGAGGAATGGAGGTGGTGAAGGGTCCTCCAGGCTGTGGATGTCTATGAGGCATATCCCTCAAGCCCTATCTCTGGAACACCTGTACTTCTTCAACATAAGCTTCCTCCTGATCCAGGGGACCATTGTCATTTATCTCTCCTTCGTTGAACAACTGGGCCACTTCATCTCCATTACAAATCTGATATGTTTCATCTTTCTGGGAATCAGGTTCTTCCGGTATATTTTCGTTACTGGCTGGAAAAGGGGCATGATTTAACACCAGCACAGAAGAATCATATGAGTTGGAAGGTACAATCTCCTGCCCATTCACATTGTTCTCTACCTCATACTGAAAGATAGAAGTAGCCGTTTGGAACTCTGGACATTCCAATTCTGAATGCTGACTCGTTTTATGGAGTCTACACTATCCTGATAGGGCTGCTTCTGCGAGATACACGCCAGTAGGAGGTTTGTCCTGACTAACTGGATGGTTTGCAGATTGATTGAAGATTTGATTTGTAGGCTGATCCAATGGAGTGGGAACTCCCCCATTGTTGGGCCCTGTATTCCAAGTTCTGTTTTGTCCTTGTGGTGGCCTCTTATCAAATCCTGATCCACTTCCTTGGCCTCTATCAAAGTTTTGCCTCCTATCATTGTTGAAACCTCTATCCTGATTATACCCTCTGTCATTGTAAAATCCTCTGTCATTACGCTATCCCCTGTCAAAGTTCTGTCCTTGTGAAAGCTCGCTGTTCTGATTAGATTGCATCCCCTTTTGAGCAGCTTGCAACTGACTATTCTGATTTCTCAAGTAAGTCACTTCTAGATTCAGCTTTTTTATTTATTCAACCATTTCATCAATCCTTTCCTTATTTGGGTCTCAGTAGGGAGGCTGATTTGGGTTACTCAGAGGTGGGACATACATTGTGGCAGATCCCAGGGACTAATGTAGCACTTCATAATTCTGCAAGTAAGCAGGAAAGCTATTCGGCTGTGACTGGTACATGGGCTAATTAACTTGCTGATGAGGAAAGTTTATCATAGGAGAGATCTAGTTCATGGGATGACTGGGGTGTGGTACCATAGATAATTGGGGAACTGGATTCATGATTGGGGTATGATTGGTGAGAGCTTGATTTACTGCCTGAATCTGGTTGGGATGTGCAACCGGTCCCAGAGAAGGTAATGGCCCAGTCAAATGTTGTCTCAGGTCCGTACTAAGCTTGACAGCCTCTGTATAAGCATCAGCCAAAGTACCTGGAGGGTTAGGTCTCCATTTTAGAAAGGTTGCTGTTAAACTATCCAGAGCTTCATAATATACTCCCAGGGCAGTACCATCATCTAGAACATATGGGTCTTGCAATCTGGTGAATGCACGATGGAATCTATTATTAAAACTGGCTATGGGTTCATTAACCTCTCTCTTGACTTTGATGAATTGCAGGTATAGCTCATTAGCACTGATGGGTATTCGAAACTTTTGCAAAAAGGCCTTTTCAAGGTCATTCCAATTTTGAATTGAGCCAGCAGGGAGGTGGTTGTACCAATAAAAAGCTTCTTCTCCTAGGGAATAAGGAAATAACCTACAAGCCACATCCTCATAGACAATCCCTCTATCTTTGAGGCAGGTTTGGAAAATCCTTATGTGTTCTTTCGCAGTTCTATTTGGGTCATTTGCATGGAATTTTGAGCAGAAATGCTTAGGATTTTTGGGCATTGCATTATAAGCACCGAAGGACAAAAGTGATGGATTGTTGGCAAGGAAAGCCATTGGCAAGAGTGGGGGTGGAGGTGGTGGTAGGTTATTGACCTGCTGAGGCTGCTAGATGGGAATGGCTTCAGGGATGGGTATAGCCTCAACTTCAGGATGTGAGGATGTGGATGATGTTGGTGAGGGGATGGGTGATGATGATTCTCCCCTTTCCCTAGTCCTTCTTGACCTATTGGGAAATTGTAGTTCCTCCAAATCTTCCTCTATGGTGGTAGATCTAGTATTTCTCCTGTATCTCTCTAGAGAGATAGCGTTCAAGAAACGATCTAGTGTGCTCATTCAGGCCCTCCTTCTAGCGCCAATCTGTTGATGGTGTTTTCTACACAGCAACAACTCAGATAGAATATGGTATCCTATCTCTCTTGAAAGGTTATTTTCAATAATGAATCACCAAAAATCACCCCAAGGTCTCTCGGGTGTTAGGTCATAACAATGCATAAAACAACTCAGATGAAATGTGAAATGCTGGTAATCACAATCGGACCTTACTACAAGCAAACTGTATCCTTTCAATTTATCAGATCTGACAATATGATGATCTTGAATCCTAAATCTAACTGAATAATAAAGAAACAGCAAAAGATAGGGATGCAAGGAAGTAATAAAATCTAAACTACTGAGAGGACAAACAATGCAAATAACATATATGTGGAATGGACCTATCTCAAATAACCAATTCTTATTCGACCCACAAAGCAATCTTACAAGAACGGTGCAATCTTCTGAGGAATACAGATTTTCAAATCATAGACTTGCATCTACAACCGAACTTAAGCACATTGAATATACGGTCCAAGTTGACTTTACCAGCCTACTACAATCAGATAGTTACTGGGAGTATAGACCAGAGATAGCTACAAACATTCCAAATATGAAATCACAAACATTATTCATCCAACTGAAACTAATTTATTTCTAAATACTGAACCCTAGATCTTCAAGCAATTTAAAAGATAGAACAAAGGAACCATGCAAGATGAGATAACACAAATGATTTCACCAGGAATAACCACAATGTCTTCAATTGTATTAATCACCAGAAAATGCTGCAACAATTCAACTGTTCTGAATATAGTGTTTGCTTCAAGAAACTTCAAATACTCTAACTATAGCTCTTGCTAATATCTATTACTATCTTGCTATGTCTACAACCAATGTCTAACCCTTACAAAGAGGGAAGAATGCCTATTTATATCAAATTCCCCCCAAAAACATGTCGGCCCAGCCAAACATTTTACAAAATAAATAAAACCGCCAAAACAGGTCAGCCCAGGAAAACAAACTAAGGCACACATTTAATGCCATCATCCAAGTCAGCCAAGGCGCAATCCCCAAGGAAGTCCGGTCCAATGCATGCCCTATGATAATAGGGAAGCACAAATCTTGAACTTGAGCATTAACTACCACTCCCTTTGCCTCTCCTGCACTGACATCCCTTGGACACTCGAGAATATTCTGTCCAACTCAGCAATAGGTGACGAGGGTAAGACCCTGAGTCGGCATTTAATAGAATCTATCCCCTCCTTGGACCGTTCGACAATTCTGTTCCAGTCCTCTCTATTGGCCATGTACCTGTCTATCACCGCCAAGTATGTAGCTGCATCATCAAGTAAATGGGAGGTGATGGCTCCATCAGAATCCAGGGCATAAACCTCTTGCCACCACTCCTTCAATTGCTCAAGGCTCAAATACTTGGGAGCTATCTTCTTCCTCCCTGTCATCACCTCAAAGAAGGCAATGCATCCGTCATAAACTGCTGTAAGATCGCCATCAATGGACTTCCTTCATTTCTGTATCTTCTTTAGACCCCCTTGTCTGACCAGCAATGCCTCAAGCCACTCCCACGGTTCATCCAGCCTGGAGGAAGGAAGGATTCCATCCTTAGCCAATTGATCCTTGCCATGTCCCAGGATAGTCTTTGATTTCTGTAGCAGGAGGTCTATATCATTCTTATCCTGAGACAAGATGTGCTCCAACAGTTCCTTTGCCCGGACTGCATCCTTGCCTACAGACAAGATCCCTTTGATAGCCTCATCTCCTTTCGCCTGGACATCCATCAACCAATCAGTGGCAGCTTGGGCGGAGGCCTTCATCTTTTCAATTCCGAAGATTGTCTCCTTAGGCAGAAAACCCGGAGTAGCAGAAGAGGATGGATGGAGAGACTGTAGAGGCTTCATTACCTCTTCTAAACATTTCCTCAATCTTTCATTTTCTCTCTTCAGCTCTCTTTTGGTCTGAGTCTCCTTTTTCAGCCTATCCACAATTACGGCACTAGACCCCTCAAACTCCTCAATATCTTGCTCTAGGGAGGCCGGACCGAGATTAATAGTTTGGACATTGTAGTCCTGGCCTGTTATATCATCCCTCATTTTATCTGCTGCAGGGGTGGCAATGTGAACTACCCTGTTGTGCGCTTCATCCCTTTCCACCTGGGAAATCACCTTAGCAGCTTTCTTTTTCTTTCCCTTGCCGATCTGGGACAGCATTTCATCCCAATCTAGCAGAGTATCCTCAACAATTACCTATTTCTTTCGGGCAATCTCCTTCTCCAACCAGTCTGGAGCTATAGGGTCCATCCGGGTTCCTTCTGTTCTTGTTTCCCCCGGATCCTCTGTCACTTTCACTTCCTCCGCGGCTGTCACCTCGACCTCCTCCTTAGCTGTTACTTTGTCATATTCTTTCTCTAGACTCTGCTCGCCTTGATCAGCCTCCCCAAGTCCCAATTCAGGAAGCACTGGTGATGGAGTCCTAGGAGGTATGCTTTCCTCCAACCCAGGTGATCCGTGGCCTTTATCACTTTCTAGAGAATCTTCGTATTGTACCAGCGGAGAAGTGTGCCTTTCCTCCGTTTCGACCTCAAGCTCGGCCGCTTCACTGTACAGTGTTCCTTCCTTGAACTACTCGGCTTCCCCGCTAATTCCCTGCTCCTTCGGATTCTCCGGTTCTGGTGCACTTGGTAGAGGAAAAATAGGCTTGACCTGCTCGCCAACTGGTTGTGTTGGAGGAGAGTCCTTCTGCTATGCCACATCCTTGGGAGAAGGAGTTCTTGATTTTCTAGTATATACCTTGGTTTTCTCCCCTCCGGAGCTCTCCACATCTACAATTGGAGGTTCATCCTCCGAAGCGGTCTGGTCTTTCTTCTTGGCTATCCTTGTAGTTCTTTCCTTCTTGGGCAGTGGAGGAGCATCCTCCTCTTCAGCCTTCTCTATTTCTTCCTCATCTGAGGACTTGCTGATTGGCAGGGTCTTCCACCTGCATTTTCCAATTGGTTTCCTCTTCGTTGCAGGCTCAGCTCCCTTAGGACCTCTAACTTTAATCTTGAAGGGTGAGGTTTTAGCTGATTTCCCTTTGGGGTCCTCTTCCCCAGACTCCTCAGAAGTTGACATGGGGTTGAGATTCCCCATCAGGTCAAAGGTGCAAGCTACTTTGGCATTCTCTAACTCCCAGACTTTATGCTTAACCCAAGAAAAGTTGAATCTCAACACAGGAGCCATCAGGTCCTCCAATTCTATCACCTCGGGCTCACTCCAATCAATGTCTCCAACTGACCTGTCCTTTATAGGCTCGTAGACATGGTCCTGAACCAATTTTCCATCATCATCAAGCTAATCCAGAATCAGCTTAACATTGTATTGTCTAATGGCCTCCACAGGCAGTCGGGAATACCTCTTCTTCCTTGCATCAAGGTCATCCTTGATGTTGACCCAGTAGTCTTCTAAGTCCTCTTTATGCCTGTACTCCCGGGTAGCCTTCTTTTGGGCCTCTCCTGTTATGTCAAAGTTCATTCTCTTCGAGTGGAAAGAGAATCCATAAGATGCCAACTCCTCACCTGCAGTGTGAGCTGATTGAATAGATGGGCACATTTCCCCCACACCAATCCCAAGAGGGAAGTCTCCTCCAAATCCTGTCTTATGCTTTTCTCTCTTCACAACTGCATCAAACTCACAAATCTGCCTTACAACCTCTAGCAGCACGATATGGTCAGTGGGATACCTGGGCAACCTGTAAGGGGCAACTAGGCATCCATCAACTTGGAGGTAGGTGAATGTAGGGAACTGGATAAACCACGCTCCGTAATTCTTGATTAAGCCCCTAGCTCCATCGGATAATCTGATATGTTCTGCATTTTGAAGTGTCTGGGTAATGTGCATTGTGAATGCATCATTTTCCCTCCTATAATCCTTATGTCCTAGATGCAGCTCTGGATAAACTTCATAGATGATGTCTTGTCCAATGGTTCCCCTCGAAGTCAAACCCTTGTATGGGTAGGAGATGGCCAGCACATACATGATGTAAGAAGACATATTGAACTTCTTTGCCTCCAAGACATTTCTTAGTTGTTTGTCAATCTCTGCACTAATGAGTCCTGCCCAGTGATAGTTTGTCCCCTGGCTCATCTTGGTGATCACATAGACCATCCAATTCTCCAATACCCCTACAGTTCTTAGTCCTGCCACCCTGCTCAACAGTGTGATGGCATCATACACATCCGACCTGAATTTCACCCTGTGCAGCTATTTGGGCAACTTGGAGTGGTGAGATTTTGGCTTTTCCAGCCATGAATTGATGATCTGCTAAGCTTTAACTAGCTCATTCTCGTAATAGGTCCTAGCAGTGTCAATGTTCAATGCACAGACCGAAGGAAGATTCGACATGCTGAAGGTTCATGCAATGGAGGCCAGACTGAAGTTGGCCAAGACTCGTCCCTCAGTACTGATCACCATCTGGGTATCAAAATTGTACTGTCTGGCACATTCCAAAATCAATTCATACCACTGAACCGCTGGAGGGAACCCTGCCACATGCACTAATCCAGAGTTCATCATTCCTTGTCTCAAAGCTGAATGATCCTTCTCAGCCGTTCTTTGTTTGAACTCCTCATATCGCCATGCGCCAACGTTCGTGTCAGATACCTCAACCCACATGGAGGACACCTTGCTTTCTGGGAGCTGATTCTTCATGTCGAGTCTCAACCGCTCTGTCTCAGAAATTGAAGATGCCCCTGCACCACCTTTGGACTTCCCAGTAGTAGCTTTGCTTGATTCAGCCTACACATCCAAAAATCATCATTAGAATCCAATTATTATTCATATTCCAGTTCAAAGGGTTAGCACAAATCATGTAAATCCATCAAAATCCATTACTAACTACTAATCCCTCAGGATCCGGAGAAAACAGATAGTCCGGGAAAATCACGCAATCCGGGAAAATACCGCCGAGGTGGAATTTTGGAGAAATCCGACCCAGGCGGATTCCTGCTACCAAAGCATCACTAGTCAAATAAATCATTAATGCACATGGAAAATCAAAGGATATTCGTTAAATTCACTTATTGGCAACAAGAAATAAACATCAGACAATCGTTCCATCAATCCTATCATCGAAATATCAAAAAGAACAAAGCCAGATAGGAAATCCAGAAAAATCCGGATGGGACGGATTTTTGCGGACAGCTTAAAATGCACCGGAAATAACCCCAGCCCGCGGAATAAACCCAAACCGGGAAAATCCGGAGGCAAGGAAATTCCGCGACGACCTCGAAAACCCAAAAAATGATAAGATGCGAACCAGAACTCGAATGATCACGGGATCTTCCCTACCCGAGCCCAAATGATCTCAAAACTGACAATAAGCAACAAGAATCAGGACGCAAAGGATTCAGACCCCTCGAGAGCACACAAAGGATGAATCTCCACATCAAAATAAAGATGCCCTAATCCGAATGACCAAACCACCCGCCATTAAAACCAGAACAAGCTTTAAGGTTTTAAAATATCGGTTAAGGATTTACCTAAAGCCTTCTAATTTGAATAAGACTGGGGAAGCCAACATGATACGGGGTAAAAGCCGCTCAAGCACAATAAAAACCCTCATTCTAGGCCGAACACCAAAGGAAACCCTAATTTCACACAATAACACATTTTGCGCCCGAAACAATCAAGCAATCCGACCCAGAATCTCGTCTAAAGGATAAATATGCCATCTCATGGACAAATGGAGTTCGCAAGACAAGGAAAATAGGGTTTCATAATAAAACGGATCAGACCCCGACTCTATAAATGCGAAATCAAAATCAAATCAAAGGCTGACCCAAATCCAGCGATACCCAAGGCAAGAAACCCTCAATCACCACGCAAGCAAACGGAAAGGGCAATGAATACATACCATAGATCAAAGCGAACGGAGTCCGAGCTCAGAAAGTTGACCAGGATCAACTCAAAGCTCCAAATGAAAAACTGGCACCAACACTCAAGCAATCTTCGCACAAACACTCAAGCAATCTTCGCACAAAGAAATACTGGCACCAACACTCAAGCAATCTTCGCACAAACAAACCAGGATCAACTCAAAGCTCCAAATGAAAAACTCAATCGCCAGCGCAATCAACAAGGCAGCAATGAAGTCAGAATGAAACTGAAAACACCCTAAGTTCGACCTTATACCTGCCTAAGCAAAGGTACCTCAACCATTAATGCATGACAAGACATTTCTGACAAGTCCAGAAACCTGAGCCCAACACAAAATTTCAGAAAATCCTAGAATGCATGGAAACACAGATTTCGCAGAAATGCAAAAACCGGGGAAATCAAGAAGATCGGGATTTTGGTAGAATCCGGGAAAATCCGATAGGACCGAAAAATCCCGAAGTCAGGCAGAAACCCAGAATCGGAGAATCCTGCCAGAAACGGACAAGGAACGAGGGCCCGGGAAAATCTGCCAGAGATGGAAAATCCCAGATCCAGGTGAAAATCCAGACTTGGCCAAAAACTCAATTTCATTCAATTCCAACCTCAAGGAAGGGTCCAAGCGAGCAAGACCAGCATGTCAAGACCCCAAAATGATAAATCCAATAAAATGAAGGGTCAAAGACACCGAAAAAAGAGGGTCCCCACCCCAAGTGGGGCGTGTGTGCAAAAACTGCACAACAGATAGGTCTTTAGGTTAGTCTCTTGGTCAAAATCTCAGAAAACCCCAAAACATTGGAAAATTTGAAAATCAAAATATTTGTAAAATCTCAACAATACCAAAAACAACCTCAAAATATTTCAAAAACATCCAAATATTTTAAAAAATCTATCCATCCCCATCTCCCTTTCTCCCAAAATAAACATCGCTCATAATAAATCAATCATCACCCTCAACTTTTGGTAAAATAGTTAGAAACAAGTCTAGTAGGTTAAAAGTGAAAACTAAAGCATCAAGGTCTCAAGTCTAGGTCAGTAAGTAAACAAGTTGGTCAACTCTTGGTATTAATAGCCTATCATCCAATTAGTCCCAAATCAATCATCTGATAACATCATGTCCTTGGATGCATCCTTCCTACAATGGACATCAACATCAAGCATCAGTGTCATAGTTTAGTCTTGGCTAGCAGTATGAAGAACATTAGCTTGTTTGTTTACTTTATCTATCTTTTGACTTATCTTATTTTTGCTCATTTCGATTACCTGTCAATGATGTTGAAACAAAGCGATTTAGAGAGAAAGAAATGGGGCAACAATCATTATCTTTTATCTATTGTGCTTGTTAGATATTCTTGTATTATAACCTTGGTCAAGCATGTTTTTTTTGGGTGTAGGGAGGGTTTTTTAGGTCTCTTGTTGACCACATAGGAAGGCTTTCCTTTCTATGTTTTGGTCTGAGATGTTTGGAATATCTGAATTGCATTTTAAATGAGGTTCTATATGTTAGGTGTGAATGGGAGTACTCCTATCTGATTGTCGAGTCAAATTCCATCACACTAGGTGCAACACCATCTTGGTTCTTTATACCTTGATGCATAGTGCCTATGTGCATTATCAAACATAAGGTAAATGGCCCTTTTAAAGTCCCAATTCCTGGTAAGAAAATCATCATCATCATCTTCGGTCTTCTTTCCACGCTAACATGGTACCATGGAAGTTAATAAAAATCATCACTAATGCATCTATCTTGCATCCAAAAACCATCAGCATAATGCATATCATATCATATCATATAGGAAACATTAATTATCTTACATGCATTGCATTTCATCATTAATATAGATTGGTTATTCTAAGCATCTCATAAACCATACATTTGCATCCATTGCATAACCATGAAAGTATCATCACATAGGCATTATAAATCATATCATATACATCATCAGATTATCCATTTGCATCATCATATCATCCATTTTCATCATCATAGAAGCATCATCATATCATTCATTTGCATCATCAAATAGGAATCATAATGAAAGCACCATCACATCATATTACATGCATCATCATGCCATCCATCCATGTTGGAAAAAGTGGTAAAAAAAAAAAAAGCATTTCATACATTTCATCATCATCATCCATTAGGTGCATAATATAGATCTATTAGTCTAAGCCAATATGTGCAGGATCATCACAGAAAAACAGGCCCTTAAGTGGCAAAAATTCAAAAATCAGAGTTAGGAAACTTGACGTAAAAATTGAATAAGTTATCTATATTATTTAAAAAATATGTAAGAATAGAATCTATAGAAAATTGAATGTAGTTTCTAAACTACTAGGTTTGTTTAAAAAATAAAAATATATTTTGTGAAAATTTGAAATTTCAATGCAGTGTACTTAAAGTTTAGGGAAAAAATAAGAAGTGGATGTTTGTTTGACCACCTAACCATAATAAAATGATAATATTTTTTTATAAGATTTTAGATATAAGTAGAGGACTCATGTTCTTATGTGATGCATATTTTTTTGTAATTTTTTTCTAAGTAAATAATTAATTATGAATTTTTTATTAAAACTTTTAAAAAATATAAAAAACTTGTATGTATGACCACCTTAACTTGGTCAAAAATTCATGAAATTCATTTTTTCTTTTTTTAATCCTATAGTATGTGAATCATAGAATGTGGGGCATATTTTGGATTCAAAAAATGTGATACCATTTGAAATCTATAGATGAATTTCAATCAACCTATCAATTAGGACTTTAGTTGTAATTTGAATAGAAAATGAATAATAATTACTTGTTAAATTCAAAGTAAAGCATAATTTATATTGGTGGAAAGTTGAGAATCTCCTTTAAAAACCATTTCTGTTTCTTCAATTTTGGGTTTAAAAAAACACATCAGCCACATACCCATCATATTGCCACTTTTTGGCCCATCATGATCTTGCACATAGCCAAGCATTTTAAAACATTTGCATATCATAACATTCGCATCCACATCATCATAAAAAGTGCATATAAAGATACTAAAAATAAATACATCCATCCATAAATATCTGCATGATCACTGTATCACATCATAGCATCACATAAAATGAAGTTATATCACATCATCACATCACATGTCATATAATTGCATATAGAAAATTAAGTACATCCATCCATCATGCATAAATAGAATAGAGCACATTTCATTATTGAATCATCTCATATCATATATCATCAAAATAAATATACAACTATCATGGTACATGAATCAGGATCAAATGTCTGTGTATATCAATCAATATAATACAATTTCCCATGGGGCTATCAAAAAATGAGCCCATGGATCACAAAAATAATGGTGTCTCTAATCAAAGTATGAGCTATCCCTCTTGGTTTCTCCCCTCGCCACCCTGCCTCTCCCTATGACCCTCTAGAGGCCTATATCTAGTTTGTTGCGATAAATCCAAAACCTAAGCTGCTCAAGGCACTATCTGATGATAATGCACTTGATAGTACTCATCCCCTCTAATGGCATCATGGTATGCCTGCATAGACACTATGCTCCTGGAGGAGGATGCAACCATACTCTCAAGCTACTATTGTTGACCCATCTCCTGTGTTACCTACAGCTCTGCAGCCTGCCACTGTTGGATAGCCTGGTCTTGCTTTGCTATCAGGGCCTAGTCCTACTACCTGGCCTAGTCCCTCTCGAATGTCAAGTTAGCAACCTATGCTTGTAACTACTGAATAAGGGAATCTCTCTGTTTCAATTGAGGTGGTGGTGGTGGTGGGGGTTGCTGCTAATGGTCTCTGGGCCCATCTCCTTACCTATCTTTGTCCCTCTACTGGTGGTCATTCCCCTAATCTCCTAACCCCCTCTGATCATGATGTTAGTGCAACTAGTGTGGAGGTGGTCCACCTCCTCTCTACCTCTGTCTTCATCTCCATCCCCATCTCCTTTGCCTCCTCGCCCTTGTCCCTACCTTGTTGATCAACCTCAGGCTCACCATCATGGTAGCAATGCACCTGGAACTTTTAGTCTAATTGGTGGCCTAAACCAATCTTTATATGCTTGTGTGACACCAACATCTTTCATCCCCTAATCATATGGTCATGGCTTGGCTACTAGCTATCAAAAAATCTCCATAGCATCATTGCCTATAATTGGTTAGCCCCATGTGGTCTCTCTCATAGTACATGCAAATATCAACATGTACTGGTCATCAAGATGGTCCTACACATCTCCAAATTGTCTAGAAACCCAATCTGGCAGGTAACACTCTATCATTGTATGCTCCCTACACTGCATAAGTCTTTCATGTTTGGAAAAGAACAACTGTTGAACGTCATCATACCAAGTGGGCATACCGAGCCAAGGCCTCTAGGTAAAAAATGTCATCTCATCGATCACCCTCCTCTAGTGAGGAGTATCGGTAGCTTCTGTATGGGTAAAAGACAAACCACCCCTATATCTCCAGACTACTAGATCATTTGTCTCCAAGGTGACTAATGTGACTCGTGGGTGAAGCATTGCAATGTGCTCCCAAGCCCAGATATGAAAAAGTGTAACCCCAGACCCGATGGCCCTCCCATCCAAATATGCAAACTCATGTAGATCATGGTAAAGGGAGGCCAACATCATTGGCCCCCATGCAAAGCACTCTCTCCATTAGAGCATCTGCTCCTAGGAAAGACCCCATCCCAGACTAAAGTATCAGTTGCAACGATTTGGTGCCAAAGGCTTGAAATGATCACAACAACAATCAATCAGAAGGTGGGCACTGCTCTCCTATATTGCTCTAGCTTGATCTGTTCCTCAGCAAAAATGATCTCATCAAGGCCCATGAAATTGTAGCAGGCCTCTCTCCTAGTGCCCAAATCATAGATGACTCACTCTTCATGGATCGACAATCGAAGAATGTGCCAGACATCCTCCAGGGTCAATGTCACATCACATGTAGGGAAGTGAAATGAGGATGTCTCACTGTACCATCTCCCTGCTAGTGCTTTCATCATCTCTAGGTGTGTACTGATGGTTGGGGCATAGGTGACATACCATAGTCTGATCACCCCAAGGTGCTCCTAGAGTGTCTCATTCAAATTAGGCTCCTGAGTCAATCTACTCAAAATCGAGGACCTGTGCTCCCATGAATACAAAATCTCAGTGTCCTCCTACACCAGTAAAGCTACAGTATCAAGTTTCATAAAAAATTGGAATCCCATTTGGAGTTTTCATGACCAAAACAACAAATGCATCACTGTTTGCAAATGTGTCACTGTTTGAAAGTTCCAAACTACATCACTAGAGACCTAAAAGTTCCAAACTACATCATCGCATTGTAGTTTGACCGCGTGCTAGTTTGGGCCCAAACTCTAAATTCCTAATTGCACCACCGTAATGTTATTCACACATGTAGTGCACTTTTATGCCTAAACCCTAATTTCTAAACTTCACCGCCATAGTGCCAGACTCAATAGCAGCGCACTTTAAGGTTGCGAGGCACCGATTTAGCACTTTCAGTGGTGCCAAATAGCACCACTTGACTCAGTTGACCTTTGACCCTAATTAATGCATATGAAAGATGAAAAAACAAGTTGGGTTAGGATCACATACCACTGGTCCTGTGCCTAGTTGTTGCTAGTACACTCGCACTCACTCTAAAACATTTCATGGAAGCACTCATTGTACCATCTCGAACAGTGCCTAGAGCTTAAAAGTGCTAAATCTTTAAAGGCTAAATGTGCAAATGAATTGGAAGTGGCCCCTCAAGGCCTATTTAAGCTTGAAAGTTAGGGTTTTATTTTACCTTGTTTAGCCATCCAGCTAGGGTTTTGGACTCTTGATCCCATTTTTTCCTAACCAAAGGTCATTTTCCAGCATTTTTTCAATTTATTGCACGTTTTTGGCATCTTGGACCCTTTTTGGACCTGTAAGGCACCTTGTCCTCTTTTTTCATGAGATCTCCCAAAAATCCAAATTTGCGTCTGATCTCTCGAGGGGGGTAGTATATCAACATGTTTCTTCTCGCCAAGGCAGTAGTGGGGCATCCCAAAAAAATTGAATTTTTTTTAATTTTGATTTCGGCAGTTTATTCTTTGAACCAACATAGTGGGTACATTTACTTCAAAGAGAGGCAAAATGTAGACATGAAAATTGTACCGATTGATCTTATACACCTAATCCTGATTTTACTAACACTGCTTCATCCTTAATCATCTCCTTTGCTAACCATTTAATCAAATAATCTATATTTGATTAAATTCATCACATTTCATCTCTTAATTAAATAAATCAAATTTATCTAATTAAGTCATTCCCTCCTATTAATTAAATAAATTATTTTGTTTAATTAATCCTAATGCCCTCTTTTAATTAAATAATTAAATTTATTTGATTAAATCATCATATTCTTCTCTATAATTAAATAAATTAATTTTATTTAATTAATCTCTAAAGTCATTCTATCAAATTAAATAAATTAATATTTATTTGATTTAATCTGACATCATCCTCTTTAATTAAATAAATCAAATCTTTATTTAATTAAATCTAAATTCATATTCCTCTCAACTTTGATTTAAATCAATCCAAAAATCTAAATCAAATTATCACATCAACTAATCTCCCTTTAAATTAATCAAATCTTGATTAATCCTAATCTTAATCCATCAAATCCTCTAGCTTTTGCAACTTGCACAATTAAATAATTTTAATTGATTTATTAAATCTCCTATTTTCTCTCAACATGGCATCAAAAAGGGAAATATTCTCCAAGTTTGAAAAATCCCTCCAAAAGGTTTGTACATCCAACAAGGCATTTAAGTTTCCTTCATGTCCTTTTTCCTTGAGCCAAGTGGCATTTAATTCATTTCTTTCTCCCTCCAACATGTCATTTCATCAATTTTGAAATTCCACCTAATAGCATTTATGTACACTTTCATCAAAATGTGCTCAACCTTTCTCCATTAGCATGTTGACAAGTGGAATTATGCTATTGGTTGGTCTTTTTTCCCACATTCATCCATTTTTCCTCATCCTCCATCTTTCTCATCTATAAATTAGAGGCTCACATACAGATTTTGGATCTACAACTTTATGCAAAGTCATTATCTTGAGAGTTTGGATTTTCTCATCCATTCATCCATTTTCATCAAGTTTTCAAGTTATATAGCTAGGTTATGTAGGAATTTCACCAAGGAGCATCAAATCTTCATCAAGTCATCATTCAAGCTTATAAGGGATTGGGAAAGGGCCATTTTCCACATCAAAATGGCACTAGTTCGCCCATGGGATTGATATTTTTCTTGCATTAAACAGGATTTGAAAGTATTCATTTGTGTTCTTCATTCTATTTCTTGTTTTGTGCATTTCAAATGAATTTCATGGGGAATGTTGATTTAAACTTGCATATGGAACTAATTATGTGTTTGTTCTTTGTATTTGTGTAGGTCTAGGATCACCATTCACAATATGAAATGAGATGAATATGATTTTTACATTATCAGTTAACTTTTTTCTTGTTGCACTAAGTTGGATTTAGGATAGTTTTGAATCCTCCAGGGGGGAGAGTATCATCCAAGAGAAGTTTGTATGGAAACCATTATCATGACCATGATCTAAGTAACTACACACACATACTACACCAAGTAGGGTAACCTTGATGAGTCAATGTCGGTATGTGATGAACCATGTTGTTATCCTTTTGGGTTGATAGGTAGGTTAGGGATTATTGCTTTATGATTGTCTTTTTGATTTGAGTCATAGTATTAAATACCTTTTGTCAACTACTTGTTTGAGATAGTTGTATGTTATGAATTGATATTCATATGTGTGTGTGTATTAAGTATAAATGTATGTATATAAGTAGTTGCACATACATATGTTTATATGCACATATGGGCAAGCATAGACAAAAATTCCTATGTATACCCATGTGTGGATATGTAATATGCATACGACCATTTGTATACATATGTATTTAATATAAATATATACACACCAATATATATATAGAGTTATATTAATTTGATGATAATATGTATATTAACATATATATACATATACATTAACATATATATACATATATTTATATATAAATATTAAATGGTAACTATAGACACCTAAAAATGACCTAGGCCTGCAAGCTTCATTTTTACCACTTTCGTCCTAGCATAATTAAGACATTTAATTATGTCCTTGGTCCACATTCGACTATTGATTAAATAATTCATAATTATTTAATTAATTCATGTCAGTTATTCTTCATGATTATTAAATAAATAAATTTTATTTATTTATTAAATATGTCATTAACTGTCTAAGTCTTTCTTTAATTTATTTAATTCCCTCTTCTGCATTTAATTCTTATTGATTATTAAATAAATGAATTTCATTTATTTATTTAATACGTCACTGATTGTCTTAATTAAATAAATTGATTAATTTAATTAATTGGTCTTATCTCCTAAATTAAATAATTAAAATTTAATTATTTAATTGCCAATTAATATTCCTCTCATTTTAAATAATTAAATTATTTAAAATATCATGTCAATCCTAACTGTCAGTCCTTTTTGATAAATAATCTGAAAAAAATTATTTATTATCTCTCAAAATCCATAATTTGAATTAATTTAATTCAAATTGGTAATTAATCTTCCAAAAATCAAGCAATCGAGCAGATTCTTGATTTTCCAAATCGAATCTTCAGTCTAAATCTTATCTTCTTGATTTTTCAAATCTTGCAAATCGGGCCATCTTATCTTCTTGATTTTTCGAATCTTGCAAATTAGGCAATCTTATCTTCTTGATTTTTCAAAAATCTTTATTTTCTAATTAATTGTCTCATTTATTTTCCACCATCGATCTGATTTTATTCTGACCATTCAATTAAGGATTTTTCCCTAACCCTAATTAGGGATTCTCAGGCTTAATCTGGATCATTCATTACATCAATTTATCTCGTTCGTCCATTCGAAATGGCCTTTTCTATAAAATTCCATCTTCTTCTCATTTTTCATATACACACACATGCTGACATTTTGCGTGATTACTATAGGCATTCGTTTACTTTCACATGTTTTGTCATAGGCAATTGTAGTACTAATTATTATAGGCATTTGATTAATATTGGCATTTGTTTTAGGCATAGAAATTGGCAATAGTCATAGGCATTTAGATTTTGAGTAAATCCTTCAAAACTTGCTTTAGTCTTGTCATTCGTCATAGTTGCTCATACAAATCTGAGGGCATCTTCATTTACTGCAAGCTAGGAGGTGTAACGAAGGTCAATCATGGAAGATGGAGATTCTTGGTAATATCATTCCTTTTGTTTTCATCATTTTCCTTTGTACTTCATTATTTCAACGGATTTTAGTGTTATTGTGTTAACAATCTAACAAAATGATTTTTCCTTTGATTACAGTAACATATATATATATATATATATATATATATATATATATATATATATATATATATATATATATATATATATATATATATATATATATATATATATATATATATATATATATATATATATATATATATATATATATATTAATGCATATATTTTAAGCTTATTGTAATTGATATTTATATGTAATACATATATATATATATATATATATATATATATATATATGTATATATATATATATATATATATATATATTATAATAATGAAAGGTTTACTATAATATATATAAGTGTTAAGAGCTACGCATGTGATGAAGGGTACTCCCCTTACAATCTAAAACTCACAACAATAGAGAATTGCACAAATAAAATGCAAGAAGGAAGAAAATATTTTCTATTATCACTGAAATGAAAATTAAATTACAACATTATAATTGTCATCACATGGGCTTTCTGATTACATAAACCTACAAATCTACAAATCTAAGCCACCATCTATGCTGCTCTACCCCCCTCACCATAACCCCATTCACATCCTTTATTTGGAAGTTGTAACTACCCTAGAATCTTTTGCAAAGTGTAACTTCCTCAAGAAGATATTTTGAAATTTTATTAATTTTGGTAGTACAACTTTGTGGGTTCATAAATTTTAATCTAACTGTTGGATTTTCAATTATAATATATCTTTGAAAATATCTCGAGAAGGTGCATCCTCATTAAGTAGTACCTAAAGGTAGACTATTTTAGTTTTCTACCAATTTTTAGGCCCATCTGAAGCCTCTAAGTGCTTTAAAATTGACTTTGAGTATTTTAACAAGATTTTTTAACATTGCAATTTTAATCTCTCAAATGAAAAATGATATTGAAGTGATTTCTTCTCCATTGGATTCAATTTACCATTTTGGAGGTCTGTGTTTAAGATTTCGTGCCCAACTGTGCATAAATGAAAACTTACTAAAAATAGTAACCCTAGAAAATTGAGCCCCTATTGAAAAGAAAAAATATTTGTTTGGGTGATGCAAGATTGCTCTTACACCCTAGATGCTCCTGCATTAGACACCAATGGTAATTTGAAAGTGACCTTGTCACTTCTCAAGATTTAGAGGGAAACCAAGATGGTTCACCTCAATCTCAAATAGCCATGATGAATCTTCAACAAGACTTCCTCTCCATTTCACCAAGTACTCTGCATATTGTTTGTTTCTTGTGCTTCTACCCACACTACTATTCAAAATTTCTTTTATCTCCTTTTCTAAAGTAGGTGTTGTAATATCCCACTGTGCTTTGATTATTTCTTCATCAATTCCTCCTCTGTGATATTATGATAAATCTGAAATGTTAAACAAGGATGAAATATGAATTTCATAAGGTAACTCTATCTCATATGCATTTCTTGAATCATGTTTCTTCAGGATTTTACATGGTCCAAACTTCTTCATCTTTAACTTGTTGTATGTACCAACTAGAAACCTCTCCTTTTGTAAATGAACCATGACTTCATCTCCTACCTAGAACTCCTTATACCTCCTTTTTTGATCTTCCTCATCCTTATACTATGAATTCATCTTATTGATATATTTCTTCACCTCTTCATGCAAATTATTTAGGTGTTCAGCAAAATCTTCAGCCTCAACACTACTCTTCTCCCCCTTATCCATCTTTCTTAGTTTAGAAGTAGTTCTTGGACTACTCCCATACACATTCTAGAATGGTGATTTACGAGTGCTCCTATTGACAAAATTTTTGTAAACATTTTTTTCCTATCATCAAATCAAATCCCATCCCTTGGGTTTGTCTCCTACTAATCATCTTAGTAGGTTACCGAAGCTCCTATTCACTACCTCTTTTTTTTCATCAATTAGTGGATGGTGTGTAAAACTAAAATTCAAATCAATCTTTAATTTCTTCCATAATATCTTCTAGAAATACCCAACAAAATTGGTATCTCAACCTAAAACTATGCTCTTGGGTAGACCATGTAGTCTCACCACCTCTCTGGAAAATAATTATGCAACATAAACAACATAAATAGTCTTATGATATAGAATGGATTGTGCCATCTTCAAAAATATCTCCACCACCACAAATATGGAATCATGCCCTCTCTATTTCCTTGGAAAACTAAGAACAAAATCTATACTAATTTCCTCCCATGGCCTCTCAGGTATAGCTAATGGCTGATACAATCTAGTATTTTGACTTATTCCTTTCACCATCTGACATACTCTACAACTTTGCACAAACTTCTTCACATCGTGTTGCAACTATGGCCAATAATAACACTCACCAAAAAATAGCAATGGTCTTATCTCGACTAAAGTGTCTAGCTAATCCTCCACTATGTTTCTCCTTGATCAGGTTCTCTCTCATGGAACTCCTTGGAATGCACAATTGATTCCCTCAAAATAACATACCATCTTTGATTGTAAAATCCAACCATCTCATCCTATCCAAAGTGATAGGCTCCATGCAAGCTCTCCAAGCCTCTACAAAACCAGGATCCTTAAGATAGAAGCTCTTGAGGTCATTGAACTCAAAAACTTCAATCTGCATTTATGCTAACAAATTTTGCCTCCTACTTAAGGAATATTCAACTCTATTAGATCTTCCACTCCTATGCTTCAAAAAAATGTATAAATTTACAAAAATTCAACCCATTTCAAATTTCTTTGATTCAATTTCCCTTGACTATTTAAATATTGTAAAGCTTGATGATCAGTAAATAAAATAAACTCTTTTGACAAAAAATTGTCTCTCTATTTCTTCAAATCCTAAACTACAGCATAAAACTCCTAATCATAAAAAAATACTTCTTATTTACATAAATACTACTAAAACCTTTGATAAAATTTCTACAAAAACTTTCCAAACCATGAAAAGATCTCACCTCTATAGTACTCCTTAGTGTAGTCCATTCAACAATAGCTTTCACCTTCTCTAGATCCATCTTAAGACCCTCTATCAAGATAATGAATCCTAGGTACACCAACTCTCTCTTTACAAAATTGAACTTCTTCAAATGATCAATAACTTCTCCTCTCATAGCTTCTCAAAAACTTTTTTGATATGCATTAAATGCTCCTCCAATGTCTTGCTAAAAATTAAAATTTCATACAAATAAACAATGAAAAATTTACCAAAAAATCTTTCAATAACTCGTTCATGAGCCACATGAATGTGCTTGGTACATTGGTTATCCCAAAAGGCATGGCTAACCACTCATACAAACCCTCTTTGATCTTGAAGGTGTTCTTCCATTCATCTCCTTCTCTAATCTAGATCTAATGATAACCACTCTTTAGATTTATCTTTGTGATGTACTTAGCTCCACTCAAACAATCCATGATGTCATCCATCCTCGGCAAGGGAAATCTATACTTAATGGTGATCTTTTTGAAGGATTTGGAATCCATACAAATCCACCATTCCCCATCCTTCTTTGGTGGTAGTAATGTAGGTATTGCACATGGACTCAAACTCTCTCTGGTCAACCCCTTTCATAACAACTCTTGTAATTTTTTGTTCAATTCTTTGCTCTCTATTGGAGTCATATGATGAGCTGCCTTATTTGAAAAATTGTCTCCAAGAATCAAGTCCATCTTGTGGCTAATATTCCTTACTGGAGGAAAACCTCTAGGTACATCATTAGAAACAATATCCTAAAAATCATTCAACAAATCTAAAACCTCTATAGCTACCTCATTAGTATCTTCTTCATCAACTCTAGGGTTCAATACAAAACACATATGCTTGTGTCTTGTACCTTCTAGGAGCTTTCTTCCATCAACCAAAAAAATCCTTGCATTACTACATACCTTTTCTTCTACCTCCTTTAGGGGTTTCAACTTATGATGAACATCATCCTTTGTCAAGAAATAGACCATGTTGGAATGTCCACCATGCATCTCTTGTTGATCAAACTACCATGGTTTACCTAACAACATATGAAAAACATACATAGGAATAATATCACATAATACCTCATCATGATCATTTCCAATCATGAACTTTACCATCTACATTGTTCGTTTACCATAACTTTATGGTCCTTCTACAACCAAGCAATCTGATAAAGATTCAAATTCCTTCTTCTCTCCAAATGTAACTTACCAACCATCTCGTCTAAAACAAGGTTATCAATACTAGCTCCATCAATAATCAAATTTCAATATTTACCTTCACATTTACATCTTGTGTAAAATAAATTCTTCCTTTGAGTTGGTTCTTTCTCCTCATTTAGCAAGGCTCTTCTGGTAACAAGAACCTCTCCTCTTTCTGCATCCTCAGAATGTGAATATTTGGCATCTTTTTCTACATGTGTAACTCATGAATTACCCTCAATTCTTCCATTTTTCCTTCCTCGATGTTGAGGAAACTCATAGGCTCTATCTCCTTCTTCCCTGAATTGGAAATAGGTTCCATGAAAGCCTCCTCTTCCCACTCCTCATCCAAATCTTCCTCTTCCTCTTTGGTCTCCATTATTTTGATCCCTAGAATGGCAAGTATTATCTTCCAAATCTCATGCACTTGCTATGCATGCAAGTGGGAAGAACAATTCAAAACCCAATCAACAATATAAAGGCAAAGAAAATAAGGAATTCCCAATATTTGCATATTACAAAAATTTAAGACATGATAAGAATAAGTGTTAAACCAAGATACTTGATGAGTTGAAACATATTCTACAAAAGAATCATATTCAGTTTCCTTCATCTATGTCTTCAGCATCATCCTCTACATCCACTATAGTTTCCTCAGAATCAAGGTCAGCCGCTATGGCACATTTATTAGACAAGATGAAAGGATATGCACTCACTCCATCTACACATCCTCTGTCTTGCAGATGGCTTCTAGATTCAAGTGTCTCTCATCATATAGTATCTTCTAAGGGTATGTTCTCTTCATTTTTGTTTTGTGATTCACCTAATATTTTTATGGGTAACAATACATATATGAAGGTATATGGGAAATGTTTTATTGATATGGAGGATGAAATTATTAATGATGTACTTTGTGTTCCTTCTTTAAAATCAAATATCCTTTCTATTTATTGATGTAGAGTGGGAAGGAAAACTTAAAAACAATCACAATTTGATCAAACTCAAACAAACCTTCTACCCTTATAACCCTATCATATCAACTTTTTACAATTCCACTTCATTCTCCTTGTAGAATAGCAACCAATGTTTTTTGTCCACAACTTTCCAAATGCATTGAAAACCCACAACCTATTTCATTTTCAAATACCCATTAGGCTCTTCTTTCACATATCTAAATTATTCATACCATTTTTTTGGAACACATTCTCCTAAAACTGACTCGTATGCTAGACAGAGCCTCAACTAGCCCTCTTTTCCAAAGCTTCATCCCTCCAAACACTTTCTAAAACCTAACAATCTATTCCAATATTCTCCACATGCCTCAAATAGCCTGAAACCACAAATTTCATCAATGGAAACATCTAAAAATTCATCAAGACACAAAAGCCTCATTTATGCCAATTTAGGCATGTTCAATAGGGGTTTATTGAAATTATCAACTACACATATTGGTTCACCTTTCCAACACCTCAAAAAATTCATTTTAGGTCTTCCCATACTCATTCAACCTTTACAAAGCTATGCCCAAGATTTTCTCAATCATCCATAACCTCAAGCCACCAAACTAGGCCAAAATTCAGTGAATTAACACTAAGGCATCATACAAAATACCTCAACCTACCTTCCCTCATCCTAAAATCCACTCTAACATCTAAAACTACCATAATACACCCATTCCACTAAGTTACAAGAAAATCCAATGGTGGAATGGGTGACTAATGCATTTTATTCTTTTTTAAACCCTCAAACATGGTGTTATAGACCCATTCCTAGAAGAATGCTTGTAAAATCCTTAAAAATTGATGAAATTTAGTCACTCAAAAGAAAAATTGAAGTTATCTTATATATCCATCTATTTCAATTCCTTTTAGATCAAAAACAACCTATAGGGGGTCATACAATGGCCTGAAACAACAAATTACCAAAAAATTGTAAGGAAAACACATAAAATTAAGAGCTTCCTATTTATTTCTTCAACAAAATCTTCAACCAAGCCTTTCTTTCAAGTTTTTTCAACATATTTGAACTTTTCACTCCTACAAAAAACTAACACAACTAACCAAAACTGAATTTTGAGTTACATGACCATTGATATTCCAATGTCTTTCATTTTTGCACTTTATGCATATGACAACATTACAAGATTTACAATATTTGACATCATTAACTCAAACTGACCCCTAGATG
The DNA here is from genome assembly GCA_007258455.2 of Sequoia sempervirens. Lineage (NCBI taxonomy): Eukaryota > Viridiplantae > Streptophyta > Pinopsida > Cupressales > Cupressaceae > Sequoia > Sequoia sempervirens. Next base: position 353,332,417 of record VDFB02086081.1, on the reverse strand, counting down.
ACTTAAACATTAGAAATGGTATATTATGACCTTATTTTATGACAAAATAAGACTAAAATACCAAAACCTCTCACAAGACAAAATAATTCCACATTTACAAGATTCAACATGGTGCCCCTACACCATACACCTAGCCAAAAAGAGATCTCAAGTCCCTTGAGGACTGTATTGCATCAAAACATGATTTATCTTCTCATTTAATGCTTTCCAATCTACATGTTCATTTGGTGACCCCTTCCAATTAGTCAAGTAAATATTGGAACCATGGATGTTGCCTCTTTCCTTTGACTAGTTCCTTCTTTGAAAAGACTGTCCTGCACTTGATGGTTGTTGTCTCACTTTCTCTTCACTTGAAAATGAAGTTAAACCTACTTTCAAACCTGCAAACATACCTTTATCAACCTTTCTATGAACTAGTTTCTTCTTGACTTTTGTTGCATGCCTGAACTCACCTAGTTGTTCTTTCCAAACAGCTTGAATCACCTCACCTTTTACTTTCATCTTTTCCTTCCAATTCTCTTCTCCAATAACCTCTATATTATCAGATTTATAAACCTTTGTAGTGACAAAATATGACTTCCCTCTAACCTCTTTTACAACCAAGGAACAAAGAACTATTCCTACCATAATCCCAACATGATTTTCTAACCCATCTTGCATGTCCACAATCAATTCATCCTTGAACTTCTCTTGACCTGCTTTTGTCATCATCTCATCATCTTTACCTTCCAATACTGAATCACTCTTCAAGCTTACTGTCATAGCATCTTCCTTTTTAGAGATGGCTACAAAATCTTCATGTTTTTCTTCCTCTGGCTTCACAAACTCCTTACCGAACATTATCACTTTTTTTCCTTAATCTACTCTTTAACATCTTCATGCAATGGTGTTAGTGTAAAAATGGTTCTATCCATTTCAATTTGATTAGTATTATCTCTTCCATCATATATGGCTTGTCTATCAAACTGCCATGGTCTTCCAAGCAATAAATGACAACAATCCATGGGAAATACATCACAAAGTATCCTATCCTTATCCACCAATGTTAAATTCAACCAAAGCTTGTTCCTTAACCAAAATAGACTGATCATCATTCACCCAAGACACTTTATATGGTGTTTCATGAGGAATTTTCTCTAACTCCATTTTATCAACCATTTCATTAGACACCATATTATTAGTGCTTCCAGAATCTATCACTACCTTACATACCTTTCCTTTGCATTTTCACATGGTCTTGAATAATGTCCTCCTTTGTGTAGATTCTTTCTCCTTGGATTCTTTCAGTAGTGTTCTTATCATCAATGACTCTCCCAGTTGATTAGGAGAATGAATGCTCTCACAATCATCCTCTTGCACCAACTGAACTCTTTTATCACCACCACTTGAAGTAGAACCTTGTTTCTCTAGACACTTACATACTTGATGGCCAAAATAATTGCAATGGTAACACCTTCTTGAAAATGAACTTGAACCTCTACCTCCATCAAATCTTCCTCAAAAACATCTAAAGCCACCTCTTTGATCAATCACTTGGTTTTTGTTTTTCTTGCATCTTCTTGTTCTTTGAAGGATTGCGTTGAACCTCTTCCTCTATTGGTGCTACCTTTGCCTCTTCCTTTTCTTTCCTGTCTTCTTTTTAGTTTCTCCTCTACCCTAGCAGCCAATTGAAAACATTCCTCAACTTTCCTAGGCATAGCCAAACTCAACTCATCCTAAATTTGAAATCTCAAACCACACATATACCTTGCAATCTTTTCATTTCCATCCTTAATATGAAAAAACCTAATACTCAACTTGTGAAATTGTTTAGTATATGTCATGACATCCTTATCTTTCTTCTTCAAGCTTTGAAACTTCTTGAAAGTTTGTATAGCATGATCACCTGGAAAAATTTGGCTTTTATCTTTTACACCATCCTTTCCCATGAACTTATTTTCCTTTTCCCTTTCTTCACTCTTTCCTCTTCAAAAAAATTCCACCATGTATGAGAAAGAACTTTCAACTTAGTATTGTAAAACTTTACTTTTTGATCTTCAACAATCTCCTTGTACTCAAAGTAATTATCTAGTGCATCTATCCAGTCTAACACCTCTTTAGCATCAAACTTACCACTATACATTGGTACATCTATTTTCTCACCAGAAGCATCTCCTCTTATAGCTTTCAACATCTTTACCATTCTTCTCTCATCAGGGTCCAACTCATCATCTTGGACTCTTCCTCTTGGAGGGTTCTCATTCTCACCCTCTTCCTCTTCCTCTTGGTCACTTTCCTCTTAAATGGACTTTCCTCTTCTTTTCTTTGTCTCTAATGCTACAAATCTAGATAAGATTTCTTCTTGTGACTATTTTAACAACTTAATCTCTCTTGCAAGTACTGCACTTCCTTTAGGAGGCATTTTTCCTTTTCAACTTCCCACCTTTCCTTCTTCAATCTTCAATTTTTCACCTTCAAAAAGATCTAATACCTATGCATTGACACCACTAGATGCAGAGTAGGAAGGAAAACTTCAAAACAATCACAATTTGATCAAACTCAAACAAAATTTCTACCCTTACAACCCTATCTTATCAACTTTTCACAATTCTACTTCATTCTCCTTGTATCATAGCAACCAATATTTTTTGTCCACAAAAATCCAAATACATTGAATAATCATAACCTATTTACCTTTTCAAATACCCATTAGACTCTTATTTCACATATCAGAATTATTCATACCATTTTTTTGGAACACATTCTCCTAAAACTGACTAGTACATTGGACAGAGCCCCAACTAGCCCTCTTTTCCAAAGCATCATCCCTCCAAAATATTTCTCAAACCTAAAACTCTATTCCAATATTCTCCATAGGCCTCAAATAGCCCGAAACCACAACTTTCATCAGTGGAAACAACTAAAAATTCATCAAGACACAAAACCCTCACTTATGCCAATTTAGGCATGTTCAATAGGGGTTTATTGAAACTATCAACTAAATGCCTTGGTTCACCTTTCCAACACCTCAGACACCCCATTTTATGTCTTCCCATGCTCATTCAACATTTACAAAGCTTTTCCCAAAGGTTTCTGAATCATCCCTAACTTCAAGTCACCAAACTAGGGCATCATACAAAATCCCTCAACTTGCCTTCATACACTCTAACATCTAAAACTACCATAATACACCAATTACACCAAGTTACAAGAAAATACAATGGTGGAATAGGTGACTAATACATTTCATTCTTTTTCAAACCCTCAAATAAGGTGTTACAGACCCGTTCCCAAAATAATGCTTGTAAAAACCTTAAAACTTGATGAAATTTAGCCACTCAAAATCCCAATTAAAGTTAACTCAAATATCCATCAATTTTAGTTCCTTTTAGATCAAAAAAACTTTTACAAGGTCATATAGTTTCCTACAACAACAAATTACCAAAAATTGCAAGGAAAACACATAAAATTAAGAGTTTGTTATTGATTTCTTCAACAAAATCTTCAACTGAGCCTTTCTCTCAAGTTTTTCTAACATATTTGAACTTGTCCCTCCTAAAAAAAACTAACACAAATAACTAAAACTAAATTTTTAGTTACATGACTGTTGATATTCCAACTTCTTGCATTTTTGCACTTTATGCATATGACAACATTATGAGATTACAATATTTGACATCATTAACACAAACTAACCCCTAAATGACTTAAACATTAGAAATGGTCTATTATGACCTTATTTTATGAACCAAAAAAGACTCAAATACCAAAATCTATCACAAGACAAAAATTTTCCATAATTACAAAATTTGACATGGTGTCAGGCTACACCATTTATCAAGTTACTCATAGTGAACAAGGTAAGACAGTTGAGTTCACTATTGATGGATTCTATATAAGGGAATTAGAGACTAGGGATATCATTGCTATTGGGATGGTTGATCACTCATCTCATTTGTATTCCCTTTCACATTTTGCTTCAGTTGTAGATAATGTTCCTTTGATTGCATATCACACTCATTCATCATGTTTGAATCGTGTTTGTGAGGAGAAGTTTGGTCATCTACACCTTCGTATTCTAGAGACCAATGTTGAGCTTCCTAATCCTCCACCTCTTGCTTCTTTAGCTATTAGTGCTTCTATTCAACATGATGATCATGATTTTTTAGATCTTTCTTTGTGGGATGAATATTTGACAAGGATTTCTAACTTGTTTGTGGAGTCTCATACTACAAATTTGGATGACACACTTGAGGGTGTTTCTCTCTCCTATTTGATGACAATTTTAGCATAATTTTTTTCCCATCTTCATTTTCTTTAAATATTGGAATTCATGAGTTTCCTCATTCTCTTTATTTATCATGTTTCTTGGTTAATATTGACCATGATTAAATGTTGTGGTTTATTCAAGCTTGGAGAATCCTACTCAGTTTTTAGAGACATGCATGTTGAGACTTCATCCTTCCTCCTTTTAGCTGGACATGGAGTGGCTTCTTCATCATCCTATGGATTTATTTCTTCCCAAGGGAAGACATGTTGCTTGTTGAAACTAGGTCATCTTTTATTTTCAGGCATTCTTCATCAACTTGCAGTACTGTCCCACTTCTAAACAAAATGTTGACATCTTCATGAAGAATTTCACTATAAGAATAAGTTTCACTCTCTGCGAGACCTTCTTGGGGTGAAGGATATTGTGGAATATTTGATGCCATTCTGAGTTAGTTTTTTTTTAGGGGGGATTTTGTTCCCATAGGGTTTTCTCTCTTTCCTCTCTTTAAGTTTTTTTCTCCTTAGTTAGACTTAAGAGGGGGTGTTAGTGCAACATAGTGTACCATCAAAAAATGGACCCTTCCCATTTTCATAGTCTTTTAGGTTTTGTTTCATAGTGTTGGAACTATGTTGCTTTAATTTTATGATGTATCTTGTCTTGAGTATGCATATTTTGGTGCTAAAATTCAAAGAATGACATCTTGTGAAGGTGTTGTGAAGTGTTGTAAAACATTTCTACTTTCTTCTAGACTCTATTTATGCAATCCAACTAAAAATCACCTTTTCACTCATCAACAAGTCCTATTTTGAAGTGTCGTAAAGTCTTGTAACAAGATTTCAAACTTTTCTAGGCATATTTTTACTATTTACACCTTTCTCATGCTTTATTTTGTCTCTTTATGCCCTCATATGATTATATTAAGTGTATTTTTGGGTCCTATCTTGACAAACAACATTAAACATAACATTCTCCCTAACACTTGGTTTTGAGTGAAAATGTCAGGGAAAATGTTATGTTTAATGTTGTTTGTCAAGATAGGACCCAAAAATACACTTAATATAAGTATATGAGGGCATGAAGACACAAAATAAAGCATGAGAAAGGTGTAAATAGTGAACATGTAAAATCTTGTTACAAGACTTTACAACACTTCAAAATAGGACTTGTTGATGAGTGAAAAGGTGGTTTTTAGGTGGATTGCATTAAATAGAGTCTAGAAGAATGTAGAAATATCTGACAACACTTCAAAACACCTTCACAAGACATCGTTCTTTGAATTTTAGCACCAAAATAAGCATGTTTAAGCCAAGATAGTTTCATAAAATTAAATAAACATAGTTCCAACACTATGAAACAAGACCTAAAAGACTATGAAAATGGGAAGGGCTTAATGGAAAGACCATTAAGTTCTATTTAGTTTCATTAAATTTAAGACCTCATTAAGTCTATTTATTATGAATTAATCCCATGTCAAGCATGTGGGAGTAAATGGTGACTCCCCAACACCCCCAGGAATTGTTGCTAGACCAAAACCACTTCCACAAGAGAGAGAATGGCAAGAAAGCTTGATTCACAATGCAAGATTGATTAATCGTTGAATATGCTTCAATAAGCTTGAATGAAAATGTACAAGATATTCCTTGCTTATAAAGGAAAGGTTGAGAGATAGGATTAGAAAAGATCATGACAAGTGTCATAATCCTATGACATGAGACAACTAACTACCTAGGAATCATGCAATATAGCTAGATAAGATAAGTTCTAGAAAAGCCAACTAAGAATTCTAGAAAAAATATTATATCCTAAGTAAACTTAACTATGTGAATATGTCCCCTAATTACCTACTGAGTGAATTAGCTAGGTACTAGACATTTATTCACACCAACACCCCCCCTTAAGTGCAACTTAGGGAGAAGATTATTATGCAAACTATGCAAAGACTATGAGGATGGGTCCTGGCTACTAGGCCATGTTAGGTACCCATTTACAATGCAAATGCAAATGCAATCTCTCACAAGCGAAGAAAAGGAGAAAACCCAATGGGACAAAACTCCTCTCCAAAATAGAGAAAAAATAAAAGAAAGAAAACATGATGTATGGAGGACTCAATGATACCCCCCAAGGACTACATCCATCATGTATATACAATCAATGACCCCCCCATAAGAGGGAAGTAGAGATATAAGATATCCCCCCCACAATATATGATCACCTACAAGTATGGTTAATGTCTAAAGAAAAAACATAATCCAATGCCTACAAACAATGTTTCTCCCCTCGGGAAGAAGATACACCATGTACAAATGGAGGAATGCTTCCCATTCTAGATAGGAAGTGATAGGAAGAGGAATCCATATGTATGAAGATTTTGTCTCTAAAATCTGCTCATGTGTTGCCAAGTTCTTGGATAATGAAGATGATGATGTCACAATTCAATTAGGTACATGCCCAATCACAACAAACTGTGACAAACTAGGAACAAGTGCAAACTGATGTTGAACAAAATCTGAAGACAAACATGAAGTGTCAATGGTTGATCCATGACTATCATCAAATATGAGAGCTAAACCCTCAAATTGGTCCTCCAAGTCTGAAATGTGAGGCTCCACAAACAAAGAAGCAATGTTTGTCAAATAGGAATCCCAATAAGGAAGACTCTCAGATACTTGTTGCAATGAATCATTGGTAGTACTCAATGACTCATCAACACAAGATGAAGAATCATGAACCTCTTAAGCATCTGAAATCTCTTCCAAAGGATCACAAGCATGAGTTATCAATTCTAAAGAATGAAGAAGCACATTGGAGTTGGAAAGAGGATCTTCAAGAGATGGAGAAGAATCATGGTCTCCATATACCTCTCTAATGTGAGTCCAAAGAGCATGAGGACATTTGAAGTGAATAATTGTCTCAAAAATGTCATCATTTACATTTTCAAAAATAACTCTAAAGATACTAGCCCTGAAGCCTTTCAAAATGCAATACTCATCAGTTGTGCTAGGACAAGGAACTTTATCAAACAAATAGGACAATAGATTCCTCTCACCAAGATGGGTGAGAATTAAATTACTCCATTTCCTATAGTTCCCTTTCTCCAAAGTAATTAACCCATCTACAAAGATATGAGCACATAAGCCAAAAATAAAGATCTATCTTCAACCTAGAAAAAATGGTACAAAATTGCAAAATATCTACAAAATACCCCCACCACTAAAAAGTTGACACTTCTAGCTTTCTGACAATATCTCATTTCTGAAAAATGGCCTCTGTATGCCCAAATTATGAGAAAATTTAAAAGAGGCCTATAAAAGGCACTATGGGGGCAAAGAAAGACTCTGAAAGGCCAAATCGGTGCAAAAATCAGTTACCTAGGTGCTATACTTTGGTCAACCATATGACCTCAGGCATGAATATTGCAAAAAATAAATTCATTGCCAAGTTATAATACATCTATCCGCGTTGGCATTTGATTATTTATAAAAAAAACCTTGTATTAAAAAAAACTTAGGCCGAATTCAACATTCATACCGCCATTGACTAGTCATGTGACAACAACAACTGATGCAATTGTACCAGTAGAAGGACCTGCACTAAGGAGCTACAGACCAGTGAGATTGCCGATGTGTCTCTTGCGATGAAAGTCACCAGTACCCATCAACAAGACCCTGTGCTGATGTTGGATCAGAAAATTCCAAGGTCGACGAGGAAGGTATGCCAAACTAAATGACAGCCAATGTGACTGGGCGTGGGCAATGAGATTTCAAAAAAAATCATTGACCAGGGCTTATACAATAACCATTGGCCTAAGCAATATTTAGAGAAAAGTCTTTTTTAAAAAAAAACTTAGTAGCAATTTAAATTTCTGACATAAGGAAACTTCGAGCACTCCAATGAATATAAAGAACCATTCGTACCAGACAAAGATCTAACACCTATATGCTAGCACTGATGAAGAAATTGTACCAGCTGATGGAGTGATAAATAAATTATTTTACCACTAATAGAATCCTGTCCCCGTCGATGCGGATGTGATGACTAGTGGATAGGCTGGCGAAAAAGAGTGCTAATCTAACAAGAGTCGAGGATGGAATATGCCGCTGAGAAATATACCTACAGTATTTGTATGCCGGCAAGGACCAGCGGAGGACAAGGTCCTAATGATGCAAGCAAAAGTATATTCTTTGTAGATAAAGAAACCTGACAATATTTTGCAATATTTTGTCCGATAATATAGTAATTGTGCCCCAATTCTTACAAATATTTTTCCAAAAATATTTGAATAGCCCAATAAAAATATTTTTCCCCAAAATATGCAATAAAATACCTACAGAAAATATTTTTAGAAATTATTTTTTTATGAAATTGGAAAAATCATACCGCTTGAGATGTTGTTCTAGCAAAAAAAAAAATCCTCAAAAACAAATTTACCTAAAATGGATGAATTTACAATCAAAATTCATTTGTAGAGCCTTCTAATCTCAACCGAGAGGTTATTGAAACCCCAATTTGCACCCAACAAAAATCTTCAAGCCAACACAATACCTTCAGATCTGGGAAGGAATCTGCAACACTTGGAGAGCTTTGATACCATGTGGGAGTAAATGGTGACTCCCCAACACCCCCAAGAACTATTGCTAGACCAAAACCACTTCCATAAGAGAGAGAATGGCAAGAAATCTTGCTTCACAATGCAAGATTGATTAATGGTTGAATATGCTTCAACAAGCTTGAATGCAAATGTACAAGAGATTCCTTACTTATAAAGGCAAGGTTGAGTGATAGGATTAGACAAGATCATGACAAGTGTCGTAATCCTACGACATGATACAACTAACTACCTAGGAATCATGCAATATAGCTAGATAAGATAAGTTCTAGAAAAGCCAACTAAGACTTCTAGAAAGAATCTCATATCCCAAGTAAACTTAACCATGTGAATATGTCCCCTAATTACCTAGTGAGTGAATTAGCTATGTACTAGACATTTTTTCGCACCAACAAAGCAATTTTTTTACGGCACATTAAGCCCCCACTTTAGTGAGAGGAACTATGTTGCTTAATTTTATGATGTATCTTGTCTTGAACATGCTTATTTTGGTGCTAAAATTCAAAGAATGACATCTTTTGAAGGTGTTGTGAAGTGTTGTAAGACATTTCTACATTCTTCTAGACTCTATTTAATGCAATCCACTTAAAATCCACCTTTTCACTCATCAATAAGTCCTATTTTGAAGTGTTGTAAAGTATTGTAACAAGATTTCACACTTTTCTAGGCACATTTTCACTATTTACACCATGAAACTGAAAAAAACTTAGTGGAAAGACCATTAAGTTCTGTTTAGTTTCATTCATTTTTTTTCATCTTCCCGAGTTTCTAGTTCATGCTTGCATATCACAATGTGTTTTCAAACATAGTTGTAATTGTAATTTTACATTCATTTTTAGTCATTTTGTAATTTAAGACCTCACTAAGTCTATTTATTATGAATTAATCCCATCTCAAGCAAATGGTACAATTTTTGACAACACATTAAGCCCCCACTTTAGTGAGAGGAACTATGTTGCTTTAATTTTATAATGTATCTTGGCTTGAACATGACTATTTTGGTGCTAAAATTCAAAGAATGACATCTTATGAATATGTTGTGAAGTTTTGTAAGACATTTCTACATTCTTCTAGACTCTACTTAATGCAATCCACTTAAAAACTACCTTTTCACTCATCAACAAGTCTTATTTTGAAGTGTTCTAAAGTCTTGTAACAATATTTCATGCTTTTCTAGGCACATTTTCACTATTTACACCATGAAAATGAACATAACTTAATGGAAGGACCATTAAGTTTTTTTCAATTTCATTCATTTATGTTTTCATCTTCTTGAGTTTCTAGTTCATGCTTGCATATCACAATGTGTTTTTAAACATAGTTGTAATTGCACTTTTACATTCATTTTGAGCCATTTAATCAATCCATTGCTTTTAGTTAAGTTCATTTATATCATATCATATTGCACACATCTTAATTTGAATGTTACATAAGAATTTTTGGAGCCTAAATCTCTCTCTTTGTAGGTGAAAAATCTTAGAAAGAGAGCAAGCATTCATGGTCCCAAAATCTGTCACATTTTGGTGAACCCAAATTTTGAATATTTTTAAATTTCTAATTGCATTCATATCTTGCATCTTAGTTTTCATTAGCATTGACATTGAATTAGGACATTGATTTGTTATTGCATTCTAGGATCTTTCATTTTGCATTAGTGGAAAACTCATTTAGCTTTCATTCTTGCATTAATTTCATTTAAAAAATTGAAACTCTACATTCTGTGCCTATTTTTGCATTCTAAAAAGCATTTAAATCATTCTTAAAATTTTGAAAAACACAAAAAAATTTGCATCCTAGGACTCATTCACCACCTAGGGAAAATTAGTCCCTCTGCACATTTTAGACGTTGATTTTGCATTGTTTCTAGCATTTTCTTGCATTTCTATTTTTTGTATTTGCACCTTTGTTATAGTTAGTAGATCTTATGTTATTAGCATTTTACATTCTTAGACTAGCTTGCATTTCCACCTACCCTTCCTTTGTGGCACTTGCATGAGTGTTTGGTGCCCTATTAATAATACTTTAGTGAGAAGAAGTTCTAGACTCATGGCATCCCACGATAACACTTTCATTGCGGACCCTGGGATCTCACAAGCTCCTACTCCTAGTATAGACAATGGTGCATTAGGCCCTGATAATACCACTTCCATGCCTTCATCTTTCCATCCTATGCATGTTGAAAATCAAAAGAAGTCTCTCTCACAGGAAAAGGTTATTAACATTCATGAGGACTTTGCACATTTACAACAAGACTTGTCACTTGAAAACATTTCCACCACTACTATACCTAGTATTGAGAATCTTCATCACTTAATTGAAAGGGATGATGGCTTGCAAATGCTAAAACAAATAGCCAAGATTTACAATAAACATGCATCTTCCAATACTCCATTGATGAGGGCGCAGCCCGAGACATAGAAAATAATGCACAAACAAGAGAATAATTTTATTATTCATAAAATGGAGCTTCTTACATGCAGAGGATCCCAAATCCCCAAGTTCTACAACACATGCAAGCTACAAAAAGCTACAGAATAACCCTTTCACAATATGCAAGCTTATCCCCAAAAATTTACCCAAAAAATTAGAAACCCTGCCCATAAATAGAGCTCCTCTTTAGTTTGGAGCCAAAACAACATTAAAATTTGAGTTTAGGTGGTTTTCCGCTGAAAAATTACAACTTGAAGTTCAAATTTCAAAAGAACATTTGCAATTATATCTTCTAGAAAGTGCGCCAACTTTCTGGGGCCATAACTTTGATCCGGGGCTCTGATTCATGAACCGTTTGAACCATTGGAAAGGTCTTGAAGTCAATAATGCGCTCCAAATTTGCTACGCCAATTTTGGTAAGTTTCGGGGCCATTTCGGGAGCTCTAAGTGCCTCAAATCCAACTCGGAAGATTTTTAGGTGTAAATCTAGGAAACTAAAACTATAATATCTTTCAACCCAGGAATAGAAAATAAAAACCATCAATTGGGAATTTCATTATGATGAAAACGGTATCAAAAAATGTAAAAACATCTAAAAAACCGAGAAACTTGAAATTTAACTATTTTTGGGTGATGCAAGATTGCCCTTACACCACTAGATGCTCCTACATCAGACACCCAGGGTAATTTGAGAAGTGACCCCATCACGTCTCAGATGGTTGAGGAAAACCCGATTGGTCAACCATTGTCTTAGATAGCTAGGATGAATCTTCCATAGGCCTTCCTCTCCATTTCACTAGATATTCTTCATACTGCCTATTTCTGGTACTCCTTCCCATGTGACTATCCAAAATTTCCTCAGTCTCCTCCTTTTCTGAAGTAGGTGCTAGAATCCCACACTATTCCATCGTTGGTACTTCCTTTGTACCACCTTCATGATACTTTTTCAAATTTGAAATGTTGAACACAGGGGAAATGTTGAATCCATCTGGCAACTCTACATCATATGCATTCCCTGAATCATGCTTCTTCAAAATTTTATAGGGACCAAACTTCTTCATCTTCAATTTGTTATAAGTTCCCACTAGAAACCTTTCTTTCCTCAAGTGGACCATCACTTCCTCACCAATCTAAAACTCCTTATATCTCCGCTTCTGATCCGCCTTAGCCTTATATTGCATACTCATCTTGTTAATATGTTCTCTTACCTTCTCATGTATATCCTTGATGTGTTTTGCAAAATCTTTAGCTTCAGCAATTATTTTCTTCTCTTGGTCCATCTTCCTCAATTCTAGATTTGTTCTGGGGCCACCTCCATACATAATCTGGAATGGTGATCTACCAGTGCTTCTGTTGATAGAATTGTTGTAAGAAAATTCTGCCTGGGGTAAGATCAAGTCCCATCCCTTGGGTTTATCTCCTACCAAACATCTCAGTAGGTTACCCAGACTCCTATTAACAACCTTTGTCTGCCCATCTATTTATGGATGGTGTGCAAAATTGAACTTCAGCTCTGTCTTCAGCTTCTTCCACAAGGTCCTCCAAAAGTACCCCAGAAATTTGGTGTCACGATCTGAAATAATACTCTTTGGTAGACCATGTAGCCTCACCACCTCTTTGAAGAACAAGTCAGCAATGTGGACTACATCATGGGTCTTCTGGGTCTTCTGACATGGAATCAAATGTGCCATCTTTGAAAACCTATCAACCACCACAAAGATTGAATCATTCCCCCGTTGTGTCCTTGGCAAACCAAGAACAAAGTCCATACTTATATCCTTCCATTCCTCCACTATGCTTCTCCTTTATCAGGTTCTCCCTCATGGAACTCCTTAGGATACACAATTGACTTCCCTTAAATAACATGCCATCCTAGATTATGAAATCCAACCACCTTGTCCTGTCCATTGTAATAGGCTCCTTGCAAGCTTTCCAAGCCTCTACAAAATCAAGATCCTCTGCATACAATGTCTTAAGTTCATTGAACCCAACCACTTCAATTTGCATCTTTATCATCAATGTATGCCTCCTACTTAAGGCATATGCAACCCTATTTGACTTCCCACTCCTATGTTTCAAAACGAAGGTATAACTCTACAAAAACTCTACCCATTTCAAATGCCTCTAATTTAATTTTCCCTAACTATTTAGGTACTGCAAGGCCTGATGATCAATATATAGAAAAAATTCCTTCAGCAACAAATAATGTCTCCATTTCTTTAATGCTTGAACTATTGCATAAAATTCCTGATCATATACATAATACTTTCTCTTGGCATCATTTAACTTTTCACTAAAATAGGCAATGGGCTTACCTTCTTGGCTCAATACTGCTCCAATGGCACAACCACTAGCATCACAATCCACCTGAAACACCTTGATGAAATCTAGGAGGGCTAGAACAGGTTGCTCTGTCACCTTCTACTTCAACAATTCAAAACTTTTTTCCACTCCAGTGCTCCACTTGAATTCTTTTCTATCCCCTCTCATTGTTTTAGTCAGGGGTCCACAAATACTACTAAAGTTTCTAATGAATTTTCTATAAAAACTAGTCAAACCATGGAAAGATCTCACCTTTGTAGCAGTTCTTGGTGTAGGCCATTCTAGAATAGCCTTCACCTTCTTTGGGTCCATCTTGAGACCTTCTGCTGAGACAACAAACCCCAAGTACTAACTCCCTCTTCACAAAACTGCACTTCTTCAGATTAATCAACGCTTTCTCTCAACTCTCAGTTAGCTCTAATATGCATTAGATGCTCATGCAATGTCTTAATAAAAATCAAAATATCATCTAAATACACAATAACAAAACTTCTCAAAAATTCTTTTTAGTACCTGCGTTCATGAGCCGCATGAATGTGGCAGTGCATTGGTTAGCCCAAAGACATGACTAAAGCCACCACAGGGCCCTCTTTGGTCTTGAAGGTAGTCTCCATTCATCTCCCTCTCGAATCTAGATCCGTGATATCCACTCTTAGATCAATCTTTGTGAGAAGTACTAAGCTCCACTCAAGCAGTCCATTAGGTCTATCCATCCTGGCAAGGGAAATCTATACTTGATTGTTATCTTGTTTATGGCTCGAGAATCGCACATCCTCCACTCCCCATCCTTCTTTGTGCTAGTACTGTAGGTACTGCACATGGACTCAAACTCTCCCATATCAAACCCTTTCACAACAACTCTTGAACTTGTCTGTTCAACTCCTCATTTTCTGCTGGAGTCATTTTATGAGCTGCCTTATTTGTCAAACTGGCTCCAGGAATCAAGTCAATCTGATGACTGATCTTCCTTATTGGTGGTAAACCCTTAGGTACATTATCAGAAACAATATCCTAAACTCATCCAACATCCCAGAAACTTCTTTTGGAACCTTATCACTATCCTCCTTACTCACTCTAGGAATCAATGCGTAACACACACGTTCATGCTTCATACCTTCTAAAAATTTTCTTCCATCTACATAACAAATTCTAGCACTACTTCATACCTTTTCTTTGGTCTCCTTCAGGGGTTTCAACTTGTGACGAACCCCATCCTTTGTCAAGGAATAAGTGTTTTCATGGCCATCATGTATAGCTCACCTATCGAACTGCCACGGCCTCCCCAACAACATTTGACATGCATCCATGGGGATGATATCACAGAGTACCTCATCATGGTAGCTCCTGATCTTGAACTTTACTAGGCACTGCTCATTGACCAAAACTTTGTGGTCTTTCTGCAACCAGTCAATATGATATGGATGCGGGTGTCTTTCCCTCTCCAGCTTCAACTTTGTGACCATCTCCTCTAACACTAGATTATCGATGCTCCCACCATCAATAATGACATCACAACATTTTCCTTCACACTTGCACCTTGTGTTAAACAGATTCTTCCTTTGTTCTGGTTCCTTTTCCTCAGCCACTAGGGCTCTCCTAATCACTAGGGCTTCTCCCCTTTCAGCATCATCTGGACTATTTAGATTGGGCCTCCTCATCTCATGCGCAACCCTTCCACAACCTTCTGGCCTTTTGTCTTCCCTTCCTTGGTGTTGTGGACATTCATAGGCTCGATGCCCTCTTCACCACACTGGAAACATGTTCCTTTGAAACCACCTCTTCCAAATCCTTGTCCATATCTCCCTCGTCCTCTACCTCTTTGATCACCACTATTTTGATCACGAGGGCGGTAGAAGTTGTTATTCCTTTGGCTTTGGCTAGAACCCACATCTTCACTTTTCTTTTCATCATCATTTTGGCTTTCTGAAGGTCTGCCATTGCCCCTTCCACTTTGACCTCCTCGTCCTTTTTGCTTGCCATCAAATCTTTTGTTTAGCTTCTCTTCCACCTTTAGAGCAAATTGATACACATCCTCAATGGTGGTCATTCTAACTAAGCTTAACTCCTCTTGAATGCTCAGTCGTAACCCATTAAGATATCGGGCTACCTTCTCCTTATTGGCCTCTGTGTGACCCGTTTTGATGATTATCTTGTGAAAATCTTCAGTATATTATTTCAAAGATCTACTTCCTTGCTTCAACCCTTGTAATTTCTTCAACAGATCTAACTTGTAGTCCACTAGTATGAGCTGCTTCTTCAGTTTCTCTAGCATGCAATCCCATCTGGTGATCTTGACTTTTCCTCTTCGATTTCTTTCCAACTGGACCTCTTTCTACCAAATACTAGCATGGCCCTTCAGCTTCATTTTTGCAAACTTAACCTGATCTGGGTCCTCTATTTCCTCATACTCAAAATATTCTTCTAGCTCGTTGATCTAGTCGATCAACTCTTCCGAGTTCAGACTTCTAGAATAACTGGGGACTTCTACTCTAGGTCTTTTCCCGATCTTCGAAATGGCCCTTATTAGCTGCATTTGGTCTTGATCAATTACTTCTTCTTCCTCTTATACATCTGAACCTTCTTCCTCTCCTTCATCCTCACTTTCCTCCCTCAGGTTTAACCCTCTTCTCAACTGCTCTTATAATGCATCAATCTGTCTTTGGAGGGCTGCCAGTGCATCTCTTCCACCAGCATCTCTACCACTTCGACCACCTCTAGCACCACCACACCTACTAGGCATCACTCTTGGAGGCATCTTTCTTGACCTCGACCCACAACCACAGTCCTTGTGTGAACTACCTCATGATCGATGATCTATCCACATGCTCAAGAAAAACCACTCTGATACCACCTAATGAGGGCGCAGCCCAAGACATAGAAAATAACCGACAAACAAGAGAATAATTTTATTATTCAAAAAATGGAGCTTCTTACATGTAGAGGATCCCAAATCCCCAAGTTCTACAATACATGCAAGCTACAGAAAGCTACAAAATAATGCTTTCACAATATGCGAGCTTGTCCCCACAAAGTTACCCAAAAAATTAGAAACCCCACCCATAAATAGAGCTCCTCTTTAGTTTGGAGCCAAAACAACATTAAAATTTGAGTTTAGGTGGTTTTCCGCTGAAAAATTACAACTTGAAGTTCAAATTTCAAAAGAACATTTGCAATTGTATCTTCTAGAAAGTGCACCAACTTCCCGGGGCCATAACTTTTGATCTGGGGCTCCGATTCATAAACCATTGGAACCATTGGAAAGGTCTTGAAGTCAACAATGCACTCAAAATTTGTTACACCAATTTTTGCAAGTTTCGGGGCCATTCCGGGAGCTCTAAGTGCCTCAAATCCAACTCAGAAGATTTTTAGGTGTAAATCTAGGAAACTAAAACTGCAATATCTTTCAACCCAAGAATAGAAAATAAAACCGTAAATTGGGAATTTCATTATGATGAAAATGGTATCCAAAAATGTAAAAACATTTGAAAAACTAAGAAACTTGAAATTTAACTATTTTTGGGTGATGCAAGATTGCCCTTACACCACTGGATGCTCCTGCATCATCCATCAACAAACATTCCTGTCACCCAAGGAGCATCTCAAGTTCCTCTTCCTTCAACCATAGCTTCCATCGTAGCTTACACCAATCCACAAGTCCATACAACTTTACATCAATCTAATCATGTCACTACTTCCTTCCCAATTTCCACTAGCATTCCTACATCCTTTGTGGCATCACAACCTCTTTCCACCACCTTCACACCCCTTACTATTCCTTCCACTTCCCCTAACATCACATACACACCATCACCATTGTCCCTTCCACCTCAACCCCATTATCATGATCCCTTTATGACACAACTCCTTAATACTGTTTCATCCATGCAACACCAAATTTCCACCATTAGTCAAGCTCAAACTACTCCAACCACATATATTGTTTGTAGCAGCCCCTTATCATTAGAAATATTACATAACCCAATGCCACAAGGAATATAAATGTTGAGATTTGAGAAATATGGAGGAAAAGGAGATCTTATCAACCATGCCAATGCTTTTATTACTTTGTGTTGCAATTTTGTCCTTGACAATAAACATTTAGCAAAACTCTCTCCAAGGACCTTGAAGGATATTGCCTTAGAATGGTTTTCCAACTTACCTAATCATTCCATCTGATCATTTAATCAACTGGTGGAAGCTTTCATTAATCAATTTTAAGTGCACATGACACCTAAAAAGACAATGGATGACCTTATCTGATGTAGAAAAAACATTGATGAAAAAGTAACCAATTTCATCTCTTGTTACTAGTCCTTATATGCTCAAGCTGACATGTCCAAATTCTAGATGCACATCTATAGAAGATGTTTATTGAGAATTTGCACACTAACCTTCAAGATAAAATTACCATGATGAAATTACCTTCATTCATGCATTTGTAAAAAACCTTATGTGAGTACAAAAATTTGGTTTCAATTCATGAGTCAAAATCCACTTCTAGCTGAATTGACAAAACTGAAAACAACAATCAACACCAAAACAACACACAATTTCTACAAACCTAACTGAGGCTTCTTACAATTTAGTTCACCTCCTTCACCCTAACCACAACCAACCTCACAAGTTTAGAATTCAATGGCCACCTCTAAAACAGTCATGACTTATCATTATGGCAATCCAAACAAACATTTTATTCCTTTACCTGACACCCTCCATGAGACAATGAACCAACTCATCCAAAAACACTTGCTTACCCTACAACCTGTTTGACCACTTGATCCTAATCAACCCCTACCTCCTACCTTGAAGCCTAATTATTATTTCCATTTTCATCATAAAAATGGCCACAACACCGAACATTGCAAGCATCTTAAACATCTAGTTGAAGACCTCATTGATTTAGGTGAATTGACCATTATGGGTGTTAATGATCAAGGAAATAATTTTGTTGCACCCCCTAACCAAAATCTCCAAATCTTCACCAACCCTATGCCTAAGCACACTACCTCATTCATCAAGGCTAGTGAACCATCCAAGCCTGATGTAATGATTGTTGATACACACAATGAACAACCTAATACATCTCCTATTCTCCAAGCTAGTCCTATGGATAAACTTGTTCGCTAGGATAGATGTTATCCCTCCCAAGGGTAAAACCACTCAATCTATTGATATTACTTTTTCTACTAAAGACATACTACAAACACTTATAGATGGTCCTCTATACATAGCCAGTAGAATCTATGATAAACCTACTAATGAGATATTAATATATCCTGCTTGTGGTGAAAATGTGATCACAAAAGAATTTATAGTATTACATGATCTACATCAAGATAAATATAATCCACCAACTACATGGATTAAAACACATCATGGTTTTGCATGCCCTACGATTGGATTGATTTTACTACCTTTACAAATAGGACATAAGATGTTGGAGGTAATGTTTTCTATTATTCCACAATCCAACCAGTTTAGTTTGTGGCTAGGTCTTCCTTGGCGTTGCTCAATGAAAGCGGTCCCATTAGTCATTCACAAGTGCTTAAAGTTTCCACATGGCAATGGGGTATTCGTCATACACCATAGTAGCTTTAATCCTTTATCTTCCAAATGTAACTTTTCATTAGAATCCTTTTGGCTTGAACCCATGGAACCTATCACTCCTCGTAAGGACTTCTTTTACATTGCTTATCAAAAGTTTAAATCCAAAAAGATTGTTGAATTATCTCTTCGTAACACATCTCCATCCACCTCTACTCATCCTATCATTGATGAAACCATTATTACACCTTAATCTGATATTGAACAAACTCCTCCTAATACTTCCCAACCATTGTCTAAATGACCATGGGAACAAGAAATAACTCATGCCTCACTTCCTCATACCAAACAAATATTTAAAGTGAAAGAGAAAGTGGTTGATCCTTCCTCTTCAGTTTCTCCTACTCTTCCCCTTTTAGAAGTAGAATAACCTATGATGACTCAATCCGCTCTTACACCTCAACAACTCCAAAAAAAAATTAAGTGGAACTATGCTACTCACAAACGTCAGCATCATCGTCATCTCCTTGCTCATACAGAAACCAATCATGACAATCAATCTTCACCCTTGACAGAAGGACTAGATGACCATCCTCCCTATCTTGATCGACCACATGAAATTTCAACCCAACAATTACAATAAAATTAGCCCATCCAACCCACACTCTTGATACATCCATCCATAGAAATCACCCTTCATCCTCCCATCATTATTAATCTTGATGATAACAATGAAGATGTGACAATTGCTAAAATAGATGAAATAATAAACGACTTGAACTCTTTATTTTCATCTACAATGAGATTAAATGATAAATCCTCTCCACCAAGTGAAGAACCTGGTACAACTCCTAGTTCAACACTTGTGATTCCTCCTTTAAACAGTTGATCACCTTCACATTCCACTAAACATGATTGGGAGCCAAATGAATTGATGGATGATTTGTATTTTCCTACTTAGTCTTTTCTTCATATTCCTTTTTCTTTTTCTTTTCATGTGTGTCTCTTGTTCCCTCGTATCATGTGTTTTATGTCTCCTTCTCTTTGTACACTTCTTCTATGTGTATCTCTATTCTTCTTGTCATGTCTTTTTCTTTTCGCTTTTATTTTATGTTTTCCTTTTGGGGATGACACAAAGTGTAGAGACACCCTATGTCTCTTCCATGTTGACCCAAACGGTCCTTGTCTTTTTCACTTTTTTTTGTGTTTTCCTTTTGGGGATGATGCAAAGCATTAAGATGCCCTATGTCTCTTCCATGTTGACCCAAACGGTCCTTGTCTCTTTTTTTCTTTTGTTTTGTGTTTTCCTTTTGGTGATGATGCAAAGAATTGAGACCAAAATGTCTCCTTCATGTTCACACAAAATATTTTTCACTTTTTTTTGTCTTTTTTGCTTGTGTTTTCCTTTTGGGGAGGATACAAAGCATTGAGACCACAATGTATCTTCCATGTTGACTCAAAACAAACTTTTTTTTTCCTTTTCTTTCACTCTCTTTGTGTCATTCTTCTAGTTCTATGTGTATTTGGGGAATGATGATAGTTATGATCTCTTTCATAAAAAACATTGCAACAACGAGCATACTGACCCCAAATCCATAGATCCCTTATGGGGGGAAACTCCCTTCTTTTCTTTCTTTTCTGGGGTGAAACTCCCTTCTTTCCTTTCTTTTCTCCTTCATCTTGACATGATGTATCTTAACTTTGGAACATATCACTTGGCATAGAGCTTTTTGAGTTAGCTCTCATGTCTTTCTTTCTACCTCTTCTCTACTTTCAAGTAATTTCTCATAGAACGATGTGTAGCAATTCCTTTAAAGTGGGGGCATACATTACCATTATTTCATTTGTATTCTTGGCAAATCCTTGGCATTTACATGATGGGTTTGTCACTTTGTGGATGACATTGGCTATGATGTCCTTCATAAGTGTGATATTTCTCAGCATATTGCATTCCTCTTGGTGGTTTGATGTGACACACTGCATCCCCTAAGTTGTGAGTATACTATTCTTTGATTGGTCCTCCTTTGGATACATTAGACACAATGTTCCCTAAGTGACTGACCTTGCATAAATTGAACAAGACTCCTTTGAACATATTACACATGATATTCTCATTCATGCACCTTTCATAACACAACTTGCATGCATATGGAGTTATCTTATTTGTTTGGCCACCTTGCATAGCACAACTTGCATGCCTGTGGTGCCATCCTATTTTGCTTATCTTATAAAACTTAAACCAACATTTATATTTTATTTGGCTTTGTGGTGCCTTGTTAAAGTTATCAAATTCTTATAGCTTTGGCATGGTTGAGCAAGAATCCCAACTAGTAGCATGACTTTTTCCCATAGCCACCTTTTTGCATGTTTGTGAGTCCATACCAATTAGCATATGTATCTTAATTTTTGGGCTTTCTCACCCCACAAACAACTAGTTTCGTGGCCCCAAAGTGAGTACACATTTTCTTTTTCAAAAAATCAGCCTAGATCTCTTTTCACAACTAGTTGGATTGATGATCAAAGCTTCACTCAATTCCTCTCAACACTTGTCTGTTCCTTTGTCCTTATGTTTAGTCTATCATGGAATCTTCATCCTAGGGCTTGATCATCCTCCTTGTTTGTTGTATTCCATCTTGCTAGCATAAGTGCATTTGAACCCTCTTCTCTTTGATGTTCATGGCTACTTTAGTGTGAGGAAGAAAGTTTCTCTCACTAAAGTGGGGGCTAAATGTACCATCAAAAAATGGACCCTTACACTGGTACATTTTGACCCACTTTTTGACAATCAATCATTGAAAAATGGGTAAAAATGTACCAGTGTTACCATTTTCATGGTCTTTTAGGTCTTGCTTCATAGTGTTGGAACTATGTTGCTTTAATTTTATGATGTATCTTGGCTTGAACATGCTTATTTTGGTGTTGAAATTCAAAGAATGATGTCTTGTGAAGGTGTTGTTAAATGTTGTAAGACATTTCTACATTCTTCTAGACTCTATTTAATGCAATCCACCTTAAAACCACCTTTTCAGTCATCAAAAATTCCTATTTTGAAGTGTTGTAAAGTCTTGTAACAAGATTTCATGCTTTTCTAGGCACATTTTCACTATTTACACCTTTCTCATGCTTTATTTTGTCTCTTTATGCCCTCATATGCTTATATTAAGTCTGTTTTTGAGTCCTATCTTGACAAACAACATTAAACATAACATTTTCCACAACACTTTGTTTTGGTTCTCAGGTGGGACTCATTCACCAAGGGTGACGAATGAGTTCCCCTTAGCCCTAAATTTAAAATATTTCAAAATTTCTTTTAGAATTTTACTCAAATTCACTTCATGTCAGCCTGTGATGAGGTATAAATGGACACTAAGGCACAATATTTGTATAAATATGTGATTTTAACCTCATTTTACATCTCCTACAAAAACTATTCATTCAAGCATTCAATCTCCTACAATCTCCTAATTCAATCAAGCATATGTTGAAGCACTCAAGCATTTTGCATCTTCAATTCAAGCACTTTCAAGCACTTTGGAGCAACCATTGACATCACTTCAGATTTTCATATTCAAGGATTTGGTAAGTTTTTAATACTTGCATGTTATTCATTTATCATTTCCTTTACATTTCATTCATTTCTATTGGGTCTAATTACCAATGTGGGGTTTGACCAAGGAAAACCCCTATTCACTAACCCTCCAACCTTTTTCCCCTTTGTGCATTTGTATTTGCAGCTTTTTTTGGATATTTAATAGGTTTAAAGGTGTCAAAAAGTGGAATTCAAGTCAACTCATCATCTTGTCAAGCATTTTGAGCATTTACAACCCATTTTCTCCAGAGTTGACCCTGACAACCTAATATTTAGACATTACCAGATTTGTAGTAGCAGTGTTGTGTCCAGATTTTCCAAAAATCTTGGGGAGGATTGATTCACCACCCTTTGCGAATGAGTCCCACCTAAAATTTGAAAATTTGTATTTATTCAGAAATCAACTCTCGGTTGTCAAAAATTAGTTCACAACACTTTCAATAGGAGGACTGATTCGCCACCCTTGGCGAATGAGTCCCACTATGAAAAATTAAAAAAAAATCATCACCATTCCAAACATTCTAGAAAGCTCACACAACTTCCAGGTGCACTCAGATTTGACCCTGTACCTTTTGTTATGCATATTT
This sequence comes from Sequoia sempervirens, assembly GCA_007258455.2. NCBI lineage: Eukaryota > Viridiplantae > Streptophyta > Pinopsida > Cupressales > Cupressaceae > Sequoia > Sequoia sempervirens. Next base: position 353,309,090 of record VDFB02086081.1, on the reverse strand, counting down.
CTTTCTATTTCTTCATCTTTCATAGTTGTTTGCATATCATAGTGTGTTTTCAATCATAACTTAAATTACACTTTTGCATTCATTTTAGATCATTTTAATAGGTCAATTGCATTTATTTTAGTTCATTTACATCATATTACATTGCATACATCCTAATTTGAATTTGCATAAGCATTTTAGAACCCAAATCTCTCTCTTTCTAGGTGGAAAATCTTAGGAAGGGAGCTAAGCATTTCAGGTTCCTAAAATCTGTCACACATAGCAACTAACATAGTAACCTCCTATTTTTTTGACAATTTTTGTTGCTTTCCTTTATTGTAAGCTAACAAAGGAAACACTCTTTGCTCTTTCCCAAATTTCCCCTACTTTTCCTCTGTGGTTTTCCTTTCATGTGATTGTTTTTATCCTTGTAAAATATGCATATTTTCAATGTTAATAATTAGAAATTTTGCATTCATTTTTGCTCTAAAATTTTATGTTCTACAAGTTTTGTTCTTTCTTTTCTAGCTAGATCAATTGTTTTGTGCAAGTTTATTAAAAATTTGACACAAGGTGTCTCTCTCATGATTCTATGCTTCAAATATAAAGAATCCCTATCCATATATATCCAACATACATATCCATGTCAACACACTCCACAATTTCTAACAAGAAAGGAAAAGTGTGTTTCTCAACTTACTTCACACCAACAAATTACTGCACTTAACCAAACCTGTATGTGCAAATTCAAATTAATACATGATCCCTCTTTTCCACACATGAAAAGGGTATGTGCAGGATCATGATGGGCCAAAAAGTGGCAATATGATGGGTATGTGGCTCACAAATTTATCTTTACCCAAAATTGATAAAATGAAAAGGGTTTTTAAAGGATATTCTAAGCTTTCTACCAATATAAATTATTCTTTACTTTGAATTTAATAAGTAATTATTATTCATTTTCTATACAAATTACGACTAAAGTCCTGATTGATAGGCTGATTTTTAAACATCTATACCTTTCAAATGGTATCACATTTTTTGAATCCAAAACATGTGTCACATTCTATGATTCACATACTATAGGATTAAAAAAAGAAAAGTCAAGTTTCATGAAGTTTTGACCAAGTTAAGGTGGTCAAACATATGAGTTTTTTATATTTTCTAAAATTTGTAATAAAAAATTCATAACTAATTATTTACTTGGAAAAAAATTACAAAAAATATGCATCACATTGGGAAATAAGTCTTCTACTTATAGCTAAACTATTATAAAATACTATTATCATTTTATTGTGGTTAGGGTGGCTAGACAAACGCCTACTTCTTATTTTTTCCCTGAAATTTAAGTACTACTGCATTGAAATTTCAAATTTTCACCAAATAGATTTTTTTCTTTTTAAAAAACCCTAGTAGTTTAGAAACTACATTTAATTTGCTACAAATTCTAAATTCTTACATGTTTTTGAAATAATATAGATAACTTATTCAAATTTTTACATCAAATTACCTAACTCTGATTTTTCTAAATTTTTTGCCACTTAAGGGCCTATTTTTTCCATGATGATCCTGCACAATACCAAAACCTTAACATTTTTCTCTCTCCATCAATAAATTTGTAGCCAGTTCTTTGTTTTTGCTACAACTGACTATTATTACTGTTGTTTTTATTGCTATTTTTGTGAATGATCATCTAGCTTTCAAATGTAGGCTCTATTATCCTTAATGGTGATCCACTAGAATTCAAGGCTTTTAGTTCCCTGTGAACATTAGTGGGTTTGGGTTTAAATCCTCAAGAGGGAGAGTTTTGGGAGCCTTCGGCTTTGGCTTTGACTTTTGGAGATGTTTGAGGTTTTTAAAGTTTTTTGTAACGATAATTGGAGAAGGGCAGGTAACACATCACTAGACGCTTCCTTCTAGATCTTCTTCCAAAGGTGCATTTTCAACCCGCAACTTGTGAATTTTTTTTTTCATTTGTTGATAATGATGTTTTTGTAGCTTTTGTCTTCTTTCATCTCTTGATGTATCTCTATTTGGCCATTGCAATCATTGTCAATTTCCAGTAATTAAATTTACCTTCAGTTGTTTGAAATAATTCGCTAGATGGAGTGGATGCCTCTCTAGTCCTCTTCATGTTTTATTTTTTTTGTTGATCCTAAAATATTTCTTAAAATATGATTTCCTCCACTAAGGTTATTACATTTTCAATGTTTAGTGTCATGATTATTTTGATCTCTTTCACGGGACCTCCTCCTTTGTGCCCTTCAATAGTGATCCAACTTTCATGCCTAGGAGAGGAGGTGAAGCATCTTCTAGGGTAAGTTTTTATCAAGAGAAAAATGAGGTCTCTATGCCTAGAGGTTGTTGGGGGTGGAAGTTATATGACTGAGATTATGAAAAACTCTCCAGTTTACTAATCATAAGCACAATGTCTTCTTGTATTTTTGAATTTCTTTAATGCATACCAAAACTACATAGTACATAGGCCTGCACAAGCATTTAATTAATATTTAATACTATATAATTAATATTTAATCAATGTTCAAGTGTTAGATGTAATCAATTCAAAATGTTGTATCATTGATCTATTTTGAATATTATATATTATATCATTTATATATTTATATTATATTGTATTATATTGTATTATTTATATTATATTATATTATTGATCTTATATTATATTTTTTATATTTATAAATTTTTATTTATTTTTATTATATATATTTTTTCTTTTTCTTTTTTTTGTTATCCACATGGGTATCCTCAGTGACTCTAGCCCACCAAGTTCCCTTTATGGGGCAATTTTGGAGGTGAGATTAGTCCCCTAAGGCCACGCGGTAACTAGCACACACCCCAAGTGTGCGTGGTGGGGTAAGTCACAGGTCAGGGAGTCAAACCTAAGACCTCGGAGAGAAAACCCAAGACTTAGACCAACTCTGCTAACCCACAGGGATTTATTATTTATATATGATTTTTATCATTTATATTTATTATTTATTTAATTATTTATATTATTATATTATATTATATTAGTATTTAGTTATATTATATTGTTTATAATTATGCTTAGGGTTAGACTTAGGGTTAGAACTAGAGTTGGACTTAGAATTACAATTAGAAATAGGGTTAGGGTAGAATTAGAATAAGGGATAAAATTTGAATTAAATTTTGAATTAGGTCTAGAATAAGGTTTACAATTACGGCTAGAAAAATTTAAACAATTCTCTCCTTAATCACACTTTAAAAGTTGTCTCAATGTTAGGGTTAAAATGAGAGTTAGTTTTAAGGTTAGATTTAGAATTAGAATTACAGTTAGGGTTGGTGTTTGATGAGCACATATATGATTATACTAAGAGGGGGGTGAATCAGTGTAATAAAATCTTTTACTTTTTCAAAATACCAACCACAATAATAACAATTGCACAATATCATTCAAATAAGATCTAATAATTATGTAACACAAGAACACATGATTCACATAGAAATCCTTGTGAGGAAAACCATAGAAAAATATTATTTTTATATAAATCTCTTTTACAATATTTGTAGGAACCAACCTATAGGAGACATCAATACCCTCTTATACATTTTGTGAGCACCAACCCATTGGAGACACCAATCCCCACTTTTTAGAATTTGTAGGAACCAAAACATTAGAGACACTAATCCCCACAACTGAGTACAACTAAGAAAGAGATACCAATCTCTTTTATATGAGGCATCAACCTTGTCAATATGGGGCACCAACCTCTCCAAAATGAGGCACAAACTTCTTCAATAGAACCCTGTCTTGGGTATGTGCAGGATCATCATGGAAAAAATAGGCCCTTAAGTGGCAAAAAAATTAGAAAAATCAGAGGTAGGAAACTTGACATAAAAATTTGAATAAGTTATCTATATTATTTCAAAAATATGTAAAAATAGAATCTATAGCAAATTGAATGTAGTTTCTAAAATACTAGGTTTGTTTAAAAAAAAAATCTATTTGGTGAAATTTTGAAATTTCAATGTAGTGGTACTTAAATTGCAGGGAAAAAATAAGTAGGTGTCTGTTTGACCACCCTAACCACAATAAAATGATAATATTATTTTATAAGATTTTACATACAAGTAGAGGACTCATGCCCTGATGTGATGCATATTTTTTTGTAATTTTTTTCCAAGTTAATAATTATTTATGAATTTTTTATTACAAATTTTAAAAAAATATAAAAACCCATATGTCTGACCACCTTAAGTTGGTCAAAACTTCACAAAATTCATTTTTTCTTTTTTTAATCCTATAGTATGTGAAGCATAGAATGTGACACATTTTTTGGATTCAAAAAATGTGATACCATTTGAAAGCTATAGATTGTTTTCAATTGGCCTATTAATTAGGAGTTTAGTCGTAATTTGAATAGAAAATGAATAATAATTACTTATTAAATTCAAAGTAAAGAATAATTTATATTGGTGGAAAGCTGAGAATCTCCTTTAAAAACCCTTTTCATTTCATCAATTTTGGGTAAAAAAATAGTCATCAGCCACATACCCAGCATATTTCCACTTTTTGGCCCACCATGATCTTGCACATACCCTCTTCTTGAGAATATATTTTTTTACAAATAGCCTTTAATAATGTCCTTTTGTATTCTCCTCAAAATCTTCACATAAATTTGCATATATTATTTTTCTTAAATATTCATGTTCTTGAATGATATATTTTTGTGTCTCACACACTTCCCTGCATGATATTACATTTATTCCATAGTTCTCACACATTTCTTATTCCCTTTTATATCTTCATATTTCTATAAAGAGATGCATCCTTTCAAAGATAATGACCCTTCAAATAGTCATTACTCCTCTTAAATAATAAGCGTTTCCTTTTCATACTTGATCATTTCCTTTTCAAACATATCCATAATAATATATATTTTTATCCTTCACACGCTTTTCTCTTAACTAATAGATCTTCCTTTCTAATCCACACACATCTATTTATACTTTTACATCTGAATGAAGAGTTGCATCTCTTTGAAAAGAGGCAACTCTTTAAAAGGATGTATCTTTTTGTTAAGACTAATTATTTCCTTTCAACACTTTTTTTTCCTCTTTAAATTTACCCTTAATGGTTTCCTTTGAATGATATTTTATTATTTTCTTCCTTCAAATCTATTTGTTCTTGTATAATGTAACTTCTTTTTCTCCACAATTCTCTCTTTTTATATATTCTTGCCTCTATGAAGGGGGGCATATCTTTAAAAAAAGGACACAAACTTATAAACCTTTGAAAAAAAATCACACCTCTTCACAAAATGATGTATTCTTAATGAGTGTGGGTATGTGTAGGATCATCATGGAAAAAATAGGCCCTTCTGGCAAAAAAATTAGAAAAATCAGAGTTAGGAAACTTGATTAAAAATTTGAATAAGTTATCTATATTATTTCAAAAATATGTAAGAATAGAATCTATAGAAAATTCAATGTAGTTTCTAAACTACTAGGTTTGTTTAAATTTTTTTATCAATTTGGTGAAAATTTGAAATTTCAATGCAGTAGTACTTAAATTTTAGGGAAAAAATAAGTAGGTGTCTGTCTAACCACCCTAACCATAATAAAATGATAATATTTTTTTATAATATTTTACATATAAGTAGAGGACTCATGTCGATGATGCATATTTTTTGTAATTTTTTTCCAAGTAAATAATTAATTATGAATTTTTTATCACAACTTTTAAAAAGTATGAAAAGCTCATATGTCTGACCTCCTTAAGTTGGTCAAAACTTAATGAAATTCAATTTTTCTTTTTTAATCCTATAGTATGCAAAGCATAGAATGTGACACATGTTTTGGATTCAAAAAATGTGACACTGTTTGAAAGCTATAGATTTTTTTCAATAAGTCTATCAGTTAGGACTTTAGTCATAATTTGAATATAAAATGAATAATAATTACTTATTAATTCAAAGTAAAGAATAATTTATATTGGTGGAAATCTAAAAATCTCCTATAAAAACCCTTTTCGTTTCATCAATTTTGGGTTAAAAAAAGTCGTTAGCCACATACCCATCATATTGCAACTTTTTGGCCCATCATGATCCTACACATACCCGTGTGTTCCCCATCACCTCCAAGATATTTTCTATTATGCTCTTCTAATATTTTTCCTTTAACACCACTGACAATAATCTTGTTCATTTGCTTTTACATCAATAACAATATTCTAAAAATATATTTCATACTCCTTTGACACTAATGACAATATTTTAACAATATATTTCATACTCCTTTGACATCAATGACAATTAATTACAATAGTGTTAGGGTTATTTTTTAGGTTTATAATTATGGTTAAGATTAGACATAGGATTATACTTACAATTAGGGTTATGATTAAGTTCAAAATTAGGGTTATAAGTAGGGTTATGGTTATGCTTGTAATAGAATTAGGTTTAGGGTTACAATTTGAATTAGGATTATAATTAAACTTATGGTTACCATTATAATCAAAGTTACAATTAGGGTTAGAATTAGAGTTAGGGTTATAGTTAGAATTAAGAATATATCAAGGGTTAGGATTAGGGTTAGGATTAGGGCTAGCGTTAGGATTAAAATTAGGGTTGAGGTTAGGATAAGACAAAATTAAATAAAAATTTAGCTTCAAATAAGTTTGAAGTAAATAATAAATTTATATTATTTAAAAAGATTTCATTCATTAATTTTTTCATTTATTTAAGATTTATCTTATTTATTTTAAAATTATATAACAATTATTTTACTCTATATACTACAGTTATTTTGATTTGAGCATACTCGATTTCAACTATGGTAGTCATAGCTACACTTAGTACAAATCAAACTTGGGGTCAAGATCAAACCTAACAACTACAAACCAACTATCAAGTAAAATTTGTATAGATTAAACTTGCAAGACTCTATTGATATCAAATTATTACTAGCTTACCTCTAATTCATTATATCATGTGCCAACTCATCTATCAACTAGATAATGTATCATTTACCTCCCTATGCATCAACAACAAATAATTTTATTGCAATTTTGTACCATAGAAAAATGGACCCTTGTCATTTTCATGGCCTTTTAGGTCTTGTTTCACGGTACTTGATATGTTCTACTTTCATTTTATGTTGCAAAATGGCTTGAACATGCATATTTAGGTACTAAAATTCAAATAATGATGTCTTGTGAAGGTGTTGTGAAGTGTTGTAAGACATTTCTAAATTCTTCTAGACTCTTTTCATTACAATTCACCTAAAAATCACCTTTTTATACATCATCAAGTCCTATTTTGAAGTTTTGTAAAGTCTTGTAACAAGATTTCACACTTTCCTAGGCACAACTTCACTATTTATCTCTTCTTATGACTTAATTGACCCCTTTATGCTCTCATATGGTTTAATTAAGTGTATTTTTGGATATTATCCTGAAAAATAACATTAAATGAAACTTAATTTATGACACTTGTTTTTAGGTCCTAGGTGGGACCCATTCGTCATGGGTGGCGAATGAGTCCCCCTTGGCCCCAAATTCAAAATATTTTAAATTTCTTTTTAGGATTTTATTAAAAGTCACTTGATTTCAGCCTGTGATGAGGTATGAATGGTTAACTATGACACAAGATTGTATAAATAGGCATTTTTCACCTCATTCTACATCTCCTACAATCTCATTCATTCAAGCAATCTCATACAAGCATTCAAGCATCTTACAACATCAATTCAAGCAACATTAAAAGTACTTTGATGCATCCATTGACATTACTTCAGACTTGCATTATCAAGGGTTTGGTGAGTTAATAGCATTTGCATGTTGTTATTTTATCTTTCCTTTACATTTCATTATTCTATTAAGGGTTTGATTACTAGAAGTGGGGTTTGAAAAAGGTAAACCCCTATTTGCTAACCCTCAACCATTTTTCCCTCTTGCATGTGTGTTTGCAGACTTAGGTATGTAGATTTATCAAGCATTTATGTTTTGAAAAGTGGAAAGAAAAGTAAACTAGGTGTTTCAAGTCAACTAAAGTATTAGCATTCAATTAGAACATTGCTTTGTTATTGCATTAGAGAAAAATTCATTTACACTTCATTTTTGAATTGCATCTCATTAAACAAACCAAAAAATATGCATTTTTCATCTATACTTGCATTCTGTAAAGCATTTAAATCATCTTATAAATTATGAAAAACACAAAACAATTGCATATTGGGACTCATTCGCCACCCTGGGCGAATCAGTCCCTCTATACTTTTTAGATAGTATTTCTGGCATTTTTCTGGCATTTTCCTCTAGTTCTATTTTCTACAGTTTGTTCTCTATTACAATTAGTAGTCCTTTTGTTATTTTCATTTAGAGATCTTATATTACCTTGCATTTGACTTCAACCCCTCCATTGTGGTACTTGTATGAGTTTTTGGTGTCCCGTTGATAATAATTTAGTAAGAAGAAATTCTAGACTTATGGCTTCCCATGATAGCACTTTCATTGTGGACCTTGGGATCTCACAAACTACTAATCCTAGTATATACAATGGTGCATTAGGCATTGATCATACCACTTCCATGCCTTCACCCTTCCATCCAATGAATGTTTACACCCAAAAAAACTCCCTTCCCCAAGACAAGGTCATTAGTCTTCATGAAGAATTTGCACATTTACTACAAGACTTGACACTTGAAAACATTTCCCAAACTTCCATACCTACCATTGTTAATCTTCATTGTTTGATTGAAAGTGATGAAGAAAAATACTGAGATTTATAATAAACATTCCTCTTCCAATACCCAATCTGCAAACATTCTTGTAAGTGAAGGAGGACCTTCAATTCCTCCCCCTTCAACCATAACATTTATACCAACTTATACCAATCTTCATGTCACTATAACTATGCAACATGTTAGTTCTATTGCTCCTTTCTTTGCAATTCCACCTAGAATTCCTACCTCTCTTGTGGCATCACAAGTCCCTTCCACCACCTTCACACCCCTTAGTATTTCTTTCACTTCACCTAAAATCCCTTACACTCCATCACCATTTTCTCTCCCATTGCAATCTACATGTACCCCGATCCCGTCATTACACAACTTCTTACTACCATTTCTTCCATGCAACATCAAGTTTCCAACATTATTCAACGTCAATCCACTTCACCCACATATCATGTCCATAGTAACTCCTTATCCTTAGAAATATTATGTACCCTAATGCCACAAGGGATAAAAATGCCTCAATTTGAGAAATATGGAGGAAGAGGAGACCCTATCAATCATGTTAATACTTACACAACCTTGTGTAGTGATTTTGTCCTTGATGAGCGACTTTTAGCTAGGATTTTTCCAAGAACCTTGAAAGATACTGCATTAGAGTGGTTTTCCAACTTTCCTAATCATTCCATCCATTCCTTCAATGAACTTGTGGATGATTTCATAAGTAACTTCCAAGTTCACATGACACCTAAGAAAACAATGGCTGACATCATGGGATGTAGACAAAACACAGATGAAAAAGTCATAGATTTTATTTCCCATTACCAATCCTTATATGCCAAAATCAATGTCAAGATTCTTGATGCACATTTGCAAAAGATTTTTATCAAAAACTTGCACACACATCTTCAATATAAGCTAACTATGATTAAATTCCCTTTGTTTATGCATTTATGCAAAACCTTGTGTGAATATCTTAACTTGATTTCAAGTCATGATTCAAAATCCACTTCTCACCAAGCTAACAAACCTAAACACATCAATAAAAACAACAATAACAATCAAAACTTTGTAAACCAAATAGAGGCTTTTTACACTTTAATGTTCTTGCTCAACAACAACCACAACAAACCCAACAAAATCAAAATCAAGTGGCAGTTGTTAAGGTAGCAGTGCCTTATCATTATGGGGACCCCAATAGATAATTCACTCCCCTACCCAACACCCTCCATAACACAATGAACAAATTAATTCAAAAATGCATGCTTACTTTGCCACCCGTTTGACCACTTGATCCAAATCAGCCCTTACCACCTACATTCAAACTTAATGCTTATTGGAATTTTCATCGCCAAAATAGACATGACACTGAACATTGCAAGGGTCTAAAACATTTAGTTCAAGACCTCATTGATTTAGGAAATTTAACCATTATGGGTGTTAATGATAAAGGAAATAAGTTTGTTGCACCCCCTAACTAGAATTTACAAATCTTCACCGATCCTATGCCTGAACACACTACTCTATTTTTCAAGGCTAGTGAACCTTCAAATCCTGATGTAATGAATATTGATACAAATCATGAACAACATAGTAAAACTCCAACTATTACCCAAAATCATCCTATGGATATACTCATGGGTGTGATAAACATTATCCCTCGAAAGGGCCAAACCACTAAATCTCTTGATATCACTTTTTCTACTAAAGAAATATTACAAAAAAATCCTCATGGTCCTCTCTACATAGCTAGCATAATCTATGATAAGCCCACTAATGGGATATTAATAGATCCCACTTGTGGTGAGAACATGGTCACAAAAGAGTTTCTTGTATTACATGAACTATATCAAGATGATTATAATAAACTGACAGCATGGATCAAGACACCTACTAGTTTTGCATGCCCTACAATCGGATCGATCACACTCCCTTTACAAATAGGACCTAGAACTTTGGAGGTAACATTTTCAATTATTCCATAATCTAACCTATTTTGTTTGTGGCTAGGCCACCCTTGGCTTCACTCAATGAAAGCAGTCTCACCAGTTGTTCCCAAGTGTTTGAAGTTTCCACATGGAAATGAGGTATTCACCATACACCATAGTGGCTTTAATCCTTTATCTTCCAAAGGTAATTTCTCATTAGAAACCTTTTGGCCTGAACCAATGGAACCCATCACTCCTAGAAAGGACTTCTTTTTCATAGCATATCAAAAGTTCAAAGCCAAGAAAATAACTAAATTATCTCTTCGTGGCATGTCCCCATCCACTTCTGCACCTCCCATCATAGATGAAACCATGCTTCAAACAAAATTATACATTGAGAAATCCATACAACCTTCTGAACAACCACCCTTAGACATTTCTCTACCATCATCCAAACGACCAAGAGAAATTGAACCTAATCCTATCATACCTCCTTGTGTTAAACAAGTATACAAAGAAAAAGAGAAAGTGGTTGATCCGTCTTCTTTGGCTTCTTTTGTTCTACCTTCTTTGGAAGTAGATGAATGCATGTTGACTCAATCCACTCTTACACGTCAACAACTCCAAAACTGCATTAATTGAAATCATGCTGCTAGGGAACATCGATGTCATCGTCATCTCCTTGCTCATCAATCTAGCATAAAAGAAAAAAATTAAATCCACCTCAACCATTGATAGAAGCAATAGATGACCACCCTACCTATCTTGACTCACCACCAGATAATGTAAACCACCCTTTAAAACAACTTGAAAAAATCCAATATCCAACACTTTTGATACATCCATCTTTAGAAATCAACCTTCATCCTCCCATTGTCATTAATCTTGATGATAATGATGATGTGGAGATTAACAAAATTGATGAAGAAATACACAATAATTTAAACTCTTTATTCTCATCCACAATGAGCTTAAAAGATAAATCCTCTTCATCAAGTGAAGAACCTAGTACAACTCCTAGTTTGACACTTGTAATTCTTCCTTTGGACAGTGAACCACCCATGCATTACACTGACCATGATTGGGAGGCAGATGACTTGTTAGATGGTTGATTTCCATTCACCTTGTTGTACCTTTTAATATTTATTATATTTTTTTCTTTTATGTATGTATCATGCTCCCCCGTGATGTTTGTTTGATGTTCCCTCTCTTTATACACTTCTATTTGTATCTCTATTCTTCTAATTTTCATTCCTTGTCCTTTTCTTTTTTCTTTTTTTTGTTTTCCATGTGGAGAAGATGCAAAGAATAGAGATTCCCTATGTCTCTTCCATGTTGACCCAAAAGGTCCTTGTCTTTTTCACTTTTTCTTTTGTGTTTTCCATTCAGGGATGATGCAAAGCATAGAGATGCCCTATGTCTCTTCCATGTTGACCCAAATGGTCTTTATATTTTTCACTTTTTCTTTGCGTTTTCCTTTTGGGGATGATGCAAAACATTGAGAACAAAATGTATCCTTCATGTTTACCCAAAAAAAATTTCATTTGCTTTCTTTTCACTTTTTTTTCCCTTTTGGGGACGATGCAAAGCATCAAGACCAAAATGTCTCTTCCTTGTTGACTCAAAATGGACTTTATTTTTCCTTTGTTTTCACTCTCTTTGTGTCATTCCTCCAGTTCTATGTGTATTTGGGGAATGATGTCAGTTCTGAGCTCTTTCATAAGAACATTGCAGCAGCAAACATACTAACCCCAAATCCATAGATCCCTTATGTGTTTGGTGTGCTTTCTTTTCTGGGGGGCAACTCCCTTTCTTTTTTTTTTCATTTTCCTTGACATGACACAACCTAACTTTGAAATGTATGACTTGGCATAGGGATTTCCAAGTTAGCTCTTATGTCTTGTTTACTTTTTTCTTTTTATTTTTCTTCTCTACTTTCAAGTAATTTCTCACAAAACAATGTGTAGCAATTCCTTTAAAGTGGGGGCCATACATGACCATAATTCATCTGCATTCTTGGTTCCTAGTGAGGCCTTTTCATTTTTGTGATGTGTTTCTTACTTTTTGGATGACATTGGGTGTGATGTCTTTCATAACTATGATCTATCTTAGCATATTGCATTCCTCTTGGTGGTTTGATGTGATGCATTGCATCCCCTTAGTTATGAATATATTGTTCTTTGAGTGGTCCTCTCTTGGATACATTAGACACATTATTCCCTAAGTGACTGACCTTGCATAATCTTAACAAGACTCCTTTGAACATCCTTTACATTTTTTCATTTTTCCACCTTGCCTAACACAACTTCCATGACTATGGTACCTTTGTATTTTGATTCATAAGCATTTGTCTTTGTGGTTTCTTGTTAAAGTTATCAATGCCCATAACTTTAAGATGGTTGAGTGGGAAGCCCACCTAGTGGCATGGCATTTCCCCTAGCCACTTTTGTGTTTTGTGAGTGTATAGCAACTAGAATATCTATCTTACCTTTTTGGGCCTTCTCACCCCACAAACAACTAGTTATGTGGCCCCAGAGTGAGTATACATCCTCTTTTAGCTTGGATCTTATCCAAAGCTAGTTGGATTAGTGATTGAAGCTTCATTCAATTAATTTCAACACTTGTGTGTTCCTATGTTCTTATGTTTAGTTTTCCATGGGATCTTTGTCCTGGGGGCTTGATCATCCTTCTTGATTGTTGTATTCCATCTTACTAACATAAGTACATTTGAACCTTCCCCTCGATGTTCATGGCTAATTTAGTGTGAGTTTGAAGTAGGTTCATCCTCTCACTAAAGTGGGGGCTAAATATGTCATAGAAAAATGGCCCCTTGTCATTTTCATGTTCTTTTAAATCTTTTTTCACGGTATTTGATATGTTCTCCTTTGATTTTATGTTGCAGCATGGCTTGAACATGCATACTTAGGTACTAAAATTCAAATAATGATGTCTTGTGAAGGTTTTGTAAGAAATTTCTACATTCTTCTAGACTCTATTCATTACAATTAACCTAAAAATCACCTTTTTACACATCATCAAGTCCTATTTTGAAGTGTTGTAAAGTATTATAACAAGATTTCACACTTTCTTAGGAACAACTTCACTATTTATCTCTTCTTATGACTTAATTGACCCCTTTATGCTCTCATATGATTTAATTAAGTGTATTTTTGGATATTATCCTGAAAAATAATATTAAATGAAACTTAATTCCTAACACTTGTTTTTAGGTCCTAGGTGAGACCCATTCACCATAGGTGGCAAATGAGTCCCCCTTGGCCAATTCAAAATATTTTAAATTTCTTTTCAGGATTTTATTAAAAGTCACTTGATGTCAGCCTATGATGAGGTATGAATGGTTAACTATGACAAAAGATTGTATAAATAGGAAATTTTCACCTCATTTTACATCTCCTACAATCTCATTCATTCAAGCAATGTCATAGAAGCATTCAAGCATCTTACAACATCAATTCAAGCAAAATTAAAAGTACTTTGAAGCATCCATTGACATTACTTCAAACTTGCATTATCAAGGGTTTGGTGAGTTAATAGCATTTGCATGTTGTTAGTTTATCTTTCCTTTACATTTCATTATTCTATTAAGGGTTTGATTACTACAAGTGGGGTTTGACCAAGGCAAACCCCTATTTGTTAACCCTCAACAAGTTTTTCCTCTTGCATGTGTGTTTTCAAACTTTGGTATACAAATTTATCAAGAATTTATGTGTTGAAAAGTGGAAAGTAAACTTAACTAAATTGTATTTCAAGCTTGAAGAGAGTTTTATGTCTGTTTCTCGCAGAACTGATTTTGACAACCCAACAAGCAGACATTTCTAGATCTGGTGTTGTAGAGTTTTCTTTTGATTTTCTAGAATTTGGGAGAGGAATGATTCACCATCAGTGGTGAATGAGTCCCACCTTAGGAATTAAAATATTAGTTTTTTCAGATTATGGATCCTGACTTTGTGAAACCAGTTTTTGACACTATTTTACCAAGAGGACTAATTTGCCACCCTAGGCGAATGAGTCCCACTATGAAAAATCAGTAATATTCATCATCATTCAGAACACTCCAGAATAATGACATTTCATTCAAGTGCACTCAGATTCATCCCTGTACTTTCTATTTTGCATTATTCCTTCATTTACATAGTTGTTTGCATATCATAATGTGTTTTTTTTTTTTAGACTGCAGGAATTGGGTAGCACGACCCCCTATAAACTGCAGTGCGCCTGGTAAACTTTTTAACGTGACCGGCAGCACTGGCGCGACATGCCCTTCGGTACCACGGGACGAGGGAGACTAGAACTCGTGACCAGCAGAGCCACAACGAAATTACTTAGCCAACCGAGCTAGGGCCCCCACCCATATCATAATGTGTTTTCAAACATAGCTTAAATTGCACTTTTGTATTCATTGTCATCCATCTAGATTAGTCAATTGCATTTATTTTAATTCATTTAGGTTAGAAAAAATAGCACATAACATTAATTGAATGAACCCCATGCATTTTTGGGTCTTATCTCTCTCCTTTTAAGCGAAAAACCCTAGAAGAGCTAGAGTTGTCTATAGTGACCCAAAAATCTACGGTTCAAATTCTACAAAGGAAAATACTCACCACTATGTGGCACTTGTTACTATCATTACTACATTCTTATAAGGGAAAGTATTCACCGCTATGTGGCATTTATTTTCTACTAGCTTTGGAATCATCTGAAGTACAATGGGAGGTCTTTTTATTTTCCAATAACTTGCACCACAGGGGGGTTTATAAAATTTGTAGTCAAAGAAAATTTCTTTTTGTTATCATCATAGTGGTGAAGTTTTCTTGTCAATATTATGTTTTTTATTTATGTTTAACCTCAAAAATTAGTGTTAGTTGCCCAATTTTTGATGAAGCATAACTCTCACCCTATTTGTCAAAATTTGACAAAAAATCAAATTCATTAGACTTTTGCAAGCATTTTTATTATGAACCATGTAAAGCTCTATGTGAGTTACAAATGGATGATTTGGCATCCAAAATTAACAAAACCATGTAAAATATTATTTGTATATTTTTGAACAGTCAATATTTTAATATAATACAATTTTAGAGAGTTTTGTAAGGCATAATTCAAGTGCCTTGTTTTGTGTGCATAATGGATCTTAAAATCAATTTTTTAACTCCACATAATTTCTACACATGAAAAATGAAAGTACAACTTGTTCAATCTAAGGGATTATGGAAACTGGTGAATAGAAAACAAATATCTAGTTTATTTGAGATTATGAACAATTTACTTATTGAAACAAGCTAGATGAGGAAATGGATATATAATAGGTCTTGTTATTTTTTATAATTTTTCAATTTTACATTACTATTTGTATAACCCCTGAGAAAATGTTGGATAAGTTTAATGATCTCTTTGATAAATTTGATGAGTTCAAAATACTTCAACTAGATATTGAATTAAAAATATTGCCTCCTAATTCATTCCCTTGTATTGAAGATTTCTTGGTCTAGTTTAAGTCTTATCTTTCTTGACTTAAAGGGTTGTGGTAAAATAAAAATAGATAAAGAGTGTGTAATCTTGGTTTTTTCAAATCTAAAAGGTGATTATCATCTCTTTTCTTCATTCTTTTACAATGCAATGGATGCTCTTGGTTCAACATTTGTAATTCCTTCTTTTGAATAATTTTATGATAGACTCACAAGAGAACAATATAAGTTAATCTCTATGGATGATATCACCTCTTCCAAAATTCAAGTAGTAATTTTCAGATCATCTAAGGGAAAAGGGAAATTTTCTTCAAAAAAATATAAGGAAAAATCAACTTCAAGAAATGAGAAATCATCTAAGAAAAAGAAAAAAAGTAACACACAAGCCACATCCTCTTTACAAGAAAAAAAAATACTTACAAGTCTAAAATTAAAGTAGAGTACAATGTACTTTTATGGATGATAGAATCATGATATAAAAAATATACTTAAGGGTTGTATCTTTATGAAGAGGACAAGCAAAAACATAACATTGATATTCCCAAACCTAGAAAGAATCATGCACTTATAGCTAGAGTTTTGGATTCATCCACAACCAATTGGATTGTTGACTCAAGAGCCTCACATCACATGACTCACTCATAGGATGTTCTTGAATCTATTTGTGATATCACTAATCAAATTTTAGAGGGAAACTCTTCAAAAATTTCATTTTTTGTGTCAGGTACAATACTGTTGGTAGAGGGTAGCGTTGAGGATGTTCTTTATGTTCCTAAGATTTTAACTAATCTTCTTTTTAGTTTACCATTTTTTTTATACTAGTAATGTGAAGATCGTTGAGTTTACACAACTTGATGTAGTTATTTGAGAACTACACCATCCAAAGAGGATTATTGCTTTGAGCACATAAGATCATGAGTTTTGAATGTATATGTTTCACAGTTTTGATTCATCTTGTGGAGCATCACATATTTCCAATGCTAGCTTTTTAAGAAAACTTTGGAATGAGAGGTTTTGTTGGAGTATGATAACACTGAGAGGGGGGGTGAATGAGTGGTATGACAAATTTCAAATAACCTTGAATTAATCTTTTAAAACTTTGATCTTATAAAATGCAAGATCATAATAGTTCAACTATTAAGTGCAAAATCATGTATGTAAAGCTATCAAACTTGACTCATCACAAAGAGTATACATAGATCTTCAATTTGACTTAATCAATTTGCACCAATTTATGCTCATGTTATTTCAATGATAAAAAAATTCATTTATTGAATGTAAAATCATAACAATTAAATGTGAAATACTTGAGCAAACTCAAAGATAATCAGAAGAAGGCAATCAAACCATAACACAACTATTTTTCATGAGTGGAAAACTCTCATAGGAATTGAAAACCACTCAGTAAAATGCCTCACTGGCTTAATCAAAATTCCTCACTAGAAAAGCCTCACTATCTACAAAATGACTCACTAGCAACACAAAATGCCTTACTAGCTATAAAATGACTCACTGGCAACACAAAATGCCTCACTAGCAACATAAGCCTCACTAGCTATAAAATTCCTAACTAACAACACAAAATGCCTCACTAGCAACATAAGCCTCACTAGCTATAAAATTCCTAACTAACAACACAAAATGCCTCATTGGAAAAACATAGCCTCACTGGCCAAAGATCAAACTTGTCTCACTAACATGATCTTTTACAACATTTTCTAAATCATGAATAAACAAATTAAAGAGGGTTACTCTATTTCACTACATAACATTTCTACTTTCCATCTTAACACATTCATTGTCCTAAAGATTCATTAAATTAAAATCCTCAAAACTAAAATGTATTAGATTACAAACTTCATTGTTTTACATACATTTTTACAAAACAACATTTCAAAATAAACTCAACATGATATATCTATGAAAGCACTGAACCAATAATAGTAGCATATCTCTTTTTTCATAACAATTAAAAGTTCCCCAAATGTTGCCAGTTGTCATCATAAAAAACTAAAAGTATCATAACCATTTTTCTCACCTTGATGTCTTTGCTTTCATTACATTAAATAACTATTTGTGAAAGGTAGACTAGATATCAAACAACTTTTATCAAGTCAACATTAACATACAAAACACTTGTAACAACCCTTTACATATAGTTGACCTTGTGGAACGACAGAGTATGTAGACTATACAAAACCCATACCAAAATAACACATAGCCCTATGTTCTTCATTATACAAATAGCAAAGGGTTTGAGACATAATTTGTGTCCTAAGAAACAATAGAATATAACATGTAAAATGTTTATGGTGTGCCCTAGCAACAGGGTTATGAAGACACAAAACAATAAACCTAGATACAAAAGAGAAAGTGACTCTATATGACACCATAATGAACATGAAGTCTAAGGTCGATAGCACATACATAATGGAAATCAAAGGCTGATAATATTAAAAATGCTCAAGGACTTGATTAAATAACCTAAGTTACAAATTGAGCAATAATGCAAAGACCAACAAACTCTCAACTAATGTTTAGACAAATATGATGCAACTTAATCAATGAAGGTCAACTTATCTAGAGAAATTGAAACCACAAGTCTACTGCCTTAAACCCATCCTTTGCAACTACAATATCACCATTTCTCTGTACAACTTCTTCGATCCCTAACTCAACTTTGAACCATGACCTTGTGTGTTTGCAAAATAACAACACTTAGGGAAAAGTGTTGACAAAACCATTATGTTGGTATTTTCATTATAACTTCTCACATTTCAATATAACGCATATTATTATGTCAGTGTTCTCAATACCTTTTGTTCCATAGAAAATTGGAGCCTCTTGAGAAAGGGGATAATTTCACGCATGATTTGACCCACTTTTGAGTCCCTTAACATCAATTACCCTTCAAAATAGAATTTAAAGGCCCCTTAGACCCATTAATTTTGATCAAGAGGCCCGTTTTACCTAAGAAATCACATAAACACCAACAAATAGCATTTAATTGCATCATACCCTAACAACCCACCTTCAAACAATAGTAGTGGGACCCATTCACCACCTTAGGTGAATGAGTCCCCTCTAGTGGAACCCATTTGCCAAGGGTGGCGAATGAGTCCTCTTTGAGGGAAAATTCAAAATCAAGCAGAAATTGAATTCATTTAGCTTTAATTTTTGGTAAATGTCAGCCTCTTAGGTTTAATTAATGGGAAAATAAGGTGTTTTTACTTATAAATACTCATTATTATTAACTTTTCACAATCTTTTTAATCTTCTTATCATTTTTCAAGAGAAATTTCTAGAGTCAAGTCTTCTATCACAAGTTTTATGAACAAAGTTGAAGTTTTAGGGTAGGAAACTAGGGTTTTGTAGGTCTTGAAGCTCACTATTTTGATCAAGATTCAACATTACAAAGGGTTAATGATGGATACTTATGGTGAATCATGAAGAAATCTAGGGTGAAGAGGTGCAACTAGCCACTAAATCATGCCTAAAGACTTGGTTCCTATTGATTCCATCTTCCATTGTTACTCTATCTTCAAAATTAAGGTTTGCATCTTATTTGTTTTTCATTTACATGTCATTTCATCCCTTTTCTTCATGTGTTGTGAGATTTATAGGGTTGATATCTTGCATCATCTAAATCATTCTTGCATGTCTTATTCTAGATCAATAGAATAGGGTTTTTGTCATGATTCAGACTTTCCTAGGCTTTAACACATCTAAGGCTTGGGTTTATGCAAATTTTTCTCCATTCAAGGTTTAATTACCCAACTAGGGGTTTGACTAAGGAAAACCTCCCAGTAGAAAAACAATTTTAAAGTGTTTTACAAGAATTTTCTAAGAACTAAAATCTGGTTTCCGTTAGAAATTGTTGTACATGTGCCAAGGTGTTGAACAAAGTTTTGTAATTGTAGAAATAAGAAAGTGGAACAATTCACCATGCATGGTGAATGAGTCCCTCCTAAGGTGCAGATTTGAGTCAGATACATTTCCAGATCCCTGACTGTCAGAAAATAGGTTATGTGTAGAAAAGTCCAGATCTAGGACTGATTTTCCTAAGGTGGCAAATGAGTCTCAATCAACCCAAGTTCAAATTTCATCAATCTTCTAGATCATTTTCCAACCTTGTACATTTTACCAGGTGCAATCATTCTGAAAAATAGTCTTTTGTTTGGTCTGATTTGCATTTCTATTCATTCTTTCATACTTTTTGCATATCATAGTGTGTTTTCAAACATAGTGTAAATCTTAGTTTAGCATTCATTTTCATTCATTTAGATCAGTTAATTGCATTTAATTTACTCCATCTAGCTTAGATAACATTCCACAATACATAATTTGAATGAACCCTTAGCATTTTTGGCCTAACTCTCTCCTTTTAGGTGAAAACCCCTAGAAGTGTAAGAGAAGTCCTAAGAGCCAAAAATTGACGGTTCATTTTGGTGAACCTGACTTTTGAGCATAACATCACTCTTATTTACATTTATTTTTTCATATTAGGATCTCATTACTTCATCATTGTGCATTTTTTTGCATCTTTAGGTTTCTTAAACATTGTATTTGTAAAAGCATTCTTTAGACTTTATCATTACATTTCATTCAATCATTTTAAATCTATGCATTTTCATTCTATATTTGCATTGTACAGACTTGAAATCTTATAGAAAATACAAAAAAATCAGAAAAATATGAAAAATTTCATATCCTAGGACTCATTCACCACTTAGGGAAAATCAGTGCCTTTACAGTTTTAAATCAGATGTTTCAGATTTTCATTTCTTGCATTGCATATTTTCTATTTTTTGTCATTAGCATTCTATTACAGTTCAAATATTTATGTTTTCTTAGCATAAAGTTCACTTATTTCCATGGTATTTATGGATAGTCTTAGACTTTTGTAAGTTCCATTTTCAGTAATATTTCATAGTCCTTTTTTATCAGCTTACATTGAGGAAACTCTATCAAATATCCAAAACCAATTGCATAACACATCAAACAATCTAATTAAGCACATGATTCAAGTTTTAAATAACATCTCATCCAAGCCACTTAGTAGTGATGATGTTGATAAGTTAGATGAAGTCCTTCAAGGCTTCCTCTCACTCACTTCATCCTCTAATACTTGCAATGAGAAAACTAAACCCCTTAATAATAATGTTTCCCTCAAACCTTTTTCTTGTGATGAATTTTATTTGTTAGATGAAGCTCTCCAAGACTTCATCTCACATAGTCCATCCACTAAGGTTTGTGATGACAAACTCATAATATTGAATGTTACAACTTCTAATGTTTCTTTTGAACGTCTTGAACTAATTGATGACAATTTACCTCTCAAACCCTTTAGTAGTGATGATTGGAATTTGATAGATGAGTCTCTTCAAGACTTCATATCACCCACCTCATCCACTCTAGCTTGTTTTGATACCCCTAACATCAAGGACATTAATGTAATTCAACCTAGGCTTATCCTTTACCCACTCTCACATCTACTTCACCCCTCAAATCGACCCTGGTACACCCTTTACCCTCCTAATACCAATGTATCACAACAACCTAGTAATGATATTGTTGCTCATACATTTAACACCTAGAACTACCTGCAACTTCCACAACCAACCCCACCCTCTTTACCTTTACCCAGTCTACCTAGTCCTCCTCATTATAACCCACACACAAACGAGTATGACATTGTTGAACAACTAAAGAATACTCCCGCTAAAATTTCCCTTTAGGATTTGCTTCAAAAATCACCAAATTATTACAATATTATTCAAAATTCTCTTAGAAAAATCAAAATTCCTCATGGTACCACTTTGAATGATGTGGCAGATCTAATCAATAAAATGAATCTTGATATTACCTTTCACCAACATGATCTCCCTCCCTTGGAGTTGCATAATCAACATGATTCTTTTATGATAATTGCTTCATTCAATCACATTGGTATCAAGCGCACCCTCGTCAATAATGGTTTTTCTCTTAATGTATGTAGTGTGAGTCTCCTTCATCGATTAAATGTTGATAGGCTACAAGTCACCCCTAATTCCATCTCCATTCAAGGATTTGATAATACAACAAAGAAACTGCTTGGGCTAATTACTTTTCCTATTACGGTTGGAATGGTTACTTTGCAAACTCCTATCCATGTCATGCCTTATGATCTTTCATATAATCTTCTTTTAGGGTGACTATGGATTCATAAGATGAATGCAGTAGCTTCAACCCTTCATTGTATGATGAAATATGTCTATAATGATCGCATCTATAAAATTGAAATAGATCTCAAGCTTGAATGTTGCTTGCATCTTGGAAAAGGGGTTACAAGTCCTTTGAAAACATTAATTCCAACATCCAATATAAACCTTCTTCAAATTAAGCATGATGATAAAGAATCAGATTCTAAATTATTTGGTGATGATTGGGGAACCTTAGAATTCACACCCTCGTTTATAGGTGAATACATACTCACACAAAAGAATGATGAGAAACAAGATGAACCAACAATCATGTCCACTCAAAATTCTTAACAATCTCCTCAAACATCTATCTCCTATAATTTGGATGACAATGCGACATACACAAAAAAAATTGATTAGATAGATTATCAATCCCTTCCTAACTTGCATGAAATAGAATGACTTTATGTAAAAGGCTATACATTTGTCAAACAATTAGGCTATAGTGGAAATGGATGTGGAAAACATGAGGAAGGTATTTGTGTCCCTATTGAACCTACTATGCAAGAAATAAAAATTGGATTGGGATATTCTTTTTCTCAAATGACTAAAGCTACTCAAAGACCATCCTTGAGCATTAATGTTATAACATGTCACCCATAACACAAACTTACAATCAAACATCCTGAGTTGCTTGATATAACCTTACCACCTTCATTGACATATGTTGATAGTGATGAGGCTTTGAAACACATGTTAGGTGTTTATGATACCCCATCCTCACATACTTACATGAAAAAAAATTCTAGTGCCATGAATGTTACTGAACAAGAAGCAAGTGATATCACTGGAGAGCTCTCTGAATCTAAAAGTCCTAAATCTAATGTAGTCCCTTTAGGAGATACAATTGATGTGCCAATGGAAATCTATGATAAATATAAAGTTATTAAGATTGGGAAGTGCCTTGATGATGAAGAAAAAGAAGATACTACTACTTTACTTCATGATTTTCCTAAAAATTTTGCTTGGAAATATTTTGATATGCCAAGAATTGATTGGAAAATTGTGGTGCATAACATTTTCCTTGCTAAAAATTCTAAACCTATTCATCAAAAGATCTAAAAAATGCACCCTAACGTAGCCTTGTGTGTTAAAGAGGAACTTGAGAAACTTCTTGATGCAAGATTTATTAGACCTATTGATTATTCCCCTTGGATGAGCTCAAATATTGTCACAATTGTGAAACCTAATAATCATATTAGGATGTGTATAGATTTTTGAGACTTGAATAAAGCCCCTTTAAAAGACAATTTTCCATGTGGGAGAGGGTGGGAAAGGGTGGGAGAGGGGTGGGAGAGGGTGGAAGAGAGTTGGTGAGAGCAAAGAGGGTGGAAGAGAGACATTCAAGAATCTGGGATGGAGTGGTGGATCAAATGGGGACAAAATGAGTGGTGGAGGGTGGAGATGGAAGAGGAACAAAGAATGGGGAGGGTGGAGGGTGGAAGGAAGGACTGGAATGGAGAGTGGAGGGTGGAGGAAGGAATGGAGGGAAGGAGGGTGGAGTGGAGGACTGCTGGAATGATGGGCGATGCGATGAACGCAAGATAATCCAAAGACGATCGATATCGATGATGGTCCCACGAAAACAGGCGATGGCTGTTATTTATGATGATGATGATCCGCGTGATGCAAGTGATGATGATTATGGCGGATATGATAGCGATGAAACGATGATGGGCGATGATAGCGATGAATGCTTGATGATGATGGCGATGAAGCATTTACGGGCGCGCGATCACAGGCGCGATGCAAGATGGGCGATGATGATGATGTTATGATGGCGATGCATGATGGGCCATTTATGATTGCATGATGTGATGCGGTTTCGGCGATATGATCAGCAGCGGATAGTTTGAGATAGCGATATTTATTATGATGTAGGAGGAGATGAGGGTGGGGAGGGTCGGAGGAGTGGAGGAGGCTGGAGGGTGGGAGGGTGGAGAAGGTGGAGAGAGTTAGAGAGAGTCAGGAGGCATAGATGGAGAGTGGAGAGTGAGAAAGGAGTGTCGGGAGGGTGGAGGGTCGATAGTGGAGCATGGAGAGCATGGAGGAGGAGAATGGAGGGATGGAGAATGGAGAGAGGGAAGGAGGAGCATGGAGAAAGGGTGGAAGGAGCATGGATGGAGAGGAGGAGAAAGTGTGGAGGGTGGAGTGGAATGAATGGACATTGGATGGGAAGAGCTAATTGCCTTGTCTATGTTGGAACTATAAAATTCTGATGATTTTACATGTTGTTCATACTCATAATTTTCCAAATAAGTCCCACCATGAGCAAATTTTCCCCACATTTGGCCATATAGTCCCATAAAATCCATCTAGTCTTGAATATTTCACATTATAGTCCATATTGGCATGAGATTATCGAGGTCTCCCCGACCCATAATGCATTCTTATTAATATACATATGTTGTTGCCTATCAGCAAGATGTCAGGGATGTCACAGCGATTGGAATTCACATGCAGGTACCTATCGGCAGGACATTTTCATTGTCTCAGCAACTCAAAAGGATTATTTTTGGCTAGACAAAGACTTTGGGGTGAGGTCTTATGGATTGCATTATGTCTCAGCGACTAGCACATAGAATGATGTATCGACAAGAGTTATGTCTTTGGCATGTGGTCTCACCGAATGGGTCATGTCTCACCAACTCATGTGCACATGTACATACTTCGGCTAAAATGAATGGTATTCAGCATGAAGTCTCAGTGAACTCTTATTGTCTTAATGAGTAGTGCAGAATGAAGAAATACTTCGGCAAGAGTTATGTCATTGGAGAGAGGTCTTGGCAAGTGCATTAGGTTTTGCTGACAGAACACAAAAAGATTCTATCACCACATATGAAAGTCAAATGGTGAAAGGAACATTCAATTGAGTTTGCATGTCGGTGAGACATAGGAAGTGTCTCCCTGATGCTCAAAGGCTTCATATCAAGATCGACATAAGTCCCAATAGTCGGCAGGATGACATAGTGAATGCCACAAGTCATACCAAAACCATCGATGTCCATTTCATTCCTATCGACAAGAGTTTCCTCATCAAAAAGACTCATACTGAATGCCACAAGTCATATTGATCTCAAAAATGCCATGGGCAAGACTACTACAGATCACCAAGACCTCATACCAAAGTCTTCAAGTCATGCCATCATGAGTTTTCCATTCGGTGAGACAAACGTCTTTCATCAAGACCTCACACTGAGCACATTAGAATTTCCATTGGCACCCATCTATCACTAAGACATTCAACTATCACCAAGAGGTTTCACCAAGATCTCTTATGTTATGCTGAAGCCATACTACTATCGGCAGGACCCCACGAGTTGGTGAGACGTCATACCGAAAGACAAAGGTTCCACTGAATGGTCTACTACTTTCACTGAGAGGTCATAGCGAACATCCCATGTCACCCCGAGTGTCACATACTATCAGCAAGACTCTCCATTGGTTGCCAAGACTTCATACTAAAGTCTTTGAGTCACCGCGAAGACCACAAGTGTATCTCCATCGATGAGACTTTCCATTATCACTGGTACTTCTCACCAAGAGTTCAAGTCACCTTAAATCCCCAGGTCACTATGAGTCTCCCTGACACCTGATAATTCATATCGATCTCAAAAATGCCATTGGCAAGACTACCATAGATTGCCAAGACCTCATACCGAAGTCTTCAAGTCATGTTGTCATGAGATTTCCATTCAGTGAGACAAACATCTTTCATCAAGACCTCACACCAATCACATTAGCATTTCCATTGGCACCCATCTATCGCTAAGACATTCAACTGCAGCCAAGAGGTTTCATCGAGATCTCTTATGTTACTCTGAAGCCATACTACTATTGGCAAGGCCCTATGAGTTGGTGAGATGTCATACTGAAAGACAAAGCTTCCACCAAATGGTCTACCACTTTCGTCGAGAGGTCATAGCGAACATCCCATGTCACCTTGAGTGTCACATACTATCGGTGAGACTCCATCAATCGCCAAGACTTCATACCAAAGTCTTTGAGTCACCACAAAGACCGCAAGTGTATCCCTATCGGCGAGACCTTCCATTGTCACTGGTACTTCTCACCGAGAGTTCAAGTCACCCCAAAGCCCCCGGTTGCTATGAGTCTCCCCGACGCCTAATAAGAGCATTCTGTCAGCCAAAGGTCTCCACTCGACAAAAGGTCATAGGGAATGCTTCTTGTCACAACAATAGTTCATTCGGAAAGACACCAACCTTGTCTCAGGGACTTGGAACATTTAAAAGGATTCAGAATAGTTAGTTGGCCAAACATCAATAATGTCACACCAACTTTTCCTTCAAGGAGTTTGTTGTAGGAGCACCCAAGGTCCTTAGGGATTAGTTCAAGATCCAAGAGTTTGCAGGGGTTAGGAAGACTTGTCAACCATTCCAAAGCATCAACTATGATGTCTTGAAGCCTATAATGACATTTGGCATGGATAAATGTAATGAGAGAGTCAACTGTCCTAAGGGTCCTAATAAGGACCCTAGGACCAAAATGCAATATAAAGGGAAAATCATGTTCTATGGGTTTTATTAGTAATCTAATGCTTTAATTAGGTCAAATAAGGTTTTACATTGAAGATCCAATGGTTTTTAGATAATAGAATTTAATAAATTTCAAGATTGTAATTTCAAATTTTTGAATTTCACTTTAGGCGGGAAAAGGAGTTTTAGGTGTTTTAGAGGTAATTATGCATTGTAATCAATTCCAATCAGTTGGATCAGTTTGGGAATGGTTCTATAACCCAAAATGGTCATTTTTATGGAGGTTGGGCATGTGGACAAGTGACTATATGGACTGTTCTCAGAAAAAATAGAAAAACTCCAATTTTTGCATCTTTTTGTGTTCTTTTTGATGTTCTATTGATTCCTATTGAATTTTGATACATTTTGATAGCTTAAGGACTTGCATTTACATGAATTAAGACCTTTGTATGCTCTGAAAGTCAATAGAAATCAATTGTTTGTAAAAAACTTCTAACTATCCTCAAGGAAACATAGAATTTGCCCTAGTTTTGAGGGTTTTTCATGATGAATGATCCATTTCATGGGAATGTATGACTGAGACCAATGAAATGTATCATAATTAACCTATATCATATCAAAATAATAATCTAAAAGTGCAGGAAAGAGGAATCATATAGTGTACACCAAGTTTTGATAGTGCAAGGTGCATGAGGATGGGGGTTAAAGTATAGCAGTAGAGGATCTGCCTTAACAAGAGGTATATTTTTGAGTTGCAATAGTTGATATGTGTTTAATTAATGGTGAAAAGTCTAAAATTAAGATTTGGAAGTGTTTGGAAAACCTAGAACCAAGAAGCCCTAGTTTTGAGCCAATTTAAGGAGGGTTTTGTGTTTGGGCATGTTAAGGGTGACATACAAGATTAAGAATCTAAAAATATTTGGTTTTGAGAAAATTTGAGACATTTTTGAAAGTTTCATAATTATGGGGTAAGGTTAGAGAGGGGTTGCTTTGGAAAAGTGGGCTAATTAGGCCTAGTTTTTGAGGAAACAGTAGGTTTTGGAAGAGATTGTCTAAAACAAGTGATACCAAGGAGTTGATATGATATTTGACATCACAAACCACATCTGAAACAATCACTAGATTGGAGGTTCATTTGTAAAGTTTGAGGAAAAAGTCAAAAAATCCTTCGCTAAAGGCCTAATAGGGCTAGAAGGCTACTTAAGGTGGAAAAGTGGATTTTGTTCAAGACAGAGGGTTAGGGCTTGAAAACCATTTAAGTCAGGTTAGGTTGAGTCCTTTGAGATCATTCCAATGGTTTGGAACCATAATGGAAGCAAATAAGTCATGAATGCAAAGTTGAGGCCTTATCTCCATGTTGGTGCCTAGTTGAAAGGTTGAGAGTGAATCATTATTAGTCTTGTAACTTGGTGTTTCTTTCAAAGTCCTTGACCCTCTACATCAGAGTTACATGTTAGTATGGATTAAGGAAAATATTCCAACAAATTGGAGAGAGTTAGAGAAATCAGGCGCAAAATCGAAAATCAAGATCAAAAACTCAAACATCAAAGATCAGCCTCAAAATCAGAAAAATCACGTCAAATCGAAATCGAAATCCTCGCTCAGAAGAGATCCAGCTCAGATCGGCATCAAGGCAAAACATCAAAAGATCCAGCATCAGCGTCAAAATCTCAAACGTCAAAATCCGAAAAATCAACATCGCTTAAAATAAATCGGCATCTTTTTTAAAAGTCACGAAGAAAAAGAAATCGGAAAAGTCGGAAAAATCGAAGAAATCGGGAAAAGTCGGATCGTCCGGAAAAGTCGGAAAGAAGTCGGGAAAAGGATAAAATCATCAAAAGTCGAAAAGATTCGAAAAGTCGGAAAAATCTCGAAGAAATCGTCATAAATCCGGAAAATCCGGAAATCGAGAAATCAAAGTCGGAAAAATCCCGAAGTCCGGAAAAGTCCGGAAATCGTCGGAAATCGGTCGTCGGTCGCCATCTTTATTAAATCAACCAGTCATAAAATCCTCGGAAAGTGGAAAATCAAATCAAATCAAGATCAAATCAGAAAATCAGGCGCAGAAATCAAAAATCAGAAAATCAAAATCAGAAAATCGAAAAATCAACAAAGATCAAAAAATCAATCAGCACGTCAAAATCAAAATCAAAAAGATCAGCATCAATCAAAAATCAGCAGATCGATCAAAATCCGCGAAATCAGCACGCGATCGAAATCCGGCATCGCCAGATCAAGCTTTTGAGAAATCGAAAAAATCAGAAAAAAGGATCAAATCAGGCAATCAAAATCAAATCGGCAGATCAAACAAAAAAATCAAACAGGCGCAGAAATCAAAAAATCAGATCAAAATCTTTTGCAGAAATCAGATCAAAATCAAGCGGATCAACAGATCCATATCAGATCAACATCAATCATTTTTTGCAATCAATCAAAATCATCCGGCATCTCAAGATGGAGAGAAATTGAGAAGGAGAACATGGGAGGGAGGTGGGGAGAGAGGGAGGGAGAGGGTGGGGGTGGGAGGGGTGGGAGAGGGAGAGGGGGGTGGGAGAGGGGTGGGAGGGAGTCAAAGAGGTCAAGAGCATGGGGAGAGGGTGGGGGAGGTTGGAGGAACTGGGAGGTGGGAGGGTGGGAGGTGGGAGAGGGGTGGGAGGGTGGGAGGTTGGTCAGCCCTTTTCCTCCTGCTCCCTCGTGGGAGTCTCTCTGCGACCTCCTGTGTATCTCTCTTTCTCAGGCCTCTTGCTCCTGCAGGGTGCGGCGTTATCCTCCACTCCCTCTTGGTCCCTCCTTCCATTCTCTCCAGCCTCCCTACTCAGATCTCTGTCTCCCTCCTCCACCCCCCTCTCTTGGTCTCCATTCCCTCCACTCTTCCTCTCTCTCTCCATTCCCCCTCTCATTGGGTCTCCCTCCCTCTCCTTCCCCTCTCCCTGTTGGGTGTCCTCCCCCCTCTCCCTCCTACCCCCTCTCCCTCTCTTAGGTCTCTCCCTCTCAGTCACTCCCTCTATCTCTGTCCCCTCTACCCTTAATTGTAAACCTTAAAATCTTCACCCTTAAATCCTCTACCCTTTACCCTTAGCCCTTCCCCCCTTTATCTCTCTCTCACTCCCTTCCTCTCTCTCTCTCTATCTCAAGTATCTCCCTCTCCCAGGCATCTCTCTCACTCACTCCCTATAGCTCTCTCCCTAGTACCCTTAATCCTCTACCCTATAAATGTACCATCTAAAGCTTAAAAAAACCAAATTTATCATAACGCGAGTGCATTATTAACCTGTAGAGATATGTTCATTTAGGATTAAATAATGTGCTTGTGTTATCACTAAAAATGGTAAAAAATTACAATATACTCATGATTTTGGCCCACATTTTGCATATTCTCTTGGTTTTGTGCGTGCTCCGACAAAAATTAGCTTTTTGGTGATTGAGTGAAGTGTGCATGGATGATTTTGATATTCCATCACCTTTTGAATGTTCTTTCCATCACCTTTGCATGAAATAGAAGAGTTTTCATGTTGAGAGGCATATAATATCAAGTCAAGTTTGAATTATAGTGATAATTGATATACAATTGAAATTTGGAGGGGAACAAGCTTTTGAAGAAGTCAAATTTTTGAGGAGTTTGAGGAAGGAAGAATCAAAGGTTGCATAATTAGGTAGAACTCCTCTATTTGAAACTTTGATTTTTTAGGTATGTGAAATATTTGTACATTTTCTTTCATTCTATTATGGCTTGCTTTTATTTTTGTTGTTTAGCTTATTCCATGTTGATCAAATTGTTTGTTTGTGATGCAATATTAGATTTCCAAGCCACTCAACAACATCATTTCTTTAGGGAAATTCCTTCCCAAATCAATAAAGAGTAAAAGATCAATTTATACAAACTTTGTCAAATTCATCCAAAACTACTTTTCATTCAACCAAAATCCATTTATTTCATTTCAAGTTATAAGGCTATTAGTAGCCAATTCACCATATCCATATAGCAAACCATTTTCAGAATCAACTTTCAACTTTGTTCTTGTCATAAACAATACAACAATCACTCATCAACTCAACTTACCCCTTCAAGGAAAAAACAATCAAACACCTTTGTTCCTTAGAGTTGCAATCAAACATCATCCCAGCCATTTAAGATATCTTTGCTCAAATCAACACATCCATCATCCTATCTTCACTTAAACACCATTTGTAACAACAACAAGAAGCATTACTTTAACACTGTCACCAGACCTTTAAGATACCAATTTCATCATGTTTTGATTGTAATATTCCAATATATCAGTATAGACACACTCTGACTACTTTGCATTCAAGAAACCATTGCCATATATTGGAAACATATGCCAAAATCATCAAATCTTTCACAATCTACCTTCAAAAATTTACCAAGCATAGACACAACTATGGCATCACAAATGAGACTGCTCCCAAGCACTTAACAACATTCCTTTCGTTGTTTCTACATATTCTTTGTTTTTAGCAAACAATGTCAAATATCTCTAGGAGGCCAACATTCCATCTAATCAAGTGATTCCTTTTCTATCATAATGCATTTACACAATCCCAATATAGATTCTCAGGCCTATTTTGATCCTTTTCAACATACTATAAATTTTTATACACTTATTTCACAAAACAGAGTAGAACCAACATGCTATCTACTGGTAAAAGCCCTTAAATAGGTCAATTTATCAAAGAAAGTCATCATAGAACTACTCACAAATCCACCAAACCTGTAAACAGTCTTAGTCCATGTGTAGAAACTCACAAATAAACAAGTTTCAAGATGGGAAACACCCATCAATATACAAAATCAGTAAACATTTGATTATAGGGTGAAAACATACCAACTATGAGGGTTCCTTTAATGAAAAATTTGCAAAACCTCTACTACTCCACCCAACAATTGAAACATGCTTCATTATGTTTGCAAATTATTTTGAAATCATTTCTAAGCTCCTCTACATGTTGTTTTCTCAAACCCTACTTGAAAACACCATTTTTTTGAATGAGAAAATTCATAATTTTGTTCATGCAACAGTATCCTGACTTTTTATTTCTAATTACCCTTGCCACACACATCTTCACATTGAAAAGACACTAAATATGATCCATTCCACCAACCTACTAGCCCTACATCAATGGAATGGCTAAAACTCACTTTTTAGACTCTCTAAACAATTCTAAGGAAACCACAGACTAAGACTTAGGAAACTGAGTTCAAATTAGATTGATTATTTGAATTACAATTCCTACAACTTTCAAGAATGAAAGAAGTCTCTTTCCCTGACAAGAATCAAATCTTAGAATGGTTGAATCACTATGCAACCTGAAAACAAGAATAGAAAAGCTTTCCAAAATAACTAAGCAGAGGTTTTTTTATTAATTTTTATGGATTTTTGGGATACAAGATCTACCTTTCTTGAGCTTACAATTATTTTTAAAGGTGTCTAAATCAGTTGAAATAACTACCTCTTCATCTTCATCAACCCATCCTTGCCCTTCCACAAAAAATACTCTTCATCTTCCTACTTTTGTGCAATTTTACATTTTTACAATAATTGACAACTTTTGTTATAAAAAGCAACTTTTCAATAATATCACCTAGTGACCTATTTCATGGTGAAAATACATTGAAATTCATCATTTAATGACCTTCACTCATCATATTTACTTGAACATTACAAATTGAACAAATTATCCTTTTGAAGGAACTTCATGACCTAGGTGCTCCTGCACTAGTTTGTCATGTTACAACCTTACGTTGTCAATGGACATTTTAAATCACATAATTGATACACTTTCCTATTACATTTTTAAACCACATCTCTTTGAGGCATTTTGTTAAATTTAACAATTGGCTTTCTTTGTGTATGCTTCCAAAGCTATCATTGAGTTATTTTGTCAAATAGTTATACAAACCGACTTTCATTGACTTTCTTTGTGTATGCTTCCAAAGCTTTCAGTAGTTAATTTGACAACTTAGCAGTTTTGCACAGGAAAATTATCGTCATGCCAAAGAAACAAAGCTGTTAAAAGGAAAAAACTAATAGATGATCAACTCCAAGCCATCAAAGATAAAGAGAAAAAATGGATGAGGGAATATCGTGAAAAATAGAAATTGGGAACGATTAATGAAAACAAGCCAGTTGAAGAGGAACCTCAAGCTGTTAAAAAGAGAAAAGAAATTGGAGCACAAAGGGCATGAATGTGAAAGAGTCATGCTAGGGGAGATGTAGATACCGTAGTTGGAGACACACCCTCTACCGCAAGTGAATACGAAGGGACACCATTAAGCACAAGCGAATATGGAGGAACACCATCTACCACAAGTGAGTATGGTTGGACACCATCCACCACATTTGAAGTTGAGAGTACATCATCACTCAGAGTTGAGGAACAAGGTATGCCATCATCCCACATGAACCTCAAGGTATGTCTTCTATTCCACCGACTGAAGATGCAATCTAGCCCACCTCAATTAAATATTGATGAAATTGCTAATGTTGAGATGTATGTACCTAAGAGAACACCACCTACAATTTTTTGTAGAAAGCCAAAGTTTTTGATTAATATTGATGAGGATATTTTGCAGCACATGAAAGGTAAGATTCTAGAATGCACTTGTAGAAGATATGCTGATAAGATTTGGCAAATGTTCTTTGAAAGGCTAAATGAGACTGCAAGATGTCAACTATTTGTTCAAATGATGTGGGGTTTAAAGTACAGAAACATCATGAAGACTCTTGGGTTGAGAACATCGAATGCATCAAGAGAAAAAACTATTGTGAAGAATCTAATGGATGCTTATGACAGTGTGGGTAATACCTCACACTCAAAGGATAGTAATGTCACTTGATGTGTCATTACATCAACTTTGGTAAGCTATCAAACAAAGAGATCTCACCTTGTTAAAAAGACAAGTGAACAAATGGGAATTAGTAGAAAAACTTTATCAAAAGCCATTCAAAGGCAGCAAAGAATTGAGGGCACCGATTCAAATGAATTATGGGCATTCTTGGGGAGACTGCCAGACAAAGATAAAAAAGTTGTTGAAGCATTGAGAACACTAATTGAAGATTATTGGAAGAATAATACAAGGCCATCTCTGAATCAAAGGGATGTCGTAAGAAGGAGAATCGGTAGTTGAAACCATGAGCCACATCCAAAGCATATTTTGGATACGACTCAAACCCAATTCTTTCATAAATTTCAAAATGATTATCCTCAAATTAGTATTTCTCAAAGATTTTTTGAAATGATTAAACCTTTTATGTCAAGATAAATCACACACGCATTACTTGTTGCTGTAAACTACATATTGAATTCTCTAACCATTATGATGTTTATCATTCTATATGTTTACATTTGCATACTAACGATGTTTTGCAGGATTGTGGCATAGAAGCCCCACCAAAATCTTCAAGAAAGTTCTTATCAAAAAATTTATGTGAAATAGAGGATGACCAAATATTCTATAGGACAACATGCTTGTATGGTTCATGCGAGCATTGTGGTGGCTTGCAACGAATGCTAGTATGTCAACATATGGAAAGCGCATATGAGGTGGGACAAAAACTAGTAGAGTTTGGGAAGTATATTTCAGTGGCATATGCTACAAAAGATGGGTCTAAAGCAAAAAGGTGTGAGTTGGTGATTCAAAAGATTCTAGTGTATTAGTTCATGTCTATGTTTCATAAGAATCTAGTGTATGAGTATGCAAGGCATACCCATAAAGCCCGATGGCTAGACACACAATTCAAGCTATGCAAGGACACCTTTCCACTTGGTAGCATAGTATCAATGGTTGACTTTGTAGAGAACTACACTCTATAGCCACAGTGTGAGGTGTAGTCATAGTATTACAACTCCACACAGGTTTCAATATTTGTGCACATAGCATTCATACATGCAGCTAAAAGTATAGAGGATGAAAGGAAGGTATTGAGGGAGTATCACTTTTATATTAGTGATGATCACCCACATTCTCCAGAGTTCATGCAAGGTTGCTTCCAGATGTTCTACAATCATTTGGCTTAGAGGGGCATATCATATGGTCAGATAATTGTGTAGCACAGTTCAAGAATGCGTGCATGTTCTACTAGTTGTGCAGGATGCATCTCACTACACATGTTCAACATATGTGGAACTTTTGTGAGGCTGGACATGGAAAGGGGGAGCATGACGGTGCAGGAGCATGTGTGAAAAGAGCATTAGCAAGAGAACAGTTAAAGTATAAAGATAGTGCATAGTTGACAGATGCAAGATCAATCGTCGAGTGGTGTAATGGTTCAATGGGTCCAAGTAATGAAGGTACGTCTTTAGTTCATAGATTTTTTTGGTTGATGGATGATATTAACATTACACCATATGAGGATTTTTGTACACTAATAGGATCGAGTGAGTTTCACTCTTTCCTTAGCTCAAATGCAGGTTCATGGAGTATCGATATAGATAAGATGGCATGCTTTTGTTCTTCATGTACAATACAAGCTTGGAATGATTGTGAGTTAGGGGAGTGGGTTGACAAATGGTTGACAAGTTATCTTAGCCCACTTCACATGTATCACCCTCTGATGGAATTGGAACTAACACAGATGGAATCATCGATCAACTTTGACCATGTATCAGATCTAGTTCAACCAGGTAATCTATCTACTTGCTTAGTATTTGAAATTCCATATTGTTATCTTACTTTGTATTGTATTCATAATGTTGACTAATTTTAAGAGATATGTCACACATATAAATGTAGGGCATGTTTATGCAGTTATTGCAGATGAAGACAATGAAGAGGGTACAGACTATTACTTGTGTCATTGTGTTGAGGCAAAAAATAAATTGGAAGCCCCAATTATAGATGGAGAAAATATTGAATACCCTACAGGCTCAGTTTTTGTTACTAGAACGTGGCTGAGAAGGTACCCACATAAGAGTGTTAAACATTGGTTGTTTGAGGAATTTGACATGCATCATAAGATTCTTCATTACTCAAACCTTGTCATGGAATCCAATGTTCATTTGAGAAAATATGGGGGTAGACCTTTGAACAAGACCTTGTGGAAGGTCTCTGAATCTAACTATGAGGCAATACTTGACACAATAAAGAGTAGAGAAGACTCGGATGGTTCATTGGATTAATTTATACTTGTATCCACATCAATTTGGTTGATGCCAATGCTATCATCTTATTTCACTTTGTGTATTTGTTTGTAACCAGGAAAACATTGATTGGTGTCCCCTTGCATAAAATGCAGCTTTATGAGCCATCCAAGAGAATCTCAAGTAGAAAAGCAATGCAACATCCTTATTTTGATGATCTTAACAAATCTCAATTATGATTTTAAGCCATTACAAAAGTGTGTGCGAAGCTTGATGAGGAAACTTCAAGTTATTCATTTGAATTTAACCTTATCATGACCACCTATGATGTAGACATTATAAGAGCATCTCAAATTTCAATAAATTATATTCATGAGAGGTGTTGTGTGCAATAGGTATCTTGGAACTCCCAGTGAAGATGTATGACCAAGACTGACTAAGTTGAGAGACTGCCATGCCTATCTGTAAGTGCCTTCCATCTATTTTGGATGAGCTATTTCTTTTTTATTTTTTTCCTTTGAGTATATGTAACTAAACTAGTAAAAATTGATTTAGGCCTTGTCCTTTGTAAATTAAGATAATACAGAGAATTAGGTTTCTTTTGAGTCCATCTAAAAGAAAATCCATTGATTTTTTCCACTGTTAGAGCACATTTTCTGAAATTCAATTTGGAACCTTCAATTTGAGGTTTTGAGAGTCAAGTAAAGAAATAAAGCATACTCCACTGAATTATGCTTGTAGATCAGTGGAGTAGGGTTATAGTAAGGTGTTTATGGTGCAGGAGCACCAAGGACAATCAGGACCACAAGGTGGTCAAGTGGTAAATTTTGATTTGTAGTCCATGAAGAATGTTGTAATAAGGTCACAAGAACCATTAGGAAGTGTTTTAAGTCAATCTGGGTTGGTAAGATATGAGGTTGCAATGTCATGTTAGCATGTTGTCAATTTGGTGTAATGAAGCCCTGAATGGCCTAAATGTGAAAATGTATGTAAATTTATAATGTAAGGGTCAAGATGATGTAATGAGGCCATCATAAGGTCACTAGTTTAGGTATGGAGTCATTGTAATTTCTATTTTAAGTCCATTCAATGCTCATTATTCAATATAGAAAGTTTGGTTAATGTTTGATTTAGAGTTTTCAACACTTTATTTCTGATTTTTCGTTGTATTTCCTAATTTTACTATATTTTCAGAGTTTCCTTCACTTGTACCAACCCATACATTCTTAGATATCTCTCTCATTCATTTTTTCATGTTATTTGGATGATCAATGGATGTTTTTACAATTCACTTTAAGGAATTGGTCTTTTAGTTGTTTAGTGGTGAATTGGAAGACTATAGTGTTAATCTTATGGAAGCTAGATTAGATATATGAACTTGAGTTGGTTTCTTGGTTCTTAAGTATAAATTTGTATTCCTCCACCCTGCTCTGCATCAGTTGATATGCCTTCAAAAAGGCCTTGTGAACGTTGTACATTGTTGGAAATCATACTTTTGAAAAAATACCAAAAGGCTTTGTTTTCTACCATTTTTATTTCTTTAGAAGCAAAGAAGTTGGGACAGCAGGCATGTGTTCCAAAATAAGTGTATCTAAAAATGATATTTTTTTTAATGGCCAAAATGGGTTCCCTAAAATGTATTTATCATGTAAAGATTCATTGTGGTTTGCATGTTACACCCGATTTAGTGTTTTAGCACTTACAAGCAAATTTGGTCTTCTAGTGCAAGCAATTGTGAAGTTTGATTAAACAATGTTGTACGAAGGTGTTTTAGCTTTATTCATATCGAAATAAAGATGAATAAAGTGTACCAAGGTCTGGTAAAAGTTTGGAAGCAAGATTTGAAGGTTAGGTGTCTTTTTGCCTTGTGAAAAGTTGCAAAGTCATGCAACTTTCGTTCTCTAACTCGTATGACCAAACAGACTGTTCCAATGCATCTGAATAGGCATTTTTACACTAGGAATGGTCCTCTTTCATACCCAAACATGTGGAATTATTTCGAGCTACGTTCAACCAGATCGATCCTTTAAGGGTCTAAAGGGCAAAATGGCTTCAAACTTCAGCATGAGGTTACTCGAACACCGTGATGCTTAGAAAATTTTCATCTAATCCTATGGGATCATGTTGGGACCCTCTACAATAACCTCTCTCAGTTTTCATTATCTCAGAGTGAATTTCCTGTAGTCTCCAGTTTTCAGTTGATGGAAAAAGTGTCAAATGGAAGCATTAGAAAGTTGCAAAGTGGTGTAACTTTCATTCTGCAACTCATATGACCAAACAAACTATTCCAACACATTTGAATAGGAATTTTTACACTAGTAATATTCCTCTTTCACATTCAAACATGCGGAATCGCTCCGAACTACGTTCTACTGGATCGATCCCTTAAGGGTCCAAAGGGAAAAATGGCTGCAAACTTCAGGATAAGGTTACTCGGACACTATGACCCTTAGAAACTTCTCATATGATCTTATGGGATCGTGTTGGGCCCCTCTACAATAACCTCTCTTTATTTTTGTTATCTCAGAGTGGTTTTCTTGTAGTCTCCAGTTTTCAGTTGATAGAAAAAGTGTCAAATGGAAGCAATAGAAA
The DNA here is from genome assembly GCA_007258455.2 of Sequoia sempervirens. Classification (NCBI taxonomy): domain Eukaryota; kingdom Viridiplantae; phylum Streptophyta; class Pinopsida; order Cupressales; family Cupressaceae; genus Sequoia; species Sequoia sempervirens. The sequence continues at coordinate 353,270,550 of VDFB02086081.1, read as the reverse complement.
GTTGCAAAGTGGTGCAATTTTTGTTCTGCAACTCATGTGACCAAATGGACTGTTCCAACGTGTCTCAATAGGAATTTTTACACTATGAATGGTACTCTTTCACACCCAAACACATGGAATCACTCTGAGCTACATTCAATAGGATCAATCCCTTAAGGGTCCAAAGGGCAAAATGGCTACAAACTTCAGCATGAGGTTACTCAGACACCGTGATGCTTAAAAAATTCTCATCTAATCCTATGAGATTGTGTTGTGCCCCTCTACAATAACCTCTCTCAATTTTTGTTATCTCAGAGTGGTTTTCCCATAGTCTCCAGTTTTCAGTTGATGGAAAAAGTATCAAATGGAAGCAGTGGAAAGTTGCAAAGTGGTGCAATTTTTGTTTTGCAACTCGTGTGACCAAACGGACTATTCCAACGTGTCTGAATAGGAATTTTTACACTAGGCATGGTACTCTTTTGTACCCAAACATGCAGAATCACTCTGAGCTATGTTCAATCGGATCAATCCCTTAAGGGTCCAAAGGGAAAAATGGCTGCAAACTTCAACATGAGGTTACTTGAACACCATGATGCTTATAAACTTCTTGTCTAATCCTATGAGATCATGTTGGACCTCTCTACAATAACCTCTCTCGGTTTTTGTTATCTCAGAGTCGTTTCCCCATGGTGTCCAATTTTCAGTTGATGCAAAAAGTGTCAAATGCAAGCAATGGAAAGTTGCAAGGTGGTGCAATTTTTGTTCTACAACTCATGTGACCAAACAAACTGTTCCAATGGTTGGCCAGAGGTTTTGAGGTTTGCATGTAGCCTATTCAGGAAACCCTCATTGATTTTTGAGTTTTTCGCCCTATAAACAAGGGTTTGTTAATATACTATAAAAAGGAGTCTTTTAATCCCTGAAAATGGATAAATTGGGAGTTTTGTGTTATTTCTAATTACTATTTTGAGGTTTTAAGTTTTTTGAGAATGTTTGAAGGGGGTCTTCTTTGAAAATCAGGCCTATTTTAGTAGCCTTTTTTATAGCATTTAGACTAAAAATTGCTTATTTCTTCAATATAAGTTATTTTGAGTTTTTGATATGAGGACATGGGCATTAAGAGGTCTCTAAAAGTGTTTTGGATCTTGGGTTTTGAAACATTTGTGTTTGGTTTACCTGATTTAGGGCATGAATGTCTCATTGAGAAGTAGTGCCTTGACTACTCAAAGAATATAAGTCTGACCTAATAGTGATCAGTGAGTTGATTTTGAGATAATGTTGTCTAAGTGATGGTGTCAGGAATGTATGGAGTCTTGGACAAGGTTTAGAAGTGAGATATGTTGTTTTGACAGTTGGATAGTGAGGAGACTTGGTGTAAAATAATACATGAAATTGTAAGTTCAGTCAGAACAAAGTTAAAAGAGAGAAAGTTTCTGATTTGTATCAGTTGTAATAATGATGTTCACAGTGCTTGATGTTCTGGTAAAAGTCTGAAAGCCAATTGTAATGATGGATTGACTATTTGGGAAAGGTTGAATGAATTGATTGAATGGAAGAGTGCCTTGTTGAAAATGGTGTTTTTTAAATGCATGCATGTTGATATAATTGATTGAATCAAAGCTTTCTAAAATGGTTTTTTGCTTTGAATGAGTCAATTAGAATATAGATTTGTGGAAGGATGAATGATGAATGATAAGAGAATTTGAGTGGATGAAAAGTATATTTTTGATGAAGTGTTGAAATTTTGTTTGATCTCCAAGATGAGTTTGGGACAAGAGTCCCTTGAGTTGTTGATTGGTTTGGCAATCTTTGCATTGTATCAGCTTGTTGCTTACTATTATGCTATGATAGATTTTTTCTAAGCATCCATAGCTTGTTCAAAAGCACCTTTTTTAGGTTTTTAGCCATAGCAGCAAGGCAATGAACTATTTGATAAAATTCTTTAATAGACATATATGAAAAATGTGTTAGCATAGACAAGGCAGTGAACTCTTTGAAAAAATGCCTCAAAGAAATGTTGTCTCATGGTGATGGAATGGCATGATGAATGCCATGACAAGAAAACTATTGTGGATTGTCATGGCATTCCATCACCATTGAGACCACATTTCTTTGAGGCATTTTTTAAACAATTCACTGCCTTGTCTATGATATTGCTTACTATTATGCTTTTGATAGATTTTTTCCAAGCATCCATAGCTTGTTCGAAAGCACTTGTTTTAGGCTTTCAACCATAGCAACAAAGCAACACTTGAATTGTTTGACAAAATGCTTTGGTAGACATGTATGAAAAATGTTGTAGTATAGACAAGGTAGTGAACTGTTCGAAAAAATTCCTCAAAGAAATGTGGTCTCATAGAATGCCATGAAAACCAAATGCAATTAGTAGCTACTCCTAGTTATTAGTTATGCAATGTGAAGTAATTGCATAATTTCTTAGGTTGACTTTGTAAAAACTATATTGTAATTGAAATTTTTTCATCTATCAGCATCTAGTTATTAGTTATGAAATGTGAAGCAATGCTTTCAATTTGAAAGATATGTAATGCAATGTAATCAATGTTATGAATATAAACTACAAAAATCTATTTTTTACTAAGTTATTGGTTCAGTTTTGGGTTCGGGATGGGGTTCAAGAACCTGATTCGCCAGTTAGGGAAATTTTTTTTTGGGGTTGGGTTCATTTTGGGTTTGGTAATACAAAAACATATAAAAATCATAAATATATACATATTTGCAGCAGTAAACAAGTTCAGAATACACCACCATATTAATAGTCAAATAACATAGCAAAAATACACCACTATTTTCATAGTGAAATATTAAAATATTAGTGATCTACTCGAATGTCATGATACAAAATTATAAATTAAAGTTCAAATATAAAAAATGTCAAGTGTTGACAATCAGCCATTATTGATCATTGATCAATCTAAAAAGTGTGAACATTTTTCTATGTGGAAGGAAAACAAGAAAAGAGTGTTACATAATTATTTACATTGTGAAAGAGCCAAAACCTTTTTCTTGCAGATCGTAGAAGAATCTTATTAATTTTTTGGGTGTCCTTGCCTTGGAACGAAAGTATCCTAAGCCATGAATGATTGACCAGGAACTGTGAGAAAGAAATAAGATAAATCACATGTAACTTGTTGCAATTTCTTTCCTTGGGAAAAAGGGTAAAGTTTTCATTTCAAGGAGAATCTCCTTTAGAGTTTGAACGTGCATTGATAATTTTCAAGATAGACGTAGCCAAATATGTCATCTAGGTTTGAAGCTTTTAGGTAAAATGTTTGCTTCTTAAAATTTTGTTCAAAATTCAAGATGCAAGCTCTCCTCCCTTAGGGAAGAGAAGTCTTATCAAACCTAACACTCTTATGCAACACTTCTTAAGTTCGTGTTGATGCAATATTAGATGCGAAGTTTCAAAATAGGCATGGTTATATAAATTCTCATCTCACGACTATCATTGCATCAAATTAAGAATTTTCAATCCTTTATGGTCTAGACAAGAGAAGTATGGAGTAGTGTTCCAATGCTAAAGTCTTATTGTGAATCTCTTTGCTATGAGTGGTTAAAAAATGAGGAATCTATCTTTTGCACCAAATGAGAAATATTCAAAATATGTGCTAGGAAGGAATATAAGTCCATAAGATTGAGTATGCAATTACTGAGAATTGCAAAATTGGCTTACATTTGACTTCCAAACACATAAATTTTCACACTTTTTGATGTTCACACGTAAGTCAAAAACTATATGTGTGTAAGTTGTAAAGTATACTCTTGAATACATGTAACTCATATCTATTGAACCATGAATTTATAATTTGCAAATATGGACACCATCGATAAAAAAGATTTGTATGAAGCAAATAGCCATGTACGCATACATCAATATATGTCAATATAAGTATAAAATATAGTTACAAAATAGCCATATAGGCTTACGAGAATGCCATATAGGCATACAATGTCAAATATATCCAACACAAAAGATGTACAAAATTTCCATGTAGGCATACAACAAAGGGCTTTGTGCATTCAAAATTAATTTCTCTCCATGCTCTGGTTCAAATACAATTTTCTTTCCCTTTGCTGGGCGATCCGATGGTGATAATTTTGTCACCCGTTTCTACTGTGCTCAAGGAATGATCCTACTGCTCCTCCTAGTGTTTAGCTTTTGGTGAAGTTTCAACTGTTATAATAAGAAGTAAAGACATTAATATATAGAAATTACATTATAAAAATTAATATATTTAACAAAATAATCACTTATGGCCATCTCACGATCACTCTCCTCGATGGAAATATTTGCACGTTGATGCTCAGGCATGCTCAAGCCCTGTATAAACCATCCAAATAGGAATTAAACTACGAATCAATAATGGTTTTATTTTTCACTAGAACTAGTTCATCTATAACAATGAATGTAAATTGAAATTTAGTAGTTTGCCTCATACCTCCCCTATCAGAGCCATCGAGGATTGTATAGCGGAGGAAACACCAATATCCATTGCCCTCATAACGTTTGGTGGTGTTTCTATCACCAACACCTAAAAATAAAACAACAAATTAGTCAATCACAAAAAAGTTACAATAGCGATCCATGTGATGACTTATAACGTATAAGATCTAATGAACGAAATTTTGAGTACAAGTATTAAACAGATATATTTCTGATTATTAGTTATCGAATTTGAAGTAATGCTTTGAGTTTGAATGATGTGTAATGCAACGCAACCAACAATATGAATATAAACTACACAAATCTATTAAAATTAGAATTCATTACTTAAGTTCTCTTTAAATTCTATATTACCTCCGTGAACGTTTGATCAAATCTACTGGCACTCGAAGGTGTTTTCTTGAAACCTCCAATAGTACCCTATTCAACATCCAAAATCACATATTAAAATACCATTCGTAAAATAATGTTACTAACACATGTAATAAATTTATAATTGTTTACTAACTTTACATACCCCACCGATAGGTGTACTGCAAAAATAAGTAGGTGGATGACTGGTGTATCCAGTCTCTACACTGTGACCCTGCAATTTTATTAAAATAGTAAAACTAAATTAGTTAATCTTGCATTTCACAATCAAAATTTAATAAATTAAATTCAATGAACATGCTGAATTTTACTTGAGTGTCAATGCCATATACATCATGCAAAATGTTAGCCGTCCTCTCCATCCCCGTAGATGCATATGGATCAGGCTGTGTAGTAGCATATGGATCTTGTGTAGCACCCTCCTGAGTGCCGGTAGGGTCATACGAACAAGTCGCCCCACAAGATTGAGACACATGGGTTCGAAGGTGACCACCTGAAGACTCCCCTAGATGGCTCTATACAATAGGGCTAGTGTGATGGATGACACTCTGGGTCAAAGTTGTGATTGCTTGCAATGTCTCTATGTCAGCACTCTCCTTCACAATGGCAGGCATCACAATCTGCTCATGAGATGGCCTAGCAAGAGGTCATCTCCCTTGCCACGTAGGATCTGGCTATGCACTAGGCCTATCCTGAGTTGACCCCCGCCTCTCCCCTGGAACTCCCTCATATCAAAATAATTTGGGATTTGGTTCAATAAAAACTCACTGTATAGTTTCCTAAGAAAATATTGGGGGACTTCACAATTATTGCATAGTGGGTAATCAAAAACCATATACCATCTTTCATAAAAATGGTTCTTAATCTCTTGGTGGTGGCACCAATGAATAGGAAACCTCTTTGCATTGAGGGTAAGATTTTGATTTTGTTTTAGGGTTAGTGAATAGAGAGCACAAATCACCTTTAGTAATTTTAAATCTTTTACTTGTTTATATGATAATTTGTCTGCATAATATGCCCTGGTTGTTTGACTCCTATCTTGCCATCCAGATATTTGTTGGGTGATTGCATCTAAATTTTTAACATGTATTTCAATGAATTTGCTAGAAGCATTCTTTCTGTGGTTGAAGAATTTGGATCACTCAACCTACTGATAAGATCCTCAAGTTGTTTTCTATTGTTCTTAATTTCACTCAAATTTTCTTGAGTGCCATGAGGGAATTGAGAGAATGGTGGGGGAGGTTGATTTTTTTGAGGATTTTTCTATTGAGGATTTACCTCCTCTTCTTGTTGAGGATTTTCAGGATTTCCTACAAATTTTTAAAAAAATAATCAAATCTAACCTAAAAAAACAAAATCAATTTCAAACTAACAAATTCAAAACAAATAGCAAACATTACTACCTCCTGCATCTCTTCGTTGTCATGGCACCATATTTGCAAACAAAATCCAACTGTTCTTGATGAAATTTGCAGAAATCCTTCCTCCTAGAATGCGAACATGAAAGTGAGGTTTTTTGGCCACGGGCAGAGCTGAGAAAATAGTAAAGAGAAAATGATACACATTTGAATTTTTTTTCTTTTAAAATCACATATCGTGCTCACATTATAACGCGAGCATGTTATAACACAAGTGCATTATACCTTTCCAAATTCTTTTCCTATTTGACCACAAAAGTGCGACCAACTTCATGCACCCGCCCAAAGAATGAAGGTCACTACTGGTTTCTCTATAGGCCTTTTTGTTATATCTGCCATTGGTCTTGCCACACAAGAGTGGTTGTTAAGGTGAAAGGTTGGATTCTCTGATGATACTGATCATGTCCCCACTCCTATGTATCCTACACCATTGTTCATTAATGAGCATGAGGTTGTTCATATTCCTACAAAATATGTCTCTTCCCTCAGGAAAGGGTTGGGTGACTTGGAACATCATTTGGAAAGAGACTCGAAATTGGCTAGGGCCACCTAGGTTATCAGTGAACTAAAGTACATGGTGGGAAAAGACTGAACAAGCATAGAACTCTTGGCTTGTCTCTCTATTCTAACTGATACATGTGCTCCTCCAATTAATTCTAACATTATATGGGGAGCCACTTTTGAAGATCATGAGAGACAGCTAGGACTTTTGATGCCTCCTACATCTATATACATGATCAATGTCATACCCTTGATTAGCATCCCCTCTACCTCTAAGGGATCCGACACTCTCAAGGTGAACAAGATTCCCTTGGGTTTTAGCTTCACCCCTCTTGTCACCTGTAGAGGTGGAGGTTTTGATGGGATGAGTGGTGGAGGCTTTGGTAGTGGCAGTGGATTTGGCGACGGAGGTGGTGCTAGTTGAAGTGGTTTCAATGGAGATCATGGTGGTGGATTTCGAAGTGGAGGTGGCTCTAGTGAAGGCCATACTAGTGGTGGTGGCTCTGGTAGTAGTTTCAATGGTGGTCATGCTAGTGGTTTTGGTGGTGGCTCTGGCGGCCGTTTTGGAGGAGGTTCCTCTATCCCTCTATCTTCTAATGACCCTATTTTGAACACTCTTCTTTAGACTATGGGTAAGATGCAAAGCTAGTTAGTGATTATCTCCCAAGCCTCTACCCAACCTATCTTCCAACCCTTCTTCTAGCATAGGTCATTGACGGCTGCAATGTTGAACACTCCCTTCCCTCAGGGAATGGAGGTTCCTAAATTTGAGAAATACAATGGCAAAGGGGACCCACAAACACACATGTTCACCTTTAATGCCTTGTGCAAAAATTTCTTCCATCATGACGTGTTGATGGAAAAACTATTTCCTCAATCTCTCAAGGATACAACACTTGAATGGTACTATTCCTTGCCCGATAATTCTATTTTCTCATTTTATCAACTTGTAAACCAATTCCTACAATATTTCCAAGCCAACATCAGGTTAAAGATGACCTTTTTGGATCTTGTCTGATGTAAACAAGGAGATAATGAATAGATTACTAATTTTATAGCATAATATCAAGTGCCCTTCTCACAATTCTCGTATTTGTTGCCTGATTCTGAAGTGCATAAGGTATTCATAGTGAACTTACAAAATCCTTAGATAGAGAAGTTTTCCCTTATGAAATACCCTTCTTTCGTACATTTGTGTGTAGCCCTACAAAAGTATCAGCAAATAATAGTTCAATTCGGGGGATCCTCCTTACACTCCTGTTCTGAAGGAAATTCCATTGTATCAATCTCTAGGAAAGGAAAAGTTGTGAATGTAGTAGCCACTATGGATGACAACGTCCTTAGACACAATTGAAAGTTCACAAAGTTATCAGAATCTTATTCTTCCATCTTACAAAATTTGTTGAAGGATAAGATCGTAACCTTGCCAAACCCTAAACCTCTTAAGGAACCTTACCCTAGTTGGTATGATGCAAGTACTTATTGTCAGTACCATCAAGTTAATGGACATGATACTAAACATTGCATGCACCTAAGTCATGAGATATAGGACCACATTAAGGATAGTACTATTTGTCTCAATGGAAGCAAATAAATTACAAATAAATCAGTGGCAAAAGTGAATAGTGAATTGTAGATATACACAAACCCATTTCTATTTCATTTTGCTAACATGATTGTCAATTCCATTGATTCTATTACTTAGCTTGAGGCCTATGTTAACATGGTCATGATTAATTTTACCACACAACCTGCACTCAGTTCCCTAGATGTGACATTCACATTGCAGGACTTGCCCTTAAATAACAAGCCCTCTCCCCTCTATGTTCCCACTCACCTCAATGGTAACATTGTGACAAGATTCTTAGTAGACTCTACAAGTAGAGTGAATATTATTACAGAGGATACATTGTGGCTTAATTCATTACATAGAAAAAAATATAAAGAAACAAATTCTACCATCCGCACACATGATTCTCTTTGTCTAAAACCATATGGCTCAATAACTTTATTTGTCCTAGTTGGACCTAGGATTGTTGACACAATTTTTTATGTCATTCCAAAGTTGGATTTATTTAGGATGAAGCTAGGCATACCTTGGCTAGCTTCCATGAATGGGATCACCTCCGTTATTCACAAATGTTTAAAGTTCTCCCATGAAGGTGATGTGCATGTAGTGCATGACACTGGATACCAATCTTTGGTATCCCACAGAGGATATTAATTAGACCATTTTTTTCCCACCCTGATTGGTCTGCTCCCTCAAAGAACATACCTACTTTACAAAAACTATGTAAAGTAGAAGATAGAGGGCAAGGGACAACCAAAATTGGATGTTCCTATAGCACAACAGCTAGTTGTCTCCCCTTCTCAAAAATGGAAGGAGAAGATTGCCACCCCTTAGGATGACTCGTCTACTCCCCTCTCTTGGGAGGAGTATTGGATGAGCAAGCCTAGATTTTACCCATTGAGTCCAATGATCCCTCCTTGGTGTAGACCCAAGATTAGGATATTAGACCTTCCTACTAAACCAACTAGACCTTGGTACTACCTATATGGTAGAGGAAAAGTTCCTCATGGAGAGTCCTCTTCATCTTGACCTCCACGACCTCCTACTGCTCCTACTCCCAAAGTAGTGAATAGGAAGAGACCTGCTACCGAGGCACTTGTGCCGACTCTCCCTATTGCTTCTCAACTTACTCCTCCTCCCTTCATTCAAGAGTCCATTCCTCCACCAAAAATGGCTATAGTGGACACTCCCATGGCTGAGCAGGAGCCTTATGTTCCTTCATAGCCTCCAACCTTTAGTTAAAAGAGTCGCAAAAACTACCTTGCACACAAGTGCAAGCATGGGTGAAAGGCTCTCTTGTTGAGCAAGCCTCCTTACAAAGGAAGGCAGAGGAGATGACCACCCTTATATCAGAGCCTCCTATCACATCCTCCTCTCTCCTCCCCTCAGCTTCCATTCAAACCAACTCAATATCATTTTCAGCTTCCACTAGGAGTGCGAATGTGCCTAACCCCAAAATTGTTGGTGTTCATTTCCCCTTCAGTGGAGCCAACTCTATTGATGTCTCTTCTGGATGTCCCACCTTTCCCAAAAATTGTACATATGATGAACACTTTGGTGGTGTCTACTATATTTTTCTCATCCTCCTCTTCCTCTGCATCTCTTGCCTTGTATGTGGGAAGTTCACAGCCTCCGACAAAGCAAAAGGTAGAGAGTGCTCCTTGAACCAATGGAGGATGTAAGAGGAGCCCACCTTCTCTGAAAGGTGGTCCCATGGTGACTTGTTATGTCCTAGTGACAAAACTAGTCCTAGCTTCTCTTGAGTTCATCACCACTCCTGAATCACTTGGTGAGCCTAGCAGTGAATCTTAGGTGTAACCTTCTCCATCCATTGAGGTAAAACATGGAACTCCTATAAAGCGCATGTTCAACTCTCTAGATGATGTTTCAACCTTGTCAATGATCTTCGTGAAATTGCTGACCTTAGCTCCACAAGAGCTCGGTGGAGAGGACCTTGCGAGGCCCTCTTCGTCAGCCCTTTTTCCAGAGGGTCAGATGCTCTTCTTGACATTCCACCACTACAGGCTCGTCCTCCTCCCCCCTACGATGATCTAGAGTGGGAAGCAGATGACCTCTTGGTCGATCCATGTTAGAAGGAGGCCTATTCTTCATCTTTAGATTAAATGTGTGTGTTTGTGTCTTGTGATGTGTTCCCCCCTGTAATCATGCTATGTGTGTCTGGATGAACCTTTTCACCTTTGTTGGTGCTTGGATACAAGTGTGGTTTTTGTGTCATAAACCTTCTACTATTTGTCTCATCATTCTTCCAAGTTTGTGACTTGATTTTCGATAAATTGGAGATGATGCAAAGTGTTGGGAGAATTTAGGCTTCCCTTCCATGTTGACCCAATTTTTAATTTTTACTTTTTCTTCTCGTGCATTCTTCACATGATCTAATATAGTAGGGAGTTGATAACAGTTCATTTTATATACTATTAATATACTTATGAGCAGTTTTGACCCCAAAATATCAGGCTACCCCCATGCCCTTTGTTCATGTTATCTTTTCTCTTTTACTTTTCCCTTATCTTTCTCTCTTCTTTGGTTGATTTTTCCCTCTTATGTGTGACAACACCACTTCTTCAACATTTTGATTCTCAGAAAGTGCATTTATTGCCAATGAATCTTTTCTCAAGAATCTTTGCAAACTTCTTTTTGATAATTGCATTCTCGACATGAAACCCTAATGGAACATGTTTCCTTCATCATGGGTTCACAAAGAAGGAACTTGAGAACCTTCCTTCAAAGTGGGAACAACTTTGATCTTCCCCTCGTGTGTGGCCATATTCTTCCTTTTGAATTCCTTGATGAAGTGAGCATCCTTCAAAAGGATTCCTTGATGATGAATTGATTTGAGAAAGAAATATCACTTTTGAGTAGTGTGTCCCTTGAGTAGACCCCTTCCTTACACTGGGTTCCCAAGGGACCCCTTTGAAAGTTTCCAAATTTTTGATGGTCTATGTGATTGTCTACTTACTTTCCTGCATGGCCTCTTTCTAGCATGTTCTATCTACGGGTAAACATGTCACTTTGCAAGTGAACTTGTGAAGCCACTTTCTGACTCTGCAAAGACCCCTTTCCTTGGGTTTCCTCCATGTGAGAGATCTTGGGGGATACCACCCTATAGATTTGTGAGTCTGTAGGGTGCTTCATTTGAGCTTCCTCCATGCAAGAGATCTTGGGGGTATCTCCCCTATAGATCTACGGGTCTATCGGGTGCTTTGGATTCCTTCATGTGAGAGATCTTGAAGGAAACCTTCCCTATAGGTCTGTGGGTCTATAGACCACTTTCCCAGCTTCCTCCATGTGAGATATTTTGGGAGATGCTTCCTTGCAGGTTTACGAGTCTGTAAGGAACTTTTTTGGGTATCCTCCATGTGAGAGATCTTGGAGGACACCTTCCTTGCAAGTCTACAAGCCTATGAGGCACTTTCTTCTTGGGGCTTCCTTCATGTTAGAGATCTTTGGTGTTGCCTCCTTATAGGTCCATGGGTCTATAAGATGCTTTCTTTCCTTAGCTTCATAGTTTTGTGAGGCTATGAAGTCCTTTTCTTGTCCTGTACTCTCGAGTTCGCCAAATTGTGGTCTACTTCCTTGATGGTTTAGGTATACATTTCTAACTCTACTACTTCTCCAATCTACTTTATTGAAGCACTAATTAGTATTCGTTCTTTCTAAAGTGGGGGAAAAATGTATAGGAGAGAATTTTCACCCCTTATGCAAATTCCTCTTTTACTCTTCCTCACTTTATAAAACCAAATTCGAAGGATAAGTTCCACATAGTCTTCTTGCCTTCATTCCACTTGGCATTCATTTTATGTGTCGGTAGAGGAATAATTGTTGGGGAAACCTATATAGCGTGCAATCGTCTATGTGGTACGCTTATGTCCCAACATATTCCTGTGTCTGAAGCCTATAGAGGCATTACACTTCCCATTGGAGATTGATTTTTAATTCCCTCTTCGACTAACCAACCCGAATATGGTTGTTTTCCTCATTCTCTCCTTCAAATTCACTCATTCTTCATGCATTTTAGCTTCTTCACAAGCCTACACAATGTCTCCAAATATTCTAGCATTCACTTCTTGCACTCTTAACTTTCAAACAACACTTTGGCACTCCATAGCAACAACAACAACACTTTGTCAACTCCGTAGAGCAAGTGTGGAACAACAACATTGTAGTAGGGGCTTGAGTCCTCTCATTTTCTCCTCCATCAGTTAGTGATCTCTTGGTGGAGGTAGTAAGCTTTCTACTCCTCTCCTCTACGATTTGGTATGGTAGCAACTTACTATTTTGTAGTGCTTTTGTGTTCTTTACTTCATTTCCTTCTTTATCATATATTTATCCTTTATTGCAAACCTAGCTATCTATGGAGGTGGAAACACCAAAATGGGGGTCTGACTAAGGTAGGCCCCTATACAACCACACAACAATTTTCCTCTTTCTTGTGTGTAGGTGGAAGTTCTTCTTGGAGCTAGCTAGCGAATAGGCTCTTTTATGAGATCATTCTTGTCACCCTAGCTTTAATATATTTACTTTATCACATTCATCTATACATTTCTTATTTCATAGTGTTATTTTGTTCTCCTAAAAACAATTAGCTAGGTCATTAGTCTTTTTCTAGTGGTTAACCTTGTCTTTTTAGTCCTCTGGTCACACAGACACTAGTGCACCTGAAAGACGCCAACACGTCGTGTTGTCATCCCAAAACTACACTTTCATCCTTAGGCAAAGAGCTACTTGAGGCACAACACTAAAACCAAAAATTGGCTCACCTAGCCCCATTTGAGTTTCAGGTCTACAGAACGATCAAAGGACCTTATATTTGTCATCATTCTCATCCTCCATCTTTAAACACTCCTTTAAGTTGAGCTAAGTTAGGGCATCCTTCTGCTCTTGTCTCTTCATGACCTAGGGCCTTAAACGTGGTTGGTCCCCCTCTTTTATAGTACCCACTTGAGCTAGGGATGTTATTGCTCGTGAGTTAGTTAAATACTTTTCTTGGTTCCAAAATATTTCAAACAAACATTAACAAGTTTCTCAAAATTTCAAACCCTTTGGTCTAAGCATGGATACCTTTTGAAAAGTCTTGATGTTAATGCTTTTCCTAAGGATTCTATCCTTAGAGACTTGTAAATATTTTCACTTATATATGTCAATCCATACTTTCCAAAGTCAACATAGGTAACTATGCCCCTAACTTCATGATTTGCACATAATGGACATTGTGGAATGAATGATGTTTTTGACATAGACATTAAGTTTGAAACTTAAGTAGGACAAGTGTTTTTGGTAAAAAGAAATTCATTAATCAAGATAAATTGGAAAAATTGAACCCAACATATATGTGCTTATCTTCATGATTATTTGGCATTCGATTACTCTAATTCAACAACCAAACCTTACTCTAGCTATCATACAACCAAACTTTGAGCTGATTGAGGGAGAACAAACAAACACAATTATTATTTTAAGGAGCTTCACATATGACACAAAGGAAATCCCAAACCAGTGGAAAAACACAGCAAACATTTTAGAAAAACAAGAGTGAAAAGCCAATATTGTGGCCAAAATGCTCATATTACCACCTCCTGTGTGGCAATAGATATCCACTTTTCAAAAATAAATGACAAAAAAAACCCACACATGTGTTTGTCTTCATGATATCTTACAAAATCAAATTTCCTAAATGAAGATCCACATACTACCTTTTCAAAAAGAGGCATCATAGTTCAAAATACATCAAGAGGCACATTTCAAAGATTTACCGCAACTAGGACATCTTGCTAAGGAATTTTTATTCTTGCCCCTTGTTGGACGAACTATATTTGTATGTCCAAATTTTCCCTCTCATCTAAAAACAATATTGACTATTTTTGGGTTTAAAGTTACTCATAGGTTAAAGCATTTTTTTCACCACCTTGGTCTTGCAAGAAAGTTTCAATCTAGGTTAACATTATTGGGTTAAAGCATTTCATCCACCCTTTACCATATTTCACATTTCCCTTCACCAAAATTTGTAAACTTTTGGACACATCAAAAAACTTTGGACTTAGACATTTATCAACCCAAACCCTAACTTAGCTACTATGTATGTGAACTAGATCCTTTTCCATGCATTTAGTTAAGTTGGTTATCACCTTTTGTGGAAAATGTTATCTTGAAGGTTACAAGTCTATCTTAAATATCTACAATTTCATTAACACCTTTTATCAAAACATTAAATCCCTTTGTCTAAAAGTGTTGTCCCAATAGTTTGGAAAGATCACCCTCTCCATATCATTGACCCTTCTCATCATCCACTTCCATCATTGGTCCTAAACAACTTAGAGGGTCCCTTCTACCAAAATTTGAGTCAACTAGAGAGTTTCAACAGTACCAATCTCAACACAACTCTCTCATAGGTGACCCACAATTTATGGTTACAACAAGATCACAATACAAGAGAAACATGGAACAAGCCAAAGATACATCCACCACACGTGATCCAAACCCACAAGAATTTGATCCAAGGGGCCATTCTAGCCCCTCACAATAACCACAAAGTACCTTAAGATATGAGGTAGAAGATGTTACCAACAATCCACTTGAGCTTGATAAATAAGAGCTCCTTGAGTAAAAAAAAATCATCAACGCCAAGAAACTATGGCTCCTGCTTTTCTTGCACAAAATTTAACACAAGGATTGACCCAATCCATGAATCAACCAATTCCACCTTTGTTCCAAGTCAAACACAAACTCCTACTCTTGCAACTAGTCTAGCTAAGGACTTTGGTCACACTGTTCCTTTAGCAAGAAACACACTTGTGGGTACTTTAAACACCAATCCTCCTCAAAACACCACTTGGACACAAACATTTTGTGCCCCACATAAATCTTCTACCACAATTCTAGAGCACCCTTTACATCCACACAAACCACTTACATTACACAACTCCATGAAAACCTTGACATTTTGAGGGAATCCATCTTTATCCATCCCCACAAGTACCATAAGTGTTCCTAATGTCCCATAAGGTAGTGTGGATCAACTGTCTCAATTGGACCAACAAGGGCATTTTAACACTGTTACATAAAATAAACCCTTAGCACAATAAGGGACATCTTCATCCAACCACCATATTGGCTCATTAAACCCATCCATCATCAACCCAAATCCCAACAACATGTTGACCACAAACCCTATCAACCAGGGTAATCCCTTGGTCCCCCATCAAACACAAGGGAACCCCCAACACATTGGTCAAGGGAACCCTTTCAATAAATTGACACAAGGTCTTAATGTGCCATTGCCATCACAGTACCAAATAACATAATCATTATCTTTACCATGGATCCCCCAAAACATGCTAGCTCAAATGGGGTCTCAACCTTACATTCATCCATCCCAATTAACTATCCTACAAGGAATGCTAAACCAAAACAATATGCAACCACCTCAAATCAATCTGTAACCCATGATCACCCAAAATCCATCCCAACATTAGGATGATTCCACATTGCAAGCACAACAAGAAATGCTCTAGCATTACAACAAGAACAACAAGCTTATCGACAACCCTTACAACAACAACAAACTCAAAAAGTCACCCTAGTGGTAGAAGAACATCAATACGACCTAGTGGCACAATAACAACAAGAAGCCCAACAAGTAGCCTTGGTCACACAACAACAACAACAAGCTCAACAAGCAGCCTTAGCCACACAACAACAATCTCAACAACAAGACCAACCACAAGCATTCCTTTCCCAATAATATGCTCAACAACAACAAGTGCTAGCACAACAACAACAACAAGGGTTATACTATAATCCCTAAAATATCATCAATTTAAACACGTTAGAAGGATATATACCACCCCCATCATCATCTGAACAATACAAAACACCACCATACACACCATATAACACCACATCCTATCAAAATCTCATGTAAAATTTATCTGCCATCTCATACTATGTGACATATACTCCTCCACCAACCTTGTAAGACTATATGGCATCACAACTCAAGATGCTAACACAACAAATGCAAGATATCCAAATGGGAAAGATGAAGAAGCCCCATACCAAATAAAACTTATGTCCATACCCATTCAATAGAAATATCAAAATGGTACATTTCCCCCATAGCTTTGATGTCCCTAATTTTGATAAATACAAATGGAGGGGAAATCTTATGGACCATGTCAAAGAATTCAATGTCATGTGGTATGGAGGTTTCTTACAATGGTTCCTATTTGATGTGTCTCTTCCCACAAAGTTTGATAGGCCTTGCCATTGATTGGTTCTCACAGTTGCCTCCAAGCATCAAAGCATTTCAAGAAATCATTGAAAAGTTCATAAACCATTTCTCAATTTAATCTCAACATCGATGTTAGCTTAGAGGATTTATACACAATTAAGCAAGAAAAAGTAGAATCCTTTGCTAATTTTTTACAACAATGTAGACAAAGAGATAATAATAGAAAGTGATCCATTCCTGACAAACAACAAGTGGGGATTATCATTGCAAATGTTGATCTAGATATATCCTTCCACTTAAAGATGAAATGTATAACCACTTATGATGAGCTTGTCCTTAGGGACCTCAACATTGAGAGAGCTCTAATCTCACAAGGTAACATGCAAGCATATAGAGACAACCCCCCATCAACCAATTCAAATGACAAACCCTGTACCTAGGCTAAGAACAAGAACATGAAAAATGATGGCATAGTGGATGCAAAAGTGGTCATAAGTGATCCTAGGCCAAACACCAACCAACCAACCAATGCTCAACCAAATGTACAAAAAGCCACATCACCATCACAAAATAATCAAGTCAATAACATTGAAACTCAACAAAGATGAACCCCCAACAAGAATAACTATCCAGAATGAAAATGCACAGCCTTGGGGGGACCTCTTGAAACTGTCATGAAGAAGTTGGTAGAGTCAAACTTGATCATGCTTCCCAACTTCCAAAACTACCAAGAACCAAAAGATAAACCTCCTAGGTACAACAAAAAAGACCTTTGTGACTTTCACAAGATTAAAAGATAGAAAACATCCAATTGTATGAAGCTCAAGAATTTCATCCAAGATCTTATCGATAATGGAGACATATTTGTTGATGAGTCCATCGGTAACTAGGACCTCAAAATATACAAGAACCCTATGTCAGGTCATAGCAAGGGTAACAACACTGGAAAGTGAAAGAATTACACTAACGTACAACATTTCTATTACAATGTGGTTGCCTCATGTGATAATGTTGTAACTGTGGTTACTATCAAAGGACCTAGTGTGGAGTGTGGAGTCAACACACGACGTGGCAGGATTTCAATCCCAAGAGCTTCATATCAACCTAGGGTGCAACCTACCCCATGAACATCAAATCCTATAAATTACAGTCTCCTTGACTAGCTTAAGAAGACCCCAACACAAATTTCTATCTTGGAACTATTGAGGCTATCACCTGCACATATGGAGATACTAGAAAAGGCTTTATCCATTTCATTTGTCCCTAATAATATTAATATAGATTAGTTTCAAGCTATGGTAGGACATATCACTACCCCACATCTTCTCACCTTCTCCAAGAAAGATCTAGCAATGCATCCATCACATAATCACACTTTACATCTTGAGGTCATTGTTCATAAGAAAAAAGTCAAAACAGTCTTAGTAGATGGTGTTGGTCTAAATATTTGCACCCTTCATCTAGTCAACAACCTAGGTTTTTTAGAGGATGTTATTGAGAGAACAAAGAGTACAACCATCAGAGCATATGATGACCAAGAATGAGTATCCCAAGGCATCATAAAGCTTCCTATTCAAGTGGGACCTATTATTGTTGAGACTACATGTCAAGTAGTAGACCTTGATCTCCCCTACAACATCTTGCTTGGTCGACCATGGATTCATGCCATGCAAGAAATAGCTTCCACATATCACCAATACATCAAGTTTCCTTTTGAGGATAAAGAAGTGACTATCCATAGAGATCCTGAGTCTTTCTACTATTGTAAGAACCTTGAGGCCAATTTTTACAAGATATCCCAAGTTCCTAAAAATAATGAAGGGCCTACACCATCTTCCTCATTTGTTGATCCATCTTCCCTTGCATCTACCTCTGAATCTAAAACACCCATTTTGTAAAGCATTCTCAACATCGAAGTGGTAATTTAGGATGATGGTTGTGGGGACTAGAAACTATAGGACACTTTTTGTTAGGAGTGCTACCACTTTCTCCTAAATCTCATGGAAACCCATACCTATCAACAAAGTGGTTGAAACATTAAAATTTTCCACTACTACCTTCACCAAGTGGAGGGATTTGAACAAAGAGGATGTCAATAAGGACAATATCTCTAAATTTCTCTATCAAGATGACCAAACCATCCTCTTTCTTCCCATGGAAGATGACAATAGAGGCCTACAACTAGTGAAGGGATGGGGGTATAACAAAAATGAGAAACTAGGGAAAAATGATAATGGTTTACAAGAACCCATTGTTCTTTAGAGGTCCATCTAAAGAATATTTGAAATTAGGCTGTACTACTAGTAGGGTGCACATTCTTGGCAAGGGTACTTCTTTTAAATGGGCTAAGGCTTCCTTTTGGTTACCCACGTCATGTGATACTACCTTGGATAAATTACCCCTTGAAGTTGTTGATCTATTTGAAAATAACTCTCTTTATGATATTGACAACACCTTTTATCCCAAGTAGCCAAAACACTTAATTAATCCTAGTATACCCTCAAATCATCAACTAGGACCAACGAGGACCACCGATTCTAAATATATTTAAAAATGTTGAAGAAATATAAGAATTCACGAGACTCTGTGACAACCTACTATGTGGAAATCATAAAGTTGGATTTGATATAGAGTTGAACACACAAGCATACTATAGGGAGATGATTGAGTCCTTTAGTCATAAAATTGATGACATGAGAATAACATGAAAACCTTTAAGTGAAAACCACACTGTGGAACTTTTTTATCCTAAAATAATAAAAATAAAGGATGTATCTGGGGGTGAAAACCTCACAGAGGCACCCAAGGATGAGGGATTCAATCTCCCCCTTAGTGCAACGTATCTTGAGAAATCACCAGTGCTAGCAAAGAAAGCCACCCTAGTGAATGTAGGAATAAAGGAGGCTCCTAAGATCACCTTTTATGTTGAATCCTTGTTAGATGAAGAACAGAAGAACTTTACAACATTCCTAAAAGAAAGAAGAGCAAACTTTGCATGGTCATACAAAAATATGCTAGGGATTGATCCAAAAGTAGTGGTGCATCACTTAGCCATCTTTCCTTAAGCCAAGCCAATGAAATAGAAGTTGTAGAAGATGCATCCTCAAATTGCCTTATTGGTTAAGCTAGAGTTACAAAAGCTCCTTGAGGTTGGATTTATCTAACCTGTCGATTATCCGAAGTGGGTTTCAAACCTTGTACCAGTCTCCAAACTCACTAGGGGCATTAGAATATGCACATATTTCAGAGATCTAAATAAGGCATTACCAAAGGATGATTTCCCTCTTCCTAACATAAACACCATCATTGATTCAACAACTGGTCATGAAATGCTCACTTGTGGATGAATTATTTGGATATAATCAAATCATGATCGCCAAGTAGGATCAACATAAAATGGTATTCACTTGTCCATGGGGTACATATTGTTGGAACATGATGCCATTTGGGTTGAAGAACATAGGAGTGACCTATCTGTTGGGATTGTAAATTTTTGAATGATTTCACAAGTTTCCCATAACCCTAAGTTTCTATATGAGTCCTCATCATAAACACAAGGGTTTGTTTTCATATCATTCTGCTCACACTTTGCATATGTTCATCCCATGTTTTCCATCTGATCGTGCATTTTTCACATTTTGGTCCATATTGGTGTGAGTTCATTAGTTTCTCCTCAATCCATGTTGCATTTTCTATTAGCAAAATGTCTGTGTTGCCTATTAGCAAGATTTTTTTGATATCATGGCGATTGGATTTCATTTACTGGCAGTTATCGGCATAACAGTTTCATTGTTTCGGTGACAGGAAGTATTCATATCGGTAGGAGCTTGGGCATCGATGTAATGTTACAACGAACTTGATATTTCTTACCGATTTGCTCATGTTGATCTTCTTCAACCTAAGTCATAGTTTTCAGCATCATGTCTTGGCGAGTCTTTCTTTTCTTACTAACTTGTGCACAAAGGATTCACTTCAGCCTAACATGTTACTTTCCATGGAAGGTCTTAGCAAATATAGGATGGTCTCACCGATTGATCACATTTGGTCTTTATTGGCAAAATTTTTGTGGTGTCTCGCCGAACAACATTTGGGGCATTGCTTCGACCAAACATAGGGGTCTTCAGTGAAATGTCATAGCGACGTTTATATGTCTCACTGACAGAGCATAAAGTTTTCTTTCAAGAGGTTTTCAGTGAGAGGTTGGTGGTGTCTCGGCGATAATGTGTGGGTCCACAACGCTTCAGTGTAATATAATTCCTTCTCTGAGAGGTCCCCCCTATGTTGTCTTCTCTCGCCGATAATACACATGAGAGCTCTATCAGTGAGAAAATATGATTGTCTTGGAGAAGGTGAACGAAACAAAAGAACACACCGATAAGAGATATCTTATGTCTCAGTGATTGGAAGGAACATAACATGGGGCTCTCAATGAAACATAATGTATGTTGTGTGACATCTCACCGATGGCATAAGGTCATGTCGAAATGCAAAGGGGAAAAAAGGATACTTCTTGACTTTGGCATAGCAAACAAATGGTCACGGCGAAAGCAAACAACACAAAGAATAGAGGAACACGGGATGACTAATGATTGATGATTGAATTGCCTTCGGCATACTTTCTGGTTGTTTCAACAACTGTTCCATTGGTGTTTAATAGAGACTCATGCACTGTGGGCTGACATATAAGGATTTTTAAATACTATTGAGGGCCAACATGTGAAATGTACCCGAACTCTACGGTTGAAGTGTTTTGTTTCCTGTGCTAGTGTATAAATATGCAGTCCCGGTTGTAATTGAAGGAGGAGATTTTTAGATATCATATTTTAGAAAAAATATAGTAGGTAGAGGATGGATATAGTAGAATAAAGTCCTCATTTCAGAGGCTATGTTGCATGTTTTCAAACGACGATTTCAATGAAATTTAGTTAATGTGGCAAGTTATTTTTGGTGTCAATTATCTATTGGATTTAATGAAAGTATTGCTAAGCTATCTCCAAGATGGATTTTTTCTGGTTGTTTGAATTGATGTAACAAGTTTATATTCAATTCATTAGTGCACATTTGTTGTATCTATGTGGTTAATTGATTGTTTCTTTCAAGCAAAGATTAAATCCTTTTAGTTGATCACAGTAATTAGAGAGATTCATTTGGATTGTTGAAGTAGAGCTTAGTAATCACAATATTGCATGTTTATACAAGTTGTAAACAAAATGTATGCTAGATAATTTGAGTTTTCTCTAGATAAGTGTTGTTCATGTTGATTTCATTTGACTTTGCATACCCAATAAGGTACTAGTCTCTACACTTCATCATTTTGAATTCATTCAGTTTCTTTACATCTGTTAATTAAGTATTTTAGGATTTAGATAAAAAAGATTGTTATTGCTATCAAGCTTGATTTCATTTGTTCACTTCCATCTGCCATTGTGGAAAAATCATTGTGCAAGAAGGATAATCATAAGTCAAGTTTTCTTCATTCAGAAAGGTACACCCGCCTAGGTCTGGCAGCACTTGAAGAGTAGAAGGTTGAAAACTTTTGACCTAGTCTATTAACCTAAAATGTTGTGAAAGCTTGGCAACCTTTTGTGGTTCAAACCTGCATTTTTGAGAGCTAACAAATTGGTGACTCTACTAGCGATTGCATCAGAAAATTTGGTTGAAGACCATCATATAGAGTCAATGATGAAAAGGTTGTAATTTGAGAAATTTCAGAAGGAGTGATTCCACTGGGGAGAAGATCAAAATAATCATTTTCCTACTTATGGAAAAGTAGGTGGCAACTCTGAAAAGGCTTGATGAAGAATGGAATTTTCATGTGAAACGAATATGTACACAAATGCGGGTAGGCATTGGATCCCTCAAATGCCTGGCAGTACATTTGAAAATTTTCACAATGGAGGCAATGCATATCATGCACAACAGAATATACACTCAGCACAACCACCTCATGGTCAACAATATGTGCCATATTATCATACACAATGCAATGGTCCACTGTACCAGCATTAGTACCCACCTAGCGCCCCCCTTCAACATTACACAACAATGCTCAGACAGTTTGATTTGGCAGGGATTCAATTATCCCCTTATCCAATGGATGACAGTTGGAGAGGTCTCATTCCAAAGTTTATAGGGATTAATGCAATTACTGCTAAGGAGCATTTAAGAAGTTTCAATACTTTCATCCAAGACTTGGATGTGCCATATGAAGATTTAGACATGATGCTATTCATGATATCACTTATTGAAGATGCTAGGGATTGGTTTAATAGCCTACCAACAATCTCTATTGATTCTCTCCAAGGGTTTCAAGATCAATTCCTTGAGAAATATAGGAATCCAAATGCACGAGATGTTGCTCTTCATGAATTAATACGGATTTAGAGAGATTGAAATGGCACAATTTATGATTTTAATTAGAGATTCAATAAGTTGCAGAATAAGATACCTCCTAGATCAAGGTTGCCAGACTCTGTAGCATTGAGTGTTTATCTGAATGCTTTTGATCCTAAAATGGGGTATGAGCTAAGAAATAAATTCCAAAGAGACTTAGTTGAGGCTCAAAGGATGGCACAAACAATTGAAAATAATAAGAGGGCTATAGGGATAATTGATAAAAGAGACAGTCCTAAGGTTCCTCAACAAAGCAACAATTATCAGTACAGACAGTAGAGTACTTACAGAAATGAGAGGCCGAGGTTGCATGACATGCCTTATGATATAGTCTGGAAGGATGAGAAACCTATAATAGCTAGGCCTGGAAGCAAGGAAGCTCCTAATCCATTGAGCAAGAAAGGAACCTATATGGTAAGTAACAATTACTTTTGTGAATTTTGTGATAAGCCACATTCCCCAGATCATTGTGTTGTAGCCCAAAGAATATAGAAGGAGGGAATGCTGATGGGAAATAATGGAGAAGATCACACAGTATATTTGACTTCAAATACTTTTCACCATGTTGAGGAGAGGTACTCATCTTCAAAGGATGAAGGTTATCAGTATAGTGTTTCAAATCAAAAATACAATGTCCATATGGGTGAATAGCAGGTCCTTTTTGACTCTGAAGAAGATTATACAGTACCACATTCTATTGAAATGATAGCTCAATATAGTATGAGGAGACTTACTAAGGAAGAGATAGAAAGACTAACTGTTGTTGCAGTTGAAGAAGCAAAGAGTTGTGATAGGGAAAGCAGGGCATGTTGTGAGGAATCCAGTGAATAAGTCTAATTTTGATGATAAACCTAAGGATGTTGATCTGTAGTCAAGGGATTCTTCTACTTCTTATGAAGATCTGGATGAAGAGGCAATGGGAAATGTTGGTTCACTTGGTAGCGAGTATACAATACCTCCGGCTGTAGTTGAAAGTTATGAAGATACATTTGATCATGATGAGGTATGTACATTTGAAAATGGTTTCCAAACTTTTTCAAACCCATTGCATGATGAAGAATTAAAATAAGATCAGATGATATTTTGAAAAGGTATGTCCGTGAATGAGTTTCAGGTAATTTTAAATTCATTTATGAAAGCGAGGAGCTAATTTCAGACAAGCAAAATGATGGAATAAATGACTGCATTGATAATGTTTTTGATTTCCCATTCTCTGATGGTCTTGGATTTCCTTTTGATGATGACAAAAGTAAGGAATATAACTATAGTGATGAAAATGTTGAGACTTGTTCACTTGTCAATGAACAAATTGCATATTTGTTTACTCCTGAATGCCAGGGATGTGCACATGAGGGTGATCTTGAAGTTTTGTGTCCAACTTACATTTGTTTTGACAGTGAAAGATCTTTGTGTAAAGATTCTTATGAATCCCTATGCATTTCTTAGAATGATGGTGATACTTTTGGTGTT
>VDFB02086081.1:353161584-353246037 GCA_007258455.2 Sequoia sempervirens | reverse complement strand
GATTTCATTTGACTCCATGTACCCAATAAGGCACTAGTCTCTGCACTTCATCATTTTGAATTCATTCAGTTTCTTTACATCTATAAATTAAGTAGTTTAGGATTTAGATAAAAAAGATTGCTATTGCTATCAAGCTTGATTTCATTTATTCACTTCCATATACCATTGTGGAAAAATCATTGTGCAAGAAGGATAATCATAAGTCAAGTTTTCTTCATTCAGAAAGGTACTCCCGCCTAGGTCTGTAAGCACCTGAAGAGTAGAAGGTTGAAAGCTTTTGACCTTGTTTGTTACCCTAAAATGTTGTGAAAGCTTGGAAACCTTTTGTGGTTCAAACCTGCATTTTTGAGAGCTAACACTATCAAAGAGCAATGCCACTCATCTTTCATGGCATGATCCAAAAAATAGTTGAAGATTATGTGAATGATATTTTGGAAAAATCAAAGGAAAGGAATGGACACATAGAGGTATTGGGACTCATCTTTGACCGACTAGAATAATATAAGGTAAGGATAAACTTGAAAAGCTATGTCATTGGGGTTACATCAGGGACACTTCTTGGCTACATAGTTTCACAAAGAGGGATAGATATAGGCCCAACAAAAGTAAAAGTAATATTAGACATGGATCCACCCCAAATATTGAAGCGGATGAGAGGACTACAAGGAAGGTTGTAATCCATTAGAAGATTCATAGTGTAGTTAATAGATAAGATCCATCCTTTCTCGCATCTCCTCCATAAAGGAATAAATTACAAATGGGATGAGAAGTGTGATAAATCCTTCTAGAAAATCAAGGAATACCTTTTATCCCGACTAGTTCTTATGTTGATGATACCAAACAAGCCATTAATCTTATATATCTCAACAAAATCAGTAGCTTTAGGTGCTCTTCTAGCCCAACATGATGAAATTTGAAAGGAAAGAGCTATCTATTACATTAGCAAGACCTTGGTAGGGTATGAAATGAATTACTCCTCCATTGATAAAGCATGCTTAGTGGTGGTCTTTTCCTCACAAAATTTTAGACATTACATGCTCTCACACAAAATTAAGCTTATTGCCAAGATCAACCCCTTAAAATATATGTTATCTAAAGAAACTATTTTAGGGTGAATGGCCAAATGAGTGATGTTCTTGACTGAATTTGGCATAGAGTATGTAGAACACAAGGCCATAAAAGGACAAGTGATTGTAGACCAACTAGCAGAAGCACCTATCTATGTAGAGAATCCTCTAATATATGAATTTATTGATGAATCAAAGTTTCTCATAAATAGAGTGGATCAATGGAAGATGTACTTCAATAGATTCTATACACATGGATCAAGAGTAGGAATCCTCTTTATCACCCCTCAAGGTGATTGTATTCCAAATTTTTACCAGCTATCATTCCCATGTACTAATAATATTGTTAAGTATGAAGCTTTATTAATTATGGCTTTAAGGATAGTAGTTCAATGGTAGATACAAGAGTTGAAATTCTATGGAGGCTCACAATTGATCATCAACCAAGTCAATGATTACTACCAAACTAAGGATGATAAACTCGCCCCTTATAAGAAAATGGTAGAAAGTCTCAAGGAATTTTTCATTGATATAACTTTTGAGAAAATTCTCGCATGAATATTCGAGCAATAGATGTTATGGAAAGAATTGGATCATTGTTAGACATGTAGCACAACTTCCTTCAATGTGAATTCTTGGTAGGAAAAATTCTCATGCCAAATTTTGAAATCCAAGAATCTAAATTTATGTGTGTAATCGTTGGTCCTGGTTCCCTACGGTATCATGATATATTCACCTACCTTAGCAGAGGAATCCTCCCAGATGATATCACCTCCAATATTAAGAAGACCTTCATCAAGACGGCATCTCATTTTTTCATCTTAGGTGATACCTTATACTACAGAAGCATCAAAGGGACATTACTACAATGTCTCAACCAAGAGGAAGTCTTGAACACTTTAACAGAAGTACACAATAGCATATGTGGCTCCCATTCTAGTGGTATGACGCTAGCTAAGAAACTATTGAGGATGGGGTATTACTGCCCAACTATGGAAAGAGAATCCCATCAATATGTGTAGAAGTGTGTCTAGTGTCAATAGCATGGAGATCATATTCATGCTCCATCTCAGGAGTTACAACCGATAATCACACCTTGGCCGTTCTCATAATGGGGGCTTGACCTCATAGGAAAAATTACTCCCACCTCAACCAATGTCCATAAATTCATCATCGTAGCCTCTAATTACTTTACCAAGTGGGTGGAAGCCATTCCTATGACCTGCATAATCAGGAAGCAAGGGTATGTGCAGGATTATCATGGAAAAAACAAGCCCTTAAGTGGCAAAAAAATTCAGAAAAATCAGAGTTAGGAAACTTGACGTAAAAATTTAAATAAATTATCTATATTATTTCAAAAATATGTAAGAATAGAATTTGTAGCAAATTGAATGTAGTTTCTAAACTACTAGGTTTGTTTAAAACAAAAAATCTATTTGGTGAAAATTTGAAATTTCAATGTTGTAGTACCCTAAATTTTAGGGAAAAAATAAGCAGGGTGTCTCATTCAATTGTTCTAACCACAACAATAAAATGATAATTTTTTTTATAATATTTTAGATATATAGATGACCCATGTCCTCGATGATGCATATTTGTTTTGGTAATTTTTTCCAAGTAAATAATTAATTATGAATTTTTATTAAAACTTTTTAAAAAAATATAAAAACTTTGTATGTTCCACCATCTTAACTTGGTCAAACCTCATGAAATTCAATTTTTCCTTTTTTAATCCTATAGTATGTGAAGCATGGAATGTGATGCATGTTTTGGATTCAAAAAATGTGATATAGTTTGAAATCTATAGATATTTTTCAATCAACCTATCAATCAGAACTTTATTCGTAATTTGAATTGAAAATGAATAATAGTTACTTATTAAATTCAAAGTAAAGCATAATTTATATTGGTGGAAAGCTAAGAATCTACTTTAAAAATCCTTTTCATTTCATCAATTTTGGGTAAAAAAAGTCATCAGCCACATACCCATCATATTGCCACTTTTTGGCCCATCATGATCCTGCACATACCCGCAAATTAGCAAGTTTATCCTAGACTACCTTATCTATTGTTATAGTATTCTACAATCCCTTATATCCAATAATACGATACCCTTCAAGAATGAGAATGTTAAATATCTATGTCAAATATTCAACATCCAACATCGATTCTCTACCCCTTATTACCCCAAGGGAAATGGTCAAGCTGAGGCTACAAATAGGACCAATATGAAAATCCTAAGCAAAAAAATTAATGAAGTTGGAAATGACTAACATCTAGAGTTAAATCCCACCCTCTAGGCCTATTAAACCAGTATCCATACACTTACAAGTGCAACCCCTTTCTCTTTAGTCTTCAGATCAAAAGCCATCCTGCCTATTGAGGTCTAGCTTCCTTTGCTATGAGTATCACTGCAGAATTTGATCACTGATGAAGAGTGTAGAGTATTTTGATTGAATGAGTTATAATTCCTGGATGAGTTTCATTTTGATTGCCTTAACCACTTACAAGCATATCAAAACTAACTAAGACAGGGTTATAACAAGAAGATCAAGATTAGGTCTTTCCAGGTAGGGGATCTCATCTCGAAACAGAATTAGAAGAACGTTTTAGATCATAATAGTAAAGGAAAGTTTGAGCCTAATTGGTTAGGCCTATTTGTTGTCACAACAAGCTATGGATCAGGAGCATACCAACTATAGAGACTAAAAAATGTCCTAAGTGTGCGAGTGTCATTTTTCTTGGTCTTTCAATAATTGAATAATTTTAATTATTCAATTATGTTCATATTCCTCTATTAATTAGATAATTTTTAATTATTTAATTAACTCACTTTCTAATATTTATTCTATCCTAATCAATTAAATAATTTAATTGTGTCACTAATGTACCCCTTTCTTCCATAATTAAATAAATCCTCATTTTTTTAATTATTTCTCTATAGTCGGATAATAATTATTATTTTTTGACCTTATATTCTTCCATGATTAAATAATTATGGAAATTATTTAATCCCTCTCTAATTTCCATGCTCACATTTAATTAAATTGAATAAATTCAATTAAATAATCCATATTTAATTTCCATATTTAATTTATTTGCCACTTGTACTTTGTCTCCATTTTCCTCCATTTTCAAATAAATAATTTAAACTGAACTATTATTTATGCACCACCTAGTCAAAGATGTCATGTCATTCATCCCTATCATAGCCTTCATTGTTGTCATAGCCGTCAGGCGTCATACCTGTCATGATTCCTCCAAGAATAACATATTCTTGGTGCATCAATTCTGGACCATTGATCTTGGAATCTTTTTAGAAGTTTAATCTTGACCATCGATTTTGTAACCTCCCTCTCATGCATTCTCATCCATTGATCTTGGAATCCTTCTAGAGAATTAATCTCATCTATCCATTCGAAAAGTTGTCTATAAAGGAAACCTTCCTCTCCCATTTTCAACTTAATATTTAGCTAATTTTCTCCAACTTTCTTACTTACTATTTGCAGGTATTTGCACAACTTCAACAACAAATCTAAGGGAAATATTAGCGTAAGAAGAAGAAGGATAGACAAGAAAAGTGAAGCAACTACAATGGGGAGTATTTATTTATTTATGCTTTCATTTTAATTTCTCATTGTTTGTATTCTCTTGTTGATGTGGTTTTGTAGTCTAGAGGTGTTTAGCTGTCACTATTCTAGGCTAGGAACTATGAACCCCATCTCACACTAGCTATCAATGCATGAAGGTGAACCCTTTCAAGAGCTAATCAACAACCTACATCTTAAAAGGTTTTATGCCTATGCTTGAAGGGTGTAAATCTAAAAATACAAAAAAAATGAAAAATAGAAAAAATCCAAAAAAAAGGAAAAAAGATTAAAAAGTAAAGAAAAACAATTATCCTCTAGCGAAAACCACTACAGTGGCACTTTCAGCAGGTACCTTGGTGAAAACCTAGCAAATAGGCACCTTGCATAAATAATGCACCTCTATCTATCTTTGGCTCTTTAGCTTATCATGCTTCACATCCATTCATCGCATCACATTATTCATCCTATTTATTCCATCACCCATCTAGTGTTTGTATCATAGCTTCATATTGAAAAGTATCATATTCCCCTTAGTACTACTTGGAATATTCCAAAGGTCATTTTGTCTTTCCTATACCTAGGTAGTATGTCACATCACACTAGGGGAAATTCATTGTGGATCAGATTGGGCTCTTTTATATCTTAAGGATATTTGGAAATATCAATTGAAAATCCCAAAAACATTCATAAAATTCCATCAAAATCCAAAAACACTTGCAATATCAGACAATCCAAGAACATCAAAATCTTGCATAGCTAAAAATCTAAAAACATCAAAATCTTGTACAGCTAAAATACAAAACATTCAAAAATTGTAAAGACAAAATCCAAAACATCCAAAACACATCAAAATACCTAAAAGGTTAAAACATCAAAATCCAAAAACAAAACCTCCTTGAACTACAAGTCTCTGAGCTTGAACATAGGAAAGGCCATCATTGATGTGCCCCTAAGACACCCTAGGTTAGTCCTCTAGGAGTCCATCATAATAAACTAACAGTCCATCAACTATTAAACTCCATTTAAAATAAGTCAAAATCAGTCAAACTACATGGTCTCTACGTGTATAATGTAGAAAAGACTCATCTTTGATAAGGCCCCAAGGCCCCTAGGATAGTCTTTTAGATTAGGTCTTTGTCAAAAATTAGAAAATCCCAAAACATTTGAAAACTTGAAAAAACTTAAAACACTTGACAACCTAAAAAATCCCAAAAACATTTGAAAATTGGAAAACCTTGGAAAACCCTAAAAAAGCTTAAATAATCGAAAACCAAAACATTTATATAAACTTTCAAAAAGACCAAAAATAGACTCAAAACATTTTCAAATATCAAAAACAGTGAAATATTCCAAAAGAAAATCCAAAACCATCCATCTCATCTTGGTTTCACATGCAATAAACTTCATCCATAATAAATCAATCATCATCTCCAAACTTTGGTTAAACAAGTAGAAAACAAATGTCACAAGACATAAAGGGAGAACCTAAGTGTCAAAATCTAAATCATAGGTAAATGGATTAGTAGAATTTGTATCAATGGCCTATAGCACACCTAGTATTAGTCAAAACAACTGATAAAAATTTCCTAGGATGCATCTTTCTAACAATGGACATCAAAATCAGCCATCATCTTAGCTATGTTAAATTGGTAAGAGGAATAGATAAAAATGACTGTTTGCTTTTGACCTTATGATTTATCTCAATGACCCAATCTAAGGACCTCTCGATGATGTCTCAAAAATTTAGAGAGAAAGGAATGTGGTATCAATCATTATCTTTTGTTTGTTGTGCTTGTGGGATATTCTTGTAAAATAATCTTGGTGCATATTTGCTTAGTAGTGTGTAGAGAGGTTGTTTGGAGTAGATTTTTTACTATTGAGTATGCTTTGGTTTGATGTATTCTAATCTACTGAACTACATTCTGATGAGGTTTTGTATGTCAAGATGTGAACAAGGAATATCCTATTTGTTTGTAGAGTCAAATTCCATGTCACTAGATAGAATTCCATCCTAGTTATTAATACCATAATACATCATTTCTATGCGTTATATCAAACATAAAGAATGACAAAAAGTCCCAATCCCAAATATGAGAAAAATATTCATCTCATCACCATAATCTAATAAAGTCTCGATAGATCATGGACTTGTTGAATTTTTGAATCAATCTTGAAATCAATGGTCAATTCATTCACCTTATTTATGTCCATGCTAACTTTGTATTATGACAATCAACAAAAACATCATCATACATCCATCTTGCATCCACAAAATTGTCAACATACATACATCTCACATCATCATAGCATATCATAATAATGGAAAATATAATCCACTACATCATCATTATCATTTAATTTATTTTGGATAACATAGATTTGTTATTCTAAGCATCTTAATCCATATCGCATATCATTGCATATCATACACCTACACATATCATTGCATGTCATCCATACATACATCCATATAATACATATATACATCATGGCATCATAAATAATATGAGAAAAGTACATAAAAAGAAATGCATCCATCCATACATCCTGCATAAGCATATCATATCATTTGCATATGATCGCATGCATAACATCCATCTCATAACATGTCATAAAAAGATAATGAAAAATAAGATAACACATCCATTGCATTGCATCCATCCCATAAGCATCACATATCCTAAACATTACATCATCAATCATTGCATATTGCATAAAGCATAAATAAGAACGTGCATCCATAACATAAACATTTACATCAATTGCATCCATGCATATCATAAACATTACATATATATAACATCACATCACATCATATATGCATCCATCCATCCATAAAACATGAAATAAGGGACATCATATTTTAAATATACATCATCTCATATATATATATATATCAAAAAATGACTTTCATGGTAGAATATCTGAATCAGTATGCATAAATATCATCAAGTGTACAATATACAAGAGGCTATAAAAAATGAACCTATGAATGTGTATATGTATAAATAATTGGGCAAGGAATAAAAAAAAAGTGTCTATGCCAAGGATATCCTTGGTGGCTACTTTACTCCTTGGGTCTAGCTAAGGGTTGTCCATCATTGGCCATAGGAGATGCCCCACTCCTCTATGAATAGTTAGGTTGCCTCATCTCCCTAAGAATATCCCTATGGTAGTGCATCCTATAGTATGCAGCCTCAGTGACTACCTCTTTGTATAACCATGTAGATACCACCTATCCCTAAGATACAACTATAATGGACTCAAGCTACTGGCATCACCTAATCTACTAGCTAGTTGTAGATCCAGTTGATGTTGCAAATGTACCTCTTTGTCTCTCTTCGTCATCATAGCCTACAATAGTAACTACAATTGATCCCTCTCTACTGTAAGGGAAACAATCTATCCATCTCTTGGATCTAGCTACTATGATTGTGGTGGTGGTGGTACCTGCTATTGTTGTTAATCTAGCTGCTAAGGTGGTGGAGATGGTGGTGGTACCCCCAGAACCTATACTCCCTAATTTCTTGGCTACTTGGGAACTTGTGCCCTCTAATGATTTGGCTACTGGTCAGGCTATTACTGACCTCTACCTCTCCCACCAGAGTATCCCCTACTGGGTCTGTCAAGCAAACATGTGGCCTCCACCATGAATCATATCTAGGGGTGGTACCAACATCTAGTAAATATTGGTCATAAGCCTAGGGCTATGGAACTAGCTATCTAAACTCATTGATCACCACTAAGGGATCAATCTAAGCTCCCCAATGTACCTCCCTCTAGGACCTAGCAAAAATAGTTATGTAATCATTGGGAGGCACATCTTGTACCTTCCTGAATTATTGAGCCACATGGTCTAGAAGATACCGTTCAATCATGGTATGCTCTCGCACCTACATATAGTGGGTTTTCCTGGTGAAGTATAACTATTGTTGATCATTATACCACACAGGAACCTATAACTAGGGCCTCCATCTGAACATAATCATGTCATCAATAACACGCCGCCAATACGGTATCCTACTAGGCCCAATATGCTACAATGTCATGGGCACCCAGTATCAATATATTATGGGTTCATCCTCATGAATATCTGTCAAAAAAACCAATGGCCTCAAAACTGTAATATGCTCATATGCCCAAATAAGTAGTAGTGTCACATCAGCCCCGATGCTCTTCCCCTCATAGTAAACTTCCTGGTGCATATCATGGTATAATGAGGACAACACAATTGGCCCTTAGGCATACATGATACCCCTCTAAATCATCCCATTCCATGCTACCCTTAGTTGAGACTGAACCCTATGCCTCGTCGGTTAGAGGAAATCATGCCAACAATAAGTCTAGCCATGAACAATTTGAAGATGGGTAGTCATCCTTGGTATAGGTCCAAGTCTATCTATGAGCTCACCAAAATCATCTGATCAATGTGTAACAGTGAATAGCATGGATCCCTCCCAACATCTGTGTTGTAGATAATGTGCTCCCCATAAGTGGGAAGTTGAAGGATCCACCACATATCCTTGAGTGTGACTGTGGCCTCACCAGGGGGCAAATGGAAAGAGGATTTCTCACTGTGCCACCTCTCGATGAGTGTTTTCATCATGACTAGGTGGGTGTGGACCTCAGACATGAAAGCAATAAACCTTAAAATGAGGGCTCCCAAGCACTTTATCTCCAAATCATCAATATCTTGTGTTCCCACCAAAATATCTGACCAATGCTCTTGGGACATCAGAGGTTGAATATCCTCCTACATGCATCGCACATAGCATCAATTTTCCTAAAATATGGAAACAAGTTAAAAATCTAAGTATCGACAACTTAAAACATCAATTACGTTGCTGAAATCAATAGCATTATCATTTCTATGGCATGTCATTGTATTGTTTTAGGGGGTGCATCACAATTTTGGCGAGGTGCATTGTAATATTTAATTGCACATTGACATTGAGAAGTGTTGCTAAAAAAAATCCTAGGGTGTTTCCATATGCTAAGTGCATAACTAAATCAATCATGTGTCACTATAAAGTTAAAAAATAACACATAGCCATACTCAATAGCGAGTGGGAATTTTGGGCATGTTACTAAACTAAAAAATCCTAGTGCACGGCTAGACGGTAAGTGTATCACTATAATTTCAATAGCGATGCCAATGCAAATTTTGTGCATCGTTATATAGCAACACCCCTAGAAACCTATTTTGGACACACAAATAAATGATCTCAAATGTGAAAATTGAGAAAAGTTTCAAGTCACATACCCATGGTCTTGCATCTAGTTAGCATTGGTACTCTTGAACTCGCTTAGAAAGGTGAAGCAAAAGTGTATGGTGGGCCATCTCGTTAGGGTGTCAGAGCTCCAAAAACAACAATTTTCTATGGTGTGTATGCACAAATGAATTGAAAGTGCAACCTTCTCACATATTTATGCCAAAAAGATAGGGATTTTTGCCCTTATTTGAGCCAAAAGCTAGGGTTTTGGCCTATTTTATCAATTTTTGAACCAGGCAACCTATTTTCAACCATTTTTTACATTTCTGAGGCCATTTTTGCATCTTGAGGCATGATTTTTAAACCTAAATCCATATTTTACCTTTGTTGAGAGATCAACCCAAAATTCAAAATTTCTATCTGATCTCTCAAGGGGGCAAGGAACCAACTTATTCCTTCCACTAGGGAAAACATGGGGCATCTAAAAAGCATGATTTAAACAAAAAAATGATTTATGCAGCATTTTTAATCCAAAAAAAGTGTCAATCTTTGAACCAATGTAACATGTACCTCGCTTCAAAGAGGGGAAAAATGTAGACACTTAAATTTTTTTGAATGATGTGCACACTCGAATCTAATAGACAACACCATTTCATCCTAAAATCCATCATTTTTTCGCTTACTTGATTAAATTAACCTAGTTGTTTAATCAAAGGCCTCATTTTCACCTATTAATCTAATTAATTTAATTAGGTTAATTCATTCTCATTCACGTTCACCTTTCATCCTATCTAATTGAATAATGCAAATTATTTAATTAGCCATTTTTATGTCTTCTTATTTAAATTAAATAAATCCTAGTTATACTAGTTATTTAATTTAAATATCCTAATCCCACCCCTTCCATTAAATAAATCAATTATTTAATGCTAAATCTTAAATTCC
Source organism: Sequoia sempervirens (assembly GCA_007258455.2). Taxonomy (NCBI): domain Eukaryota; kingdom Viridiplantae; phylum Streptophyta; class Pinopsida; order Cupressales; family Cupressaceae; genus Sequoia; species Sequoia sempervirens. The sequence goes on along the minus strand of VDFB02086081.1, from coordinate 353,235,222 downwards.
TCCAAAAAGGAATATTCTTCTTTGCATAAATGCTAATTTTCCTCATCCACTTGCATAAGAATATTCTTTGGGAATATTCTCCCTTTACACTCATTCAAAAAATGGAATATTCTTCTTTGCAACAAGAATTCCAACAAACTTGTTGAGGAAGCTTTGAAAGTGTGCTTCTTTGCATGATTGTGATCGCTTGATTAAATATCAACTTACATTCTCAACCCTTGATGGGAATCCATGATCCATGTTTCCACCTTCTTTCCATCCTGACCATTGATTGATCCTTTAAATTTTGACCATCAGTTTCTTTTTTCCTATTCTATAAATATGACTTGCATCTATTGAATAGGGATCCATTTTTTAATAGCAAACTTATGTTGTTGAAACTCACACCCATTTGCATTCATGTTTAATGTTTAAAAGCATTTTAGATTTATTTCATGCATAACTAGCTTAACATTCATTAATGGCTTCCATGGTAACTTAGTTGCATCTATTTAGCATATTTTCAAATTAGGACTTACATCTTTAAATCTTGCATACATGTAGAATAGATTTGCACACATTTACAACACACTTCTTAGCTTATATCATGTTAAATTATCTTTCATCATGTTTTGCTCATCTCTCATCGACTAATTGAAATGTTCCACATCAATGTGACACCATTCCCCTAATAGGGTAAGATTTGAGTCTTAAAGTAGGTTTCCATTTTTTTCATGGTCTTCATGTTAGTTCAATGAGTTCTTAGTCTTTAATCAATTTCAAACATCTTATTTGGATCATGACTTAGATAATTAAATAGATTTTAAATCTATATGGATCTAGTTTATTTGGTTTATACTATGATTAAGCATGCAGTATGGTTGTAAAGGGGTCACTCCAGGTAGCTAGATCGAACTCCAAACTAGAACCCTCATGCATCATCACTCCTTCAGCATGTTGGGTGATTGAGCTTCTTCACCCTCACAACTTGACCTATAGCTATCACACAGAGATGGTCTTCTCAAAAGAATAAAAGAAAAGAAATAAATAAATAAACAAAGCAAAATGCATTTACACTAGTGCCTGTGCATGTTAAGGAAATGTGCTGCATCGCCGCCCTCTTTCTTTTTTTCATGAAATGTGATAATTTTCTTTAGCATTTGGGAAAATGAATGAGTATGAATGGCTATCTTGTGTCCGTATCAATGGAAGACAATTAATCGAATCTCAGTTGTTGATCATTTTTATTGCCCACACTTTTTTTGTTCCTTCAGTTGTTCTTCATGTTTTTATTTTTCCTTCCTGCCCCTATTGGTTCCTGCTCCCCCAAACTCTCTATTGGTTCCTACTTCCCCAAACTCTTTATTGCTAGTATTGACCTTTCACTCCTCCAATTTGGTGAGCTACAGCCTGAAAGAAGGTTTTGACGGGGGTTATAGAGTAAGTTTATTAAAATGAAAATTGCAGCCAAGATTCTATTAAAGAGCACATTTAGGTTTTCACATTACAGAGGTAAAGTATATACTAGAAAAATTAAAATATAATGCATATTTTATATAATAACAATTAAAATAAAAAATTAAGATGACATTTTTTGAAACGATACTTAGAGATAGATAGGGAGTGTGGGAAAATTTCCTGCAATTGGAAGATTTAATATTTGTCTTGACAATGTTCTATATACTTTGTTGAAGGTGATGAAAACACTAGATTAATGTCCCTTGGAAAGGGGTAAAGATAATCTTGGTTCATTTCATTTCAAAGAGGGAGAAAAATGATGGTGGATATGCCTTGCTAATGAGGGGAGTATCTTGGCAGAAACTATTATTATTTTTCGAAGTGACTTGCTTATTTTTAAATTATGGAACTCTACAGTTGAAGTACCTTGCATTAAATGAGGTATTAGTGATTCCTTCCTTCCACGCTATTTCACGGTGCCTAATTTTACCTTTAGCATGTGTTTGTATTCGGTTTGGTTAGTTTAAAAAATAAATATTGGAAATAAATAAATAAAATAAATAACATTGTCCTTTAGTTTGAAATCACCATAGCAATTCAAATGGAACTTAGAATGCCGGAAGTGGGGGCTATAGCTCTGAAAGGAGGGGGGGAACTTAAAGAACATGTAATTCAATGCTATCATCTAGTATGTTAGCTATAAATGTATATAGGAATAATTAATGGTACGTATATGAAGCACTTTCAAATTTATGTGAGGAAGCATGGTACTTGAGAGTAACTATATTATGAGTAACTATACTATTATGGAAAAAAAATGATTCAATCAGTAAAGTAATTGTGAGCACCTCTCAAATCTGCAAACATTCTAAACCTCAAACATGGGTTAGTACCTACAAATTCCTTAAGAATACTCCTATGAAATACCTTGTAAATGCTTCAAAATGTAACAAAAGGACAAGAGAAAACTAAAAGAATCATGAAAACAATTAACAAGTACCTATTCCATAGTGGATTGGTGTCAAATGTGCAAATGACCCTTTCCCAATCCTTGCTCAAAAGCTAAAATGATGAGATGCAATGGGGATCAAGAGAAAAATTAGTTCTCAAACCAAGAGAGTAAATTTGCATGTCAAAATGTGGATCATTTGATGAACATTAAGGCCTTTATTTATAGATTTTCTTGATGAGAGATTGGCCAAATGGATGAATGTGGGACTAAATGTAAACCAATGAAAGGAGGCCACTTGTCAAGTTGCCCTAGGTTGAGGGATGTGCAAGATTTGGGAAATGTGCCCAAGAGAGGGAGTTTCAAATTCAAATTTGTGCAATAAATTTTGAGAGGGGGACATGAAAATGGGAAATTAATGCAACGTTGGAGGGGATAAGTCAACTTTTCCTTATTTTCAAATTTGAGGGAATATTCCCCATAAATGCCATGTTGAAAGAAAATAAGGAATTTAATAAATCAATAAATTGATTTATTTGTGCAAGTGGGATTATCTAGAGGATGTGATGGGTGATTAGGTTAGGCTAATTAGGATTAGATTAGCTTAATGATGATTAGGATGATTTTAACTTTTATGACTTAAATATTTGATTTATTTAATTAAAAGGTTGATGATAAAGTTTATTTAATTTTAAATTAATGACCTTAGGAGATTGAAATTAATGAGTTTACCTGATGAATGGATGAAGGTGAACTTGATTAATTTGATGAGATTACCTGATGAATGGATGAAGGTGAACTTGATTAATTGATGAATGGACCTAATGTGGAACCTAGTTTACTTGATGAATGAACCTAATTTAATGCATAATGTTAATTTTGCATGTCTACATTTTTCCCCTCTCTAAAGCAATGTACTTGTTGTGTTGGTTCAAAGAATAAACTTGTCACGATCAAAATTCAAAAAATTTCTTTTTTTTTGGTTGCCCTAGTGGAAAGAAGTACACTGGTACATTGTCCCCTCGAGAGATCGAGTGAAAGGATTTGATTTGAGGGTCGATCTCGTGATAAAGAGGTTCAAAATGGATGGTTATGGATGATGATGCAAATGAGATGATTTTAAGATGCTTAGAATAACAAATCTATATTATCTTAACCAACTTAAAGGATGATATGATGTGATGATGGATGAGATGGATGATGTGATATGTTATGATTATGCAATGAATGATTTATGCAGATGCTTTAGACTAATAGATCTATAATATGATGATGATATGTTGTGATTATGCAAATGTATGATTTATGCAAATGTGATGATTTATGAGATGCTTAGACTAACAGATCTATATTATGATGATGATATGCATGTTAAATGATATGTAGGATGCTGATGGTTTGTGGATGTAGGATGTATAAATGATGGATGCATTGGTGATGTTATGTTAGCGTGGAGAAAGAAGAAATGAGATGATGACAAGAGGATCCAACAAGTCCATGATCTGATGAGACTTTATTAGAGATGATGATGATAGATGATGATGATGATGATAAATGATGATGATTTACTTATCAAGGATTGGGATTTTAAAAGGGCTACTTACCTTATGTTTGATAACACACGTAGGTATGATGCATCAAGGTATGAAGAACTAGGATGGCATTGTACCTAGTGTGATGGACTTTGACTCGACAAGCAGATAGGAGTATTCTTGTTCACACTTGACATATAGAAACCTTGCTAGGACTTACCTAACAAAGCAAGTATTCACCAAGTTATTTTACAAGAACGTCCATCAAGCATAACAGACAAAAGGATCATGATCATTGCCCCATTCCTATCTCTCTAAATCCTTTGTTCAGATATCAAGAGGTCCTTGGAATGAGCGCAATAAGATAAATCAAAAGAAAAGATCAAGTACGCAAAAAAGCCAATGTTCTTCATACCTTGAGCCAAAGGGATGTGTTTTGATAGGATAAGAATCCAATTGATATCCAAAATGATGCCCATTGTCGAAACGATATATCCTAGAACATGCATTGTATAAGATGATGATGGGTTGATAAGTTGATTGATAGGCTATTGATATAAAGTTGATTGACATGTCTGAAAATGATCAAGATTTTGATTTTGCGTTTAATGGTTTGTTGTTTCGATTTTGATTTTACATTTGAAGTTTTCTTTTTCTGATTGTTGTGATTATTTCTGTTTGTTTTGCCAAAGGGTGAAGGTGGTGATCAGTTTATTATGGATGGTTGATTATTGTGGGTGAAAGCGAAATGAGACAGATGGATTTTTTCAAATATTTGGATGTTTTTGATGTATTTTGTTTTGGAATGTTTTGAGGCTGTTTTGGTGTTTTTGAGATTTTTACAAATGTTTTGATTTTTGATTTTTTTAATGTTTTTGGATTTTGATGTTTTGAATGTTTTGGGATTTTGAAGTTTTTTGAATGTTTTTGGATTTTGTGTTTTTTGAATGTTTTTGGATTTTGATGTTTTTCGAATGTTTTTGGATTTTTGATGTTTTTCGAATGTTTTTGGATTTTTGTGTCTTGGGGGCTGATAAGAGATTAGCCTTGCCTACGTTTAAGCTCAGAGACGACGTAGTTTAGATTCCATGTTTTTGACATTTTTTCTCATTTTATGAATGTTTTTGGATTTTTGATATGTTTTGAATGTTTTTGGATTTTCTGATTTTTTGATGTTTTTGAATTTTTGCATGATTTTGATGATTTGGATATGCACATGTGTGATGATATCAATGCTATGTTTGGGATTTTTGTTGAGAATCAAGCTAAGGTTGACTAATAGAATCAATGGATTGATGATGATGATAACATTGTTGAGGATACACAACAATGCAAGGATTTGATTGATCAGGATTGATAATGATAAAATTGTTGAGGATACACAACAATGCAAGGATAGTGTTAAGCAACACAATGATTAGGAAGGATATCCCAAGATTATGGATTGATTGGATTTGATTGATCAAGATTGTCGAAGCTTGGTTTGGAACAAGAGTTTTTCAAATGATTTGACGTGATGTTTGAAGTGTAAATTAGATGCGACTGATATTGATTGTCTGGATCGATGTTCAATGAAAAATGAAGCTTGATAAGGAACATCTTCTTGTCAAAATATGCCATGGGGCTAGTGATTCAGATTTTTGCTCATAAGTGGTGGACCAATTTTATTTCATGTTTTCCAATGTTCGGATCACCACATAAGTTGGAGGACATATATCAAGATTTATTCTCGAAGCAAGATGTACATATATCTGCCCCCAGTGTCTAGCAATGTATGGAATGCTAGGGATGGATCCTTGGATGGTTGTATGGATGGATGGATATGGATAAGCATGGAAAGGATGTGAAGGATTATCTTGCGATAAGATAAGGTGTTTGGAATGCTCATTTGGATAGTGCTTCATGGATCAGATAATGTTGAATAAGATAGGATCAATGAAAATGACCCATGTCAAGATGTTTTACCATAAGCAAGCGTAATGTGTGCCCCAAACTTTCATCAAGATCAAGATAAGGTGGATTGGATGAAATGGATGAAAATGGATTGGATAAATGGTTTATGGATGAATAGATTTATTATGGATAAGATAGATGGAATGTTGGCTATATTATGGATGGGATTAGATGCTTTCACCTGAAGTGGCGCATGTAGATGCTTGACTCTACACATGACGCCTATTTTCCAGGTTTTCATCATGGTCTTTCCCAAAGCACCATACATGTGATTTTCACTAGAGGATAATTTTTTTCTTTACTGTTTTAAATCCTTTTTATGATTTTTTTGGATTTTCATATTTTTTGATTTTTTTAATTTTTCTAAAGGATTTTAAGCTCATGCTCAATCTCAAGGTTTTGTTGATGTAGATTCCCCTGTCATAATGTGCCATCGATATCCTGCTTGAAGAAGTTGCTTTGCCAAGATACGTGCACTTGAATACAACTTTTGAGATTCTTGATCTGCTTCGTCGATACCAGAGTTAACTTTGTCTTTGTGTGCACATCACAATAGAGTGTCTTCAGAATCCTTATGATGAAGGGTCATTTCCAATACATGGTCAATGTGAGAACTGGATATCATGCATGGAGGCATGGATGGAGTGTTTTTAGGGATAAGAGATGGATTGGTTGATAGTTTGGAACCTTTGACTCTGCAAACTTGGGAAGGTGAGCAATGATGGGTGGATATGAAAGTGTGCATGGAATTAGGACCAACTGCTTGATATACCTTATATGTCACTTGAAAAGACTGCTTTTACTTTTGTGGACATCTTTGATGGATACTTTTCCCCTTTTTATTTTTCCCCATAGTTTCTTTGATTGATGGAGTTTGATAGGGATAATCTTTCTTTTTATTTTTTGATATCCATGCATATTTGATTTGTCCATTATGTTTCTCAGCTTCTTTTTCTTTCATAAGGTTCTTCGTACTTTGATTCAAATCTTTCTTTCGAAGTTGGTCCCAATTCATGGATGGGGTAATGGGTGGATGAAGATTCATGACGTGACTAGTTGTAGCATTAACATCAGTTTCTTCATAAGGATTTCTCATGCTCCCTATGTTGATGTTTTCTTGAGACAAAGTTTCCCCTAGTATGATGGTAATGTTTCCTTCATGCTTTGATTTTTTCTGTTCTGAGATGTCCTGTTTAGAATGCATTCTCTGATAAATGACCATCATAGGTGACATTGTTTCAATTTGTTGCTCTGCTAACTCTGAATTATATTGTTCTTTCTGACTCATTCCTTGAGTGGATAATGCTAGATATCCTTATTCATGATGTCCCCAATCTGAGTTTGGGACATATCTGATCCTATTGTTGACAACTCAGTTTGACTGTAGGAATTGATAACTTGCTCTTTTTGTGTAACAATGTCAGGAATAAAGGAATCTTGAATGAAGATCATCTATGTGTCCATCCGCAAAAAGAATCTCATAGGTAGATGGAGGAGTGTGTGCTACATGGATATGATCATCTTGCGTAGATAGGAGAGTGTCCATTAGATTATTGTAGTATCTTGAAGATACAAATTCTTGATCTTGAATGATTTCAGAGTTGCTTTCAACATGCTTTGGATCAAGTTCTTGATATGGATTAGTTTCAAAGGATAGATTTTTTACAAAGGGTTCTTGGATGTCATCATTAGACATGGTAAGTGGTTCAATATCCTCAAGTGTTGAGTTCAGGGTTCCTTCAGTATCTATAACCATGAGGTCGAAGGATGTCAATATGTCTTGGAAAGGACCATTTCTAGACCTTAGTGAAAGATGTTGATCATGCTTTGGGATAAATTCTAGAGATATGTCCTCTAACTTATAAGGCAATGTAGAGACATTTTCAACATGATCATAGGTGAATGGATCATGCATTATGTCAATAGGATCAAATAATCCTAACAATCCTTGAAATAGATCACTAAAGAGTGGCTCTTGATGTATGGTGAATGGGTCATCGAATGAGGTGGAAACATCTTCAATGTGCTCATTGATGGATATGTTTTGATCATTGTTTTCAACAATTATGGTGGAGGGATTTCCAATGTCTTCAACCATAGAGTCAAATGATGTTGACACTTCTTGAATTGGATCATGGTTGGTTGGTGGATTTTGATCATGATTGAAAAGTGACTCTTGACATATGTTGATTTGATCTTTGGATGAGATAGAAACCTCTTCAATGTGCTCTCTGATGGATAGAACTTGATCATTTCTTTCAAAAATTGTGGTGGGGAGATTGTCAATGCTATCACCAGTGGTTGAATGTTCATCGTTATTCCCAATAGCTATCATTTTTTGTGTTTGTGCTTGTATTTGTTCGGTAGCTTGAGAGGCTTGGGTAGCTTGAGTAGTATGGGTAGCTTGTGGAGCTGCCTGATATTGTTGAAGCACTTGTTGGTAGGCTTGATGTGCTTTTATTGTGATGTTACAATATTGACTTATTGCACTTGGTTTTGGTGGTGGTGGAATCAGAATCATGTTGGATGTAGTGACAAGTCATTGAGATATGTTTGGAGTGATCGTGAGGGTTTGAGATATGATGGGTGTGATAGGAGTGGTTGGAGTGATCGAAGTTATAGGGATGGTCAGAATGAACAAGGTGATAGGTCCTTGGGAGACCATGTTTTGATTTTTTAGGATTGATGTTGTCTTTTGATTAGATACCATTTGTTGGTGCGATGTCGATGGTTCATTCAAAGGATTTGATGTGATGGCTTGATTGGTGTTAGGTGGATTGATTTGGATGGACTGATTGGTGCTAGGTAAAGGGGGAAACCCTAAACCAAGGAATGATGTTGATATGGGTAATGGTGATGGAGATATCTCTTGGCGCAATGACTCAACTATTTTGGTAAGTGTAGCAATTTGATCTCACCAAATTTGATCTTGATTTCGATCTTGACTTCCTTGATATAGTTGATTTGGATTTTGTTCAAGAAAATTTGGGATGTATACTTGTGATTTTTGAATGGGATCATGGAAAAATTGATTTTGAACAATGTTCTAATTTGGGATGATGTTCAGATTTGGCATGATAGGTTGAAATTGAACATTGTTGATGTTGGGAATCACATTGCCTTGATTTAGGTAACTTTTATTTTGCATGGTGTCACCTTGTCTTGGGGTCGTTAACATCTTGTTTGGACTCTGAACAACATTTGTATGATTTGTAAACATATTTATCCCAAATTTTTCTAGATTCATGTTTGGAAAACTTGTACTTGGTACATTCTCACATGGCATGTAGGGATTTGGTGGGGTGACATTGTTCGTTTGAAGCCTCATGCATTGATTGTTCGATTGGTGGATTTGTAGGTTTGGACTTGGATCTACCATCGAGAAATGTGTTTCAATCTTTGATTTGGGCATACTCACACTTCTTGTGCCATTGACATTTGTAGAAGGTAATGATCCCATGTATGGATTGTATAAGTGTGAGTTTTCATAATCAATCAGCATTGTAAGGCTTTGATAGCTTAGTTGACTTGGATTACTCATGATGTATGGATCAATTTTGTATTCCATGTTCTCCTTGTGTTTTGATCTTGTTGCAAAAGTGACCTCTAAGGTTCTTAGGATTAATGATGAGATGAAAGATAAAAAGAAGTGAATGATATGAGTGTTGAACGTTTAGGGACTTAGGATCAATGCTAGACTTAGGGCTTGATTTTGATTGTTTGATTTGGACGATGAACTTGTAAACCCTAAGATGTTGGATGTGATCTTAGGATGAACTTTTTTAAAGGATTTCTAATTCAATTAAATGTATGAGAAAGGATGCATTCCCATACATCTAACTAAACAAGGTGATTTTGATTTTGATGACTTACCTAAGTCTAGAATGATGTTACTAAAAGCTCTAAAGTTGTTTGGTGGGATGGATTTTGATAGATGTTTGGAATTTGGATGAAGTGTTTGATTGGATCCTAAATGAACCTAAGAAGGACTTGTTTACTAGACCAATATAGTGAAGAACATGCCTTTCTCTAAGAGTAATTCAAAATCAAAAGACCAGTGTTTGCATGAAAACAATACGACCAAAAGATGCCAAGCACATATGTGGGGTCCAATTGATTGAATCTTTTCTTAATGGATTATTTTTACCAAAAACACACTCTTGATTAGATTTTGAATCTATATGTATAATGTCTCAACTTTCCCCTTATCTTGCAAAGTGTATTATGTGGAAACCAAGGAAATTTGAGATAAAAGTTACCTATTGTTGACCTTAGTAGGAGCAAATTGAGATGAAATCCAAATGTTTAGAATCCTTTGAGGATATGAATCCCAAGGGAAAGCAATAACATGTGAATCTGTTCAAGGATATTTGCTTCTCCTAAGGGGTTTGCAATTTTGATGATTCGTTGAATGTTGGTTTTCCAATGTTTTCAATTAAAGCATTGTGTTTTCAAACAAGAACAAGTACAACCCATGGATGTGAAAGACAATATTTGTTGGATCCCCACTTGGACAAGTCCAACTACACTTATCTTTAGCGAATGGTTAGATTCTTGACCCCACTGGCTCCCCTCCACGACACTCACTTATACGGGGCATCCAAGCATCAACACCCATGTTCAAAACTCCCATGGCATGTTTTCCATTTCTACTAAAAGACCGTAAAAGTGTGGGGCGGCTTCAGAATGACTGTTCTTGCACCAACAAATAGATTAAGGATTTTGGAAAATTCTAGCACATGGGTTTTAATAAGGACTTTTCGTTTGTGGAAATTGACCCATATGGCAAGAGTACCCTTTTGGATCCATCTTGTCATAATCAACCATGTGATATTGGAATTTCTTCCAATACCCACATTTATATCCCAGCTGGAAATACTCTTGGCTTTAGAGTATTACCAGTTGAGTCATTCCCTTGGGTGAGTACTTTTTCCCCAAGGCAGGCCCTCTAGGATAAACAAAAGCGAGTAAAGACAAAATCCATAACTTGATCAATCTTTGATGGCAACAAAGAAAGAGAATATACATGATAATGCCCCCACTCACACTCGCACAAGATTTTGTTCAATTTTAAACCCAAATTGAAGTGTAGAGGCAATCTTTTATGCAACTTAATGTCATCAAAAAGGCTTTTGGTTCTTAAGATCACTGTGAAGCACAAGAGAAGTGCATACGCCTTTTTAGATGAGATTACTTTGAATAAGAGATTACAAAACACAAAAAATGCATGTTCATTTTAAGCCTCAAAGCAATGATGAATTTGTTTTAAAGCACCAAACAAAATATGAGTTAGCCTAAAACAAAAAATTAAAGCATATGAAAAACTCTCCAAGCATTTTGAAATGTTCATTTTAAAAACCAAAGGTGAGTTAGCATGAAATGGAAGCCCTTAAGCATAAAAAAATTCTTTGTGAGTTTCAAATTTTGATGCTCAATTCTTCAACTCCAACTTCACTTTCGTTTCCGCTCAACTCCAATGCTTGATTCAAATGTGAATTTCACCTTCGCTTTCCTTTGTTATCCTCCTTTTACCTTTTTCTTTCCTTGTACCTTTTCCTATTCCATCAAAAAGATGATTATGTGAGGATTAAATTCATTTTGATTAACTTCAAATAAGAACATGATCCAAATTTGTAAGGACAGACATTTTGAATAGAAAGAGGCATTCATAAGTGAATCATGTTTTCTTTAGACTTTTAAAAATAAATATAAAACTAGAATGTTTTCTAAAAATTTTCTCTTGTTGATAATTTAATCCCAATAAACTAAGATTTTTGCATGAAATTTTATCTAAAGATAAAAACCATCAAATTTTTTAGATCCCTTCCTTCACACTAAAGTTATTAAGCCCATAAAGAATAAATCTTTCAAAAGAATAAACCTTTTCCCCAATTTAAAATGTTGACTTATCAAAATAATCATAATAAAATTATGACATTTATAATAAGATCAATAAGTATATAGCAGGAGAGAATAAAAAAAATGCACTCAATCAAATTAGGTGCATCAAATTTTCCGACACTTGCCTTGTATTTCCCCTGCAAAACAATAAGTTAGTAAGAGTTTGTACAACCTTCTATGATTTCATTGTGGGAAAAGGCTGAGGAATTCAATTCTACACCTACCGAATTGTATTAACTTTGAAAGACTCTAAGAAATATTCATCTTTTGGCCTATACCAACAATGTGTGTGAAATGAATGCGTAGGAAGTATTTTGAAATTTGTGAATTGAGTAAATGATCTGTGTTTACTACCTCAAATAATTTCCTTTCAAATCACAACTATTGTATCAACTGATGGCTTATGATAGTCACTGTCCCTATTTGTTAATACATAGCTTTTCAGGAATTGGTATCCTTTGTTCCACTGGTGTGCAAAACTAGACTCTCAAACATCACACACAGCTGTTGGATTAAATGTTTGGGACTGTTATGCGCACCAAAGATGTGCTTTAGATTGTTATTAAATGATTCCTTCCTTCAGGTGCCAAGGACAACAAAGGTCTTCCATATGTCAGAATAGGTATTAAGCATGATTGAAGATAGGTAGATGATCAATGTTAATTCTTACTAGCAAGGCACCAAAGTCCCAAAAAAAAGACATCAAGTAGCAATATTGATAGGTACGGTGCTAAACAATTAGGACATCCATGGGTCTGCCTTAATGCACAGGAGGTTCAAATTTTGAATATGAAGCATAGAAAGAGAGAGCACTCAGACTGTTTGACTGAATACCTTAAAGAATATTTCTTCAACATCCCCCATTTTAATGCCTTCAAAAGTACAATGGTAGATGCTTGCCGGTGTTAAAATTTGAGGGTCCACCCAACCATGAGATTTGGCAACCTACACCATCAATGAAAGAAACTTACTTGTAGAAGTAACTCCCATAAGAAACTAGAAATTCAATCATAAGAATGACTCATAAAATGGTCACTATAAAGGATTGCTGGTGTGACTGGTGTGTGACGTGTGTCCATAGCACAATGACCGAATGCCTTAAAGAAAAAAAAAAGTTATCCTATGGAACACATTGAATCAGGAAGGTGTGAGAAATAAAGAGCACTTAGTTGGTGCAAAGCATGCAAGCCTCTTCATCTCCAGATCTGCACAAGTCTGTCTTCAAATATCCATGTGTACATAGACAACCGAATGCCTCTTTTCTTCTAGTATTTCTTTACTCTCCTCCTTGCATGCCAAAAGAAAATGGTCATAGAGAATTTAATTAAAAACTAGAACCCTCCTAAAACTTAGCAATACACTTAGGTAGCAAAGCGATTCCCTCTTGATACACATGTCCTTTTAGCCCAAATCTCACCAAAGAAACTTGTAGACTTTAAGCGCAATCTTAGACATTTAATACCTGTCACCAACAACTATCACACGTCACATATAGGCAAGTGACATTGTGTGAAGATCTATGAATGTTAATGCCTCTTTAATGAGACAGGTAGCATGTGAAGATGCCAAGAAGGTTGCATAAATCTTAATATAGTGTGGTTCTTAGGGTGGAAGACGCTATGCAATTGTTAAGTACCATAATCAAACAGTCTTGCACTCAGTTATGAAATTTCCTAATGAAGGTGTGGGGATAGATGTTGTACAAGCTTTGCTAAGTAGGTGTGATGAGACAACACCATTTCATCCTAAAATCCATCATTTTTTTGCGTATATGATTAAATTAACATAGTTATTTAATCAAAGGCCTCATTTTCACCTATTAATCTAACTAATTTAATCAGGGTAATTCATTCTCATTCACATTCACCTTTCATCCTATCTAATCAAATAATGCAAATTATTTAATTAGTCATTTTTATGTCTTCTTATTTAAATTAAATAAATCCTACTTATACTAGTTATTTAATTTAAATATCCTAATCCCACCCCTTCCATCAAATAAATTAATTATTTAATGCTAAATCTTAAATTCCTCCAAAAGGGAATATTCTTCTTTGCAACACCTATTCCAACAAACTTGTTGAGGAAGCTTTGAAAGTGTGCTTCTTTGCATGATTGTGATCGCTTGATTAAATATCAACTTACATTCTCAACCCTTTATGGGAATCCATGATCCATGTTTCCACCTTCTTTCCATCCTGACCATTGATTGATCCTTTAAATTTTGACCATCAGTTTCTTTTTTCCTATTCTATAAATATGACTTGCATCTATTGAATAGGGATCCATATTTTAATAGCAAACTTATGTTGTTGAAACTCACACCCATTTGCATTCATGTTTAATGTTTAAAAGCATTTTAGATTTATTTCATGCATAACTAGCTTAGCATTCATTAATGGCTTCCATGGTAACTTAGTTGCATCTATTTAGCATATTTTCAAATTAGGACTTACATCTTTAAATCTTGCATACATGTAGAATAGATTTGCACACATTTACAACACACTTCTTAGCTTATATCATGTTAAATTATCTTTCATCATGTTTTTCTCATCTCTCATCAGCTAATTGAAATGTTCCACATCAATGTGACACCATTCCCCTAATAGGGTAAGATTTGAGTCTTAAAGTAGGTTTCAATTTTTTTCATGCTCTTCATGTTAGTTCAATGAGTTCTTAGTCTTTAATCAATTTCAAATATCTTATTGGGATCATGACTTAGATAATTAAATAGATTTTAAATCTATATGGATCTGGTTTATTTAGTTTATACTATGATTAAGCATGCAGTATGGTTGTAACAGGGTCACTCCAGGCAACTAGATCGACCCCCAAACCATAGCCCTCATGCATCATCCCTCCTTCGGCATGTTGGGTGATAGATCTTCTTCACCCTCACAACTTAACTTGTAGCTATCACATAGAGATGGTCTTCTCAAGAGAATAAAAGAAAATAAATAAATAAATAAACAAAGCAAAATGCATTTAGACTAGCACCTGTGCATGTTCAGGAAATGTGTTGCATCGCTGCCCTCTTTCCTTTTTTCATGAAAAGTGATAATTTTCTTTAGGGTTGGGGAAAATGAATGTGTATCGATGGCTATCTTGCGTCTATATCAATGGAAGACAATTAATCGAATCTCACCCGTTCATCATTTTTATTGCCCCCCTTTTTTGTTCCTTCAGTTGTTCTTCATGTTTTTTATTTTTCCTTCCTGCCACTATTGGTTCCTACTCCCCCAAACTCTCTATTGGTTCTTACTCCCCCAAACTCTTTATTGCTAGTATTGACCTTTCACTCCTCCAATTTGGCGAGTTGCAACCTGAAAGAATGTTTCGATGGGGGTTATAGAGTAAGTTTATTAAAATGAAATTGCAGCCAAGATTATATTAAAGAGCACATTTAGGTTTTAACATTACAGAGGTAAATGATATACTAGAAAAATTAAAATATAATGCATATTTTATATAATAACAACTAAAAAAAAATTGAAGATGACGTTTTTTGGAAACGATACTTAGAGACAGACAGAGAGTGTGGGGAAATTTCCTGCAATTGGAAGATTTAATATTTGTCTTGACAATGTTCTATATACTTTGTTGAAGGTGATGAAAACACTAGATTAATGTCCCTTGGAAAGGGGTAATGCTAATCTTGGTTCATTTCATTTCAAAGAGGGAGAAAAAGGATGGTGGATATGCCTTGCTGATGAGGGGAGTATCTTGGCAGAAACTATTATTATTTTTGGAAGTGACTTGCTTATTTTTAAATTATGGAACTCTACAGTTGAGTACCTTGCATTATATGAGGTTTTAGGGATTTGTTGCTTCCACGCTATTTCACAGTGCCTAATTTTACCTTTAGCATGTGTTCATATTTGGTTTGGTTAGTTTAAAAAATAAAGATTGGAAATAAATAAATAAAATAAATAACATTGTCCTTTAGTTTGAAATCACCATAGCAATTCGAATGGAACTTAGAATGTCAGAAGTGGGGGTTGTAGCTCTGAAAGGAGGGGGGGAACTTAAAGAACATGTAATTCAACACTATCATCTAGTCTGTTAGCTATAAATGTATATAGGAATAATTAATGGTACGTATATGAAGCACTTTCAAATTTATGTAAGGAAGCATGGTACTTGAGAGTAACTATATTATGAGTAACTATATTATTATGGCAACATAATGATTCAATTGGTAAAGTAATTGTGAGCACCTCTCAAATCTGCAAACATTCTAAACCTCAAACATGGGTTAGTACCTACAAATTCCTCAAGAATACTCCTATGAAATACCTTGTAAATGCTTCAAAATGCAACAAATGACAAGAGAAAACTAAAAGCATCATGAAAACAATTAACAAGTACCTATTCCATATTGGATTGGTGTCAAATGTGCAAATGACCCTTTCCCAATCCTTGCTCAAATGCTAAAATGATGAGATGCAATGGAGATGAAGAGCAAAATTATTTCTCAAACCAAGAGAGTAACTTTGCATGTCAAAATGTGGATCATTTGATGAAGATTAAGGCCTTTATTTATATATTTTCTTGATGAGAGATTGTCCAAATGGATGAATGTGGGACTAAATGTAAACCAATGAAAGGAGGCCACTTGTCAAGTTGCCATAGGTTGAGAGATGTGCAATATTTGGGAAATGTACCCAAGAGAGGGAGTTTCAAATTCAAATTTGTGCAATAAATTTTGAGAGGGGGACATGAAAATGGGAAATTAATGCAATGTTGGAGGGTACAAGTCAACTTGTCCTCATTTTCAAACTATAGGGAATATTCCCCATAAATATCATGTTGAAAGAAAATAAGGAATTTAATAAATCAATAAATTGATTTATTTGTGCAAGTGGGATTATCTAGAGGATGTGATGGTTGATTAGGTTAGGCTAATTAGGATTAGATTAGCTTAATGATGATTAGGATGATTTTGACTGTAGACACATAAAATTGTCTTAGGCTTGCAACTCTTGATTATTCAACATTGCCCCTTTCATTCTTAATAATTAAATAAATCTTAATTATTTAATTATTTTCTAAAGTCATAATTCTTCTATTAATTAAATAATTTTAATTATTTAATTAATTCATTTTTATCTTTATTCTCTCTTGATTAATTAAATAAATTTTATTTATTTAATTTAGTCCACTCTCTTGAATTTTGAATTAAATCATCATTTAATTCAAAATAATTCTTTTTGTCACATTCCTCCATAATTAAATAATATCTTTATTATTCAATTATTTACTGGTCACCTGGAGTAAATAAATTTTCTTATTTAATTTCTCCAGTAACCTCTTTGTCTGTGCCAGTCTTATCTTCCAAATTTATTCTTATCTTTTGACATCTCATTTAATTTCGACCCCTGATTGAATTATCTTATAATTCAATCTTGGCCCTTCATCCTTATCATTTGCCCTAATTTTGACCTAACCCTAATTCTTATTGCAACATTCAATCTTGATCATTGATTCTAGGGTTTTTTGTCATCTTCTCATCCTAGCCACACATTCAAAATTGCAGTTTTTATAAAATGGCAATTTTGTTCTCATTTTGCCCCCCTATGGCTCTCTCTTAGCTCTCTATCTCTCTCATGCTCAGATTTTAACTTAGGTTATTATTATTTTGCAGTCATTGTCATTTGCAGCCATTTGTCATTTTAGTTTTATTGTGAGGCCATTGTGAGGTCATTTTCTTTTATACAAATTCTTCAACACTTGCATAGGGCTTAGTCATTTGTAATAGTTGCTCATACAAATCTGAGGGCATCTTTTATTTACTGAAAGCTAGGAGGTGTAACAAAGGTGAAGCATGGAAGATGAAGACCTAGGGTAACATTGTTTCTTTTTGTTTTCATATTATTTCCTTTGTACTTTGTTATTTCATTAGAATTTTGATGTTATTGTGCTAACCCCTTTAACAAAATCAAGTTTTCCATTGTCACATTGGTGAACCTGACGTATTTTAACACATTTTGAGAAATCTTGGAGTTGGGTTTCTTTTTGTTGTAGGTTTTGTTTGATTTTTGTTGCAGGTTTGACATCATTGTGGACAAAACCGTAGTTTCCAAAGATTCGACCATAACTTTCAAACGGCTATGTATTTCTTCACAAATTTTTTTTTTGCAAATTGGAGACAATGTTTAGAGATTTCATTCCAAAAATCAGATTTTTTGGGGCCGATTTGAATTTTTTATAATTTATTTTCTGTTTTTTATAAAAAATTAATTTCGGGAGCAAATAATCGAATTTTTCAGATATGTTTACATTTCTAGAAAGCTCTTTGAATTTTGACAGGGGTCTACTCTTTAGTTTTTAAATTTGGATGTGAAATTATTAGTCAAAAAATAGAGTTTTTGAAATTAGGGTTTAAAACAAATTTGCTTAGATCTCACTCATGGTTGCCGATCTGATCACAAATTTTTTTTTGCAGATTTGGAATGACAGAATACGACTTCAGTCAAAAACTAAAAATTTTTAGAGCTATTTTGTATTTTTTATAATTTTTTTATGATTTTTAATAAAAAATTAATATTGGGCGCAAATAGGGAATTTTTCTGACTTCTTTACATTTCTGGAAAGCTCTCCGAAAAATAATATCAGTCTCTTCTTTGATTTTGTATTTTTCAGATCAATAATGTCTTCAAATAATCGAATCTAATTCGGCTATGTGAAAAATATGTATCTGAAATTGCAATTTTCTAATGAGTTTATTTTTTTTTCATGGCTGCATTATGATATTATTTCTTTTGATTTTGTAGGTGATCATAAGGAGTTTTAGTGGCAGAAATATCATTCATACACAACAAATTGGAAAGCGAATAATCAGGTGCACATATCCCATCTTCCATTTCTTAATCTTGTTTGTCACACATTTCAATTTGGGGCATAAAATTAATCCTTGTTTGCAAACACATTTGGATTTGGGCTCTTAAAAATGAATTTTGTCTTCAATCACATATCAAAATTGGGTCTAAAATTAACCATTGTCTTCCTACACATTTGAATTGGGGTTAAAAAGAACATGTGCTTCTATTGTTTGCATACAAACATTTCATTTCTAAGGGAAATTAATCATTGTGAGTGTGAATCAAGTGCGTGTGTGATCACAAACACCTCACTTGATTTGCTTTTGTCAAACCCTTCATAGGAGGCCTGCTAGGGGATTTCATCACCCCTAGGGATGACCTCAATCGAAGTGTGAATCGAAAGACACGCTTGTTTGGAAGTTAAAATCTTGTCACTCTTGGCTAAGCCCCAAAGAACTTTATACCTTTGGGAAGTGAAAGTGAAGGGTGGGTTACCCCTTTCTCTCAGCTGTGTGGCAGGATTTTTCTTTCAAATTCTTCCTTAGTCAACCTTGTGCAATCTAGCTAGAGACCTAATTGGCCACACCCCACTTGACTAGTCATAGGGCTTGTTATTGTGTATTCAAGTGCTTGATTAATCATAACATTTAATCTTGGAAGACAAACTTATCATTGTGCTTGGTGTGTGTGTTTATGCATTTACATGTAAAATCTTGTGTTTGATATTGCCCAATTCAAACTTCCAATAAACACTTGCCACATTGTCCAAGTCATCTAATCTTGTTATTCCACACCCTATCCTAATCATAGTCATTTCTTTCATCCAATCAACATCATTTTACACCATGACAACATTTGAAGACATAGCACTAGAGCTTATTCACATGCTTCATAAAGCTCAAACAAATCAAACACCTTTAGACCAACAAATCATTCAAAGCACCCATAACATTATCCAAAAACTTCAAACCAACCAATCACCACAAATTCAACAACTCATAGCACAAATCCAATACCTCATGGCCAATTGTCAAGTCCAACAAGCGCATTATCAAGTCCAAACGCCATTTCAACCTCAACACATTCAACCACAATCCTATCTGTCACCTTCATCATCATGCCAACCTAACACATCTATCTATTATGACAATGCCACATCAACATGTCCACCCATATCACAACAAGAATATAGGATCCCAAGTCCACCTTGGCAACAACATCAAGAGCCTTTAAGTCTTAATGCCACCTTTGACAAGGGGAACACCAATCTAGTCCATGCACCCTTACCACCATCCAATCAAATGAATATCCCTAATCCACCATGTCCTAGTCCTAATCCATTGGCCACTCCATCTTCTAACCCATCAAACTCTTCATTACCCCCACCATCATCTAATCCTCCATCAAATCAATCCCTTACATTTAGATATTTAAAACATAAATTGATGGCATTATCTAAATCCACCAATCCACCTACAAAGGATGTGACCCAAAGGCTACAAGAAAGGAATCAATTGCCACCATGTCATTCAACACATATACTTGAACATACAAAAGAGTCCTCAAACGTCATGCCAAGTCCTTCAAGTCAACCATGTCATCCACAACCCCTTGAGCCAAGTCAAGAGTCTCCCCTCATAAGTCCAAGTCACCCTCTTTCATGCTCCTATGTTGTTGACCATCTAGAACATGTCAAGTCTCTACAAGAGTCATCCCCTTCTACTTCCATTCAAGCAACCCAATATGTATGTCAAGAGCCTAATCCTAAGCATGTGGAAACATCAAGCCCTAGTCCTAATCAAGATCAAATCATTGTCATCCAACCTGTCCATAATCTATATCTCTTTTATGATCACGATGATATCCATAATGATGAAGAGCCTATCCATGAGAAAGATATTCCAAATTCACCTCCACCTAGCACCATCCATGACCTTCAAACATCCACTTCCCTTGATGAGACACTTGCCTCCCAAGCTAGTATAGAAGATCAAACAAATACCTTGGATCTAAGTGAACACAATGCTAATCAAGATCCTAATGATCCTCCATCACCCATTATCGACCCCATTGCAAGTCCTCCATCATATCCACTTGGTCTTTCCAATAAGGAACTCGTGTCTAGTGTTCCACCTACACCCAGTCCCATTGTCCATTACATACCCCAAGGAAACCAGTCTCAAGATGTTGGTATTTCCTCCATGCATTCTAAGTCCACTTTCCATCATAAATCCTACCATACACCTAAGACATATGTTGCCATCCCACCACCGTCATCCTACAAATGTCAAAGGCATGTGACCATACACCTTCCTCCATCCAATTTACCACCATTACTTCCAACTCCTAATACCCCTCCATCCACTTTTCCACCATTACTTCCAACACCTAATATTCCAATCATTCATAAATACCCTAAATATCCTAGTCATGACCAACAAATGCACACATTGTGTAAACATAAAGCTTCCACTCATTCCATCCACCCCATGGGATTCAAAAATAAAAATTTTAGATGCCTCTATTTATAAAGTCAAAAATTCTAAAGGTCTTAATGCCTTAGAATACAAAATGTCAAAGCCAAGTACATCTAAAAAGCTATATAAGCCCATACCTCCAAAAGAAAAGTTTAAAAACAAAATGGTTTGGGTACCTAAGCAAAAATAAATCAAGTTGAATGAGACATCCACATCACAAAAATCCCAACCATCCACTTCCATCCAAAATACACATTCCATTGAAGAATCTAAAATTCCTAAAGCCCACAAGAAAAATAAAAGTCATAAAAATACTAAGTCTATGTGGGTGCCTAAAGCACTTCATCCACCATCTCCTAAGCAAACATCTCCATTGCTTCCTACACCCCGTCCACATCAAAAGTTTCAATGTTTATCACAATGTGTGCAACCATTGGTCATGATTCCATTCCCACTTACCTCTATCTTTCCATCCCCCACCCATTATCCTACATATCTTCCCCATCACATCCCTATGGTCCATGCTTTTGGCTAAGCCTCCCTATTCTTTTGCATAAGTCCCATAGAAGTACTATATCTTCCCTACATAATCTGCATCATAATCCACTATCTTCCTTACATAATCCACATCATAATCCATCATCTACCTAATCCATCTCCCTTTCATGTCATCCCTTACCAACATCGATGAGCATAATGACATTTGACATAGTCCATGCAATGATATCCATTTCTAGTGGGACTATCACCCTTCATGCAACTAGACACTTGAGTCCCTCCCATCCAAAAGTCAAAATGTCAAAAAGTCAAAAAAAAAAGTAAAGAGAAATCCCTTCGTCCAATGGTGAAAACCTGGTAAAGAGGCGCCCTGGATAAGTACTATGATGAAAACCTGGCAAACAGGCATCATGTGTAGTTTGATCTTCTATGTCACTTACACTTGGGGGCACAATGTCTTATCCATCCAACCTATCATTTTTATGTCATATCATTTCCATCCTACCTACCATCTTTAGCCATCATACCTACCTATCATATTGGGTCCACTTATCCACTCTTCTCCTTTTGATCTTGATGAAGATATAGGGGCAAAATGTTGAAACATGTTTTTTGGGTATCTCTTGACATACTTCATCCTATCTAAACCAATCATATCAGTATCCTATTGTCATCAGCTTTATCACAAAAAATCCTAAGTCTTGTACTTAGAATGGGGCATGTCATTCCTATGCGACATAGTCTTTGGAGATCACATCCTTGCTCTCTTATGCATACATCCATTTCAGCCATTAATCCCATTTATCTCCTTGCACCTAGACTTGGTTTCCCCTTGTCATTGGTATCTAACACAAAGGCTAACCAAATTTTCATCCATTGACACCTCAAAAATGTCAAAATCCAAAAAAATCATAAAATGACAAAAAGACAAAAAACATCATAAAATGTCCTAAAAAAAAAAAAGACAAAAACATCATAAAATGTCTTGAAAAAAAAAATCATAAAAGGTCCAGAGAAAAACACAAAAACATTCAAATCAATGTCAAAATCCTAAAAATGGAGTCAAAGTCAGTCATGTCAGTTAATCCATGTCATTGTTGAACTACGTTGTCTCTGCGCATTTGCTACGTAGGCAAGGCCATCAGTCGATGAGTCCCCGAGACATTAGGTCAGTCCTTTTAGGTTGGTCCAAATAAAATCATGGCATTTGTCACAATCGTCATATCAGTCAAATAAGTTAGACAGTCAAAATCAAACACAAGACATTCATTTGAAACATCAATGTCAAAATTGGTCAAAATTAGACAGCACGGTCCAATCAATCATACAGTCAACATCAGTCAACTTGCCAAAACACATTAGTCAAAACAATGTCAATCTTGTCACTCTTTGGTCCTCTTCAAGATGTTTCCTTCTTGGAGTTAGACCTTGTCAAAATGTTCTTTGCCTTTTCAGGAGGTGTCCTTCCTAACAATAGGCCCCGTCAAACCGGCAACACCATCAAATTGGCAAAACTCTTAAACTGTCAAAACTATCAAACCGACCAGAAATCAATCTTTGGCAAACAAACATTGGCAAACAAAATAAAATGGATGCTAATTTTTGGTCTATCTTGTCTTATCTTTTGACTATCTTGGCTATTTTGTCTGTCTTGTTTTTTTTTTTTTTGGTCATGTTACTAGCTACCTCAAGGATGTCCCATGAAGGATTTAGAGGTGCGATGACGTCTCCTGGCCTATTTTATTTTCTCTGACTGCTGTTTGTGGGTTGTCTTGACAAAAAGACTAGGGCAACTTCACCCTTAATATGAGTTAGGACATTCCTTGTCTGTGACTGTCTATTTTTCAAGTGGATGACCTTACACACCTTGGTCTACGTCATACCATTTTGTTTGTTGTCCATTTGTGTCACTTTTACCGCCTAATGATGATTAAGAGCAATAAATATTAGTCCTATGTCAATGTTTTGAAGGATTTGGTCTAGGAACTAACATGCATCTTCTTTAGTCTTGTCATCTTCTCTCTCCCATCTCATATAGGCATTGCATCCATATCATCATCCATATCTTTTGCACTAACATTTCTTTGTCTCTTCATATTCTAGTCTTCTCATCCATTTCGAGAGCACACCCATGTTCTTGGAACATACCACAACCCTCCTCGTCATTCTTCCTCATCTTATTTTGCACTGGGGCATATTTTTGACTTCTTTTCTTTGTCACAATGCGACATGCTACATTATGACAAAGAGGGGCAAAATGTAGACACATAAAATTGTCTTAGGCTTGCAACTCTTGATTATTCAACATTGCCCCTTTCATTCTTAATAATTAAATAATTTTTAATTATTTAATTATTTTCTAAAGTCATAATTCTTCTATTAATTAAATAATTTTAATTATTTAATTAATTCATTTTTATCTTTATTCTCTCTTGATTAATTAAATAAATTTTATTTATTTAATTACGTCACTAATTAGGTTCCCTTCTTTTAAAATTAAATAGATTCTAATTTATTTAATTTTTGTCCACTTTCCACTATAATTAAATAATTATTTTAATTATTTAATTATTCATTAGTCTTTTCTCTCATTAATTAAATAAATTTTATTTATTTAATTTAGTCCATCTCTTGAATTTTGAATTAAATCATCATTTAATTCAAAATAATTCTTTTGTCACATTCCTCCATAATTAAATAATATCTTTATTATTCAATTATTTCTGGTCACCTGGAGTAAATAAATTTTATTATTTAATTTCTCCAGCAACCTCTTTGTCCGTGTCAGTCTTATCTTCCAAATTTATTCTTATCTTTTGACATCTCATTTAATTTCGACCCTTGATTGAATTATCTTATAATTCAATCTTGGCCCTTCATTCTTATCATTTGCCCTAATTTTGACCTAACCCTAATTCTTATTGCAACATTCAATCTTGATCATTGATTCTAGGGTTTTTTGTCATCTTCTCATCCTGGCCACACATTCAAAATTGCAGTTTTTATAAAATGGCAATTTTGTTCTCATTTTGCCCCCCTCTAGCTCTCTCTCTTAGCTCTCTATCTCTCTCATGCTCAGATTTTAACTTAGGTTATTATTATTTTGCAGTCATTGTCATTTGCAGCAATTTGTCATTTTAGTTTTATTGTGAGGCCATTATGAGGTCATTTTCTTTTATACAAATCCTTCAACACTTGCATAGGGCTTAGTCATTTGTCACAGTTGCTCATACAAATCTGAGGGCATCTTTTATTTACTGCAAGCTAGGAGGTGTAACAAAGGTGAAGCATGGAAGATGAAGACCTAGGGTAACATTGTTCCTTTTTGTTTTCATATTATTTCCTTTGTACTTTGTTATTTCATTGGAATTTTGATGTTATTGTGCTAACCCCTTTAACAAAATCAGATTTTCCATTGTCACATTGACTTTTATGACTTAAATATTTGATTTATTTAATTCAAAAAGGATGGAATATGCATTATGATTTAATTAAATGAATGTTTGATTTATTTAATTAAAAGGTTGATGATAAAGTTTATTTAATTTTAAATTAATGGCCTTAGGAGATTGAAATTAATGAGTTTACCTGATGAATGGATGAAGGTGAACTTGATTAATTGATGAATGGACCTAATGTGGAACCTAGTTTACTTGATGAATGAACCTGATTGAATGTATAATGTTAATTTTTCATGTCTACAGTAATAATTATATATATAAATATATTTATATAAGATATTATCACTTTTCATGGTGATTTAAATCTTGCAAGAATCATCTGCGAAAATCAATGTAGACCCTTGCATAAATGAAATGCAAACCTTATGAGTAAGATGGTTTTGAGATAGCTTACACCCTTGTATAGATGAAATGCAAACCTTATGAGTAAAATGGTTTCTAGATAGCTACTTGAGAGATACAACTAGGAATGTTTCCCTTTCTTGTGGTGTCAAAGTCTAATCTTCAAATATAACATATATATTAATGATAAGTAATAAATTTTAATTATGTATACACTTGCTAATGAAAGTTTCATGATTGCTAAAGAATTTAAGGATTTCAAAATCCTATAGTATGTAAGGATTGCAAAATCATATAATATGTAACTTTACTGAATTTGGCTATGGAGGAATTCTAGGAAAAATAAAATAAAATAATTTTGTATGAATTATAAATGAGTCTAATAATGTTATCTAATGTGGAGTTATTGAATATGTTCTTAATAATTGGTTTGTGCCATCAATGTATTTTATTAGGATGGGTGTTTCCTAATATTTCCCAATCTAGTAAGAATCATTAGGAATTTTTTAATGCAATCAAAAGAAAATATTAAAGGTAAATACAAACAATAAAAAAGGATTAGTTTTCACCTTACTAAGGTCCTCAAACAAAAAAAGGTGTGACAACTATGTTATGTTTAAATTAAACAACTAAATTCAGGGCTACTATAATAATTTTAATCTTCAAAGGACTCAATAGATAGTTAACCACTGCTAACCCGATTGGACCTAAGGAGCTTTGAAAATTAATAATTGGTCAACCCTTGGTACTAGACTTTAGCCTTATAAGATTGGTCTTAGCTAAATCAATACTTATGTTAATCTAGTCAACCTAGGGAGAGTACAAGGGGTCATGTTGTGGGGAGGCCCTAGTGTGATGCCACTTGACAAATCGATTGAAAGTTCACTACCACACTTAAGAATTTCACAAGACAAAGGTGTATGGTTCAAACAAAGATTAAGTCCTCAATACAAGTTGTGCAATGAACATTCTTAAGGAGTCACTTAAATTAATTTTTTTTTTTAAAATTTGTATTTTACTAGTACAAAAGATTTGGGCATGAGAGATTGCACCGCTTTGTTTTTGCATGGGGAAACATCCACCTTTGCAAATAGTCCTTGGAGGAAGTTATTATGAGAGACATGGGATGACTTTGCTTGGTAATATTGGGGTGATGTGGATTTTAAGGATGTGGGATATGAACAACTAGAATGAGAGGTGGAAGCTTCCATGGATTGGTAAATTGAGGATGAGGATGAGAACTTTGCAAAGGATTTGGAGGGGAATTTTGGCTAAGGGATTGGGTTTTGTTCTCAACGGAAGGGGAAGGATAAGCAAGAGATGGATTGGGACTAGATGAAGGTAGGGAGGATGGAAGTTTAGCACCAATTCCAAGGAGACATCTAAGCATGGCATCCTTATAAATATGGAAGTAGTAGGTGAGGATAAAATTAGTGGTGGTGGATGGGGATGATATGGATGGGAATTGAGGGGAGCTTTAGATGGGGGATTGGAAAAAAATTGGAGCATTTTTTCTATTGAAAATGGATTCAAGGTGATCCACAATGGTCTCATTATCATCATTGGGATTATATACTAGTTGTTCAAGAAAACTATCCTTATCATCATCGATATGGTTGGGGTTGGTTGGAATGGATGAAGGTGGATTAGAATATAGATTAGGTTGGATGGAGGATCTAGATTATATGGTTAGTCATAGTGGAGGATTGATTGGAAGAAAGGTTTTTCTTGATTTTGGATGAGGATGGAAATTAGGATGATGGATTAGAAATGAACTTGTGGTTTGAAAAAATAGGATCTAAGGATGAAAGTGGAGGATGGGATTAGATTTTGGGATCAAATCCAAGACATTGAAATGATTTGATTTGATTAAAGAGGTTTATCTATTCTTAAGGTAGTGAGTTTTTTGAAAAAATACCTCAAACAAATGTGGTCTCATGGTGATGGAATATCCATGACATTAAAATGATTTGATTTGATTAAAGAGGTTTATCTATTCTTAAGGCAGTGAGTTGTTTGAAAAAATACCTCAAAAAAATGTTGTCTCAAGGTGATGGAATGCCATTCCATCACCATGAGACCACATTTCTTTGAGACATTTTTTAAAATTTACTACCTTTCCTATGCTATTGCTTACTATTATGCTTTGTTAGATTTTTTCCAAGCATCCATAGTTTTTTTGAAAGCACGTGCTTTAGGATTTTAGCCATACCAGCAAGGAAGTGAAATTCTTGATAAAATGCTTTGGTAGACATGTATGGAAAATGTGGTAGTATAGAAAAGGCGGTGATCTGAACATTGAAAAAAGGCCTCAAAGAAATGCGGTCTCATGGTGATGGACATCACCATGAGACCACATTCTTTGAGAAATTTTTTTAAACAATTCATTGCCTTGTCTATGCTATTGTGTACTACTATGCTTAGATAGAATTTTTCCAAGCATCCATAGCATAGACAAGGCAATGAATTGTTTGAAAAAATGCCTCAATAAAATGTGGTCTCATGGAGCCATGACAAGAAAATGCAATTGGAAGCTGCTCCTAGTTATTAGTTATGCAATATGAAGTAATTACATCATTGTTTATGTTGACTTTCTAAAAAACTATATTTTAATTGAAATTTTATCATCTATCAACATCTAGTTATTAGTTATGCAATGAGAAGCAATGCTTTGAGTTTGAAAGATGTGTAATGCAATATAATCAACGATATGAATATAAAGTGCACAAATCTATAAAGTACAATTCATTAGTTAAACTCATTATTCTATTACCTGAGTGAAGCTTCAAACTCCATCACCATTGGGAGGTGTTTCCATGAAATCTCTAAGATTAACCTATTCAAAATCCAAAATCACATATTAGAATACCATTCATATAAAAATGTTATTCACATATTATATGATATTTATAATTGTTTACTAGTTACATACCTCGGTAGTACATGTCATAGCATAATACGAAGGTGGATGACCACTAAAAATTGAATGAATGCTATAAGCCTAAAATTTCATTACAATAAAATGTTAAACTAGATTAGTTAATCTTACAATTCAAAAATTAAATTTAATAAATTAAATTCAATGAACTTGCTAATATTTACCTGAGTATCAAGTCTGAAAGCCTCATTCAAGAGGTCATATGTCATCACCAACTAGGTAGATATAGATGTAGCCTATGCACCTACCTCTTGAATATCCATGGGGTCATAACCACATGCTGACCCTTAAGCTTGACAAGTATGGGGTGGAATCCTACCTCTTGAAGTCTTCCCCAACTCACATTGTATTACAATGTATTATAGGATTGGCACACTCTATGATGCTCTAGGTCAAGGAACTAATGGACTATAGTGTCTTTATCTCAACACTCTCCTTCACAACGAAAGGGATAGCCACATGCTCATAAGCTAGTCTAGCGAGTTCTTATCTCATTAGCTATTGTGGTTCAAGACGTGCCCCTAGTCTATCCTATGCAAACCCACCACCTATACCCTAAAAGTATTGCATATCAAAATAGTTCAGGATTTTGTGGAGGAAAAACTCGTAGTAGAGTTTCCTCAAGAAATATTGTGGGACCTCATTATTGTTGCATGAAGGATGGTCAAAAACCATCCACCACCTTTGCCAAAAATGGTCCTTTATCCCTTGGTGGATGCACTAATTGATAGGGAAACTCTTGCTTGTACGGTGTAGAGGATGATTTGTTTATGGGTTTGTGAAAAGGGAACAAAGTTTTTTTTTTCATTTTTTCATTTTTGACTTGGGTGTAGGATAGTTTCTCTGCATAAAATTATCTGTACTCTTATCTCTTCTCTGCCCAACCACTTAAGTGCTTGCTAATTGCATCTACATGTGTTAACATAGCTTGAAGTGGATTTGCAAGCATAGTTCTTTGCAAGGTTGAACTTACAACATCATTCAACCTCCCAATTAATCCTTAGTTTTTTTTGTTGTTTTCAATTTCCCCATTAAATTTTGTTGAGTTCTAGGAGGATGTTTAGGAATTTTTTGAGGATTTTTTTTTGGACTTGGGGTTGTTCTTTAGCAGGTATTTCAAGTTGAGATGAAGGTGAATTTTGAATATTGGGAGGTTGATTATCATTTCGTATAAGCTTTAAAATAAATTTGCATAAAAAAACCTACGAAATCTACCTATTTAGAAACAAATTCACAAGAAAACAAACAAAATTTACTCCTAACACTTCCTCAACATTGTGGTAGAATTTTGGTGAAGATTTAGCAACATTTTGGTGAAGAATTTTCTTTCCAATAACACAAACATGCTCTGTAGGGTTTGAAGGTCATGGCTTGGAACAAAAATGTAGAAATGAAAAATGATGATTGTTTCTTTTTTTTCTTATAAATAGTTATAACATGCTTATGTTATAACAGAAGCGTAGTATGAATTCAATGTGATTGAGCCTTAGGCTTGGTCACACTAAGCTATAATTCAAGCACATTATAACACACTCATGTTATGGCCTTTTAAATTTTTTAAAAAAGTTGGCCACTTTTTGGCCCCTCGTCTTTTTGCACTTGCCCAATATAACTTCAAAAACCCATATATACACTTATAGCACAATGGATAGAACATTTACTTCATATACATGAGATAGGAATTCACAATTTACAACAAATAGTGGGATATAACATTGAAACCATATATAATAAATGGGAATGAACAATTTAGAACATATATGGATGGATGGTACAAATGAAAACCCCATATATACACTTACAACACATTGGATCAAGAAATAACATCCTAAAAATAAATAGGCATATGCAATATATAATGTAAACTAGTATAAAACCTTAAATAATATGCAAATTTCTTGTCTTAATCTTTTGCTACTGCCTCATCTTCCTATGTTGTTGCCGCAAATAAAATATAGAACATGATATAAAATAGAGAACATGAAACAAAATAAAATTGATGAGGGGTTCAAATGAGTTAAATGAATGTTATACATATTTGGATTGGTAATATTAATGAATTATTGAATGCTTTTTTGGTATGAATTCTTAAAATTATATCTTTTTTTTGTTGAGATTATGGATGCACAGTCCTTGAAGCTGCAGTCTTCGATGGAGGACCTTTAAGCTAGGAAAGATAATCAACCACAAAGAAAAGTGTTGCAAAATGGAATGTTGATTAAAGATTCTATTGATAATATATTGATATTGGATATCTGATGTATTAAAAATGAACAAGATGCCTGATTATATAGGCAAGAGGTAAACCCTAATATGCATGAGATGTTGCCATGTGTCTTGATATAACAACATGTGACAACATGTGAACCCTATCTAGATGATCATTAAATGAGGAGATAAGTTCTAGAAGGACAACTCATCTTCTAGAAGGAATCTTATCCCACTAAACAAGGAAGGGAATATTATCACCGAAGTTAACTTATGTTAGTGTAATAATTAATTAATTAATTAAACCAACACCCCCCATTAGTGTAACTTAGGGAGAAAAATGCAATGATTATGTAGAGATGATGATGGGTCCTAGCTACGAGGCCATGTTAGGTACCCATGTACATGAAGATGCAGAAAATCTCCCACAACCAGAGAAAAGGGGAAAACCTAGTAGGAACAAAACCCCTCTCCAAAAAGGAGATAAAAAGAAAGAATGTGAGAATGGAAAGGATGGAGGACTCCCAAATACCCCCCAAGTACACCATCCATCACATGGATACAAAAGAGAGAGACTAAATAGCCCCCTAGAAGATAAGATCACCTATAAAAAAGGTAAGTGTCTGAAGACAGAACAAGATCCAATGTTGACAAACAACTTGTCTCCCTTTCAGAAGAAACTTAACCAACTACAAGTGGAGAGATGCTTCCCATTCTGGATAGAAATTGAAGGAAGGAAGGATAAAGGTGGATGTCGATGATGTCTCTGAATGATGCTCAAATGTCTCCTTGCCTGATGATGAAGATGCCACAATCAATGAAGAGGGTGACAATCCAAGATGATGCAGAAATGGATGTTGAACAATATCCAAAGATAGAGATAGCATGAATATGATGGATACTTGATAGCCCCCCCTAAATGAAGTGTCCTCAAAACCACTAAAGGAATTTTGAAGCAAGTCCAATGGTAGATGCTAAAGAAACTTCAAGTCCTAAAGGGAATGACAGGGAAGAAGTCTCAGATATGAAATATCTGAATAGAGGAGTGATACCCCCTCAAGAATGTCTTCCAAACCTATAGAATTAGCCAAGTCAGTGATACCGGAAACGAAGCCATCCTATGATGTCAAGTCTAAAAAACTGAATGTTTCTTGATGGATGATGATAGTGGAAGCCTCAATCAATGACTCTGGACAAGGAATCACTGAATGTGAAGGGATACCAGCTGTCTCTAATGAAGAAGAAGCACCGAAAGGAACCTTGTCAACCTCTTCAGAAAGATCAAGGCAATCAACCTCCTGCACAACAATATCATCGTGGGGAACATGATCTAAAGAATGACATTCTAAATCATGACCATCAGGGATTGGTGGGGTATCTGAATCTCCATATAGCTCCCAAAGCTTAATCCAAAGGATATGAGGACAATCACAATGATCAATAGTACTCAGAACATCACAATCAACTTGCATCTCAATGATCTCCAAAATAGTGTACCTGCTACAACTCCAAGAAAGTTCATGAATACCTTCACTTGGATGAGGAACTATATGAAATAGATGTGGCAACAAATCAAGTGAATGGAGATGGTGGAAAATCCCATCTCGCCATTGTGAAGAGTTACCCTTGTGCAACATAACCAAAGAAGGAGAGAAATATGCAAGCCCCATAATGAAATTTCTCCACAAACACAAAGACAAATGACCTTCAATAGCAAATAAAGACTTCCAAATATGATGTACAACTGAAGTGATGCAACTTGGATCAAACAAACTTGTCCCAAGCTTCAGAATAACCAGGTTATTGGTCAAATGCACCAAACTAAAAAAATAACTTGCAAGAGTACCTGGATCTGAAATTGATTAAGGAGATAGACTGATGAAAAAAAGCTTTGAATCACCTTCCCGATGCCACTGGAATCACCGAAATCTGATGAGCGGGTGCAAAGTTATGAGCCTTTATGTCCAAATTAGGGTTTGGACATCAATTGACTATACAAATTTCTACAAGAAAAAATTTGTAGAATGGATCTCACCACTAGAAAGTACATGAAATTCCCTTTCTGACAGTATATCATTTTCCAAATTTTTTTATCCTAGGTGAAAGTTGTGATCAAATGAAAAAAATGCCCTGATTAGGAACTTGCAGGCTAAATATGGTAAAAAAAAAAAGCCCCTCTGGGCTTAGCTCTCAGTTACTGACCGCAAAGAATTTAAATGGAAAAAAAAAATGCACCACCCCTGGTGGTGGCAGGGTGGGGAACTGAGCGGAGCGGCGAGAGGCGCCATTAGTAGGAGACACCACCAGTGGTGGATACCCCAGCGAGAGGATAAGCACTGGCCAGTGGAGCTTGGATGGGTCGGTGGTAAGTCTTCGTCGGTGGGCATGGTCAATGGCAGAGGATGGGATAAATTCTGGCAACAATTCACCAGGTGGAATGCAGAACAAAGACTGAGCTGGTCGGTATGTCAGCCAGAGGATGTGACCCACAGCGGTTGTACGAGCCTAGTCTGAAGTGACAGTCGGCGGGTCCACAGAGTACTTCTCTGCGGCCAAAAAAATCTTTTCTTCTGCAAACCATAATTAATGTGTCTAACAATAATATATTTGATTTTTTATATTTCCAACGACAATAAAAAATCAAAAAATAAAATATATGTGCTGACAAAAAAGAAATAAACCCGCATAAATTTAAATGTCGATGATTTGAAAAAATAAACCCCTTATTTTTAATGATGCCGATGGGAAATTAAATTGAAGGTCACCCGAAATTATTTTCTGCAACTATAGAAAATATGTTTTTTTGCCAAATAATAAAAAATATTAGCCCAATTTTTCTGAAATGAAAAGTGGCTTGCTGATAAAAAATTTTACCTTAGAGGACAACTCACCAGGATGTTTTTTCACTGCAAATTGTACGGATAGTACGATTGATTTTGTAAACCCTAAAAATACCTCTGAAGCTCTCAGGTTGATGTATCCAATTTTGATGAATGGGCAAGTGATCCTAGGGTTTCGAGGCCTTCTGAAGACAATGCTAAGCTCGAATCTGACTCAATCTGCTTCAGAAATCAGCTTGGTCCCTAGGTGGAAACAAGTAGCCTTCAATGGAAACCTCCAGCCTGCAGAGAATGTCGCACACCAACTTTCTTGATCGAGGGTTGATGTTTCACTAGATAAGCTATGATACCATGTTGAGATTATGGATGCACAGTCCTTGAAGGTGTAGTCTTCGATGGAGGAACTTTAAGCTAGGAAAGATAATCAACAACAAAGAAAAGTGTTGCAACAATGGAATGTTGATTAAAGATTCTATTGATAATATATTGATATTGGATATCTGATGTATTACAAATGAACAAGATGCCTGATTATATAGGCAAGAGGTAAACCCTAATATGCATGAGATGTTTCCATGTGTCTTGATCTAACAACATGTGACAACATGTGAACCCTATCTAGATGATCATTAAATGAGGAGATAAGTTCTAGAAGGACAACTCATCTTCTAGAAGGAATATTATCCCACTAAACAAGGAAGGGAATATTATCACCTAAGTTAACTTATGCTAGTGTAATAATTAATTAATTAATTACACCAACATTTTTAATTTGTGAGCCTTTCATGTTCAATTATGTTGCTTGTTGGCTTTGGAAAATTTAAATTTCACCATTAATTTTAGAGTTGATAGATTTGGTCAAATGTTTCTATGCTTTGGATTGTTTATTTATGTCCTATTGTTTGAATGGATTCATTGGTGAGCCTTACACCTTTGTGTGTATTAGATGTTGGTATTAAATGAAGAAGCGATCAATAGCTGGGCAATTGAGTTTGATAGATGGGACACATGGCCATGTTTTCTTGAAGAATATTTTATATTTGGAAAATGATGATAAACCAGGAATAAAATCTGATTGTGTGATGGGATAGATGGACTCTTTTTATGTTGATCATGTGACAGTTACTTTTTGACACCACAAAAGTTGATTCTGGGTGGTCATAACATATGTGGGTGGGAGTATGGGACTATATGTTTTAAATGTGTGGGTGCAATATTTTATGGAATGTTGCATATCTTAGCAATGCAGATTCTTTATGGGTTGTGTCATAATATTTAATAATATTCTCAAACTTGTAAGAAAATAATGATCATTGTATACACCTAAAATCAGTCAAGATACTCAATTAATTAAATATAAGGTATTCAATTAATAAACCTCTTATTTTGTCTACTTATAAATAAATTCTAAATTTATTTATATGGTTCACATTTCTAAATCATTCTATCTTAAATCATATTCCTCTAATTTTAATTAAATATTAAACAAATGTCAAATAGTTTGTTTTATTTAATTAATATCGTATTAGTAAATTTGAATTGCAAATTTGAATTTGGTCACATGTCTCCAACTTTTCTTCTTGCCACACATCAAGTGTCGCATGCATTTAATTATGCTTAATATTTAAATTGGAATTATCCTCAACCAATTTTGAAACAACCTTGGACACTTGGCTCTTCCATTTCATTTATTCTTCTAAACACTTGGAAAAGTGCTATTTTAAAGGGAACATCCTCCATGATTCCCTCTATCTTCTTCCTTCTCCACTATTCATCTCTCCAGCTGAAATCTTGATCGTCGATTGCTACCACATCACAATATGCCTTGGAAGTCTTATAAATACAACATCATTCTCCAACATTACATATCCCATCTTTGAGAAAACTTACCCTACATAAACTACCTTAGAGCATTTGAGCATTTAGAGTATTAGAGAATTTTACTATTTAGCAATTTAGAAGCATTTTAGTTTAGAATCATGCCTTAGTTCATAGCTGCATTTTCATTATCAATAGTAGCTTCATTACAACATTTCCAACATAGTATTTAGTAACATTATCATAGCATAATCTTCATTTGTATACAACAAAACCTCAATATCATAGCATCATGGCATCAATAACATAGGTTATCATCATATATGAATAGATTTCTTACATCTTTCAGCATTCCATTCCTTAGGTTTCCATTCTAACAATCATAGTGCCTACACAAATCTTAAAGCCAATATGATTTGATGAATCCCTAAAGATAGGAGACAATGGAATGATTTCAGGGAATTTACTATGTTTCAATTAGATTAGATTTGTGATTTGATTGTTTCATTGATTGTGTGGTTATATTATTCATTTACTCACATTACACAATTCTCACACAATACATTTTGGCACCCACCATGGGGCCTAACCCCTTTTATTGACGTCTTCTAAAAAGTTGTTTTGTAGATTTGGATGTGAAATCTTATGTAGTGCATTCGTTATTTCTTTGGGAACATACGAAAAATATTTCAGCACATCTAGTTCCTGTTACGACACATACAAAAAATCTTTTAGCACATCCAGTTCCTTTTACGACACATCCAGAGCATATTTCAGCGCATCTAGCTCACCTTTTGGTGCATACAAGGGGTGTTTTAGCACATTTGGTTGATATTTAATACATTCAAAAAATTTTATAGCACATTTGGTAGTTCTTTTAGCTCATGGGAGTGATCTTTTTGTGCATCTAATGTCCATTTTAGCACATATGGTTTATTTTGCAAAAATTCAAAATTTTGAGAACTAATTAATATTTTTTGTGTTGGAGGTGCTTAAATACGCTGGTCAAAGAATTTTTTATCAAACTATTGATGATGTTTATAGGGGCTAGATTTGTTTTATTGTCTTCTTTTGATTGAATTAGGAACCTAGTTTAATTAGAAGGTTAAAGAACCACTTGTCTACTATGCTTGAAGTGATGGGCCTATGCTCTCCCCTTTACTGGATGACTAGAATGCTAGAATCACTATTTTATGATTTGTTAGCACCTTTAGAAGACTTGTCATAGTGGGAAAAAGTACTCACCTTACGGGAATGACCTAAGTGGGAACAACTAAAGCTAAGTTTTCCAACCCACTATAATCAAAAGAAAATTCAGGGAAAGCCACAATTCAACAGTAGTGTGCAAGATAACCATCCCAAAAGCCTTTGTTCTAAATGTTTGGAGGTCTTTTGAGGGAGTTTATCTATTTGCCGCACCGAAAAAAAATTGTTATTACAAACTGTTGATGGTGTTTTTATGCACTTTTCAACACAGGCAGTGCGTAGGTGCACTACCTCTCTTGAAAGATAATCTTCCACAATCGGATTGTAGAACACTATCCCAAGGTCTCTTGGATGTCAGGTCATGACAGTGCTTAGATACCTCAGTAGTTTGATGTGATTTGCTGGAATCACAAGGCGGACTTACGGATGAGTTACAAAGCATGGAAGTTGGGTTTGCAAATGTAGTTTCAAAGTGCTAGAAGTGAATGAATAGTGGCTATCCACTCAAAACAGCAAGTTGAAACTCATCAAATTCATCTGATTTGGCTTCATGGTGATGCTTTGGATCCTAATCTAACCAAGGATTAAAAGAAACAGCAAAAGGAGAAAGGTTAAGAAAGCTATTCTAATCCTAAGCTACAAATGAATAGTAACAATGTTGGTTACTAAAGTAGACAGCCTTCCTAAACTGGGTTTTGCTTGGCCAAAAGAAACCTACAGTTGCACAAAACCAGTGCAATCTTCTAAGGACTACAGATTTTCAAATTGCACATGCACATCATGCACATGTAATTGAACTAAGTTGCAGCAATGAAGTAATGAGCTCAGACTAGCTTTGCAAAGTGACTCATCATCAATGAACCACAAAAAGCATGAGTTGGAAATCCATCAAATATTAAAACAACAAACACCATCACCACTCCCATTCAAGAAACTAACATTAAAACTAACATGGAAGGAAAAAACATGCATGCAAGATAAGCAAAATCTAAGAAAACATCCATAAAATCATGCAATGTTGTCTTCTATTACTGCAAATGCTTTTTACAACAGCTCTCCAACCCTTACAAATGAGGGGCAAGCCCCTATTTATAGTTTTCCAAAGCCCAAATGAATGGCTAGGAATCAATTTGTATTGAGTGGCTCAGATTCATTACAAGTTAGGGCTTCACCTACCCCACAATATCCAACAATTTAAAATACATTCCTTGTCTTTTCCCTATTTTGTCATCTAGTGCCAGTTACTGTAGCAATTTTGTCATTTAGCTGATTTCCCTTTTCACTGTAGCTAAAACTGCCTGAAAGTTGTCTTTTGCTTGATGTGCTTGCAGTGTTCTTCCTTTGATCAAATGAGTCTGTCAACGATTGGCATCAATGGATTGGTGGCCCCTAATTCAAGCAGAAAACTCCTTAGAAATCATCATCATCTGGAAAAAGGTAGGACAACTCCCTCAATGGGCCTCTTCGATAGACCTACGGAAGGCTTCTTGACTCCTGCAAACACGAAGTGTCGTAAGTGCATTTATACACAAGTTAAGGAAAATGTCAGTCAAACCTACAAATTCCCTGTTAGATTTATCCATGCATCATCAAAAGATCTTGATATTCATATTTGCAGTTCATTTGGACCATAAACATTAATACATGCTTCAAGGGTGCGAGCGCCAGAGGGTGGAAAGACGACAAAAGAAAGCTAGAAGGTAGACAGCATACGAAAGCCAAAACATCTAGGAAGAAGGCGGGCTCCCGGATGTTCAAAATAGCCGGGAGGGAGGCGAGCTCCCAGATGTTCAAAACAGCCGAGACAGAGGTGGGCTCTTGGATGTTCAAAACAGTCGGGAAGAAGGTGAGCTCCTGGATGTTCAAAACAGCCAAGAAGGAGGTAGGCTCCCGGATGTTCGAAACAGCCAAGGAGGGATGGACTCTTGGAAACATCCATGGAGGGGTCAGGCTTCGGAGGCTGGGAAGGAGGTGGTCGCCAGAAGTTCCAAAAGTGCCACGAAGAGGCGAAAGTCCAGAAATAGCCACGGAGGGGCCAGACTCAGGAGGCCGAGAGGTAGGTGGTTGCTGGAAGTTCCAAAAGTGCCACAGAGAGGCGAAAGTCCGGAAATAGCCACGGAGGGGCCGGGCTCTAGAGGCCGGGTCGCCCTAGGCCGACAGATGTTCCAAACAACAAAAGGGGGACGAAGCTCCGAAACCACCGAAACTTAACCAAACTTTGACGAAACATTGGCAGTTCATTTACGCACATCAAACACATCCTAGATCCAAAAAAGGGTGACCCCAAAGTAAAAAATGAGGAAACGGGAGTGACAGGGGTCCACGGATGTTTCCAAAAAGCCAAGGAGGAAGGGAATTCCGTAGGGAAAGTTCCGAAACCATTGAAACTTAACGAAACGTTGACGAAACCTTGGCAGTTCATTTACGCACATCAAACACATCCCAGATCCAAAAAAGGGTGACCCCAAAGTCAAAAATGAGGAAACGGGAGCGACGGGGGTCCACGAATGTTTCCAAATAGCCAAAGCAAGACAAAAGGCAGAAAGGGGATGGGGGACTTTATTTCTCTGCAGATTTGAATACCCCAAGTAGGTGAATTTGGTAAGGGGAATTTGATCACTTGATGGCACATGACCAATTTGGGCTTGGAAATGGGGCACACAAAACAAGACAGGAGAAAAGCAGCCTATTAGGAGAGAGAAAAAGGGGGTCCCTGCATACAGCGGGGCGTGTGTGCAAAACATGCACAACACAAACCTTAGTGTAGAAGCCAACTGAGTCAGTCTCCGAACACTTTTAATATCACAGTGCAAGGGGAGGAAAGAATTTGCCCCCAAGATACTCACCATATAACCATCAGGGATTACTAGCCAAAAGTGGAGGATTTGACTTTGGTTAAGACTAGGGAAAGGAAAAAACATGGGTGTCCTCTAGGCAGTGCCATGGTTGTGTGAGCTGACATGGTTCTAAGATGTGGGTTGTGGTATTTTAAGTGACCCTTGACATTAGAAAAGTGCTTGAATTGTCTTCTCTTGTGCTATACCTATGGAAATCAAAGGAATCATACTATATTCTTGAATACACTCTCAATGTTTAGTTTCTAGGTGGAAACAACTATTTTACAACTTGCTACTATGTTTGAGGTCATTTCAAGAAAATTATCCATTTAAAGCACTTAATTCACATAATTCACAAATGAGGAAACCAAGCAAAATTTAGTGTTCATAAGCATACCCTGGAAACATTCTGATTCACTGATAAACAACAAAATAACTAGACAGATTGTCAAAAAATATTGAACACTTCCAGATTAGCACATACATTCCCTATTCTAGTGCATTCATTGCATTTTCTAGTGCATTCATAGAATCTTGTAGTGCATCTGGTCCATTTTATAGTGCATATATGGTACAGTCTAGTGCATCTGAGTCATTTTTTAGTGCATTCACTGCATTTTGTAGTGCATCTAGGTCACTTTCTAGCACATTTGTTTCATCTTCCAGTGCATTTGCAAATCCTTTTAACACATTCACCTATAGAATACCGAGTTGAAATCACATACTAAGGGGCAATTTAGCACATCACTAGCTTTTTCTGGCACATATAGTATATTTTATAATGCATTTGAATCATTTTCTAGTGCATACATCCTCCATTTTAGTGCATTTAGTGCATTCTCTAATGCATCTGGTCCATTATTCAGCGCAATGAGTTCATTTTCTAGCACATATTGGGTATAGTCTAGCACATCTAGGCTATTTTCTAGTGCATCTATGCAATCTTTTAGTGCATCCATACCCTATTATAGTGCATCCAGTAAATTCAAAACCAAAGAGCTAAATTCATCCCATGTTCATCAGTTTGAACAAAAATTAAGGATCCCTGTCAGTACAAAATCATTCCTCAGGTACAAAAAAGTCTTAAACTTGTTGAAACTAACATTTACAAGTGAAATTATTCAAACTAAACCAAGATCTAACACATTAAAATGCCTAAACATCCATCATACCTCTGATTGTTAAGCTAAGTTTCCTCATCAAGATCTATCATCCTTCATCATGAAACAAAGCTGTATAATCAGATTTAACTTAGTCTTATCAATAGAATTTTTTATTCTATTTGACTTAGTTATTATCCTTGGCACTCCTTCAAACAAAGACCAAATTTTAGTCAAATTATAACACTTGTACACCCGTTCAAACAAGATCCTAAAAGTAGAAACTCAAAGAAAAAGAACTTGAAACTCAAAACACCATGGCTGAGGCTGAAGAAAATCCTTTCCATAAACTCCACCAATTTGAAGGTGAGGAAATAAGTAAGGAAGACATCCAACATGCTCAACAAGATCCAAATTTCCACAAGTTCCTAAAAAATTTTTTTGAAAGAGATGGAGAAAAATACTTCCTAATGTTTTGTCTAATCAAGGTATCAAACTTTCACATGACTTTGATGTTAATCAATTGAAAGAAGCTCCTAAAAAGATTGAAAATGATCCATCAAACACAGATCCATTGGCTACCTTAACTCATCAAATGAAAAATCTCCAACAATAGATTCAAGACATGCAAAGAGGAACCGCAAAAAGATACTTGATACAAGACATTTTTCCATATCCTTTTGATCAAACTATCAACATGATTCCTTTTCCCAAACATTTTGAATTTCTAAAGTATGATAAATACAATGGTAAAACAGATCCAATAGATCATGTGAGATAATTTTGAACCATGAGCCTTGAATTTGTACACGAAGAAACTTACTTGATGAGATTGTTTCCACGCAACCTAGGCGGACAATGCATGGAATGGTTCTCCAAACTTGCATGACCAATTAATACCTTTGAAGAGCTAGTTAATAAATTCATCACCAAATAATCCTACAACATCCAACATGAGATAACCATGAAACACCTTTGTAATACAAAAAAAAAAGGGTGAATCATTCCTCATATTTTTGCAAATATGGAGAAGATTGTTTCCAAGATATTCTCGTCCCATACTTTAAAATGAAAAGATGGAAATATTCATTGACAATCTAAATAACAAGACATGATCTATGGAATTGAATTGCAATGCCCACCTACGTTTAAGAAATTGATTGAAAATGGAATCAAAATTGAAGAATCCTTGGTCAAGAGAGGAGTCTTGAAAATTTACAATGAAGAAAACAACTCAACAAGTTCTTCTAATCATTACAACAACAATGATAAACCAAATTTTTGGCAAAGAAACAAGAATGTTGGTAATAATGATGCTTCAATTGAAACACAAAATGAAAAACCAATATTTAACTTGACATCAGCTACCACCAAGACTAATCAAAACAACAATCCAACCAACAATCAAAACAACAACCAAAACACCAATCAAAATAGCAATCCAAGCAATACTGAATCTAAACCACCACCATATCAAACATCCTCAGATAGAAGAAGGTTCACACCTTTGGGATAGTCATTGGAATCAACATTAAAGGAACTTCTTGTAGCCAAGATTATAACATTACCAAAAGCAAGAGATTGGGAACCAAGAGTTAAACCTTCATGGTGGAATGATGCACATTATTGTGAATTTCACAGAAACAAAGGACACAAAACCAATGATTGCATGTAGCTGAAACATTTGGTACAAGATTTGATTGATAGAAAGAAATATTCATAGGACCCCAAAAAATGTTGATCATGGAGCATTCAAGAATCCTTTACCCAACTACAAAAAGGGGGTTTCCTCTTCATCAAACACTAAAGGGAAAAATGTGAACTATGTTTATGATTCTACCATTCTCCATATTGAAGTAGTTGAATATCAAACCAAGGATATCGAAATCAAGTTCCAAAAAAACCATTGTTACAACTAAAAATTATCACCATGACATCAACACCAAACCACATCAAATCAATGACATCATACCAATCAAAGAACGTCAAACCAAGGATATCAAAATCAAGGGCCAAAAAGACATTATTGCAACTAAGAATCAAGTTAATGACATCACAATTGAGCATGAACAAAGCATTGTTATAGCTAAAACTCATCTCCATGACAACAACACCAAATCCCATCAAATTAATGACATCATACCCATAAATCTGATCACAAACTTTGTTGCAAATGCTAATTAGATGAATGTCATTAAAATCAAAGAGAAATAAGACAATTTACCAGTCAATGAAACCACAAGAGGGCAGGCTAAAGTAATATTGAAAGGAGCTACATCTAAGACACCTATTTCCCCTACAACTCAATACAACATAGTTGATCAATTGCAAAAATTCCCAGCTCAAATATCAATATTGGAACTCAAAATTTTTCCAGTTCACAAAGAAATTATAGAAAAATCTCTAGTAGCCACCACAATACCAAAGAATCTAAAAGTTTTCCAATTCCAAGCTATGGTGGGACACTTGACCGCACCTCATTTCCTATCATTTTCTAAAAATGACAATGTATCACTAACCCATCCACACAATGTTTCCCTTCACATTGAGGTTTTAATCCACAAAAATCGGGTCAAACATCCTCTAATAGATGGTGGAGTTGGCCTAAATATCTATAATTTAAAACTTATCCATGCACTTGGAGATTCTAAAAATGCCATTGATGCTTGAAGAAAAATCACTATAAAAGCCTATGATGATGAAGAGAGATATTCCCAAGGATTAATTGTGCTACCAATTCAAGTGGGACCAGTTGTAAAAGATATAATATGACAAGTGTTGGACAAGGAGTTGACATACAATATACTCTTAGTACAACCTTGGATTCATGAGATGTAAGCAGTGCCATAAATGTATCACCAATTTTTGAAATTCTCCTTCAATGGACAAGAGATCACCATTTTAGTTGATTCCAAAAATCCTCAATATTGCCACACGCTCAAAACAACTCAATATTGCCACATGCTCAAAACAACCCAAGATACTTTTGTGCCACATAACAGGGAAGCTACAACTCCTAGTTTGTCCAACAATGAAAGAGAACTAAATTCCTTGTCAAAATGGGTTGAGAAAAAGGACCAATCAAAAGATAAGGGTATCAATGATTCTAATCCATCTAATAATGAAAGTCAATCAAGTTCTTTGTCAAACAAGCTTGAGGAAAAGGTTCAGTCAAAAGATAAGGGTATCAGTGATTCTACTCCATCAAATCATGAAATTCAACTCAATTCCTTATCAAAACAAGTTGAAAAGATCTAGTAAAAAGACAACAGCATGGGGGAATATTCAATTGAGCAATCATTATGTCTTTCATAGTTGATTCCTTCTCCTAAGTCATATAGGTAGCCATCCACATCAAAACAACAATCCTCATAACCAACCATGCTCTTTGGTGATAAGTTTATAAAAGCAGACACTTTAGTGGATGAATCTGAAGACAAGGATATTTTAAATTGGTTGTACAAGGACAAAGAATCATCACAAGCATCAACTTCCAGTGTTTTAAGTAAACCATATGGTAAAGGCCTTACAATCTTAGAGCATATGGGATATGATGGAAAGGGTCCTGTCGGCAAAAGAAAAGAGGGTATCATAGAACCAATTCAGCCTACCATCACACTGAATGCAAAGGAAAAAATAGGGCTAGGATATAAAGAAGAGTCACAAGAAGAAACCAAGCAACAAATTGTTGAGAGAATTCTCGAATTGCGAGATAGTTCCAAAACGGATTCCAATGAGTATGAATGGGATTCCCTCTCTAAAGAATCTTGTAAAGATAAAGAAATAGATGTGATACAAAGTTATGCACCAACACATATGGAGGGAAAAAGCTTGAGTTCTAGACCTTTTGAATTTGGATCACAACATATCAATGACTCTAGTGAAGATGATCAGATTTCAAGTGAGATAGACACTTTAGAAGAGAGTAACATCATAGACCTCGATATTGCCATTGAAAAATTTGATGACGTTTCCATCATGACACTCACCCCTTTTGATCTTAGACAATTTGAAAATTCCTTTCCATTGGTACACACTAAACTAATTAATTGGGATCAAACTTAGCTAGTTGACATACTTGTATTTCCAAACAATGATGCCATTGTGAACTTCCTTTGTTTTGATGATCTTGAAACATGTTCCACCAATGAATCTCATAACAAAGCTTCAAAAAAGGGGAGTGTGAAATATCCCAACTGTAAAATGAATATCAAAAACAGATCTAATGGTTAAAACCATTTAATGGTAGTATTATATCAAGAAAAAGTAAAAATAAAGAGCACATCTCACAGTGAAAACCTCTCTGAGGCACCGAAAGATGGGAGATTCGACACTCTTCCCAAGCACTATCATGAGAGATCTTCAGTACTGGTTGAACCTATACAATCCATCAACATTGGTACAACTGAAATAGTCAAGACACTACATCTAGCAACATCCATGACAGAGGAAGAAAAACCAACCTTCACTAAATTCTTTGAAGAGAGACAAGTCAAT
Organism: Sequoia sempervirens; assembly: GCA_007258455.2. Classification (NCBI taxonomy): domain Eukaryota; kingdom Viridiplantae; phylum Streptophyta; class Pinopsida; order Cupressales; family Cupressaceae; genus Sequoia; species Sequoia sempervirens. The sequence goes on along the minus strand of VDFB02086081.1, from coordinate 353,190,404 downwards.
TTTGCTTGGGCCTACATTGATATGCCAGGCATAGATCCAAATCTTATCATGCACCACTTATCTCTGACACCTAGAGTGAAGCCAATGAAATAAAAAATTGAGAAAAATGCATCCGCACATCGCCCTATTGGTGAAAGCTAAATTGAAGAAACTATTGGATGTAGGATTTATTCATTCTATTGATTATGTTGAATGGATCTCCAACATTGTACCAGTTTCAAAACCCAACCACAACATCAGTATATGTATGAATTTTAGAGACCTTAACAAGGCTTGTCTGAAAGATGATTTTCCTTTGCCTAACATTGACATCATCATAGACTTGACAATGGGACATGCCATGTTATCACTTATGGATAGATTTTTAGGCTACAACCAGAAAAAATAGCACCAAAAGATCAAGAGAAAACTGCTTTCACATGTCCATGGGGTACTTTTTGTTGGAACGTCATGCCTTTGGGGTTGAAGAATGTTGGAGCTACTTATCAACATGCGATGACTACTATCTTTCATGACATGATGCACACCTTTATGGAGGTTTACGTAGATGACTTGTTGGAAAAATCATACACTAGAGAAGGACATCTAGAAATCTTAGACAAAATCTTCACTTGGTTGTAGAAATTCAATGTAAGGTTAAACCTCAAGAAATGTGTATTTGGTGTAACATCAACTAAACTTTTGGGATATATAGTATCAACTAAAAGCATTGAAGTGGTTCCTATGAAAGTCAGAGCCATCATTGAGATGCCTCCTCCCAAGAATATTAGCCAACTTAGATCTTTACAAGGATGATTCCAATCTATTAGGAGGTTCATCACACAACTGGCAGATAAAACCCATCCTTTTAATCACTTACTTCACAAGAATGTTTCTTTCAAATGGAATGAAAATGTGAAGCAACTTTTAACCAACTAAAGTAGTATTTGATGTCACCACCCATACTGGTACTGCCAACTAAAGGAAAACCATTATTACTCTACATAGCAACAACAAAGGTATCTTTGGGTGCTCTACTAGCACAAGAAGATTCTACAAGAAAAGAAAGGGCTATTTACATCAGCAGAACCTTGAATGTCTATGAAATCAATTACACTTTTATTGAAAAAGCTTGTCTAGCGGTAGTATTTTCTTCTCAACAACTAAGACACTATATGTTAACCCACACCATCAAACTCAAAAAAATTTGATCCATTGAAGTACCTACTCAACAAAGCTGCCTTGACAGGAAGACTAGCCAAATGGGTAATGATATTAAGTGAGTTTGATATCTAGTATGTGGATAGGAAAGCAATCAAGGGAAAAGCCATAGTGGATCTACTAGCTGAAGCACCACAACAAGATCATCCCATGAACATTGAGTTTCCAAACATAGATGTCCTTACAGTATCAACACAACAATGGATGTTATATTTTGATGTATCTTACACACAACATGGATCAGGTGCAAGAATTCTATTTGTCATGCCACAAGGACATACCATTCCACAGTACTATAGGTTAATGTTTCCTTGTACTAACAACATAGCTGAGTATGAAGCATTGATCATTGGTATCAAGACAACCATAGAGTTACATGTCTATGGAGATTCTCAATTGATCATAAATCAGGTGAATGATGACTACCAAACAAAAGATGATAAATTGATGCCATATAAAAGAATGGTTGATGATTTCAAGAAGTACTTTGCGGAGATCAAATTTGAGTAGATTCCAAGAGGGGATAACAAGTTGTTGATGCTATGGAAACCATTGCCTCTCTCCTATAGATACCTGAAAAATGAGCCCATTATGAGTTCATGGTGGAATAACTATTTAACCCTGCCTATGATAACCCCAAATCCCAAGTCATATACCATCTAGTCGAGGCTGAAGCTTCTACCTATGGGAAGATATACACCTACCTAAAAGACAAAACCTTACCACTAGATCTATCTTGAAACCAAAAAGTAACTTTATTCGACAAGCAGCTCGACATACCTTGATAGCTGATGTACTCTACCAACAAGGTCTTGATGGTACTCTCCTTTAATGTCTTGAACATAATGAAGTTGAAACTACTTTATGTGAGGTTCATGAAGGTATTTGTGGAACTCATTCAAGTGGACTAACTCTCACTAAAAAACTCCTACGCTTGGGGTATTATTGGCCGAATATGGAAAAAGAGTCATTTCAACTTGTCAAGAAGTTCCAAAAATATCAAATCCATGGAAACCTGATGCATGCACCAACACAAGAACTTCAACCATTCACATCAAAATGGCTTTTTTTTCAATGGTGACTGGATCTTGTTGGTAAAATTCATCCACCTTCATCCAATGGACACAAATTCATCATCACGGCCATAGAGTACTTTATAAAGTGGATTGAAGTTGTTCCCCTAACCACAATCATAGGAAAAAAAATATCATCCTTCATCCTGAATTACATCATATGTTGGTATGGCATCCCTCAGTCCATTGTCACTAACAATAGTAGACCATTCAAGAATCAAGATGTCTAAGAACTTTGTGAGTTTCATATCCAACATCAATTTTCTACACCATGCTACCCTCAATGAAATGGCTAGGAAAAGGCCTCAAACAAAACCTTTTTGAAAATATTAAAGAAAACTTATCATCGATGCGCCAAACTTATTATTGCACTAAAGGAACATATCTATGTGCTACAAAAAGTCATGCGTGTGCTAATTCCTTCTATGGGCTAAAACCTAGCATCAATACACTAAAAATCTAGCCCTATGCACTAATCTACCGTATGTGCTAACACAGTTTACTGATGCACTACATCAATGACTAAATGTGCTAAAACATGATAAGACATAATTTAAACATCAAAAAAATGTGGGAAAATGAAATTCAAATTTGCAAGAAGTTTTTCGAGGTATGTACTGGAGGTCCATATATGGTAGCATGTGCTTGAATTGGTGGATCTAGATTGAAATCACCATCTTGCTTGATTTACATTAGGTTGCTCAATCACACTAAATTTTCAAAATTGCAAATGCATAAATGAGGATAAATCACATTGTTTTTAACCTTTTAATGAGTGATTAAGTTGGAATTTAATGGGGTTGATTTATTTTATTTTTTAAAAGGGCCTTAATTGATCAAGTCATCACCTAGCAGGTTAAACATCATTTTTCAGGAGATAAATTGTTTCTACATCATAAAAATTTGAAAATCATCATCAAATCATCAAAAAATCATAATTTTTTAAAAAAAATTAGAAAAATCCTAAAAAATTTAAAAATTCATCAATTTATCTCCTAAGGGGGCATATATCCATTATCACTCAAAAATCAGCATCTAGGGCATCAAAAAAAATTTGTCGACATCACCAACAAATTTTTCTTCGAAGCAATGTGTAACACATCACTTCAAAGTGGGGAAAAATGTATACACCTAAAATTAGTCAAGATGCTCAAGTAATTAAATACAAGGTATTTAATTAATAAACCTCTTATTTCGCCTACTTACAAATAAATTCTAAATTTATTTATATGGTTCACATTTCTAAATTTTCTTCTATCTTAAATCATATTCCTCTAATTTTAATTAAATAAACAAATGTCAAATAGTTTGTTTTATTTAATTAATATCTTATTACTAAATTTAAATTCTAAATTTCAATTTAGTCACACGTCTCCAACTTTTCTTCTTGCCACATCATCAAATATCTCATGAATTTAATTATGCTTAATATTTAAATTGGAATTATCCTTAACCAGTTTTGAAACAACCTTGGACACTTGGCTCTTCCATTTCATTTATTCTTCTAAACACTTGGCAAAGTGCTCTTTTAAAGGGAACATCCTCCATGATTCCCTCTAACTTCTTTCTCCATTGTTCATCTCTCCAGTTGAAATCTTGATCATCAATTGCTGCCACATCACAATATGACTTGGAAATCTTATGAATACATATTCATTCTCAAACATTTCATATCCCATCTTTGAGAAAACTTACTTTGCAGAAATTACCTTTGAGCATTTGAGCATTTAAAGCATTAGAGCATTTTAGCATTTAGCAATTTAGAAGCATTTTAGTTTAGAATCATGTCTTAGTCCATAGCTGCATTTTCATTATCAATAGTAGCTTCATTACAACATTTACACCATAGAATTTAGTATCATTATTATAGCATAATCTTCATTTGTATACAATGAACCTCAATATCATAGCATCATGGTGCCAATAACATAGTTTATCATCATGTAGGAATAGATTTATTGCATCTTTTAACATTCCATTCCTCAGGTTGCCATTCTAACAGTCATAGTGCATACACAAATCTGAGAGCCAATATGATTTAATGATCCCTTAAGATAGGAGACAATGGAATGATTTTAGGAAATTTACTACGTTTCAATTAGATTATTTTTTGTGATTTGATTCTCTAATATAATACATTTCATTGATTGTTTGGTTATATTATTCATTTACTCATATTACACAAGTCTCACACAATACAATCACCACCTTTTTGGGACAAATATAAATAAATTATAAAAAAAATATTATGTACATTGTTTGGTATGGATTTAAGTACACTTTGGGTAAAATTCAAATATGTTATGGCTAACAAGGTGCTCCATGAAGGGGCCCATTTTAGTAAACTACTAGGCCCACTGTAGGACCCCACTCTAGTATCGAGCCCTCTCCCCCAAAGAGTTAATGTTGTTCTTTGCCATCTATAACAAAGTATACTTTTAGCAAAATTATTTTTAAGTTACATTGTTGTTCTATGTCACACAGAGCCCCACTTCAAATTATGTTGAAGGTATTTTTATGAGAAGGAACAACTTGGCTTGATTAATTTATGGTTTAAAAGGCCCTAATGATTTAGACAATTAAATTTATTATAATCCATAAAATTTTGTAAAATGCAATAAATTGTCATTATTATTGTGACTACATTAATCATGTTCCATGAAATCTTGTTGCTTATGGAAATTGATGATTAAAAAAAGGACTTGCACTTGAAATTCTTCATCCTTTATAGTTTGGTTGAAATGATGTGACCAAGTCAAGGAAAAATATGTCTTCTATACACTACAATAATCATATTCCATGTGAAGTTGTCTCATAATTTCATATGACCAAATACTTCCTAACACCCACCACATTTCTACACTTGACATGTACATGTAGGTATTAAACTTATGTATGTATAATATTATATTAATGTTAAATATAAAAATACATTCTATTTGCTATTATATATTATGTAGTTTATAAGATTACTATATACATTTTTTATGCCTTATGTACATAAGTTTTAAAATATATATGTGATGTGTGATAAGTAGTGTAAATTTTAAAAAAGGAGAAGCAAAAGTAACATCTATCTGGAATATCTTCTCTATAACTTTTTGACCAATAAAATTATGTGCAATTTTTTATTCAATTAAAAATTAACGATACATTGATTTTTTTTTTAAATATTTGACTCAGAAATATTAAAGAGTATATATTTAATATAATATAATTTATTAAATATAAATGTAATATAATATTATTTTCATTAGAAACCTCAAAGTTGTGTGGTCCATTTCAATTCTCATCAAGTTTTTCAAATTTCCTTTGTTCGCTATTAGGACACCAGTACTTGTAAACTTCATATGGTGGACCGTATCTCTGAACTGTTTTGTAGAAATTTATTATTCGTTGGTTTTTTCATTAGTGTTGATAAAATAAGTGTTTAACAACAATTTACAAAAAATTCCAGTAATATTGTACGAACACAATAGAGATAATGTATTCAGGGAAGAAAATCACTGTGAAAACTTGTCATTGACGGGAATGTGTTTTGCAATCCATGAAGTCTGCTATTTACTTCACATAGCTTTTCATCTTTTTTTAACATCTTTATGGAGTTGTTGTGATAATCATCAAGCAGTCAATTTTTCTCAAACAGACGATGATGTTGTTGCAAACGTAAATGTATTGCGGAATTGTGGTTCGCTTTCCAATTTGTGTCTGTTTGGTGGGCTTTACTGCTGCAAAATGTGTTCCTGAAAAGTGTGGTTCGATCAATCTGAGCTACCCTTTTTGGATTAACAATTCTTCATGTGGTTGCCCTAGTTTCAGATCAAATGCAAGAATAATTCTAAGGGTATGATGGCTCCATTTCTTCATGTTGATTTTTGTAGCTCGAAAGGTGGGATGTGGATTTGTTTTAAAGCAACTCAAGATTAGATTTTCTTTAAAACAATTCGAGTTGGATTTTTAGCAATAGCAGGATTTTTATTCTTTAATAGAATGTTTATGAGTTTATGAGGATAAGATAAATCCAAGAGTGAGATTTTTATTCTTTAATAGAATGTTTTCGAGTTTGTGAGGGTAAAATAAATCCTAGAGTGATTTTATGTGTAAATAAAGCCAAAGAAAGAAAGGAAAGATTCTTTCCTTGCACACTAAGTAAAGCAGCTAGGCTCTATAAAAGTAAGATTGCTGTAGTAAACTCATATTGTATTTTCGAAAGAAAAGTTTGCTGTTAGGCTGAATAGAAGATCCAACATTTGCAAGTTTTTCCCCGCATTGGGGTTTCCTGGGTATATTTGTGTTATTATCTTTTTGTGATTGGCTTATTGTTATTTTTGCTTCCGCTGTTATTAGTTGTTAATTAGCCTAGTTGTATTAATTGTTATAAATCAGATTTCTTTCTGTGAATTTATTGTGCAATTAATCTGTTGCTGGGTCATAGAAATTAACATGGTATCAGAGATCTAAACTCTAAATACGAAGCCAAGATTTGTGACACAGATTTCAAGAAAAAAAGTCATCATATTTTTGTCTCCAGTTCTTTTGTGGCTATGGCAACCAGTGTTCGATACGAGGACAGGCTCAAGGGTGCGTCTAACTTTTTGCAGTGGAAGGTTCGGATTACACCTATTCTCAAAGAGAACAGGCTGTGGATCTATGCTAGCACAAAAGTGACTCCACCAACAAATGATCCTGTTGCCTTAGATTTGCATGAAGTCAAAGAGGCCAAGGCTCAGAGGATTATCCTGGATGGAGTAAGAGATCATTTAATTCCTCATTTATTAGGGAAAGGCACTGCCAAGGAGATGTGGGATACACTCACAAAACTTTATCAGAGCGACTATCAGAGTCGTAAGATGATGCTCAAGGACAAATTGCATAATACCAAGATGTCCAAAGGTAAGAGTGTGACCTCCTACTTGTCCAAGCTAACACAGGTCAGGGATGAGCTTGCTACTATTGGAGAGACGATTAAAGAAGATGAGTTGGTGTGTATAGCCTTGAATGGTTTTTCAAAACACCGGGAAGTGTTTGTCAAGTGTGTTGTTGGCAGAGATTGGCTACCTGATTGGGCAATACTTTGGGATGATTTTATTCAAGAGTAGATCCATGAAAGTGCTCATCGAGGAGATCAGATGAAGAAGGTTCAAGATGAAGAAAATATTGCTCTTGCAAGCAAGGGTAAGAAGAAGTCAAATAAAGAGCAATCAGAAGGTTCTTCTTCCAAGTGTGGGAAGAAGAAATATCTGAGCAAGATTAAATGTTTTTGTTGCCATCACATGGGTCACTATGCCAGTCAATGTCCGAATAAGAAAAATAAGGACAAGCAAAAGAAGCAATTTGCTGCTACAACAGAGGTGGATGAGTTTGCATCATGATTTGAGAATGAGTTTTCACTCATTGCCTGTCTTTCAAGTTCAATTGCCAACAGGGAATGTATATTGACAGTGGGGCTTCTCGCCACATGACAGGAGTCAAAGAATGTTTCACCAATTTGGAGGAGAAGCTGGATTTCTATATTAAGCTTGGAGACAATGCCAAGTACCATGCAACTGGTATTGGCACCGTCAAGTTTTAGAGGGAGTCTGGCAAACCTTTGTTGGTGGAGGATGTGTTGTATGTCCCTAGCATGAAAAAGAATTTAATCTCAGTTTCTTCTTTGGAAGAAAAGGGTTACATTGTGACCTTTGAGAGGGGAAAAGTCTATATTCGTCCCAAAGATTCCAAGGTTGCAAAAGTGATTGGATCCAGGCATGGCAGCTTGTATCGGTTACAGTTTGAGCCAGCACATGTGTTGGTTAGTAGCTATAAAGGGATAGGAGAATTGTGGCACAGGAGGATGGCTCACCTTCACTATGGAGCACTTAATATTCTTAAAGAAATAGTGACAGGGCTACCTGAGATGAAGACAGAAAAGCATGAGGTGTGCAAGGGTTGTGCTCTTGGGAAATATGCCAAGACTAGTTTTCCAAGTAGCGACACTAGATTCGAAGGGATTTTGGATCTCATACACTCAGATGTGTGTGGACATATGTCAACAACATCTTTGAATGGATATGAGTATTATGTTACCTTCATTGATGATTTCTCTAGGAAGATGTGGATATATTTCATGAAGAATAAAGATGAGGTCTTCAGTAGGTTCAAAGAGTTTAAGGCTCTCATGGAGAACCAAACTGGGAAGAAGATCAAGATACTGAGGTCTGATAATGGAGGTGAGTATACCTCAAATGACTTCAAATATTTTTGTGCTCAGGAAGGTATCAAGAAAGAGTTGACAGTTCCGTACAACCCTCAGCAGAATGGGGTTGCTGAATGAAAGAATAGAGCTATTGTTGGAGCAGCCAAGGCCATGCTTCATGATCAGGATCTGCCTTGGTTCTTATGGGCAGAAGCTTGCAACACAACTATGTATTTGCAGAATAGGAGCCCTCACAAAGTGTTGGGAAAATTGACTCTAGAAGAGGCATTCACTGGTAAGAAACCAGATTTGGGGCACATTCACATCTTTGGATGCCTTGTGTATTGTCACATTCCTGTTGAGAAGAAAACCAAGTTGGAACCTACTGGAGAGAAGGGTATCCTTGTTGGGTACAGTGAAACTTCTAAGGCTTATCAGGTTTACATTCCTGCTCTTAGGAAAACAATGGTTCACAGAGATGTGAAGTTTGAGGAAGAAAGGGCTCTTTAGAAGTCAAGTAACTTGATGAATGAGGAGGAACAATCATCTACATTTGAGGTAGCACAAATCCCTCAAACTTCAGTCATGCAAGCTAGAGAGCAGAGCGAGCAGGCCAAGCAGGGTGATCAAAAGGAGGAATCAATAATTCCTCAACCTTAGATTCCTATTACAGAAAAGAGGAGAAATAGGGTAGCTAAGCAGACACTGAAAGAGGCTCAAGAATATGTAGGTGATCCTGAAGATTCAGTCAGACAAAGAAGGGCTCCCAAACGTTATTCAGATTATGTGGCACTTATGAGTGAATTAATTGAAGTAGAGCCTTCCACCTTTCAGGAGGCATCCAAGCACCAAGTGTGGAGAGATGCCATGATGGAAGAGTACTCTTCCATCATGAAGAACAGTGTGTGGGAGGTAGTACCAAGACTAGAAGATAAGTCTGTGGTGGGCTCGAGATGGTTGTATAAGATTAAGCATGTTGCAGATGGTAGTGTGGAGAAGTTCAAAGCTTGATTTGTGGCTAAGGGGTTTTCTCAGAAGGAAGGAGTCAACTATGATGAGACTTTTGCTACAGTAGCCAGGTACTCATCCATAAGAGCTATCATTTCTATAGCAGCATAGATGGGTTGAAGGATACATCAGATGGATGTAAAGATGGCCTTCCTCAATGGGGTGATTGAGGAAGAGATCTACATAGAGCAACTAAAAGGGTTTGAAGCACATGAGAGGGATTCTCATGTATGCAGGTTGAAAAGAGCACTGTACGGACTCAAGCAGGCTCCTAGGGTGTGGTATTCACAAATTGATAGTTACTTGTAGAGTGTGGGCTTCATCAAGAGTGAGGCAGATTCGAACTTGTACTATGTTTAGGTGAAGGGAAAACTTCTCATATTTTTGTTATATGTTGATGACCTATTTCTCACAGGGTTAGAGGAGCTCATAGAACACTACAAGCGGGATCTTGCAGGAGAGTTTGAGATGAAGGACTTGGGGTTGATGCACTACTTTCTAGGATTGGAGTTGTGGTAGAAAGAGGGAGAGATCTTCCTTGGACAAGGGAAGTACTTAATTGATATCTTGAAGCGATTCAGGATGGAAAACTATAAGCCTATGTCAACACCACTTGTGACCAATTGGAAGAAGATTGATGCTTCCAGATCAGAGGCAGTGGACCGGACTTTATACAGACAGTTGATAGGCTCTCTTATGTATCTGGTCAACACCAGGCCATACATTTGTTTTGCAGTGAACTCACTTAGTTAGTTTATGGTGGAACCTAAACGTGTGCACTGGATAGCTGCGAAGCATGTTTTGAGATATCTTTGAGGTACAGTTGATTATGGGCTGAAGTATGTTCAGCAGGATGGAGTGAAGCTCGAGGGGTTTACCGATGCAGATTAGGTAGGTAGTACAACTGATCGAAAGAGCACTTCAGGGTGTAGTTTCAGTTTGGGAGCAGGAGTAATCTCTTGGTACAATAGGAAATAGAAGTCAGTTGCACTAAGGTTTGTAGAGGCCGAGTATATGGCAGCCAGTATGGCTACATGTGAGGCTATCTGGCTTCGAAAACTTCTAGCTAGGCTCTTTGATCAAGAGCTAGATCCTACAGTCATTTACTATGATAATTAGAGTTGTATCAAACTATCTGAGAATCTAGTGTTTCATGACAAGTCAAAGCACATGGAGATCAAGTACCACTTCATCAGAGATTGTGTGGAGAAGGGGATAGTGAAGCTCAATTACATTCCTACGGACGAACAGATAGCAGATATTCTGACAAAGGCCTTGATGAAGAGCAAGTTTGAATTCTTCAGGGACAAGTTGGGTGTGGTGTAGAACACCTTCCTCGCTAAGCAGGAGTGTTGATTTTTGTAGCTCGAAAGGTGGGATGTGGATTTGTTTTAAAACAACTCAAGATTAGATTTGCTTTAAAACAATTCAAGTTGGATTTTTAGCAACAGTGGGATTTTTATTCTTTAATAGAATGTTTCCGAGTTTGTGAGGATAAAATAAATCCAAGAGTGGGATTTTTATTCTTTAATAGAATGTTTCCGAGTTTGTGAGGATAAGATAAATCCTAGAGTGATTTTATGTGTAAATAAAGCCAAAGAAAGCAAGGAAAGATTCTTTCCCTTGCATGCTAAGTAAAGTAGCTAGGCTCTATAAAAGTAAGATTGCTGTAGCAAACTCATATTGTATTTTTGAAAGAAAAGTTTGCTGTTAGGCTGAATAGAAGATCCAACATTTGCAGGTTTTTCCCCGCATTGGGGTTTCCTGGGTATATCTATGTTATTATCTTTTTGTGATTGGCTTATTGTCATTTTTGCTTCCACTGTTATTAGTTGTTAATTAGCCCAGTTGTATTAATTGTTATAAATTAGATTTATTTCTGTGAATTTATTGTGCAATTAATCTGTTGTTGGGTTATAGAAATTAACACTTCATGCCTACAAGGGTAATAATTTTTCATATTATTATGAGATTATGGAGATCAATTTTATGGGTTACCTCATCATAAATTCAACATCTCTCAAAGCCGAGTCCTCTAACACTAACACTAATAGGATAAAGTTATTCCAACAACCTCCGGATGGCCCTTTCACCATTTCCATGTCCAATAAGTTCGTGGTTTTTGGCTGCAACTTACTCGATACCCACAGATATGGGGATTGGAAAGCGTTGAGGTGTTTATCGTCATGTTACCCTGCTCTCCCTCAAATTGATCCACCATACTGCCGCTATGGCTGTTGTGAAATTACCCTTCCAGATGATTGGAAGTGGATAAATTTCACCATTGAAGGTTTGTTTGATAACAATTGTGGCTACTCCACCATATTGGACCCATCTACCTTCAAAGTGGTAGATAATAAAACAAACCTAGGAGAAGGTTGGAAGGTTGATTATGGCATCTGTCTTAACTAGGGAATCAGCCTTCATAATTGCTCCATGGCTAAAGCAACTGCCAAATATTCTTGCTCCTCTAACACAAAATGCATCGATTTACCTCCCACAAGAAAAGGGCATCTATGCAAATGTCTCCCTGGATATGAAGTAGATGGTTACTCTAACGGCACTAGTTGGACTGGTATGACCTCTGCATTTTTCTTAGTTTAACTGTCATCATTATCGTGTGTTCTTTTTAAAATCTCAAGGCTCCTAATCATAGTGAAATGAATTTTCATACAAAGACGAGTGCAGTGATAAGAAGTCGAATATCTGCATTGGAGAAGAGGGAGGAGGAATATGCCATAATTTGGAAAGTTCCTACAATTGTTCGTGTGCAAAGGGTTATAAAGGAAATGGCTTCAAAAATGGCTCAATGTGTGAGTTTGAAAGATCAAATAAAACCATCATGTTTGTGGTTATAGGTAAGTATACGTCGCATCTAATATCTTTAACACAACTTTTTGTTTTTTAATTAAATATTTGTTTGTGGGCAGGCTCTGTTTTGTTGGAGTTTCTTTAGGAGTGTGTGGATTAGTCTGGTGGCTAAGAATGCATTACAGAAACATGCGAGGGACGAGAACTTCTGATGCAACAAAGGTTTTTTGCTATAGAAAATCCTGGCAGAAAAGGGAAAACAGACACAGGGGAAAATTTTCAGGATGTTTTCCAAAGACGAGCTTAAGAGGGCCTCCCAAAATTATTGAGATGACATGAAGCTGGGAAGAGGTGGTTCAAGCACGGTATACAAAGGCATCCTTTTAGATGATACAACCGTGGCTATTAAAAAGTTAAAGGAATTTCGCTTTGGAGTAGAAAGCGAGGAATCCATGAAGAAGTTTATCAATGAAATCGTGATTGTGTGGGGTCTTAATCACAAAAACATTGTGAGCTTGCTTGGATGTTGCCTGCAAACACGATCTCCTATTCTTGTATACGAATTTGTTGAAGGGGGAACAGTTTTTGATCAGCTGCACTCCGGTCATTTGTGTTGTCAGAGTCACCTGCTGATTGCGATGGGTAGTGCAAATGCTTTGACATATCTACATTCCAAATTAGATCACCCCATTATTCACTGAGACGTAAAATCATCAAATATTCTTCTGCAAAATAGCATCCCTCCAAAAGTTGCAGATTTTGGAATGTCTCACCTAGTGTGTGGGAATGCTAAGCACCTCACCACTAATGTAATGAGCACCTGCGGTTACATGGATCCTGAATACTTTAGCACAGGCGCGCTTACTGACAAAAGCGACATCTACAGCTTTGGCGTATTCCTGGCAGAGCTTGTCATAGGTCAAGAACCCCTAAAAGAGCTCAACAGGAAATGCTTACCTAAATGTGAAGAATGAGGAGAACCAGCATCAGCTGACTGTTGTGGCAAGTTTAGCTAGAGAATTTCTTTGTCCTAAGGGAAGTGGAAGACCATCCATGAGAGAGGTGAAGACCAAGCTTGAGAGGATAGGAAGTTACACCAATGTTTAGGATGCATGGAAGCTGATCTCGATTTAGACATTTAGGGGGTTACATCAATGTCTAGGATGCATGGAAGTTGATCTCAATATAGATTTACATATACTCTAAAAGGTACATTTGTAATCTACTAATTTTCCATATACCTCATGATAAATGTATTATTCTAGTGTTCTATTGTTTATGGGACGCTTCTACCAGCAGAAGTGTAGGAGCTAAAAATCCTCAAGCAATTGTAGCAAGGGAAGGTGTGCTGTTAGATATTTTTTGGTTTTCTGTTGGATCTTTGAATGGGTGGTCAGATTTTGTTTTTTTTTTTTTTTGTAGTTTTGATGTTTCTTTGTTGAATATATGTTGGTTATAAAGGTCTAAGTTTCTTTCAAATCTTGTTTTATTTTTTATCAAATATCAAGGATCTTTATTTAATGCTGGTATTGTTATTAGTTGGGATTATAATTATTTTGTTTATCACTTGAAATGTAAAATTTAATATGCAATAGAAAGCTTAAACTATGAATTAAAATAAAATGGAATGAAAAATTTAAGGTGATTGAGTTTATTAGCTTCTTCAGAATGATCTTCTAATTCTTGTATAGAAGAGTAGAGGCTCATAGTTGCTCTTTAATAACCTAGTTCTTAGATATAATCTATTTTAAAAGATTATGGATGTTTTTCAATGATCTTAGTTGTAGGTAAAATTAAATAGAATACTCCTTTGGTTTAATTAATGTATTATTATTCTTATTTAACTCTTGATTGAAACAAGGTTTCCTAACTTTGAATCTCTACATATACCTGAACTTTAATTTTATTTTATTTTGTGTTTTTGTGTATAACTAAATTACTTATGAGATGAGATCATTAAAAAAATTTAACACACAAATTTGAAAATTAGATTGAGAAATGGAAATAAATAGATATAGACTAGGACTAAAATATAGAGGAAAAAAAGAGAGGGTGAAAATGTTTTGTTTCTTTACATTCTTGAATTAGCATTGTGCTCTATGCACTAAATTCTTGATTCTTTCATAGTTTTTGGCCATATAATTCAAGATTTGAGTTACCACCAATAGAGCCTCTTGGGACAAGCAGGCCCATTTATTTAAGCAACCATTTTTATGAGTAAGGAAAAAGATCACAAATTCATAGTAGATTTAGTTCATTTCCAATAGAATATGGAGCTGAATAGGGTGATTTAAGCTAGAATAAAAAATATGGAGGAGAAAGATATTACACTAGACAATAAAAAATGATAGGAATTCTAAGTGTACAAATGAGCTCTAAGTATCTTCAAACTTTCAAGGGACTTGGATCTTCAATTGTATAGACTACATAGTTAAGCATGGACACCTATGATACATAGAGACAAGGAAATGGATAGGGAAACACTTTATTCTAGGCTTGTGGAAAGAGGGAGTGGATAGAAAAATAAAACTCAATCATCTATAAAAACTAATTATGATGGCATGTATAGGATGTAGAATGTTGGGTGAAAGTACTAGCAAATTATGGGACTTGTCAAATGATTGGACAAATACATAAGATAACAAGAACTTGCACATGTGGATCTCTAGATAATGCTAGGGCCAACTAACATTAGATAGTACTAATGTTTGGATATAGGCCAAAAATAATAGAAAATGATAGGAATGTTCTCAACTTAGAATGCCTTCAATTTTTTGGGATGCTCTATCTTGATCTCCTTTTTATTTCTCCAAGGATAGATCAATTTATGAAAATCCATGGATTCAAGTAACCCCAATGTATAATTCTCGGTGACGCACTTGATAGTAACCCTAATGTATAATTCCCAGTGACACAATAAGAGAATCCAAATGTTATGAGACTAAGAATCATGGTTAACATGGAACAAAGGGTGTGAAGAAGATATATTTTCTCCAAAAGCACCCCATCATCCTTCTAACATCCCTGAAAATCATCCTTAAAAAACTCACTAGGCTAAGAAAAGAGAAAATACCAAGCTAAAAAATATTATTGCATTAATTGAAGGCCATGCTTAATCCATGACCCCTAAAATGTGTTAGACATTGGCCAAGTCTTAGGCTTAAATATTGGTATCAAACTGCTTGGATGTTCAATTATCTTGGGATGGTATAAAGCTTAATGAAATCATAATACCCTAATAGATGAGTATCAATATCCTTAAATAGAAAGCATAAAGACAATAATATAATAACTCTAATATAGTAAAATAAAAAAACCAAAGAAGATTCTATCCAACTGAACTGAAAATGGATTGATTCACCTCTTTTCTTAGCATAGAAATGATAATAGAAAGCACACCATCTTGTCTATTTGATTATGAAAATAATAAATACATTGCACACTATTGATAGTTTAGAAGGGAACATTAATGTCCCCAAAATATACACTTCAACAATAAGAAATATACAACAATAATCTGATATCATTATTGAACAATAAGGATTAGATCAAACCTAAATGAATTATAACATGGATTTAAACAAGGACACATCTTGACCTAGGATGAATTATAAATTTAGTAGGAGAACCATAGGAGATGTTATTGCACGAGAACATCATGTTCGATATGATACATTTATAACAATACATATAATTAAGTGAATAACAAAGAGTAAGAACCCCTTAAGAACAATATCATGCTTCTCCAAAATCTTTTTTGTCGCTAATGATAGTTCCATGCCTCCTTACCATGTGGTACCCATAGCTCAATCCCACCATGCTAGGAGATGGTCGCATGGGAACAAGAATAATCACACTAACAAGGGATTAACAACCTTAAACACATACACAAATGGTGTTGTTGATTACTTCAAAATTATGACGTGGTTCTTCCATGAAATTAAGGACCTTAACCTAAGAAATAGTGCCCTCAATAGCAAGCTAGAGGTTTTGGAAGCCAAAGTTAGCTGCCTTAATGTTGTGAAGGGTGGAAGGAATGAGGAAAACATGTGGAAGGGGGTTGAGGTTAATGAAGGTAAAGTAAAGTGCCTAGAAATTGAAATTGGAAAAATAAAAAACACAATGAAAACTATAATGGAGCACAATCACAGAATGGAAAAACATAATGCCATTATCATTAATGCTATGATTGAGAAACTAAAAAAAAATCAATAGGGATCTCTGGTTGTGGAATTGGAAGTTGATAAGGACAAAAGAAAGACTGAGGATGTTGGAATTTCTAAAAGGATGAGAGAAAGTCTGAAGAGGAAGGTGCCCCCCATGCCCTAGATGTTTCAGGCCTTGAAAAAGTGTTCTTAGGATATGCACAATCTAGAAGCTGAGGTTGTTGAAGCTCTTAACTCCTTAGGTTAGATGCAGGTTGTCTCTGTTGCTAGTTTTTTTGGGTTGGTTTGGTTAGTGGCCCTTGCTGGCCTTGGGTTGGTTGTTGTAATGCTTTATGGGCTTTTTTGCTATAGCCTTTTTGTATTGGCTTCTTTAACACTTTATCTTTTGTTTTTCTATAAACTTTGTGGTTTCAGGTCCCTTTAAAACTCATTTTTTTCCTTTATCAAAAACAACCTTAAACACATAAAACACAATGCATACAAAATGGGTTAGAACACATGAGAATGCAACATCTCATCTAGTCACATTATGAAAAAGATAAGGGTCTTATGTTAAATATAGCATCCAATGACCTCAGAGTCAAGGATGTTAGAGAAAGTAAATGAGTGTTATTTCACTAGCTCTAAATATTTTTACGATAGAGCATGTGCCCCTTACTTAGGGTGGAATTACTCTCGACATTCTACACCATTACAGTTGTGGCATGTCCTAGGTGTATATGTTGAGCCTATGCACATGCTCTATCTATGTCACCAAATGGAATCCATCTTGAGGCTCTATTATGCTATAGAATATCACCACATGCCCCACATATTAAATATTTATAAGACCTCCAAGCATAGTGTCATATTTTAATCTTGGTTTATTTTACTATCCCATGTGTGTTTCTTTAGTTATCACACAATTAAAAACTTAAGCCTCAATTTTCATAGCATCAAAGCCACTTTTGGACCTAAAGAAATATTTAAGGTTACTCATTCTAGCCCTAATACCTCAATCATAGGATCCTCTCATGCACTAAATAGTTATTTAGCCATGGAATAATATTTCAAGAACAATAGATAGTAGCAATGAAACTTAGTATTTTAATAGGAGATTCAACAAAGAGGATTTTTTTTCTCCATAAATTCATTCACAATAATGAAACTTAGTATTTTAATAGAGGGATTCAACAAAGAGGAATTTATTTTCCATCAATTCATTCACAGAACTACGATAGTCATTTGAATGCAACAACATCATTCCAAAATAGAATCACCCCTTTCTTTCTTGTCCACACATATCAAAAAACGTTTTCCTATTTCCAAAATGTGTGCACATGAAACAACATTATTTAATGAAAAAATCCTAAATTTTCTTTGTTATTTTGAAGCTTTACTAGCTTTTTTATCTATACAACTACCCTAGGTCACATCTACAATATGTTTCCCTTCCTTGGTTCAATTTTAAAGCTATCAAGAACACCAAAATGTGATACATTACTACATCCTCCATGATTTTGGTGAAAGATTGGGGTAACTACATGAAGTTGTAACACAAAAAAGGTGCCACATTGAAAAATCTTAGGATTATGGAGCCTTGCAACATGAGCATGAAGTGTGGATGGTTTGTGTTGGTTTTTCCTATGTTTTCATAAATGTCAACATGGTGATAACTATATGGGAAGTCTACATGGTTTACTAGAAGCTATTCTCTGCCAAGAATACTTTTTTGTGATGGATCAGTGTATTGGTATTTAAGTTTGGAATTCACTGCAAGAACATATATGACTCTAATCTCTTAACCATGTTATCACAACTTATTCAAACAACTATATATTGGATCTTGAGACATCTTGGGTTGTGAGCAAAAAGTTATCTTTGACAGAGTTCAACTTTGTATCTTATTGTTGTTCTTTGCTTGGTATATCTATGTGGGAGACTTCAAATTTTCTTAAGGAGAACATTCTTATACTGTGGTTTTGTTGTTAGTCTTTACAATGGTAGTATAATAGGAAATTAATGTGTTCTTAGATTTGAAAGGTTTTTGCTTTGAGGATTATTTGTTGGTTTGAGATTTTGTGAATTATGGTATAGTTTTGGATGACCTAATGTATGCAATACGTTAAGGAGATTAGTTATGCTTTATGGATGTTATCCAACTTGGTATAATGCACTACATGGATATAATGTTTAAATAATATATGGTTTCAAAAAAGAGTTTGGATTATTTTGTTTTCATCTAATTAGGACAGCCTAATTGATGAATAAGATATACTTGTATATATATAAGACATTTTGAAGAGGAGAAGTGAGTAAGATGAGAGTGAGTGAGAAGTGTGTGTGTGTTTGTGTGGAAGAAACTTGAAATAAGATCCAAGCTTAAATTCTTTATCCATTGAGGATTAGTGTATATTAGTTGAGTGACTATTGTGTGAGGTAGTACTTCATATTCCAAGCTTTATTGGAATTGAACCCTGCACATTGAAGGTGTATTCTATTAGTTCAATCTTTTGGCAGTGAGCCACAATCTTTGTATCTTGGCGGTTAGCCATCTTTTTTACTCAGGTAGTGAGTCTTTTAAAGGACGGCGAGTCTTGGAAGTGATCCCTATAATATCTTGTATCTAGATATAATATATTGTGAGTTAACCCTCATCTTGGTTTTCTCCTTTTTAGGTTTTCTGCGTAAAACTCTTGGTGTTCATGTGTATGGTTGCATTGATTTTTTTTTGTGTTCTCTTTTGTTGATTCCATCAGAATTGTGATAATGGTTAGATGGAATTTATTATGGTTTTATGGAATACTAATTCACCCCCCTCTCAGTATTTTAGATGCTCAACAATTGGTATTAGAGCTTGGTTCCTTAGAAGAAACCTAACATCTTGAGGAAGGTCCTGAAATTTGAGTATAAGATTTTTTTCCTTTGGAAGTTATCTTTGCTGGATATTTAGAAGAAACAGAAGATCTATAGGACTAGTTGATGAAATCGAATGAGTATATTGAAAAACTACAAAGTAAAAGTGTTGAAGCATGTGATCTATTGGTTGAGGAAAATCAAATTGTCTCTAGCCTACTACAACAATTGGATGAAAAGAAAAGAACTAAAGAATGCCAGGAAATTGAAATTCAAAGGAAGATGGATGAATGCATAAAGCTTGAGGAAGAAGCAAAATTTTTGAGATCTGATCTAGAAAAGGAAAGAAGTTTTGAAGAGAAATTTAGGGTAAGCTTGACAATGCTTGATGAGTTGATTACTTCTCAGAGACCAACAATGCATAAAAGTGGTTTAGGATTTGAAGGTCAAAATTCTAAAGCATTCGAAGCAATCTATTGGTAGGAAGACTTAGTTCAATAATGGAAGAATCAAGGATCTAAGAAGGAACTCTTGAAGAACTCTTGTTAAACAATTTGATGCTAAAAGGTATTTATCTTTCAATGGCGTTTGATATTCTTGCAAAAAATTTGGTCATAAGGAAAAGGACTACAAAAGTAAAGTGAATGATTCTTTATCACTCTTTGACAAATGTTTTAAGTGCAAGAAGGTTGGACATAAAGATAGTTTGTGTGAAAATAAGTTGAATAAAAAGAAGAATGGAAGGAAAAATGCTATTTTTTGTAAGTGCAACAATCCAAAACATCATATTAACAATTGCAGAAGAAGAAAAAATAATTATCCAATGAAGAAACATGATCAAATCATTGATCCAGAAGAAGCAAGAAAAGAGATGAAAATGATTTGGAAAAAGGAAGGATAATTCAAGCAAGATGAACTAGAATCATCAATTTTATCTGTGCTGACCTTTGGTACAGATACTCCCATCAATTTTTGAGTCAAGTAGTGGCTAAAGGGGAGAAATTATCAAAAAATATAAAAAAAACCCATCATCGATACTTGTGTCACATCATGACATAAGTATATTTAATGTGGTAACAAACTTAAGAAATTTTCTCAATCACATGTGTGAAGAATAATGTTTGCAGAATTTGAAAGAATGGATGTGCACACATTTTTTGAGGTAATCTACTTACAAGTTGAAGCATTTATTGCAAAAACATTTGAACTGAAAGAATTGAATTCAGATAATTCAAGAGGCATATCTATTTTTGAAGAAGCATGCAAAGGAAGTTTAGAAAGCAATTCAAATTTTTAGGGTTTGAAGAAGAGATCAAGTGGATTTGAAGTGAGTTCTGAAAGTAGGATATCTATACATTTCTTGTTGGCATCTATAGAGGTATTCCTGCTTGCACAATCTTTCATTTTTATTGCCATGGATAATTCAAAGATTGTGGATAGTGTAGATAGATTGCAAGTTAATTTGAGAAAATATTTGAAGAATGTGTCAAAAGAGTTTGTTGGTACATTCTCTCAGATCCATCTGAGAGTGTTACCCATAGAGGATATCAATGCATTTTCTTACAGTAAGATAAAAGAAATGTCAATAGTATAGTTGAGCATTGTATGGAAGAGTGAATTGGACAAGAACCATGATGCCTACAGAGTATTAGTTGAGAAGAAGTTGGATTTTTGGAAGATAGCCCCTTTGTTTGAATTTGAGAGGAATTATGTTTGAATAGGGGTATGTGCAGGATCATGATGGGCCAAAAAGTGGTGATATGATGGGTATTTGTAGGGTATGTGGCTGATGATTTTTTTTACCCAAAATTGATGAAACGAAAAGTGTTTTTAAAGGAGATTTTCAGCTTTCCACCAATATAAATTATACTTTACTTTGAATTTAACAAATAATTATTATTCATTTTCTATTTAAATTATGAATAAAGTCCTAATTAATAGGCTGATTGAAAAATATTTATAGCTTTCAAATGGTATCACATTTTTTGAATTTGAAACATGTGTCCCATTCTATGCTTCACATACTATATGATTAAAAAAAAAAATCATGAAGTTTTGACCAAGTTAAGGTGGTCAAACATATGATTATTTATATTTAAAAAAAAAATTAATAAAAAATTCATAATGGGTAAGTGCAGGATCATCATGGAAAAAATAGACCCTTAAGTGGCAAAAAGTTTCAAAAAAATAAGTGTTAGGAAGCTTGACATAAAAATTTGAATACGTTATCTATATTATTTAAAAAAACTTGTAAGAATAGAATTTGTAGAAAATTGAATGTAGTTTTTAAACTACTAGGTTTATTTAAAAATAAATAAAATCTATTTGGTGAAAATTTGAAATTTCAATGGAGTCGTACTTAAATTTCAGGGAAAAAATAAGAAGTAGGTGTTTGTCTTACCACCCTAACCATAATAAAATGATAATATTTTTTTATAAGATTTTATATATAAGTAGAGGACTCATTTCTAAATGTGATGCTTTTTTTTTGTAATTTTTTTCCAAGTAAATAATTAATTATGATTTTTTTATTACAAGTTTTAAAAAATATAAAAAGTGCATATGTTTGACCACCTTAGCTTGGTCAAAACTTCATGAAATTTAATTTTTCCTTTTTAATCCTATAGTATGTGAAGCATAGAATGTGATGCATGTTATAGATTCAAAAATGTGATATCGCTTGAAAGTTATAGATGTTTTTCAATCACCTATCGATAAGGACTTTAGTCATAATTCTAATAGAAAATGAATAATAATAATTTATTAAATTCAAATTAAAGTATAATTTATATTGGTGGAAAGATGAGAATCTCCTCTAAAAACCCTTTTCGTTTCATCAATTTTGGGCAAAAAAAAAGTTGTCAGCCACATACCCTATAAATACCCATAATATTGCCACTTTTTGGCCCATCATGATCCTACACATACCCTCATTAATTATTTACTTGGAAAAAAATTACAAAAAAATATGTATCACATCTGAACATGAGTCCTCTACTTATATCTAAAATATTATAAAAAATATTATCATTTTATTGTGGTCAGGGTGGTTAAACAGACACCTATTTGTTATTTTTTCCCTAAAATTTAAGTACTACTGCATTGAAAATTCAAATTTTCACCAAATAGATTTTTTTCTCTTAAATAAACCTAGCAGTTTAAAAACTACATTCAATTTGCTACAAATTCTACTCTTACATATTTTTGAAATTTAATATAGATAACTTATTCAAATTTTTACGTCAAGTTGCATAACTCTGATTTTTCTGAATTTTTTGCCACTTAAGTGCCTCTTTTTTCCATGATGATCCTGCACATACCCATAGTTTTGAGTAGAATTCATGATAAATCTTTGTGGATTGATGAAGCACATTTGATTACTAGAGAAGCAATCAGAGATGTAACTGGTTTGTGTTCCTCTAGACCAGTTCCTAAACGAAAGGCTATGGATTCAAGCAAGAGATAATTGAAGTTACTAATGTGAATCTTGAAGGGAAAGAGATTAATTTGAGATCAATTATGGATCTGATAATTAGGTATTTTTCTCTGGCCATTGGTCACAAAGCTTGTCTCCCTAGAAATGACCTCACAGTTTCTACTACTACATTAGACATTGTTGTTGATATGATTAAAAGAGGTATGGATTATGACTTGTGTGAATTACTTCATATACATCTTTTGAAGAATTTAAAGGAAATAAAGAAGAGTAAGAAGAATACATTTTGGTAGGGAAATTTGGTTGTATGTTTACTCTTTTAATTTTTAAGAGAATTACTAGTAATAGGAAGGATAGAATGGTCAAATACAAAGCCTATTGCCCATGAAATTAGGAACTTCATGATAAATCTTGGTAATTCAGATGTACAAGAGATTTCCCTTAATAAATTCTTTGGAATATTTCAGATGAGGATGAGTAGAAGGTCTAGGATTCCAATAAGTGTTGTTGAAAGGTACTTTGGGAGCATCAATTTTCTTGTGTCTACAAATTTCTATCACAAGGAAGTAGTTGAATCAAGGTTGGTATGGATATCTAAGTTAGATTATGAAGTTTCAAAGGATGAAATCGAGTATTATGCAAAAAAAAATTTGGAAAGCCCTAAGAATCTCAATGTAGAAGGTACCTCTAGTAGTGCAACTAAAACAGGGAAGAAAAGGAAGAGTGTTGTTAAATAAGAAGTTGCAGAAGGAAGTGAGTTTGAGAGAGCTCAACATGAGCATGGAAGAGTAAACTTTCAAAGATCTTTGGAAGAATTGTAGAAGGTTATTCCTAGTGCTAATTTTGATTCATCTATTTCTATTATGGAGAATCTTAGGAACATGACTGATTATTTGAAGGTCTACATCTCTAGACTTGAAGTGCATGCTGGAATCAGGTCTAATGAAGGAAATTTGGAAGATATCAAGGAAATATGTGTAAATGCACATAGTTGAGTGATGAAGGAATTGGAGAGTTTACAAGTTTGTGACTTGAAGAGGCGCATGAACTACTTTATTTTTTCCTATATTGGTCTAGAAGTACACTAGATATAAGAAATTAGATAAGGATAAGTGAGACTTGGATGAGCACTCATGCAAATATATATAGTTTTGTAGAAGATAGAGATAATCAAAGGTGGTCCTACATTGTGCAGCCTTAGGATAAACTCTTTTCTCTATAGGATCAAAGAACATAAGTCATTAAGAAGTTTGTGGAAATTAGAGACATGATTAAACTTAGAAACATTCCTGTTTCTAGTGCTCTTGACAGTATTGGTTAATTATCAGAAATTAATCTTAGTCCCAATACTTTAGCAGATGGTATAGAGTCCTTAACTAAGCTTGAGTTATTACACAAGACTCTTATAAGTGAAAAATGTTCATGGGAAGAAGAAAAAGTTTCATGGAAGGTCATCCTGGGGAGTCTCAAAGGTTCTTCCTCTTTAGGTTAATTCAATTTTCTATTCATATCTGTCAGACCCCATCCTTTGTGATTGATGTCAAAGGGGGAGAGATATGTTGGCATGTGGCTTGGGAAGATTTTTATGGCTTCTAGTGTTGTCATTGATGGCAACTGAAGTCTGTTGGAAATATGTCTCAATCCCACAGGCTGGAATCTCTACTGGAGCCAAGTCGGTGTGACACATTCTCTGTCCAGCCAACTAGCAGCTTTGAATCTTGTTGAACAGATCAAGTCATTAAGACAATGTTTAAGTCATGCTGAAGAAGCTTATCGCTGTGACTTGTGACTGTCGTTGTAACCTCTCACTGCCCGTGGAGACCTCTTCTCGACTATTGGCATTTATCGGATATCAGGGTGAGTCTTGGATGTTTGCTATGAGCTCTCAGTGATGAAAGAAAGTCTCGTCGACAACGTTTTATGTTGAAGCTTTCAGGGAGAGTCTTGGGTACTTGGTAAGAAGTCTTAGCGATAGTGATATGTCTCATCGATGGTGTTATACTTGGAGTCTTCTATGTAACATGGAGGCTTTGCTAAGAACTCCTGGCAACAGTTGCTTTATCTCACCAACGGTGTACACTGGGGGTCACATTAAAGATCTTGTTGTGAGGTTTTAATGATGGAAATAAGTCTTCTCGATTGTTTGGTATGAATTGAGGCTTCAGAGTAACATAAAGAACTCGATATGATTTCTCCGTGATAGCGATATGTCTTGGTGATAGATGAACACTTCAGAGTAACCTTGAGACTTCGGTATGATCTCCTAGTGAAAGAAGTATGTTTTACCGAATGTTGAACATTTTGGTATAACCCTTAATGACTTGGTATGATCTCCTAGAGAAAGCAATAAGTTTTTTTGATAGCTTGACTCTTCGATGTAACTTGTGAGCTCAGTGAATCATCTTGCCAATGGAGAAACTCTTTCCAATAGAGATGCAACAGATGTCGATGAATTCGGTATGACTCATGTTGTTCACTATATTGTTTTGCCAACTATTGGAACTCTTGGTGATGTCGATGGTGAAGTCTTTTGAGCATCGGGGAGACACTTCTTGTGTCTCACTGACATGTTGATACAATGTGAACTCTGTTGACCAAGTGATGACTATCTACGTGGCTAGTATTTGACCAATAGGAGAAGCTGAATGGGAACCGTTGGGAGACAGTTCATTGTGGTAGTTCTATGAGGAAGCTTGATAGTTAGGAATGACATAAATATAGTTTGTAGTTATAGATGCTCTATGGTTCGGTTGGTTCAATCAACAATTGAGTAAATAGTTCGAATTGTATCAGAGTGATTTCTATTATGTAAAGATTGTAACTTGAAGGTTCCTATACAAGTTTGATCAGTGTGAAAGCTGCTATAATCTGACATTAGAAAGATAAGTCAAAACTCTGTATGTAATTTCTTGTTACTCTAATACAAAGTGACTTCTCTTGGTGTGTTGGGTTTTTCTCCCGGAAGGGTTTTCCCATGTAAATTTCATGTTCATCTGTGATTGTCTAATTCTTTTTTTCTACTATTTATTTCAAAGTGCATCTTAATTGGACTGTAATTGAAAAATTAAAAGAGTCTTTGCATTCTCCTCTGAGTTTTTGACATTAGGAGAGTTGTTTCTCCATCTAGCTTTCCTTACAAGTGGTATTAGAGCCTAGCCAGTTGTGTTATCCTTGTGGGTACGTTGGGTTTTTTGAGTCAATCATGTTTAGTGGGAGTATTGTAGAGTTTGTTAATTCTAATAAAAGATTGAGATGGCTAGCACGTCAGGAAAGATTGAAATAGAGAAGTTCAATGGCAACAATTTTGAGTTGTGGAAACTCAAAATGGAAGATCTTCTAGTTGATTATGATTTGTGGCTTGCAGTGTCTGGAACTAAACCTATAGGCATGAAGCAAGAAGATTGGGATCTTGCAAATAGAAATTCTAAGGGGCTGATAAGGCTCTATCTGTCAAACTCTGTTCTTCTGAATGTGCATGAGGAGAAGACTGCATATTCTTTGTGGAAGAGACTGGCGTCTATTTATGAGGGGAAGTCCTTGGTGAATAAACTATTCTTGAGGAAGAAGCCAGGTATTCTCTGAGAATGCAGGAAGGAGGGTCTGTAGCTAATCATTTGAACACATTTAATATGTTGATTACTCAATTAACATTTGCTAGTGTAAAAATTGATGAAGAGGATCATTGTATGCTTCTATTGTTTTCTTTGCCAAACTCTTGGGATCATCTGGTGATGGCTATTGGGAGTACAACATCAAATTTCAAGATGGAAGATGTTGGTTCTTTTCTATCAGAAGAGATGAGAAGGAAATATTCTGAGATGGCGAAGGAAGCTCTTGTTGTAAGAGGAAGATCAAAAGAGAAAGGCAAGAAGAAGGATAAGAAATCAAAATCAAAATCAAAGGGGAGATCAAAGTCTCTTGGCAAGAAATCCAAGGTGAAATGTTAGAATTGTGGGCAACCTGGTCATGTCCAAAAGGATTACAAAGAGGAGAAAAAGAAGAAGAAGAAGAGTTCTTCTAACAATGAGTCTTCTCAGAGTGATGTAGATGCCTTCATTGCTGCCTTGGCTACACAGGCATCATATGATGTCTGGTTGATTGATTCTAGAGAATCTTTTCACATGACATCTCATAGAGACTGGTTCACGAAGTATGAAGAATACGATGGTGGAAAGGTGTACTTCGCAAGTGATTCATCTTTGGAGATAGTTGGCCATGGAAGAGTCAAAATCCAATTTCTTGATGGCAAAGTAAAGGGAATCAAGGATGTTATGCACATACCAGGTCTAGCTTGAAATCTACTTTATGTCAGTAAGTTGAATGATATTGGAGTACAAGTCACGTTCTCTGGAAATAGCTACAAGATGACTAGAGGCTCTATGGTGTTGGCTAGAGGTGCTCGAATTGGTACCCTATACAAGCTAGATGCACAGGTTGTTTAATGTAACAGTGTCTCTGTAAAGTCATAGAAAGCTACTCATAGAGGTAAAGAGGGAAATATCCCTAATTATGTAAACTCTATAGAAGTAAAAATTCCAGAAGAGAATACTATGCTCTAGCATCATAGGCTAGGACACATAGGAGAAAAAGGTCTAAAAACCTTGAAGAATAAAAACCTAGTTGAGGGTCTTGATGATTGTAATATCAAATTTGAATTATGTGAGCATTGTATATATGGAAAACAACATCATGTTTCTTTTTATTCTAGTCCTCACAAATCTTTTGGTTTGCTAGATTATATTCATTCAGATGTGTTTGGTCCAGTTAATGTTCCTTCTTTGTCTAAATTAATATACTATGTGTCGTTTATTGATGATTATTCAAGAAGAGAATTTGTATATTTTCTAAAAAGTAAATCAGAAGTGTTCAATCGGTTTAAGGAATTTAAGAATCTTGTTGAAAATCAAACTGGTAGAAAAATAAAATGCTTAAGGATTGATAATGGCAGTGAATTTTGTTCTAATGAATTTGAAAGATATTGTAAAGACCATGGGATTAAAAGACATAAGACTACACCTTATACTCCATAGCAGAATGGAGTTGCAGAAAGGTTCAATAGGACATTAATGGAGAGAGCATGAAGTATGCTCAGTAGTGTTGGCTTGGAGGAGAAGTTATAGGTTGAGGCTATATCTACTACATGTTACCTAATAAATCATTCTCCAAACTCTGCTCTTGTTGAGGAAACACCTCTGGAAGCATGGTCTGGTAAGAAGCCCTCTCTTAGACATGTTCAAGTCTTTGGTTGTGAAGCATATGCATATGTGCCAAATGAGAAAAGATCTAAGTTGGAGAACAAGGCTATCAAATGTATTTTTATTAGCTATAGTGCTAGCATAAAAGGATACAAGCTTTGGAATCTCGATATGGAGAAGGTTCTATATAGTAGAAGTGTAATCTTTCGTGAGCTGAAGCCTTCTACCTTGGATCTGCAATCAGAGACAAAGTTTGAAAACAATAAGGATGTAGCTATAATTCCTCCAACACTAGAGAAAGAGGAATTAAAAATTAAAAATGTACCTGAAACTAAGGAGAGCTCAAGAAGTTCTGAAAGTTTAGAAGAAAAACAACAACCTCAGCCTCAGACATTGAGGAGGTCAACCTATGAAAGAAAACCTGATAGGTATGGGTTCTCTTTTATTGATTCTACTTGTGCCTATGCTTTGATTTCTAGCACTAATGAGCCTAGGACTGTAAAAGAGGCATTTAAGGTGTCTGATTTAGACTGTTGGTTGGAAGCCATGGAAGAAGAGATGGCATCATTAGAGAAGAATGATACCTAGAGTTTGGTGCCCTTGCCTAAAGGCAGAAAAGTTGTGGGCTACAAATGGGTATTTAAGAAGAAGATTGGTCTAGATGGCAATGTAGAAAAGTACAAGGCGAGATTGGTTGCAAAGGGATATTCCCAGGTCGAGGGAATTAATTATGGGGAGATTTTTTCTCCTGTAGCAAAGCTGACATCTATCAAATTTCTTCTTTCACTTGCAGCAGCATATGACTTAGAGGTCGAACAGATGGATGTGAAGAAAACATTTCTTCATGGTGATCTTGAAGAAGAAATCTATATGTCCCAACCTGAGCATTTTGTTGAGAAAGGTAAAGAAAAATTGGTTTGC
>VDFB02086081.1:352902516-353161484 GCA_007258455.2 Sequoia sempervirens | reverse complement strand
GAGTGAGTGAGAGAGAGAGAGAGAGAAAAATACTTGAGAGAGAGAGAGAGGAGGGAGATAGAGGGTAGAGGGTCAAGGGTTTAAGGGTTAAGGGTAGAGGATAGGGGATAGAGAGAAAGAGAAATGAAACATAAAAAATCAACTTTCTCATAATGCGAGTACATTTTTAAATAGTAGAGATATGGTTGTTATTTTAGCAATACATAATGTGCTTGCATTATAATGTGAGTTTGTTTTTTCTTGCTCTATAAATAGTTTAAAGCTCAATATTCCCATGATATCAAGGCCCACATTCTACATATTCTCCTGGTTATGTGTGTGCTCTGACAAAAAAGATTTTTGATGATTTGGTGAATTGTGCATGCAAGTTTTTCACATTCCACAACCTTTTTCATGACCTTTCCACCACCTTTGCATGAAATAGCAAAGTTTTCATGTTGAAAGGAATATAATATGAATGCAAGTATTAATTCCATTGAAGAGTGATATACAATTAAATTTTGGAGGGGAAAAAGCTTTTGAAAAAGTCAAATTGTTGAGTTTAAAGAAAGAAGAAGGAAAGGCTATATAATTGGGTAGAATTCCTCCATACGAAACTCTAGTTTTTTAGGTATGTGAAGTATTTACACATTTTATTTCATTATATTTTGCTTTGCTTTGTTTTTTTTATTTTGTATATTCCATTTTTATCATTCTTTATTTGTCATTATAACCTTAGCTTGTCAATGCACATTTTAAATTACACAATTCTTTATACTTTCCAATTACATTTTGAAAACACATCTCTTTGAGGCGTTTTGCTAAAAAATTGACTTAACTTGTGTATGCTTCCAAATTTTGTATACACATACATATGAAATAAGTTATAAGTAAAATAATACATCATTTCTCAATCCTTTACTATGGATGTAAATACCACTCTCCAAAGCTTTCATTTTGGTATAGGCATGGGGGAGGTTGGAAAATGTAGTTGAGTTTGGTTTTACACCTACAAATTGCATATGCTTGAAAATATATTTTGTTCTTATCTTGCAATAATTCTAGTCCATGAGGACATATCTCATTGAGGTATTTCATCAAACAGATATACCAAACAGTTGATTTCCTTGTTTATGCTACCAAATTTTCCATACATGTGTAACAAAGCATTTTATCAAACACCATAGACAAGGAAATCAACTGTTTGAAGAAATTCCTTAAGAAAATGGGGTCTCATGGTGATGTTCATTTTATAAAATAGCTGATTTCATTTTCTATGCTATGAAATTTTCCATACATGTCTACAAAAATGGAATATACTCCTCCTGCATTGATAGATCTTTGAAACTATTTTGGTTTTCATCTCTATTGGAAAAACACTAGCTTATCAATGCAGTAGGGTTGACAAGGTAGGAGCAATGTGAAAAAATGCCTAATAGAAATGTGGACTCATAGTGATGTAGAGCACCGTGAAACCCCATTTCTATGAGGAATTTTCTCATGATGTCCCTTACCTTGCCAATGGCTAATTGCATTATCTATTCTACCAAAATTTCCATACATGTCTCTAAAAACTTGGGATATACTCCTCCCAAATTGATATATCTTTAAAACTATTTTTGTTTTCATCTCTATGGACAAAACACTAGCTTTCTGATGCTATAGGGTTGACAAGTTAGGGAAAACATGAAAAAATGCATCATAGAAATAGGGTCTAATATTGATGGTACATCACCATGAGACCCCATTTCTATGAGGAATTTTCTCATGCCACCCCTACCTTGCCAACCCTACCACATTGGAAAACTAGTGAGATTTCTAGCTTTCCAATGTGGTAAGGTTGACAAGGTAGGGGAAGAGTGAGAAAATGCCTCATAGAAATGGGGTGTCACACTACCCCTACCTTGTCAACCCTACTACATTGGAAAGTTAGTGATCTCACTAGCTTGCGAATGCTACCAAATTTTACATACATGTCTACAAAAACATTATTGTCAAACAATTCACATGCCTTGTCCATGCTTCCATTTTGAACCTATCTTGCAATAAAGGCATGCCACATGACCACATTTCTTTAAAGAATTTCGTCCAAAAAATTATGTGAGCATTAGCAAGTTAGTGAGCTCACTAGCTTGCCAATGTGGTAGGGTTGAAAAGGTAGGGGAAGCATGATAAATGGCTCATAGAAATGGGGTCTCACATGAGACCCCATTTCTATGAGCCATTTTCTCTCACTACCCCTACCTTGTCAACCACATTGGAAAGCTAGTGATCTCAATAGCTCACCAATCCTACGACATTTTGAATACATGTCTAGGAAAACATTATTGTCAAACAATTCACATGCCTTGTCCATGCTTGCATTTTGAGCCTATCTTGCAATCAAGGCCTACCACATGACCACATTTCTTTAAGGTATTCCATCAAAAAAATCATGTGAGGATTGGCAAGATAGTGAGCTCACTAGCTTGCCAATGTGGTAGGGTTGACAAGGTAGGCGAAACTTGAGAAAATGCCTCATAGAAATGGGTTCTCATGGTGATGAGATTTAGAAAATGCCTCATAGAAATGGTTTCTCATGGTTATAATGTTCATCACCATGAGAACCCATTTCTATGAGGAATTTTATCATACTTCCCCTACCTTGTTAACCTTATAACATTGTCAATCATCGCCATGAGAATCCATTTCTATGAGGAATTTTGTCATGCTGCCCTTACCTTGTCAACCCTACTGCATTGGAAAGCTAGTGAGCTCACTAGCTTGTCAATGTAATAGGGTTGGGAAGGTAGGGGTAGCATGATAAAATATCTCAGAGAAATAGGGTCTCACAGTGATGTACCACTAGCTTGCCAATGCGGTAGGGTTGACAAGGTAGGGGCAACATGAGAAAATTCCTCATAGAAATGGGGTCCCATAGTGATGAACATCATCGTGAGACCCCATTTCTATGAGGAATTTTCTCATGATTCCCCTACCTTTCCAACCCTACCCCATTGGTAAGCTAGTGAGCTCACTATCTTGCAAATTCTCACATGATATTTTGGATGGAATGACTTAAAGAAATGTGGTCATGTGGCATGCCTTGATTGCAAGATAGGCTCAAAATGGAAGCATGGAAAAGGAATGTGAATATTTTGACAATATGTTTCCATAGACATGTATACAAAATGTGGTAGCATTGAAAAGCTAGTGAACTCACTAGTCACCATGACACCCCATTTCTATGAGGCATTTTCTCACGCTGCCCCTACCTTGTCAACCCTACCACATTTGCAAGCTAGTGAGCTCACTATCTTGCCAATGCTCACCTAATTTTTGAATGAAATGCCTTAAACAAATGTGGTCATGTGGCATGCCTTGATTATAAGATAGGTTCAAAATGGAAGCATGGACAAGGCATGTGATTTTTTTACAATAATGTTTTCATAGACATGCATGCAAAATGTGGTAGCATTGGCAAGCTAGTGAGCTCACTAGCTTGTGAATGTGGTAGGGTTTACAAGGTAGGGTCAGTGTGAGAAAATGCCGCATAGAAATGGGGACTCATGATGATGTATCATGAGACCACATTTCTATGAGGAATTTCCTCACACTACCCCTACCTTTTCAACCCTACCACATTGGAAAGCTAGGGATCTCATTAACTTTCCAATGTTGTAGGGTTGACAAGTTAGGGGCAGTGTGATAAAGTGCCTCATAGAAATGGGGTGTCGCACCACCCCTACCTTGTCAACCCTACTGAATTGGCAAGCTAGTGAGATCAATAGCTTTCCAATGTGGTAGGGTTGACAAGGTAGGGGTAGCGTGAGAAAATTCCCCATAGAAATAGGGTCTCACATTGAGTACTATTGTGCCTATAGCACATACACTCTATTCAGAATGAGGACCCTCTCTTTTCGCTTTGATGGGTCACTTTTTCCATCATCTCATTTTGCATGCCCCCTATTTTCAGTCCTAAGTCATGAAGGAGTCCTAGAGTTATCATCTTACGATGACCAAATTTCAGCAACCTCAAAATTTATAAGTCTTTAGCCTCTGTAGACTTTCCTTGGCAGTTTTCCTTCAAAACTCCAAATAGTCATCCTCCAAGCTATTCAGGTCCACTGATATGGACCACCCTATGTGGAGCTCTGTGGTATCCTTGTCATTCCAAATGGCCAATTCGACCCATCTTCCCACCTTGTGGGATCTGCATCCTCCTTCATTGTTTTCTATACTGACCTACCAAATGACTAGCAAGTGGATGTTATTTGCTTCACAGACCCTGCCATTCCTGCTATTGGTTCTTTTGAACTGTATACCCACCAACCTTAGCCACCATCGTAAAAAAATTTATGATGGAAATTTAATGAACTAAATTATATAAATAGCAATTTCGACAAGTCATTTTCACCCTTAGACATCTAGGAAATTGTTCAAAAACCTCCACTTGTCATCACTGACATGCCTGTGAAGTCTTCCCACTGCTCGTACTTTTCCATCCTCAGATTCTTCATCGAATTTATGTGGGTCCACCAGGTAGGATCTGCACCATGAACCCATTTCATTTTTTTCCTTCATTTTTACAAAATTCGTTAAAAATATTAAGAGGAAAACTTTAATGTTGCATAAAAAATTGAAAGGAAAACAAAACCCATGAGTTAAAAAATGAAAAATATTTTGGAATCTACCTTAGAAAGCTATGAGGAACTTCCACCTCCCACAGTTGTTCTTGAACTAGGGAAACCATGCCCTTATGGCCCACATGACACCCACCATCATGCCTTAACCATTTAATGGAAAACTTTGGAACACCAACCTTTGTCCCCTCTAGGCACACATATGTAGGAAGGTGCTTACCCTTGACCATGACTATTCAAACTTAAGAAAAAAAATCATAAGTTAAAATGAATTTTTTG
Source organism: Sequoia sempervirens (assembly GCA_007258455.2). Lineage (NCBI taxonomy): Eukaryota > Viridiplantae > Streptophyta > Pinopsida > Cupressales > Cupressaceae > Sequoia > Sequoia sempervirens. The sequence continues at coordinate 353,156,604 of VDFB02086081.1, read as the reverse complement.
CAATCTGTCAGGTCCAAAAATGCAGGTCTTCATACTTGGATTGCCCCTCATGACACACTATTCCAAAATAGCCAATCGGTCCTGGCCACCTGGGTTCCATGCAATCCATGTCTCTGACTAAAGAACTCTCCACTTAACTCTCTCAACAAACCATCCAATGCTGAATTCTACCATATTTTCATTGTTGCTTACATGGCCATTCCTGAAATAGAAAAACCTTAGGATCCTCCCGCTAGGTGGGCCGCACGCCGACAACTTTTGACCAGTCCACTGATCCAAAAATTCCTAAGTGTGGGTCCTTGGCGGGCTTCTTATTGTGGAATTCCATTTGTAGGATTTTGTAAGAAGTCTATCATTTCGAATGACCCTGACTTACCATCCATCCACCCAGTGGACCCCACACTCACAACTTTCATATGAGCTTAAAACAAGACAACTACTTTACCAATTGTGGACCCTCCAATGTGGGATGTTGCTGCCCCTCAACCACCATTTCAAAACATCCAATGACCCCCAGCTTTCCACTACATGAGCCCTAATACTTTCTTTTCTCCCCAAAATGAATTAAAAGCCACTAGGTAAAGAAAACATGACGTCGTAACTCTCTGTAGGCCTGACAATTCGGGTTGCCTTTGGCAGAACTCCATCCCACCTCCTCCATTCTGAATGATGAATAGCTAACATTATCCTACAACTTCTCGTAGCTATCAATAAATGACAAAATGTCTCGTCCTACCCTAGTGTAGATCCCACAATGTGGGGTGCCTCCTTGTCAATGTAGTTTCTAACAGTGAAGCCCAAAATGACCAAGAGACCTCCTGCACCCACACCATTTAATTCCACAAGCCTAAATGACCAAGATAAGTTTCCAAAGCATCAAGAGAAATCCAAACCATGTACCAAAATGATTTAACCTCCTAATGGGTCCCACCTCAAGATGGAGAACTTGATGCAGGTAGAATCATGCAGGTCGTTGTGCCCTATTTGTCATTTGTTGATAGCTACCTTCAAGCGGCTGCCAACCTACGGAAGTCCACACTATTGGGCCCACATTTCTAGATCTCCCTCCAAAAAAGGTCTAAAGATGATCTAAAAGAAATGTTATAATCCTTGAATGATGAATTACTCAATCTAACATTGTTTTTGTATGATTTTGCTAACTCTTCTCATTCTTTTACGCTTGAATATGCTTATTGTTCCTTTACTTGTAGAATATATGGAACTAGCTACAGGACCTTCAGAAGCATTCACGAAAAAGGAAAATGGCAAGAAAAATTCCAAAGCACCAAGAGGGAAGGAAGACAAGGATCAAATGAAGTACAAGTTTCAAGGAGAAGACCTCAAGTCAAAGGTCACCACAAACTGGGACAAGGCCTTAGATACTAACCTGGGGCACATTGACAGTGATGAATTCAAGCAGAGGGTCATTTTCAACCCTACCATAGAGAATTCCAAGAAGATTAGGAGTGGGTTGGCCAAAGCCGCTTGTTTCCCTCCTTCCCTCATGGCCCCTGAATTAGTGATGGCCTATAGAGAGGCCTACAAAGAAAGCACAAAGAGAATTGTAGATAGTGATGGCAACATATTGGTTGACCTATCCTCCAAATCTATTGGGAAAACTTTCCATATCCCCACCTTCAATTAAATGGAGGAGACATCCAAGGAATATTCCAAGAGCATGTGGAAATTTGATCCCCTTAAGCACAAGAAATTGATCAATCAATACTGGTTAAAGAAGAAGATGGGAAACACAAAATCATTCCCAAGGAGCTCTTTAGAAGTGATTTCTACAAGGATTACCATGACTTGGTAACCTTATTAAGCAAAGTCATGGGCCTCTCGATTGTAGCTTTCTTCTAGCAATGGATGTTGTACTTCATAGAAGAAATCATCAAAGGAGAGACTAAATTCCGTTGGGTAGGAATGATTAGCAATTGCCTACATGAGTAGTTTGTAGCTATAAAGAAGACCTCATAGTTCTATATGACCTCATACTTGGTCTATCTACTAGCTGACCGTGTTCAATGTTGGGGTTTGTTTGTGGCACCAAGCTAGACTCCTAGGAGGGAATTGAAGGTCTATGATAGATAACCTCAACTCCAATATAGGAAGTTCAAAAAGGACTACAACAAAGTTAATTATGCCTTCTTCAAGCACATTATTAGATTACTTTGAGGTGACTTCAATAGGAGATTCACTCATAGTGCTAATTCCTTTATCCACTGGTTTGGATTCAATTATATTTAGTTTCCTAAATTCACATACATCAAAACTAAGGGCTTCTTAGAAATACCCTATAACCTACCTTGATACCCAAATGAATGATTGATATTACTCAAACTCTCTAGGAAATTGCAGCATGCTCACACACTGTTGAGTGACAAATACAGGCCGAGAATTCCATATCCATTAACATTTGGCTAGGGCATGCATGATATCCCTGCATCCCAATGTGTGGAATATTCTAAAAAGGAAATAAACAAATACAACCTGGAGCTCCACACTACCAGACCAGGGATGGATCTGTATGGTAAGTTAAGAAAGATGGTTAGAAAGGAGTATACCCACCTACATGTTGTTGAAGACTTTTGGGAAAATTGAAAAGATGATAAGCAAGTGTGCATGAGGTAATACATGCACATGATGGCATACTTTGTCAAAACAATCAACTTATTCCTGGTGTCAAACCAAATTGTGGAGGATGAGTACACAATGATAGATCCAAGATATGATGTCATTGCCAACCTGTCGTTTCCTTTGATTGACTAGAAGGAGGAAGAGGTCAATGACCTCGATATTTTGATGAAACTCATAGAGCAAAGAACAAAATAATGGATTGATGGGCAGATCACTCAAATGAAATTGCAAGGAGCTACTTCAACCTATGGTGAGCTTGAGGATGAGCCCAAGAGTGAGACTGATAGTGCCACTACTACTACCCCATCTGGAGAAACTTTAAAGTTTCCTTGCACTACCTAGTCAAGGAAGAGAAAAGAGGTGGTTAAACACCAGCCTAAGTATAAAGTCTATTCAAGAAAGGTGTTCGAGGGTGAGCCCTATAAGAAAGAAAATAAGTCAGGTGGTTTCACATAAATGCCCACCATTCAAGAAGACCCACTTCACAAGGGATAGGAAGAAGAAGTTGAGCAACTGAAGTCTCCACTTGCTACCTCTACCCTCACTGCCACTACTATTGCCACTTCCAGCACTCCCTCACTTGCTTCTCAAGCATTGCTTGCTTCATCTCCACCTATGGTGGAAATTTTAGTTCACCTTGCTTCCACCTCGCCTACTACACAAATTATGGTGATAGATTTTTCCTTTGCTACCACTTCCCCTCTCTTTTTCCTCTATGTCTTAATCAACAACCCTTCTATTGGCAACTGCAACAATGAAAATGCCTTCCCTCTCACTCCTAGAATCCTTTTCTCAAAATATACAAAACATACCAATGAAGCTATTGGGATTATTAAAGAATCCCGCACTATAGGCTTCCCTAGCATATGATGTTGTCCTCCCTATCTCTACTCCTTTGACTGAGCCACCAAAAATGGAGGCAACAATGTAGATTTTTTAGGAGTTGGAGAGGTAAGAGAGGGAGCTAGTAAAAGAAATGAAGGAAGAAGCTAATTATTATCATGATCATCTTGAGCATCAACACTTGGTTATTAATGAAGTGGTGCATGAAGAGGAGGAAACACAATCCTCTGAGGAGGAAGTTGAGAAACAACCCTCTAAAGAGAAGGACATAGATGAAGAAATGGAGGTAACCACAAAACCTCCAACCAAGGATCAAGACAAAAGACCTAAACATGATGAAGAAATTCCTCCTTCAGAAGAAGAAGAATAAAATGAAGTGGAAAAGAAAGAAGAAGAGGCTGAAGCAAGGAAAATCCCAAAAGCGCAGCATCATGAAGAACATGGGTAGGAAGAAGAGAAGAGATTTAAAGGGGAAGATACCCTAAGAAAAAAATAGCCACCATTGAATCTCTAGAGAAAGAAGCCATATTTATTTGAGATTTAAATGAAGAAGAGGAAGAAAAGATAAAACAAAAGGCCCTAGGTCACAAACAAATGGAGATCCATCACACTCAAAAGGATGAAGGTGATCATGAGTCACCAAAGGAAGGATCCCAAATGCTTGAATGGATGGAAAAATAATTATAGAAGAAGGTCCCCATCAACGAGGCTAGAAGCCATCTTGGCTTGGGAACAAATAAGCACAAAGAAGGAGAAGAAACTGAAGATTAGATCCCATCTAAAAATGGATGCCTTGGGATCAAGACAATGCAAATAGCTACTATGGTGGTGGAAGTAGGAGTCAGTTATAATATGTCTACCATTGACTTGGGAATGGAAATGAGAGAACATAAAGTTGATGATATTCAAGGATCAGTTGCTACTATTGTGCGGCAGATGAATAAGGACAAGACATCTAAGGAGGAATTCAAAGCAAAAGTAATAGAACTAATAGTCTACATACAAAAATGGTCCTCAACTAAGGAATTTCCCTTGAAATCATAAGCTACACCTCTACTTCTCTCAAAATAAATAGACAAAGGACATTGAGGATTGGTTCTGATGGGTAGTTTACAATGGAAATATGGGCATCAGTTGGCTATCAGAAAGGAAAATAAATTTTGGGAAGTGCAAAAGCAACTTGAAGGCATAAGAAAATTCTGCACTAACTTCCCAGAATTATGTAGAATTACATACCCTAAGCTCAAGGCTATCCTCAAGATGCTCGAGAGAACATGGGAAAAGGAGCTTGCACTAGAAAAATATGATCATTGGTTGGTAGAAACCTAGAAATTGGGCCTTGATCACAAAAGAGAAATATTGGAATGGATGCTCCATGAAGTGGAGCTTGATATTGATTGGGCAAGGAAATCAGGATGTCCAGTGAGGAATACCTAAGGCTAATAATAGATTATGATTTTCCCTCTATCGAGCTAGATTTGAAAAAGATATAGCCTTACTTCCATAAGAAGATGGAGGATGGAGCTATTGATGCCCTCGTGTCAAACTTTATGGATTTTTTTGCATGATTCTTCGCTCAATTTGAACAAGTGATAAATAATATGCCCAAGTGTGGAAAAGATTGGAATGTAATCACTGGCCAGTCCAAGAAATTGAACTTCCAAGTACTTCAATTTGATATAATAGAGTGGAACAAGCTCCAAGCATTGATCGACAATTTTGTGGAATATGCTACTATGAAGAAGCACGAAGGGAGTCTGGTGATTCATGATGAATTCCTCATAGTATAGCTATAACAAAGGTAGCCAACTAAAGGACAAAATTGTTATAGTGTTGCTCACTAGAAGACAAAATAGGCTAGCAGACAAAAGTGTATTTTATATTGTAAAATATTTGGGGGTAGGTGAAACCCTAATTTGTAGTGAATCTTGGCCACACAATGAGATTAAATCTTGGTCATTCATTTTTCTTTTTGGACACTATAAATAGGGGGTCTCCCCTCATTTTCAAAAGAGAGTTGAGTTGTTGTAAATACATGTTGCTGGAATTTTAATAGAAATTCATTGATTTTGGTGGATTCTTGAGTTCCATTTCATGTTTCATGATTCTTCTCCTCATAGTTAGTGAATTTTAGTATATTTACTTTGTTGTTCCATGTGTTTAAGTTGATTTGGTAGATTAGTAGATGTTGTTCATTGGTATTAAATAGTTTTGTTGTGTTGATGCCCTTCCTTGTCCATGCTTTTTGTTGTTTGTTGATGATAAATAGTAGTGTAAAGCTAGTCTAGGCATGAATTGAATGTTGCACTTAAATTCTATGTTTTGTTCATGCTTTATGGTGAATGAATGGTTGAAATTTGCAGACCTTAGAAGATTGCACTAGTTTCATGAGACTGTGACTTGATTTGGTTAAGCAGAACTTAGTTTGGGAAGGTTGTCCACTGTAGAGTCATCCATTATCACTGTTCATCAATAGTTTCAGATCTTGGAACTTTCCTCTTCCGCTGCCCTTTTGAATTTTCTTTTAAAAGATGATTTAGACAATATTCATTACACATTGTAAAGCCAAATATAATGATGAAAATAGAGTTCTAGACTACTATTTTGGACTTGCAGTAACTGCACATCAACTGCATTTGGAGGATTAATTCCCATCCAAATTAAGTCATGCAATTCTTCCTTGTGATTATTAGCAAGATCACATTGAAACAACTAAGACATTCCAAGAAAGTCATGACTTGACATTCAAAATCTTGGGATAATTTTATGCAATTTACTTGTAGGAAATTGTCTTTCAAGAGAGGTGATGCACTTATGCATTTCTTGTGTTGAGAAGTGCTAAAAAACTCATCAAAAGAACTGGAACTAGAGGGAGGACCAAATTGGTGTTAGGCTAGATCAAATTGGTTCATCCTCCCGTAAATGATTTCAACGAGTTTTAAGATCCACACCTAACAAAGGGGGATTTTAGGAATTGTAGCCCACTAGAAGGGCTAAGAAGACTCGAAGAGGGGACTCCGTGACATCCTCTTCATCCACTCCATCCGCTTCACCTCCATATTCCTTCCATTTTCCCCACACTCATCCCTCATTTTCCACATCCACCTCCTCCACTCAACCATCCCAAAACTGTCTTCCAACTACTTGCTTCCCAAAACCAAGGTGTTGCCCCTACCCTTGCCTTCCAATTCCAAGGTGCAGTGCCAACTATTGCTGCCCCTGCACAACCCCAGGTTCTTGTTCAATAGCAAATACAACCCTTAGCCCACTCATGGCTTGGTTGGGTAACAATCAATCTCCACACTTATTCAATTCTTACCATGACATTCCCAAGAATCCAAAGGGTTTTCGCATGAAATTCAATTCTCAAGATCCATTAAGGATGGTAGAAGAACACATCAATATATTCCAAATAGCATTGAAGGATATGTAGATTGACCATGAGGATATTCTTTTAGAGAGGAGGCTTTCTATTGGTACATCAATTTACCAATGGGATCAATTACCACTTGGGACCTTTTGAAGAATGCCTTCTTGAGGAAATATAAGATTCTGATCAGCCCTTCAAAACTATATCAATAGTTCATGTCTATGTGTAGAGAGGTTAACAAACCAATTAGCTCCTTCAATCATTGATTCCATCAGGAATACATGAGGTTACAAACTCCATATGTTCTTAAAGATGTTCTGCTAGTCTACTTTGCAACTTTGGACAACCTCACTATGGCATTAGTGAAATGAATAAACCCACCACCTACTTCGTTGGTGGATACTTATGTCAAGGAAGTCATAGCCAACATTGACTTGTAGAAAAACATTTTTGTTTTGCTGCCTTCTTTGGGACAACTTGCTCATCCTATGTAGGTTCAAGGGCTCACTCAAGATCTACAACATTAGACACCTCTCATGAACTAAGTTCCACAGCTACCCATAGTTCCTCACTTGAGACCATTGATGAACTAAGCACCTCTTATGCCTCATTAACTACCACCCTAATAGTAGTAAGTTTCTTCTTAGCAACCCCAAGTGCCATTATATCTATAAGGGCCCAAATTCCCGCTCACTCAATAGAAACAACCAACAACAAAACCTATCTTTCTCCAAAATAAAAAAACACCACAACCAAGTAATGTGGATAAAGATTAGTTGGATAAGTTGACATAAATGATCAGAAAGATGTCCATAGAGATGACAAACTTACAAAATCAAAATAACCAGTTGCAAGCTGCTCAATGTAGCATCCAGGCCAACCTCAACTAAGAGAATAGAGATAACCATGATGCGGGTACCTCATTTGGGTAGAAATATGAGAGAGGGTAGAACTCCAACCAAAATTTCAAAAGGAGGCCCTCATAGAGGATAAATAAGGCATGGAATACAAGGCCTAACAATAGAGGAATTCCTACTCCTCTTGATTAGCCTGCCAATGAAGAGAAGACAACTAGTGGGGTGTACCTTGCCAAGGAAAGTTTGTCTAGATGATGCCAGATCCATAAAATGAATAAGAACTTTGAGTTGGATTGCCTTGAGTTCATCACAGTTGTGGAGATATTTCAAGTAGAAGCTCCAAATTCTATGGACAATTTTGGTTGTGAAGATCTAGTCCCATCTAATTCCTTTGACTCTTATGTGTGCATGGTCAATCAAGCCTCGTTCATATGGAGTGAGAGAAATGTACCAAAAATTGAGACTGCTTCCCCAAAGAAAGAGGAAGTGAAAGAGGTAAGGAAAAAAGAAAATTTATCTCAACTCTTTTCTTTGGTAGATAATGGTCCAGTAGACGAGGAAGAGTTTCAGGAAGATGAGGTCCAAATGTTCCATCAAAGAGCATCCCCATATAACTTAAGAAATAGGCAAGCAAGAGGACCTTTCACAACTTCCACTTTGCCTAATAATTTAGCACCCTGTCTGACCCTAATGCCAACAATAATCTTGGTTACCCCTATGTTCCCACTCAATACTTCAACAAGAATAAGCAGCCAACTCACGAGCAAAACTAGTTTGCTAGTTCTTCCCAAGGAAAATTCCCTGACATCAAAATTGAGCAATTGAGAGAATGTTGTTGAAGAATTCAAGAAGGTCAAAATTAGCCTATCTCCTTTTGAGTTGCTTAAAGTTTTAGTAGTTAGGAATGGATTCTTTAGGATGATTAATGGCACTCCCTCTTCTAAATCAACACAATAAATATCAACCAAGAGGGTTTCTTTCGAAGAGCCACCACATGCGCCCATAATTTAGGAAATCATAGGAAAAATGAAAGATGTCCCTTCAAACCAACAAACGGGGAAACAACCTACTAAGGAACAAAGTAAAGAAAAAATTAAGGAAAATACCAATGAAAAGGATAAGAATAAAGTAGCCTAGGTAGATATGCCTAGGGGATTATTTGAGGGAAAGTTAGAAATGCCACCTTTTCTCACTACTATCAGAATATTTGGGAAAAACCTACATAATTGCTTGCTTGATTCAAGACCATTGGCCAATGTGATGCCCCTCACCATGTGTAGAGCATTGGGAATAGTCCCCACTCCTTCCAGAAGGAAGGTGACTTAGCTGGAAAAAATAAAGTAAATATAGTTAGAGAAATCAATTGAATTCCCATGTAGATGTTGCAGACCTAAGGGTACGACAAGTTATTAACATTCAAGTTGCTGATATTCTTGACACATACAAGATAATCTTGGGATGAGACTTCAATTGAGCATTAAATACATATACTAACACTGATTTCTCTCATGTTTGGTTGCCATGGAAGGGACTACCAAACCAGATTCACATAGACTGGGAGCCACACATGAAATTCATGATCATGGAATATAACAACACCAATGAGGTGTTGTTTCTTGAAGTAGAGTTGGATAATTATTCTCCTATAGAATTCTAGGAAGAACCAGAGCCTCAAGAAGAAGAGATGACTAAGGAAATCCTCTTCGTGTTATGCAGTCCTGATGAGGGCACAACCCAAGACACAGAAAATAACCCACAAACAAGAGAATAATTTTATTATTCAGAAAATGGAGCTTCTTACATGTAGAGGATCTCAAATCCCCAAGTTCTACAACACATGCAAGCTATAGAAAGCTATAGAATAACCCTTTCGCAATATGTGAGCTTGTCCCCAAAAAGTTACCCAAAAATTAGAAACCCACCCATAAATAGAGCTCCTCATTAGTTTAGAGCCAAAACAACATTCAAATTTGAGTTTAGGCAGTTTGGCACCAAAAATTTACAACATGAAGTTCAAATTTCAAAAGAGCATTTGCAATTGTATCTTCTAGAAAGTGCACCAACTTCCTGGGGCCATAACCTTTGATCTGGGGCTCCGATTCGTGAACCGTTTGAACCGTTGGAAAGGTCTCAAAGTCAAGAACACACTTGAAATTTGCTACACCAATTTTGGCAAGTTTTGGGGCCATTTCGAGAGCTCTAAGTGCCTCAAATCCAACTCGGAAGATTTTTAGGTGCAAATATGGGAAACTAAAATTGCAATATCTTTCAACCCAGGAATAGAAAATAAAAACCATAAATTGGGAATTTCATTATGACAAAAAGGGTATCCAAAAATGTAAAAACATCAGAAAACTGAGAAACTTGAAATTTAACTATTTTTGGGTGAGGCAAGATTGCCCTTACACCACTAGATACTCCTGCATCAGGCACCCAAGGTAATTTGAGAAGTGACCCCATCATGTCTCAGATGGTGGAGAAAAACTCAAATGGTCAACCTCTGCCTTAGGAAACTAGGATGAATCTTCAACAAACCTTCCTTTCCATTTCACCAAATATTCTTCATACTGCCTGTTCCTAGTACTTCTTCCCACATGACTATCCATGATTTCTTCAATCTCCTCCTTTTCTAAAATAGGTGCTAGAATCCCACACTGTTCCATCATTAGTACTTTCTTTGTGCCACCTTCATGATACTCTATCAAAACTAAAATGTTGAACACAGGGGAAATGTTGAATCCATCAAGCAACTCTACCTCATATGCATTCCCTAAATCATGCCTCTTCAAAATTTTATAGGGACTGAACTTCTTCATCTTCAATTTGTTATATGTCCCCACTAGAAACCTTTCTTTCCTCAAGTGGACCATCACTTCATCACCAATTTGAAACTCCTTATACCTCCTCTTCTGATCTGCCTTAGCCTTATACTGCATATTCATCTTGTTAATATGTTCTCTTACCTTCTCATGTATATCCTTGATGTGTTCTACAAACACTTCAACACTTATTTTCTTCTCTTGGTGTTTTGGGGCTACCTCCATACACAATCTGGAATGGTGATCTACCAGTGATTCTGATGACATAATTGTTGTAAGAAAATTTTGCCTGGGGTAAGATCAAGTTCCATCCCTTGGGTTTATCTCCTACCAAACATCTCAGAGGTTACCCAGACTCTGTAACAACCTATGTCCGCCCATCTATTTGTGGATGGTGTGCAGAACTAAACTTCAACTCTATCTTCAGCTTCTTCCACAAGGTCCTCCAAAAGTACCCCACAAATTTGGTGTCACGATCTGAAACAATACTCTTTGGCAGACCATGTAGCCTCACCACCTATTTGAAGAACAAGTCAGCAATGTGGACTGCATCATGGGTCTTCTGACATGGAATGAAATGTGCCATCTTCAAAAACCTATCAACCACCACAAGGACTGAATCATTCTCTCATTGTGTCCTCGGAAAACCAAGAAAAAAGTCCATACTTATATCCCCCATGGCCTCTCGGGTACATGTAAGGGCTGATATAAGCTTGTATTTTGGCTCACTCCTTTAGCCATCTGACATATCCTATAGCTTTGAACAAACTTCTTCACATCCTATGACAACTGATGCCAATAATAATGCTCATTGATAATGGAAATGGTCTTATCCCAACCAAAATGTCCTGCCATTCCTCCACTATGCTTCTCCTTTATCAGGTTCTCCCTCATGGAACTCCTCAGGATAGACAATTGACTTCCCTTAAATAACATGTCATCTTGGATTATGGAATCCAGCCACCTTATTTTGTCCACTGTAACAGGTTCCTTGCAAGCTCTCCAAGCCTTTGCAAAACCAGAATCTTCTGCATACAGTGTCTTGAGTTCATTGAACCCAACCACTTCAATCTGCATCTTTATCATCAATGTATGCCTCCTACTTAAGGAATCTACAACCCTATTTGACTTCCCACTCCTATGTTTCAAAACAAAGGTATAACTCTACAAAAACTCTACCCATTTCATATGCCTCTGATTTAATTTTCCCCGACTATTTAGGTACTGCAAGGCCTGATGATCAGTATATAGAACAAATTCCTTCGAAACAAATAATGTCTCCATTTCTTTAATGCTTGAACTATTGCATAAAATTCTTGATCATATACAAAATAATTTATCTTGGCATCATTTAACTTTTCACCAAATAGGCAATGGGCTTACCTTCTTAGCTCAACACTACTCCAATGGCACAACCACTGGCATCACAATCCACCTGAAACACCTTGTTGAAATTTGGGAGGGCTAGAACAGATTGCTTTGTCACCTTCTGCTTCAACAGTTCAAAACTTTTTGCTGCTCTAGTGCTCCACTTGAATTCTTTTCTATCCCCTCTCATTGTTTCAGTCAGGGTCCACAAATACTACTGAAGTTTCTAATGAACTTTCTATAAAAACTAGCCAAACCATGGAAAGATCTCACCTCGGTAGTAGTTCTTGGGGTAGGCCATTCCAGAATAGCCTTCACCTTCTCTGGGTCCATCTTGAGACCTTTTGTCTGAGACAACAAACCCTAAGTACGCTTAACCCCTTCACAAACTACACTTCTTCAGATTAATCAATAGTTTCTCTCTCTTTAACTTCTCAAAGGCCTTCGAATATGCATCGATGCTCATCCAACATCTTACTCAAAATCAAAATATCATCTAATTACACACAACAAACTTCCTGTGAAATTCTTTTAGTACCTCGCTCATGAGCCGCATGAATGTGCTCTTGCATTGGTTAGCCCAAAAGGCATGACTAACCACTCATACAGGCCTTCTTTGGTCTTAAGGCAGTCTTCCATTCATCTCCCTCTCGAATCCAGATCCGGTGATATCCACTCTTTAGATCAATCTTTGTGAAGTATTGAGCTCCACTCAAACAGTCTATTAGGTCATCCATCCTTGGCAGGGAAATCTGTACTTGATTGTTATTTTGTTTATGGCTTAGGAATCTATACACATCCTCCACTCCCCATCCTTCTTTGGTGCTAGTACTGAGGTACTGCACATGACTCAAACTCTCCCATATCAAACCCTTTCTCAACAACTCTTGAACTTGTCTCTCAACTCCTCATTTTCTGCTAGAGTCATTCTATGAGCTGCCTTATTTGGCAAACTGCTCCAAGAATCAAGTCAACTGATGACTGATCTTCCTTATTGGTGGTAAACCCTCGTGTGCATTATCGTAAACAATATCCTGAAACTCATCCAACATCCTAGAAACTTCTTCTGGAACATTCTCACTATCCTCCTTACTCACTCTAGGAATCAATGCATAACACACACGCTCATGCTTCATACCTTCTAAAAATTTTCTTCCATCTACATAACAAATTCTAGCACTACTGCATACCTTTTCTTCGGTCTCCTTCAGGGGTTTCAACTTGTGACAACCCCATCCTTTTGTCAAGGAATAAGTGTTTGCATGGCCATCATGTATAGCTTGCCTATCGAACTGCCATAGCCTCCCCAACAACATGTGACATGCATCCATGGGGATGATATCACAGAGTACCTCATCATGGTAGCCCCCGATCTTGAACTTTACTAGGCACTGCTCATTGACCAAAACTTTATGGTCTTTCTGTAACCAGGCAATCCGATACAGATGTAGGTGCCTTTCCCTCTTTAGCTTCAACTTTGTGACCATCTCCTCTTACACCAGATTATCAGTGCTCCCACCATCAATAATGACATTACAACATTTTCCTTCACACTTGCACCTTGTGCAAAATAGATTCTTCCTCTGTTCTGGTTCCTTTATCCTCAGTCACTAGGGCTCTCCTAATCACTAGGGTTTCTCCCCTTTTAGCATCATCTGAATGTTTAGATTGGGCCTCCTCATCTTCATGCGCAACCCTTCCATGATCTTCTAGCCTTTTGTCTTCCCGTCCTTGGTGTTGTGGACATTCATAGGCTCGATGCCCTTCTTCACCACACCAGAAACATGTTCCTTTGAAACCACCTCTTCTAGATCCTTGTCCATATCTCCCTCGTCCTCTACCTCTTTGATCACCACTGTTTTGATCATGATGGTGGTAGAAGTTGTCATTCCTTTGGTTTCGGTTGGTACCCACATCTTCACTTTTCTTTTCATCATCATTTCGGCTTCCTGAAGTCTTCCACTTCCCCTTCCACTTTGACCTCCTTGTCCTTTTTTCTTGCCATCAAATCTTTTAGTCAGCTTCTCTTCCACCTTCAAAGCAAACTGATACACATCCTCAATGGTGGTCATTCTGACTAAGCTTAACTCCTCCTGAATGCTTGGTTGTAACCCATTAAGATATCAGGCTACCTTCTCCTTATTGGCCTCTGTGTGACCCGTTTTGATGATTATCTTGTGAAAATATTTAGTATATTCTTCACAGATCTTCTTCCTTGCTTCAACCCTTGCAATTTCTTCAACAAATCTAACTCATAGTCCATTAGTATGAATTGCTTCTTCAGTTTCTCTACCATGTGATCCCATCTGGTGATCTTGACTTTTCCTCTTTGATTTTTTTCCAACTGGACCTCTTTCCACCAAATACTGGCATGGCCCTTCAGCTTCATTTTCGCAAACTTAACCTGATTTGGGTCTTCTATTTCCTCATACTCAAAATATTGTTCTAACTCATTGATCCAGTCGATCAACTCTTCCAAGTTTAGACTTCTGGAATAACTGGGGACTTCTGCTCTCGGTCTTTTCTTGATCTTTGAAATGGCCCTTATTAGCTGCATTTGGTCTTGATCAATTGCTTCTTCCTCTTCTACATCTAAACCTTCTTCCTCTCCTTCATACTCACGTTCCTCCCTCAGGTTTAACCCTCTTCTCAACTACTCTTGTAATGCATCAATCTGTCTTTAGAGGGCTGCCAGCACATCTCTTCCAATAGCATTTCTGCTGCCTCGACCACCTCTGGAACCACCATGCCTACCAGGCATCACTCTTGGAGGCATCTTTCTTGACCTTGACCCACAACCATGGTCCTGGTGTGAACTGCCTCACAATTGGTGATCTATCCACACACTCAAAAAAACCCACTCTGATACCACTTGATGAAGGCGCAGCCCAAGACATAGAAAATAACCCACAAACAAGAGAATAGTTTTATAATTCAGAAAATGAAGCTTCTTACATGTAGAGGATCTCAAATCTCCAAGTTCTACAACACATGCAAGCTACAGAAAGCTACAGAATAACCTTTTCGCAATATGCGAGCTTGTCCCCAAAAAGTTACCCAAAAATTAGAAACCCACCCATAAATAGAGCTCCACATTAGTTTAGAGCCAAAACAACATTCAAATTTGAGTTTAGGTGGTTTGGCGCCAAAAATTTACAACATGAAGTTCAAATTTCAAAAGAGCATTTGCAATTGTATCTTCTAGAAAGTGCGCCAACTTCCTGGGGCCATAACTTTTGATCTGGAGCTCTGATTCGCGAACCGTTTGAACCGTTGGAAAGGTCTCGAAGTCAAGAACACACAAAAAATATGCTAAACCAATTTTGGAAAGTTTTGGGGCCATTCTAGGAGATCTAAGTGCCTCAAATCCAACTCAGAAGATTTTCAAGTGTAAATCTAGGTAACTAAAACTGCAATATCTTTCAACCCAGGAATAGAAAATAAAAACCATAAATTGGGAATTTCATTATGACAAAAAGGGTATCCAAAAATGTAAAAACATCAGAAAACCAAGAAACTTGAAATTTAACTATTTTTGAGTGATGCAAGATTGCCCTTACACCACTGGATGCTCCTGCATCAAGTCCTCTGATTGACTTAGCCTATGTACCTCAAAGCATAGAGATGTTGGTAGAATCACATGAAAATGAATCCTACAATGATCTCAATTTGGGACTACTAGATGGATTCCAAGATTTCATTGAGAAGTGTATACAAGATCAGCTCATCCTAGGGGAAAAAATGGATTTACAATAGCTCTTGTTGCCTAGTTGTTTAGAGTACATAATGTTTCTCACTTAGAATTGGAATTTTGCTTATGCCAAATAGCAATGGAAAATGTCAAAGGACAACTAACACCTCAAAAGGAGCTGCCAATTGAGAAACCTACCACCAATCATGCCAAGCCAATGCCCGTTTCAAAGATGGAAGATCCAAGTGTGCAACCGAGGAGGGATGAATGTATGATTGACTCCAAGATTAAGGAACCCTCCAAGTTTTGGATGTTTCACCTCAATGGATCCAAGTCCAAACATGGAGCTAGAGCTAGATTCAAGCTCATCATCCCTATGGGTAAGACTTACTTTGTTGCTTATAGGCTTCATTTTTATAGCATAAAAAATGCATTAGAGTATAAAGCATTGGTTCATGGTCTCTTGATGGACCTAAGAAAGAAAGTTAAATTTTACAAGTCTTCAATGATTCAGAATTAGTAGTAAAGCATGTTAGGAAACTATATTCCTCCCATGATAGAAGACTAGAAAATTATATGAATAGAGTTTGGGACTTGTTAGAAATATTAGATGCCTTAAATATTTAGCTAATCCTTTGATCCCAAAACCATACTATCAATGCTTTGGCCCAAACATCGAACACCCTTCAACCACTGTCATTGTCGGGCCTCAAAAGGTTCACTATTGAAATTACCTCCACCCAATTTATGCTAGACAACGTTACCCATTTCTAGGTGTTTAATGATGATAATAACATCTTGGAATTTATCACTAGTTCTAATGTGTTTGCAACTTAGATAATTGGTGAGGCTAAGCCAAAATAAGATGAGTTAGATATAGAAGGATTCATCAACCTTAAAACAAACACTATTCCAAGGGGTATGGTTTAGCTTGAACAGATATTTGACCTTGATCAGATTCAAGATTAGGATTGATAAGCTAAGAAAGAGTCCATTAACAATCAATGTGACATTCACAACGTCAGGACAATCAAGGATGCTAAGAATGTATTCATTGGAAAAGTGTGCATGCCATAGGAAAAGAAGGGAATCATTGATGTTGTACAAAAGTATCATGATATAGTTGCATGGAGTTATGAGGATTTGAAAACATATGACACCTCTATCATCACACACACTATTCCTCTTAAGCTAGATGTGTAACCATTTTGACAATGACATCCCATTAATGCATTGTTGGAGCCCATCACTTATAAGGAAGTGCAAAAGTTGTCATCTAGAATCATATTTCTAGTCAGGCACTCCACATGGGTGGCCAATTTGGTCCCAGTTAGGATAAAGAACAAATAAATTAGGTTATGCGTGGACTTCCACAATTTAAATAGAGCTTCAAAAAGGAAAAATATCTAGTACCTTCATTGGATGAGATGCTACAAATCATCAATGGTTCATAGATAATTTCCTTTTTAGATTGATACTCCAAATATAACCAAGTGATGTAGTATGAAGATAGGCACAAGACAGCATTCACCACCAATTGGGGGACCTTTGCATATAGGAGAATGCCATTTGGGATCATCAATGCCGATACCACTTTTCAGTGTGTGATGGACATAGCCTTCAAATATTTGATTGGGAAGTGCATAATCATCTACATGGATGATCTCACTATGTTCTCAAAGAAACAGGATGATCACATTTCTAATATGTGCAAAGTTTTTCAGAAGTGTAGAGAGTTTGGGATTTCCCATAATCCAAAGAAGTGCATCTTTGGAGTTACAAAAGGTAAGATGCTTAGAAACATTATTTTAGAGCAATGGATCTCAATAGACCCCAAGCATATTTAGTCCCTCTTGAAGATTTAGCTACTAGGTAGCAAGAAAGAATTGAAGTCTTTCTTTGAGAAGATAATTTTTTTCAGAAAATTTACTAAAGGCTTTGGTGAAATTATTAAGCCGCTCAATTCCATGTTGAAACAAGACACCAAAGTTGAGTGGAATCCAAAGGAAAAGAAGAATTTCAAGGAAATAAAGAAATCAATTTTTGATACACCTATTTTGGTCAGCCCTAATTATCTAAAGCCATTTTATATTTACTCATTTGCTTCAGACCATTCATGTGCTAGCATTTTGACTCAGAGAGATGATGAAGGAAGCAAACACCCAATTTCCTTCATGAGTGATCCATTAAAGCATGTTGAATTGAGATACCACAATGTAGAGAAGAAACCCTATGCTCTGGTTAGAGGAGTTAAGAAATTCAAAAACTACATCCAATAGAACAAGGTGTTTGCCATTGTACCTAACCCAATAGTAAAGATGTTGCTAATGCAAAATGAGTTAGGAGAAAGAAGAGAAAAGTGGGATACCTTGTTGTAGTAATATGACATGGAGATTCATCTAATGAAATTAGTAAGAGGAAAATCCCTTACCTAGACAATAGTGGAGATAATAACTAAAGCTAGACCCAAGCTCACAATTCAACAATATTAGTTTGAAGATGTCTCTACCAGAGAGTGGTATTATGACATAGTCTACTATTTGCTACACAATAAGTGCCCATCTCATCTATAGGGAGTTCAAAAGCATGCTCTCCAACTAAAAATTAGTAGCTATATGTTGCAAAGTTCTATACTTTACAAGAAAAATCACGAAGGGATCTACCTCAGATGCCTTGGAAAAGAAGAAGAAGCATGAGTGCTAAAGGAATTTCATGATAAGTTTGGTATTTTTCATGGATCTAGTCCTTCCACTACTCATAAAATATTGTGAGTGGGATACTATTGGCCAATTGTCTTTAAGGATGCACATAGCCATGTTCATATGTGCCATGTTTGCTAGACTGTCATAACCAAAGAAAGAATTTTTGTCATTCTGTTGCAACCAGTCTTCAAGGTAAGATCATTCACACAATGGGGTATTGACTTCATTGATCTGGTAAGCCCACCATCTTATGCAGGTCACATGTACATTCTAATTGTTGTATGATCAATTTTTCTGAGTGTTTGTTAAATATATAAAAAACAAATGAATCAAACACACCAATAAGACATTATATCAAAAATAGAATAATAAAGATAATAAAGATGCAAACTTTGTATTCTATTATCAATGTTGTCCTATTGTCCTCTATCTCCAGTATTTTCATTGATTCATGCTAGCTCTCAGATTGTGTGCTAGGCTCAATGAACAGTCTTCCTAGAGAAGGAGAATGAATATGAAATGCATGTAATGCTAAGACATGATTATTCTAATGCTAAACATGAATTCTAAAATAAAAGATTATGATAATGCTATGAATACTAGTGCTGATAATTACAATGCTAAGATGCTAGAATGCTAGAATGCAATTAATCTCTAATTCATTTGTTGTGTGTTGTAACCATTGCTTGGATTGGAAGTGCTATTTATAGAATTTTTCAAAGCTTCTGATTGGCTGATATGATCAATGACTATGAAAATTCCTGGTAGATCGAATGGTTGAAGATGGATGAGAGTGAAGGAAAATAGAAGAAAACAGAAAGCAAGATTTGTTTTCTTTTCTGAAAAAGAGGTAAGATAAGACGATAAAGCTGAATTGTAAAAAATCATCTTTTTGTGAGATTATGGAAATGTTTTGAAGAAGATAATAATGAATTATTAAATTCAATTATTCATTTATGGGTGACATAGAGGTTTTTTCTTAAAATAGAATATTTATCCCAGATTTGAAGAATAATAGAAGATTTCATAATTAAATAAAATATTTAATTATGATTTTGAAAAGATATGGAAGGTATTTAATTAAATAAAGATATTTAATTAAACTTTTAAAGAAATGGTATGTAAATGAAATTAATTAAATAAGATATTTAATTAATTAGAAGAAAGATTTGAAAAGAAATATTTAAACTTAATTAAATAAAAAAGACTTAATTAAATTCAAAAAATGATAATTAATTAAAATAAATAAAGTGTATTTATTTAATTAATTAAGTGGACATATGAATGCAAAATAATTAAATAAAATCGATTTATTTAATTATGACAGAAGAATAAAAAGAATGAATAATATAATTAAATTGATTAAATTTAATTATATGTAGAAGACTTTAGAGAAATTGATTAAATAATAAATATTTAATTAAATGCTAGGATTAATCAGACATGACCAATTTTATGCATATACATTTTTCCCCTCTTTGAAGTGATGTGTGAAATGCATTGCTTCCAAGAAAATATTCCTATTTTGAAATTTGTTGTTTTTGACTTTGTCCCTTTTTGAAAAATATGCCCTTGATCTAACTCTAATATGTTTCTGATTGGAAGATGCTATCATGTTAATGATGCCCCCTCAGGAGGTAAATCACTGATGAGGATATTAGTTTTGGATAATGTTTGGAAAAGTTGATTTGATGATGATTTTTTTATTTTGATGTAAAGTTAGTGATTTAGCTCTCAAAAAATGAGGTATATGGATGCCCCAGTTTGAAAATAAGGTCAAAGTGAGAGGAAAGATAAAAAGAAAATAACATGCCACAAAAAGCCACTTTTGTTTGACCTTTAAAAGGTAAAAAGGGAGATAAGGACAAGTCATTTGCACTTTTTGACTTTTAGAAACCTTTTGCTCTGATAGTGACCTGGCGAGATGGAGATTCTACACCATAGACATAGATTTGAGTAGGCCAGCCGATACCATAGACTAGCTACGTATGAACCACTGGTGAGTAGATCTAGCCACTTTTGTGTTCAAATTTTTTGTTTTGAATCAAATTTCTCATGTTTTCCCCATAGATTTAGGCGTAAAATAGTATGTTTTAGTGCTTTTAGGAATGTTTTAGCACTTTCGATGTTTGATTGAGCGCATATAGGATGCATTTTGCATGTTTGATGTAGAAACTAGTTTAGCGCATCCGATAGATAGAGTAGCGCTTGTAGGATTGCATAGGAAAATTAGTGCTTTAGTGCATCTAGGAAATAGTTTAGCACCTTTAGGGTTGTTGCACATCTAGTGAATAGAGTAGCGCTTTTGATTAGAGTTTTAACACTTTTAGGGAAATAGCGCATAGAGGAAATGATTGAATGCTTCTAGGGAAAAGAATGACACATTTGAATTTTAGCACATCCACGATACAAAATAGCACATAGAGGCCGTAGATTAGAGCATCTAAGAAAAAGAAACAGAATGTGTGATTTGATGAAAGTGATGAAAGAATGATGATGTATATTGCTTCCTTGGTCAATAGATAGAGAAATTGTCTTATCATCATGTTGATATGGATAGAAAATCTGATAAATAATTGATAACTTTGTTTCCAAAATAGAAATTAAAGAGTAGATAGATGATAACTTTGTCTCCCCTATATGAAAAACAAAGAGTAGATGATTGATAGGACTTCTGATAAATTTTCTTTTGGTGATAGAAAACAAATAGTAGATGATTCATTGAAGACATATTTGCATTCGTGACTAAAATACAAATAGGATGATGTTTTGATTGTTGATGAATTTGAATTCTTGAAAAAGAAAACAAATAGTAATTGATGATAGAGCAGATTGATGTCATATTCAGATAGATAGATTGTGCATTGATTGTATGATATGAATTGCCTAGATAGAACACTTGATATGGGTAACTTGATATGAGTATGATGGGTATGTGTCATAGATATGGGTCATAGATAGATAGACATGAGTCAGATTGATTTTGTTGACTAAGATTGAATCATTGATATGATGTTGATTGATTGTCTTTGTGTTAACAAAAAATAGGAGGTTTTCAAAAACCTCCAGATTAGGGAGTGTCACTTAGTGGGGTGGGATAGGATACTAGAGCTGACACCAGATAATATAGCACTGATAGGGGTATGTAGATTGGGATTGTTGTTGTCCATGCCTCTAATTTGGGTCAACAGGGGACTGTTGACTGCACTAGCAGAGAGGTAGCATTTAGACCACAACACCTTTCATCTGCCAACAGGTGAGGTGAATGTGACTCTTGAGGATGTGTATAGGATTCTAGGTATTCTAGTGGTTGGAACCCTTGTGTTCTATGATCACAAGGAGATAGGTGGTACAGATGCTCTGAGGAGAGTATACAGTGATGCGTACACTGCAGGGTACTAGGTGGTGCAGGAGCACCCAAGGCCTTCAAGGAGTTGTTCAAGAACTAGGAGAGTGCAAGGGTTAGGAGTACTTTCCAAACAAGTCAAAGCATCAATTATGATCTATTGGAGCCTATAATGGCATTTGGGATGAATAAGTGTAATGAGATTGTTACAAGTTCCAAGGTTCCTGATAAGGAATCTAGGTTAGAAAAATGCAATGTAAAGGGAAAACTATGTTCTAGGAGTTTGATTAGTGATTTTATGCTTTAAATAGGTCAAATAAACTTGGATATTGAAGATACAATAGCTTTTAGGGGGTAGATGTTAATAAATTTCAAGTTTGCAATTTCAAATTTTTGAATTTTGGTTTATGCAGGAAAGGGAGTTTTTAGCATTTTAGAGTTAATTAAGCATTATAATCAATCAAAAATAGTTTGGGAAGTTGGAGAATGGATTTATAACCCCAAGATATTCATTTGTACGGGGTTGGTCATCTTGGAAGAAGAGTTGTACAGACTGTTTCTGGAAATAAAAGAAAAAATACAAATTTCTTGCATTTTTTGATGTTTTTTTGATGAATCATTAATTCCCATTGAAGATATACATTGTTGGATGCTTTGGTAACTTTTATTTGCATGTTTTAACATTCCCTACATGTTCTAGTAAGCATAATAGATCAATTCTACCATGTTTTAATTGACTGTCCATAGGAAAAGTGCAGACTTTGCCCTATTTTGAGAGTTTTTATGAAGGAATGATCCATTTCATGGAGTATAATGACTGAAAATATATGAAATGGATCAAAATTGACATGTACCATAAGAGAATAACAAGGAAATGTCTAGGGAAGAGGAAAAAATTAATATGTGCATAGCGATTTAGCATGAAAAAGGCATGAAGATGGACCCTAGGGTATAGCAGCGAATGATCTGCCTTAACAAGAGGTATATTTTTGAGTTCTAATAGTTGTGAAATGTTGAATGAATGTTGAAAAGTTAAAATTTAAGACCTAGAATTGTTTGGAAGACCTAGAATCAAAAAGCCCTAGTTTTTGAGTCAAGTTGAGGAGGGGTTTGTACTGGAGCGTGTTAGATGTGTCATAAAGGTCTAAAAATTTGGATTCTATGGTTTTGAGCCATTTAATTTTCTGCCCCAAGGTTTCAAGATGATTGGATAAGTTTGAAGGGTACTTCCTTTGTTAAATTGACCTATGTTCCTTGTTTTTCCCATGGTGATGTATTGGAAGTCTAAACCGGTCCAAGGGAGTTATATTTGATATTGAAGTATGTTATGTAAGTCCTTAATTGGTGTCTAAATTCATATTTTATTTTTTAAGTATTTTGGAAAGCGTGAGTGTAAAGTGGCTTAAACTAGGTTTCCTATGCTACAAGGGAGGACATGCTATATGGTGGAATTTTGATGAGTTCTTTGAAACCCATTTTGAAATTGATCTGAAGATCATTTGTGAGTCATTTTGAGAAGGTCTCCACCTTCCTCTACATCAGAGTGGTATCAGAATAGTGAGTAGGTCCTTTAGGGATTGGAGAAATAGCAATAGCACCAAAAAATCAATTGGCAAGAGAGTTGGAAGAGTTGAAAGAGAGCTTGGAGAGGGAGAGAAGAGAAAGAAGGGACCAAGAAGCAGCAAGAGCAAGAGAGGAAAGGAAATGGAGAAGAGAGAGAAACATTATGTAGGCAAGGATCAATAACCTTGAGAGGAGTAGGAGGAGAGAAGAACAAGAAGACCAAGAAAACAATGATGAAGATGAAGAGCATGTGAGAGTAAATTAGGAACATCAAGTAGATGATATAGAGGACCCTGAGGAAAGGAGGTTAGTGAGGTTGTTGAAAGCAGTACAAGGTCATGGAGGGAAGAGTCACATAGATTTGTCTATCTATCAAGGGAAGATGGATAGTGAAGAGGTATTTGGATGGCTTGATTCCTTGGAAAACTACTTTGAATTTGACGAGATGGATGAAGAGAGGAAGGTCAAGTTTGCTAAAACCAAGTTGAGAGGCATAACATTGACATGGTGGACAAGTTTCCAGAATGATAGGATGGCTAGAGGATTGGAAAAAGTTTCTACATGGGCAAGGATGAAGAGTTTGGTCAAGGAGCAGTTATTACCATCTGATTATACCATTCATGTGAAAAGGATGAGGCCAAATTTAAAGCAAAAGGACTTGGATGTTATGTCCTATACTGAACAATTTCACAAGATTAGTATTAGATGAGGTTATGAAGAAGAGGATGAGAAAATAGCCAGGTACATCAATGGCTTAAGGTACAATCTGCAAGATGAGATTGGTTTGCAATTGCCAAGGACATTGGGAGAATGTTTTCAGTGGCCATTAGAGCAGAAGAAAATGTGAAAAGGAAGCAAGAAAGATCAAACAATGGTGGAAGAGGAGGTAGTTCAAATAGGGGCAGAGGTAATAGAGAGCAAGGACAAGGCAGTAATGATAAAAGCAACAATGACAAGGGTAAAGAAGTATTTTCTGATCAAAGAGGTGGATACACTCCAAGAGGAGGAGGCAAATTTGGACAAGGTAGAGGACCATTCATAGGTAGATGTTTTAATTGCAATGAACCAGGGCATCCTTCCTTCAAGTGTCCTAAATGGGAACAAGCTGATAAAGGCAGAGAAAGGAGAGCTAACTTGGTGCAAGAAGAAGAAGATACGAAGGAGGAACCAAAAACATTTATGGCAGACCCTATGACTGATGGTGAGTTTCTCATGATCAAGCAAGTAGAAAGACTTCATCAAGAACCAAAGGTAGCCATTTTCAAAACAAATTTTCTCAGTCATGGTAAGATATGCAGATTACTCATAGATTCAGGGTCACATAGCAATTTAGTTTCACTTGATATGATAACCAAGTTAGGGATTGAAACTTTTGATCATCCTACTCCCTACAAGGCCACTTGGGTAACTCAAGGACAGCATGTAGAGATTGGTAAGAGAGATTTTGTTGATTTCTCAATTGGTTCATATCAGGATAGAGTGCTTTGTGATGTCATTCCAATGACTTGTGGTCATATCATCTTGGGAAGGCCATGGCAGTATGTTAGAAGAACTTTGCATGATGGGTTTCTTAACACCTATTTGGTTCACAAAGGAGATGTTAAATATCAATTGGTTCCTTTACCTTTGGAGTAGTCTAATGATAGTTTTGTAATCTGTTTTGAGAAGAGTTTGCAGGTGAATAAGCAGGGTGAAACAGGGGAAGGCATTGGTAATCTGAAAAGAGATAAGTTGCAGCAGGGTTATGAGGTGGACAGTCCATCAAATCAGTCCTTGTGGGATCTGGATAGTATCAGGGTTGGTGGCACTGAATTCCCTATAAATGATGGTGTTAATGGTGGAGTTCTTTCATAAAGGAGGCAGTGGAATGAGGGCAGGAGTAGGGTACAAGAACCCACTGTTATCAAGTATCAAAGAAGACAAACCAGACCCTGTTTTGGTTCTCATATGATAAATGTCAAAAATGTAGATTGGAAAAAGAGAAAGACAATGACTTTGGGGGACTACCTGCCTTCTCATTGGAAGATGAAAACACATGAGAACAAAAGGTCTTTTGGTGGCAACACATGGGACACTTCTTGGGGCAAGAGTTCTTTCTTTCCTGGGGAGAATGGTGCAGGAGCACCCAAGGCCTTCAAGGAGTTGTTCAAGAACCAGGAGAGTGCAAGGGTCATGAGGACTTTCCAAACAAGTCAAAGCATCAATTATGATCTATTGGTGCCTATAATGGCATTTGGGATGAATAAGTGTAATGAGATTGTTACAAGTTCCAAGGTTCCTGATAAGGAATCTAGGTTAGAAAAATGCAATGTAAAGGGAAAACTATGTTCTAGGAGTTTGATTAGTGATTTTATGCTTTAAATAGGTCAAATAAACTTGGATATTGAAGATCCAATAGCTTTTAGGGGGTAGATGTTAATAAATTTCAATTTTGCAATTTCAAATTTTTGAATTTTGGTTTAGGCGGGAAAGGGAGTTTTTAGCATTTTAGAGTTAATTAGGCATTATAATCAATCAAAAACAGTTTGGGAAGTTGGAGAATGGATTTATAACCCCAATATATTCATTTGTACGGGGTTGGTCATCTTGGAAGAAGAGTTGTATGGACTGTTTCTGGAAATAAAGGAAAAAATATAGATTTCTTGCATTTTTTGATGTTTTTTTGATGAATCATTGATTCACGTTGAAGATATACATTTTTGGATGCTTTGGTAACTTGTATTTGCATGTTTTAACATTTCCTACATGTTCTAGTAAGCATAATAGATCAATTCTACCACGTTTTAATTGACTGTCCACAGGAAAAGTGCAGACTTTGCCCTGTTTTGAGAGTTTTTATGAAGGAATGATCCATTTCATGGAGTATAATGACTGAAAATATATGAAATGGATCACAATTGACATGTAACATAAGAGACTAACAAGGAAATGTGCAGGGAAGAGAAAAAAATTAATATGTGCACAGTGATTTAGCATGAAAAAGGCATGAAGATGGACCCTAGGCTATAGCAGCGAATGATCTGCCTTAACAAGAGGTATATTTTTGAGTTCTAATAGTTGTGAAATGTTGAATGAATGGTGAAAAGTTAAAATTTAAGACTTGGAAGTGTTTGGAAGACCTAGAATCAAAAAGCCCTAGTTTTTGAGGCAAGTTGAGGAGGGGTTTGTGCTGGAGTGTGTTAGATGTGTCATAGAGGTCTAAAAACTTGGATTATGTGGTTTTGAGCCATTTAATTTTCTTCCCCAAGGTTTCAAGATAATTGGATAAGTTTGAAGGGTACTTCCTTTGTTAAATTGACCTATTTTCCTTATTTTTTCCATGGTGATGTATTGGAAGTCTAAACCGGTCCAAGGGAGTTATATCTGATATTGAAGTATATTATGTAAGTCCTTAATGGGTGTCTAAATCCATATTTTATTTGTTAAGTATTTTGGAAAGCGTGAGTGTCAAGTGGCTTAAACTAGGTTGCCTGTGCTACAAGGGAGGACATGCTATATGGTGGAATTTTGATGAGTTCTTTGAAACCCATTTTGAAATTGATCTAAAGATCATTTGTGAGTCATTTTGAGAAGGTCTCCACCTTCCTTTGCATCACTAGGTGCCATGGGCTGACTTCAGGGGGTATCCAGCCTTTCCTATAGTTTTTGGCACATTTATTGGAGGTCTCCTTTATTCAGATCATCGATGAAAGGGACTATCAGTGGGATGGGGGAGGATTTTGGAGTAGATCCTAGTACAACTATGAAGATATGCCTAGGGGAGTTTCATGTTGGCTCATCTATATCATGACCTTCATCAGGTGGTTTATAGAGGTTCATCTAGTATATCATGTGGTGTGACACTCCTCCAAATCTAGGTGTGGGAGCATATTGTTGCGACGAGACCATCCTGTCCCAGAGTGAGGCCACCAGACTGACCATATGTGTATGTGTATGCAATGTTCCTTGTCTAGCCTAAGCTGGGCAAGTTGGATTACTAGAGACAATGTCTTGATGATATGGATGCAATGATATGGTGGCCATACCTAGATTGCGAGCCATGGGATACAGACCATTTAGAGATGTCATTCATATGTATGCCCTAGTTTTTGATAGGGAGGACCCCATTCATTATTGAGAGGTTCTTGGCATTGCGGGTACAATGACAGTTCAGATTTACATAGGGTATGCCTCAGGGTGTTCCTCACTATGCATGGAGCAAGGATGAGGTAGGATGAGGACCTGGAATTTCATATTAGATATTCTATATAGAGTATATTGCTTTAGCACCTGAGGCATTGGATGATAGGCATGATATTGTTGATGTTGGGATTTTTGATGAGTATGTTGTTTATTATCATACACATCCATTTCCACGGTTGACATGTCCTGATGAGCCAACACCCATTTTGGTGGTACCACAACTAGGGGTAGGGAGACAGGAGGATGTGGTAGGTGGTGAGCAGGCAATAGTTGGGGGAGAGGATGAGGAGAGTGGAGAGGAGGAGAGCTCATATGGGAGTGATGGAGATGATGGAAGAGATGAGGGGCAGGTGCCAGTGAGACTGAGGCTAGACATTTTGGGTGGTGTTTAGATCATGTCGAGGCTGAGGATGGGGATTGGATAGATGATAGTGATTAGGGTTGCCTCCACCTCTCAATAGGTATTGATAATACTCTATAGGACCAGGTGCAGTTGCAGAGCCAGTTGGTTTAGGCATAGGGTTTGTCGCACAACTACAAGCACAGTTGGCAAAGTCATAGGCACAGGTACCTTAGCCTACCCTAGACCCATAGGTAGTCTAGTTGATAGTAGAGAGGGATTCTTTTAGATGGAGGGAAGCAAAAGTAGAGGGTGTTGCTGAGAGGCTTATGGGCACTATAGAGAGTGCATCATTGCGAGAGGCTATTGAAGAGGGCTTTGAGATGGCTAGAGAGGTAGAGTATTATTGAGTTTGATACAAGGAGTTATGTCCTCCTAAGCACAGAGAGCCTTTCCCATGATCTCATAGTAGGACCAGGAGTAGGACACAGATAGCTATATAGAGTCTAGGGGTTATTGGGCCTTGATGGGATCCAAATGTAGGGACTAGTGGGAGGCCACCATTTGTGAGACTAGCTCCATTAGGGGGTTCCACCAACCAACCTTGATTGATGGATACAAGATTATTTGATGTATATCAAATTCTTGGAGCATGTATATTTATTTTTTATCATATCTCATATATCTTTCTATACTTTTCAATGTCATTGGAATTTTGGAAATTTTTATGTTATTTTGATGAGTAGTGATATGCAGTGGCGATTAGTTTTGATGATGTGTTGTATTTGATATACTGATATGAGATGGATATGCATTTATTTCCTTGTTTATGTGATATGGATTTTGATATATAGTTTTGATGATTTACTAACTAAAATGATTTGTAGGATGATGTGATATGATGATGTGAAATATGATGTGTACTAATGATCTCATGCAGGTGGATGATGATGGTAAAAATGCAACGTGTTGAAATGATATGATATATGATATGAAATGCTATAATAAATGGTTTTCAAATGATGTGAAAATGTAATATATGAAAATTGTGTTTTTGAAATTTTCAAATGCGATAAATGATGATGATGTGATGTGTTTATAAAATGCATGATGAATATGTAATATGATTAGGAAATGATATGAATCAAGTGTTGTATATGTAGATAGGGAAAAATACAAAGGTTTAATGTGTTGAAAACAATAAACTAATTAAATCCTATCAAGCACCATGAAGTACAAACTAGAATAAAAATAAAAATAAAGAAAGAACATGCAAACCAATTATCAAACTAGACTTGATTGACCTCCATGGCTCTTCTCCACCTGCATGAGAATGCAAGATTTTGAAGGTTGATTGTTGAAGGAATGTTGGTTGCTCAATTATGCAGCATAATGACCTAATGAAGATGATAAATGGCAATGGATGGAAGAAAGAAGAATTCTTTTGACAACATAAGGATGTTTGAAGAATTCGATTCAAATGGCCTGTGTAAGGTTAGGTTTATAGAGTTTTTGAAGACAAAAGATTAGTTGGAAAAGATCAATGGTTGAGATTCAGTCTGGTAAGATGAACAGTAAGAGATGAAGAAGTTGAAGAGAAAGGTGGAAGCTAGAGAAAAAGTAGGAAGATGTTTCCTTCCCACAAAACCTTTCACTCAAAAATGAAGGAAACTTGCCATTTTTCAAGTTTAGTTATGAGTTGGTTTTGTAGTTGAAGATAATTCAATAATTAAATAATTAAATTATTTAATTTCATGTGATGTGGTTTTGGAAGTTTCTAATTAAATATTGAAAAATATTTAATTCTGTGTGAAATGTGGATAAGAAGTTTCTAATTAAATATTGAAAAATATTTAATTCTGTGAGATGGCTTTTTAGAAGATTTTAAAGATGATTTCATGATTTTGGAAAAAAGAAGAATATTTACTTTATTTAAACTAAAGCAATGTGATTTTTTAGAAGATTTAAAGGTGATTTCATGATTTTGGAAAAAGGAAAAATATTTACTTTATTTAAAATAAAGCAACGTGAGAATTAAATTAAATAAATTGTAGAGCTTATTTAATTTAATTAAGAAGAATTAGAAAAGTGATTAAATTAAATAAGTAATTAAACTTATTTAATTAAGATAGAAGAATTAGAAAATGAACAATATAAATAAATAATTAAATTTATTTATATGTAGATTGAATTAGAGATTTAACTAAATAACTTGTATTTAATTAATTACCAAACTTATTATAATGTGACCATTTTTACGTGTATATAGTATATAAAAAAAATGACAAATGAAATGATATGAAAAAATGATAAAAAGATGTAAATAATAAATGGTATGAAAGGATTAAGAATGATGAGATGTATGATAAGATGATAATAAAGGATATGAAATGTAACGAAATGAATATAAAATGAATGATGAGATGATGAAATGAAATGTTATTATGAAATGCAGTGGTAAAATAAATTATGGAATGAAATAGGGAAAGGGAATGTTATGATATGAGGAAATGATGAATAATAATGATATGAATAAGAATAATATGAAAATGATAATGATGATAAAATGTCATGATGAATATGAGAAAAAAAATGATTAAATGATATAATAAAATGTAATAATATGGAACGGAATGAATATGTAATGATAAATGATATAAAATGTTAAATGATATGATGAAATGTAAGAAAATGATATGTTATATAAAATGTAATGATATGATACAACATTTGACAATGCCATAATATGAAAATGAAATGAAGATGGTAACTAGAATGCAACTATGGAAAATGAAAATGACATGGATACAAAAATGATGTATGAGATGATAATGGAAGTGATATGAAATGAGAATGAAACAAAAAAATGATAAAAATGAGAATGATCAATGATATGCAATGAACTGATATGAAATATGAAATGATAATGAGAAAGGACCTAAATGATAAATGGTAAACTATATGATATGCACAAGTTCTAGATGAAATGATAATGAAATGAAAATGAAACAAATGTCTGAATGTCCTCAACAAATAGTCCAAAGACACATGACAACCGTTGATTTATCTTTTAGCTTTTCAAAACTCTAATGCAAATCCAATATGAAGATATGCACATTGATCTAAATGAAATGTAACTAAATAAAACCAACTATTTGTTGAGCCTTTTTGTTAACTTTCTTTAATCATCATAGAGCCTTGTAAAATGTTGGAAGTATGTACAAGCATCAGAGGGGAAATTAGCACCAATGATGACCTAAGTACAACTTTCATGATTTTTGATATAGCAAGTGAACACAAGCATCGAGGTATAATTGAACTGAGATGACCTGAGAATTTCTTACATAAATAGACAAAGACTAACCACTTACTAGTGCAAATGTGGAGCTGTCATCAATGATATGCTTTGGAAATCATGTCTCATGACATATTTGCACCAAATAGATAGTTAAACTCAAGACAACAGACAAAGAAAAATCGTCTTCTTTCCTTGCCACTCTAGTTCAATAAATCATTGAGTGTGCTCCATAGATGATATAAAAAAAATCAAACAACCATTGGTCAAAATGTAAAATTGATATTCTAATCTTTATTCAAATTTTAGATCATCCAAATATGAGTCATGATATGATATGCTGGTTAGAAATGTTATGATTTGGATCAAAGATTGGATAAATGCTTATAGGATTTGATTGTTTATTCACATGATTGGGTTCTATATTGTTGTCGAGCTATTTTGGTAGAACTTGAAAGTTGATTGCCCTAGAGTATGTCAATGTTTGCCCCTAGTATTTGACACAACTTGCTGAAATGAATATGTATGATGGTCAAGCCATGGTAAGATGTTATCGCTCTCAGAAAATGGTGACAACATGATGCTAGTATAGTCCTAAAAAGATGGAAAGATATGCAAGAAGGAAATCTGAAAAGCTAAGTGTGAAACATAAACTAATAGATGGAGAGCTACAAATAGCATCTATTTTCCAGATTTTCACTATTTGTGTTTATTACATTTTTTTGATGTCTTTTTTATTTTTTTGTATTTTTCTTGTCAATAGACTACCTGTTGTTAGGTTTTCACCCTATGACAATTGATTTGATTTATTTTTTTTATTTGTTTTAATTTTTGTCACTACCTAGATGCCTATTTGCCAGGTTTTCACCAGGGCAGCCATTTTTTTAGGACTTTTTCTACTATTTTGGTATTTCTTTAGGACTTTTTCTGATTTTTTTGTATTTCTTCAAGAATTTTTCTGATGATTTTGTATTTCTTCAGGACTTTCTGAATGATGATAACTACTTCAAACATAATAATTTTTGAGGTGCATGTCGTTGATGGGTTCATCAAGTAGGTCCCCTTCTGGCGTTAACAACTTGTATGCTCCTGAACCATATGCTGCTATGACCACATACGAACCTAGCCAATTATGTTCAGTCTTTTCTTTCTTCTCTCTGTCCTGCTAATTGTGTGGTTTTTCTTTTAGAACAAGATCTCCAACCTGAAAGGTATGTGGTTTGACTCTATGATTATAGTTGTGAGACATCATTTGTTGGTATGCTTTCAAATGATCAGCTACTCATTATATCTTTTCATCAAGAAGTTCTAGTTCTTGTAGTCGGGAAACTTTATATTCATCATTTGTTATGATACCTTTTAGTGATACTCTAAGTGATGGGCTCTCAACTTCTAGTGGAAAAATGGCTTCTACTCCATAGACAAGAGAAAATGGTGTTTCTCCTATTGGTGTTTGGATACTAGTTCGGTATGCCCATAATGTGGGATTAAGTTGAATGTGCCAATCTTTCCCTACATTATGCATAGTCTTCTTCAAAAATTTCAATATTTTTTATTTGAGGCCTCTACTTGGCCATTCCCTTGTGGATAATAAGGTGTTGAGTATCTGTGTTGAATATGGAATCTCTCACAAAGTTCATCAACATCCTAATTCTTCAATGGCCATCCATTATCTATGATGATGGAGTTGGGAATACCATACCAACAAATGAGATAGTTGAGTATAAATGATGATATTTGTTTGCGAGTGACCTTAGTGAGAGGGACTACCTCAATCCACTTGGTAAAATACTTTGTCATTGTGATTATGAACTTGTGTCTGTTTGAGGATGAAGGATGAATCTTTCCAACTAAATCCAAAACCCATTGAGAGAATGGCTAGGTTGGTACGAATGGTTGTAGTTCTTATGTTGGTGCATGAATGAGATTTCCATGTATATAACATTTAGAGCACCTCATTACAAAAGTAAATGATTCCCTCTCCATCATAGGCTAGTAGTAACCCATTCTCATCAATTTCTTGAATAAGGTTAGTCCACTTGAACGAGTACCACAAATTCCACCATGAACTTCTTGTAAAGCCTTGTCAAATTCATCATGTTCAAGACATCAAAGTAAAGTACCATCAAGATCGCGACAGTAGAGAGTGCTAGCGATAAGAGTATAGCGAGAGGATTGGTAGATAAAATTGTGCTTTTGGTTATGGGGTAAGTCAAGTGGTAAGGTGTCGTCCTTTAGGTAGGAATAAATTTTTCCATACCAAGGTGAATCGGATCCTACTAAGTGGTAAATGATTTGGCTTTCAGGTGTGTCATAAGTAGGCATAAATGATTGTTCCACCAGAAATTCATAGCAAGCCTGAGTTTTTGGGAGTTGTAACAATGAAGCGATTATGGCCATAGTGTCAGCTACCTTGTTATCAAGCCTTGGAATTTGTATGAACTTGATGTCTACAAAGTATTTCTTGAAAGAGTCAACCATTTTCTTATATGGTAACAATTTTTCATCTTTGGTCTGATAATCATCATTGATCTTGTTAATGACTAACTGTGACTCACCGTAGACTTGTAATTTTGTGATTCTCCATTTGAATGCTATTTTGAGTCCAATGATTAAAGCTTCATATTTGGCCATGTTATTATTGCATGTAAACATTAGCCGATATGACTAAGGAATAGTATTTCCTTGAGGGGTGACAAAGAGTATGCTTGCCCTCGATCCATGTTGAGTAAATGAGCCATCAAAATACAATGACCAAGGTTGCTTTGATTCTATCGTGAAGACATCAACATCTAGAAATTAAATGTTTATGGGATGCTCTACTTATAGGGGTGCTTCAGCTAGTTGGTTAGCAATAACTTGTCCTTTGATTTCTTTGTGATCAATATAATGGATATCGAACTTGCTTAAGATCATGACCCATTTTAACCTTCCGATCAATGTGGCCTTGCTTAATAGATATTTGAGTGGATCAATCTTTGCTAACATGTAGTGTTAGAACTTTTGTGATGCAAAGACCACTTCTAAGCAAGCCTTCTCAATGAAAGTGTAGTTAAGTTCATGACCTATTAATGTTCGACTGATATAATAGATTGCATGTTCCTTTCCTGTAGAGTCATCTTGTGCTAACAATGTCCCAAAAGATGTCTTTGTTGCAGCAATGTATAAGATGAGTGGTTTGTCCATATTTGGTGGTATCAAAACTGGTGGGTTCATTAAGTACTATTTGATTTGTTGAAAGGCCATTTCACACTTATCATCCCATTTGAAAGGGACATTCTTATGTAGTAGATGTGTGAAAGGTATACATTTATCTGCTAGTTGTGCAATGAATCTTTGTATAGATTGGAGTCATCCCTGAGTGATCTCAATTGACAAATATTCCATGGTGGAGGAATTTCCATGATTTCTTGTACCTTGGTGGGATCTACTTCAATTCCTTTTATTGAAACTATGTATCCCAAGAGTTTTCTAGATGTGACTCCAAAAAAACATTTCTTAGGGTTGAGGTAGACTTTGAACTTTTCCAACCTTGCACAGATTTTGGATAATATCTCGAGATGTCCTTCTTTTGTGTATGATTTTTCCAATATGTCATTGACATAATCTTCCATGAATGTGTGCATCATGTCATGAAAAATTGTAGTCATAGCTCTTTGATATGTATCCCTAGCATTTTTTAAACTGAATGGCATGACATTCCAATAGTAAGTCCCCCAAGGACATGTGAAAGTTGTTTTGTCCTTGTCTTCAGGCGCAATCTTGATTTGGTTATAACCAGAAAAAACATCCATTAGTGAATACATGGAATGGATAGCCATTAGATCAACTATAGTATCAATGCTCAGAAGAGGAAATTCATCCTTAGGATATGCCTTATTAAGATCTCTAAAATTTGTTCATGCTCTAACACTTTTGTTAGGCTTGGACACATGAACAATGTTGGAGACCCATTCTACATAGTCAATTGATCTTATAAATCCCACATCGAGGAGTTTCTTAAGTTCTTCTTTAACTAGTAGTGCCACATGAGGATGCATCTTTCTAAGTTTTTTTTTCATAAGTTTTACTCCTAGTTTAATGGAAAAGTGATGCATTATAAGATTAGGATCAAGACTTGGCATGTCTGCATAAGACCGGAAAAAGTTGACTTGATTTTCTCTAAGAAATTCCATGAACTCAAGTACTTCTTTATCTATCATTGATGCAGCTAACTGTAGAATCCTCAGTTTCTCTATAGTTTCAAGATTAACTACTTTTTTAGTCTCAATCAAGATAGGTGATTGCTCATGATAGTGCTCTGAGAGAGTGTCAAGCATCCCAT
Source organism: Sequoia sempervirens (assembly GCA_007258455.2). Lineage (NCBI taxonomy): Eukaryota > Viridiplantae > Streptophyta > Pinopsida > Cupressales > Cupressaceae > Sequoia > Sequoia sempervirens. The sequence goes on along the minus strand of VDFB02086081.1, from coordinate 353,121,267 downwards.
CATCCAGTGCCTTAAAAAGGTTTTCACCATCTAATAAGCTCTTTTTTTAATCTTTTGTTTGATCTAATACTGCCAAATTCTAGTTTTCACCATTAGATCTTTCTTTTTTAGTTTTGTGGCTAGGAAACTTGACACTCTCTTGACTATGGATCTTATGCCAAAAATTTCTAGTGGAACAATCATTTACATCATCTGCATAAAGGAAGTTTACAATAAATTCGTTGATTGAAAAGATAGGTATATCAAGAGGTTCAGATAGACCCCAATCGATGAGATCAGGATGTATTAGCAGTAGCAAGTCATTAAGCTATGTGAAATTGACTATGGTTATGGTCATAACGAAAGTATCAGTAGGATCCAAGGTATGTGTTAGGTAAATGATGGTATTGTCCTCACAATAGTCTTTTTTGATTAAATTAGACTCGATATCACTAGAATCATAGTTGCATTGTAGTTTAGATTCATGTGGTTAGGTCCTTGAGCCTTACCCTTTGATTAAAGTTGGGGTATACTTGTGTATCACATCAACCTATTGTCCCTCCAGAATTCATCATTATGGATGGTATCCCATTCATATTCTCCAGAGTCTGTGTTAGAGTTATTATTGATGAAATTTTGATTTGTTGTCAAGCATGCTTCACTTGGATCAAAACTTTCTTGCAATGTGAGTACAATATCATTCAATTGTTTGGATGTTATTTATTTTGAGCTAGTATCATAGCATAGTCCTATTTTATCTTTTGCAGCAAGTCCTGGTAGGTGAATAGGCTCAACTACTCCTTTCCTCTTTTCGATAGGACCATTACCATCATAGCCCATCTTTTGCATCATTGAGTATCCTTTACCATATTGATCTGTTGGTAGCTTGAAATTTTGAACTGCTTCATCTTCATCTTCATCTCTATAGAGCCATTTTAACACTTCACTATCCTTAGGATCTTCCATTAGGAAATTCTCCTTGATAAATTGTCCATTGAACTTTATGATTGGTTTTGTTGGTGATTGTGTTGATGCTGATGCTACAGATATCTGATGTTGCATGACAGAAGGTTGTCCATGTGACCGAGGCAATGTAGGGAGATTAGCCAGATAGAGAGAATATTCTCCTACTCCATTATCCTTGAACCATAGTTTCTTGTTAAAGATTTTGGTTATCTATCTGATTTGTGTATCAACTTTTGGAGAAGTATTAGCAGGCACTTCTCAATTGTTGGGAACTAGAGTGTCTTGACTAGCTTTGATGTTAGCACAAGTTTGACCATGAGAATTATCTACTAGTATCATGATCTCCTATCTATCATGAGGAAACTTAAGACATTGATGATATGTGGATGGTACAACTTGCATTTTGTGTATCCAAGGATGACCCAACAAGATGTATGTGAGATCACAATCTAATATTTGACAGAAAGTATTTTTGATAATAGGTCCCACTCTAATTGGTAACATGATTAAAACTTTGGATGCTCTTTCCTCATCATCATAGGATTTAATAATAATCTTTCTTCTGGGATCAATGGAATCCTCAAAAAATCCTAAAGCTTGAATTAATTTTATGGTACATATGTTCATTTGATTGTTGGTTTCCTTTGATTGTGATGATGTTCTTTTTTATTAAGTCTTGAATAGCATTCTTCAATGCTTGGGAATTATTCGTATGATGGCATTTACATCTATGATATTCACAATAGTATGCATCATTCCACGATGGTGGTTTCACACTAGGTTCAAAGTTATGTTGAGGTGATAGGGTAATAATGTTCTTGGCCATCAAGTCTTTAAGAGAAAATTCCAGGGAATGGCCCAATGGAGTAAAATTTCTTTTGTTGGAAAAAAATGAAGATAATTGTGGATTCGTGTTTGATGTATTTCCTAAGGTAGTGTTGTTTCCATGATACCCTTGGTTGTTGGTATTATTTTGGTTATTCCTCAAAGGAGGATCGTTTCCTTAATTCGTAACTGAGTTGACATTGTTATAATTGTTGTGAGGAACACCAAGAACAAATGGCTTAGTTGAGACATGATGTGCATCTACAACACCATCATTGACCACATTTTTGTTGTGAGTCCAAAACCTAGATTTGTCACTATGGTGATTTGAGGAGCTAGGATTGTCTTTATAAAGTTTGATTATACCCCTCTGGACCGATGCACTTTCAATTGTGATTGCATTTTTAATCATTTTCTAAAAAGAGGGAGGGAAATGAATATTTTGATGATAAATCATCGCTTGATCCAAGCTATTTATAAATGTAGTGATCTTTTCCTTTTCAGGAACATGACGTGGATACCTACCAAAAAACATTCTCCATCTCTGAAGAAATGTGATGAATGGTTCACTAGGTTTTTGCTTAGCCTTGCATAGATAAATCATGGTTATTTGGTGTTGTATGTTATAGGAATATTGTGAGATGAAATCATTGATCATGTTAGTGCCATTTCTAGTTCTCTCATTGTCTAGTTGTGTACTCTTGTTTTTCATGATAAGAACATTAGCTATGGGGTGTGTTTCATTTTAGCACGTGGGTTAAATGGGATCCCACAAGGGTTGAGCCCGGCGTGCTAGTTTTCATCTCTCCGTTGGGCAGCCTATGTTAGGGTTTTTCCTGGCTTTTCTTTTCCCCATTTTTGGGCTTTTGGTTTGGTTCCCCTTTTCTCTTTTGCTTGCCTTGCCTTTTATTTTTAATTTATCAGAGGTGGAATGGATTCTTGAACAGAACTAGAACTTTTCCAAATCCTGAAGTTCTAATTCTTGTTCACGCATCCGTCCTAGTTCTGATTCCACATGATTGGATTTTCTTTTCCTTTCTGCCCTGCATCGGTCGCTAGTCATTTTCCTCTCCATGTTCTTCCCTTTGTTTTTGCTTTGTTTCCTTTGGCGGGTGTGGGATTGGAATGGGAATAGGTTTTGGAACCTTTTTTGGGTTCCAGTTTTGGGTTCTATTTCGTTCCCGCCTCCCTTCCTTTGTCTTTTGTGGAGGCGGATCTAGGTTGGGTTTTGGTCCCAGATGGTCATTTTGGTTTTTGTTTCTTCCCCTGTTCTAGTTCTGGCTCTGTCTCTTTCTTAATTCCAGCCCCGGCTCCACTTGCGCCAGCTTTCCTTTTGTCTCCACCCCCATGGCTTTTTGGTTTTGTTTTGATTTTGGCTGTGTCTTTTGCAGAGGTGGGGGCAGGATCATTTTGGGTTTGTGGCTTCCTTTTCCTCTAGCTGTTTGTTATTTTTGTTGTTGACCTATCTACCCATTTCACTCTTCACTTAAGTGGTTCCCTTGAGCCCCTTACTTCGTTCATTATCGGCCCCTCATCACCATTTTTATCAGCCATGCGTTGCCCTCGCTGTGACCTTTGGTGCCTGGGATTACCTCTTGGTGACCCTGACTTGTCTCCCTGAAATCTTTGTCAGCTTGTGTTGGTTGTGTCGGGGAGATGTCTCCCCCACCCCTACTTGTTTGGCCAATTGTGACGGCTCCCTTTTGCTCTTCAGTGTGACTCCCTTTGGCTGCGGTGACTTCGTCATGATCTCTGGGCAACTCGGCCATCTCTCCCCAACTCTATGGTGCACATGGTATCCTATGTGGACTTTGTAAGGGTGTCTCACCGACTTGTTTGCCTCTTGTCGATTGTGATCGATGTTTGATGCAACATGTTTTCTTTGCCTTGATGCCTTCCTGACACTACTTTCTCTTGCTGATGGTTCTTCTTGTTCAGGTGCCATTGTGACCTCTTGCCGAGGATGCTATCTCTCACCAATTTGGTCCTCTCCCCACTAGAGCATCTTATCGAATGTTTATAGTCTTTCCGACTCAACTACTTGATCAAACATGTAGATTCTCGCTATGTGTCTAGCCGATTGGTCTACTGGGGAGGTGACCATTGTGGATCAATTTCAGGATGTATTCAATGTGGTTGGTCACTTGTTTGGTCTCGAGAACGACAATGAATATTTCACAAGGTCGACATGATGACACCGATTTGGTCCCGAGCCTCGATTAATGGTGTAGGTTGGTGCGACAGAGGATGAAATTAATTGTAGAACTAGGGCAATAGGTTCTCTGAGGTGGATTGGTGGTTGAAACGACTAGCTTCTACATTTGTGGCCTCTAGTTTCATGATGATCACACCTATGGATTTCATGGATGGCATGGTCTATGTACCTTCCTAATTTGACTGCATGTCTGCCCATCTATGTACCTGCTTCTTCTGACTTGATCAGATCTGCATCGAGTTTTCCTTAGGATCGCCTGGCACAAAGTATTTAATGATATATGGTGAGGCTAGTGACGTGGCCTGCGAGCTGTGTTGACTTGTCATTTTGTATGATGACATGTAATCTCATCTGGTCAGTTGCTTGTTGCTTCTCCTATTCCTATAAAGGAGAATTTCTTAGCCAGATGTAGGGGTTCCAAACTTTGGTGTTCAGTTCCACTTTCTGAGTTCTGGGATTAGCCTAGGATAGATTAGGGTTTGGTCTTAGGTCATTTTCAACTCTATAAATTACAATGTTGAATTCCTTTGTAAATGCAATCAGTTAAGCAGGAATACATGAAGATGCTTATCTTTCATGCATATCATCAGATTGTCTCCATATTTGTAGGCTTTTAATCATTTGAATAAATGCATAAGGTGTTTTTGTTCATCTTCTCATACTTCATGGGACTGCGTTATTTGTTGATAGGTCTGCTTCAAGGAAGTAGTTAAATCCTTTGAATAGATAGCAGTGATTACTTGTTTGTAGGTTCGATTTGGTAAGAATAATCTAGTTGATACAAGAGCCGGATTGTCAGTGTAAGGTACTGATAGCTAATGTAAGGCATTAGCAAAACAAAATCCACTAATTAAGTCATGTTTATAGATGAATTCCATCTTTTGTGTGTGACTCCATGACCCCAGATTAGGCACTAATTTTTTGTAGCCTAGTTCCTCTCAGAAAGCCTTTAAAATCATTGAATATCTTTTGTTTAGTTTGTCTTTCCTCCTTGTTGCTTCAAGGTTGAGCTACTGAGAATCTAGCCCCATTTGAGGTCCTCAATGCTTGGCATCAGGAGTTATCTGCTATAAAAAGCAATGTTTGGTCTTCTTCAAGGCATTGTGTGGGTACACCCACCCTGGTTCTGCAAAGCCTAAAGTGTAGAAGATTTCAATCTAGCGCTGAATCTTGTCAGTTGGTTCAGGTCCTCTGAGCTGCCCTTGATTGGAGATGGCTACCCCATAGGTAGAATAGGAGACAAACCTGGTTTACAAGAAAAACCACCAACAAGATGATGACTCCATTGGGGAGTTACTCAAAAATCTGGTTATAAAGTGCCATATCAAAAGAGTCATATTTGTTTTCCATGTTGGTGATGTTCAAAGTTTGAAGAATCTTAGGCCCGGAGAAATTTTTTGTTGCAGTGAACCTGAAAGCTACAAGGTCTATGGTGCTTTGTTGGATGGAACTCAGAGAAAGATTTACATGTAAGTGAGCTTCATACCATTTGAAGCTCAGTCCTCTGCAAAGAGGTGGCAACTTTTTCAAGGCGAACCTGCTGAATATTTGAAGATAGTTCCATGGCTGCAACATTCCCATGTATTCTTTATGCTTTTGAACATTTAAAAGAACTTTAGTTCCTTTATTTGGGGAGATCAAGCACTGTCATCAAGGGATATTTGAATACTTCAAATGGATAGTTGTAGAGGGATTGGTTTTATTTGCAAGGTGCATTGTTGTCCAGATGCTCCCTCTACAAGCTATGATACCATGCTTAGGGCACAGTCTTGTCTTCATAAAAGGGCATATGATGATGAAAGATACAACCCTTTGGATTTTGATAAAATCTAGGGTTATCCACATGCTACCCCTAGGGGAATCAATAAATATTTACCCATGTTTAAAGGTGGTGTTGAGGAATCAGCATCAAGACATATGCAACTTTTTATTGATTTCATGGAAGACTGTCAGGTGGAAAAATAGGATGTGGTCATGAAGCTATTTGTTAGATCTTTAGAAGGTGTGGCCGATAATTGGTTCACTTGCTTACCAGTGCACTCCATTGTTTCATGGTATTAGCTCAGGACTTTGTTCCTTGATACCTTTGGTGATGTATCTAGTCCTGGTAGAGGTCAAGAAGAGGAAGAAGTGGTTGAGAGGATAGGACAAAGTAGTAACCTACTAAGTTGTAAAAAAATATCAAATTTGCTAACCACAAAATATCAAAGGTTTGCACACAACTCTAGGTTATTGTGGACAACTCATATCGGTCTTGACGATGAGGACCTATAGGATGCAAGATATGATGCAAGTGATTTTGATGCCTCTTCTAATGGTGATCTTGTAGATCATGATGACACTAATTTCAGTTTGAAATTAGATTGTGCTTCTAAACCAGATTTGCTCAATGATGAGCAAGATTTGGATGAATGTGATAGTTGGACAGCCCATGAGGATGAGTTAGAGTCCTTTGATGACTCTCATTGCCAGCATAATGAAAAATAGAGCCAAGTGAAAAGAGGAAGTGTGAGTAGCAGTTTAAACCATCATTGCACTAATGATGTGCCTTCTCCTACTGAAAATGAAATAAAGCAGTTGCAAGATGTGTTGAATGGTGAGTTTATCCCTTTGTATACACTTGATGAAGTTCTCACAGAATGTGACAATATGCAAAGCACTAGAGATAGTTTTTTTCAGCTTCAGGGTAATGTAAATAGTGAATATGATAGCCTTTTGTCACATAACAGTCAGCATTTTGGAAGTATGCCTAACTTTCAAATGCATAAGGATCATGTACATGTTTATAATGATAAATATGATAGCCTGTTGAGAGGTACTAACATGTTTTATCAGGTAGCTATTTGTGATCAAACTATGTTTTCATATGGTCTTGATTAGTATTCACAAGTATGGCCACATGACACAAAATCAGACAATGAAGAGTGTGGCAATGATAAATTTTATTGGGTCTAGTTGCCAGTTGAAGATAAAACTAAACAAAGAGTAAGTTTACTTGCATAGAGGCAATCAGGTACTTGTGTTTACAGGGGTGCTATCATTCATATTGTTGCAGTTTGGTAGAGGCAAGCATGAGTTAGGGGAGGCCAGCTCATTTTGTAGAATTGTATTTGACAGGGGTAAATGCTAGCCTTCATTTTCATTTGGTGGCTTGGTGTTAACAGATGAAACAAATAATGAATAAATGGACTCTTGAATTGCAGGTTCATGGATAATTCTTGAGGGTGCTTCACCTGAAGCATATCTATTTCCATGAACATTTAGTCTAGGGTTTTGGTCTTCTGTTTCTATTTTGTTTTCTTTTTGTGTCTTCTAGCCTTGTCCAGGCTAGGTTTTTGGTGTGTTCTAGGTCTCTCCTTTTCTAGTCTGCTCTCCCTGAGATCTGGATTCTTGCTATGCCCACCAGGGGCATACATCCCCCAACTAGAGCCTATACTAGTGCCATTTCTGGTTCTCTCATTATCTAGTTGTGTACTCTTGTTTTTCATGATAAGAACTTTAGCTATGGGGTGTGTTCCATTTTAGCACATGGGTTAAATGGGCTCTCACAAGGGTTGAGCCCAGCGTGCTAGTTTTCATCTCTCCATTGGATAGCCTATGTTAGGGTTTTTCCTGACTTTTTTTTCCCCATTTTTGAGCTTTTAGTTTGGTTCCCCTTTTCTCTTTTGCTTGCCTTGGCTTTTCTTTTTGTTTTATCAGAGGTGGAATGGATGCTTGAACGAAACTAGAACTTTTTCAAACCCTGAAGTTCTAGCTCCTATTCACACATCCATCCCGGTTTTGATTCCGTGTGATTGGATTTTCTTTTCCTTTTTTCCTTGCATCAGTCGTTGGTCATTTTACTCTCCGCATTGTTCCCTTTATTTTTGCTTTGTTTCCTTTTGCAGGTGCGGGATCAGAATGGGAATAGGTTTTGGAACCTTTTCTAGGTTCCAGTTTTGGGTTCTGTTCCATTCCCGCCTCCTTTCCTTTTTCTTTTGCGGAGGCAGATCTGGGTTGGGTTTTGGTCCCAGATGGTCATTTTGGTTTTTGTTTCTTCCCTTGTTCCAGTTCCAGCTCCGTCACTTTCTAGGTTCCAGCCCCGGCTCCACTTGCGCTGACTTTCCTTTTGTCTTTGCCCCTATGACTTTTTGGTTTTGTTTTGATTCTGGCTCCATGTCTGTTGTCTTTTGCAGAGGTGGGGGCAGGATCATTTTGGGTCTACAACTTCCTTTTCCTCTAGCCATTTGTTCTCTTTGTTGTTGACCTATCCGCCCGGTTCACTCTTCACTTAAGTGGTTCCCCTGAGCCCCTTACTTCGTTCATTACCGTCCCCTCATCACTATTTTTACCAGCCCCGCGTTGCCCTCGCTATGACCTTTGGTGCTCGAGATTACCTCTTGGTGACCCCAGCTTATCTCCCTGAAATCTTTGTCAACCTATGTTGGTTGTGTCGAGGAGATGTCTCCCCGACCCCCATTTTTCTGACCGACTATGGCGGCTCCCTTTTGCTCTTCGATGTGACTCCCTTCGGCCATGGTGACTTCACCATGATCTCTGGGTGACTCGGCCATCTCTCCCCAACTCTATGGTGCACATAGTATCTTATGTGGACTTCGCCAGGGTGTCTCACTGACTTGTTTGCCTCTTGCCAGCTATGATCGATGTTCGATGTGGCATGTTTTCTTCACCCTGATGCCTTCCCAACACTGCTTTCTCTTGTTGATGGTGCTTCTTGTTGGGGTTCCATTGTGATCTCTCACCGATTTGGTCCTCTCCCCGCTAGAGCATCTTGCCGAATGCATCCGGTCTCGCTGACTCAACTACTCAATCAAACACATAGATTCTTGCTATGTGTTTGGCTAATTGGTCTGCTAGGGAGGTGACCGTTGTGGATCAATTTCAGGATGTATTCAATGCGGTTGGTCACCTATTTGGGCTCGAGAATGATGTTGAAGATTTCACAAGGTCGGCATGATGACCCCAATTTGGTCCTGAGCCTCAATTTATGGTGCGGGTTGGTGCGACAAAGGATGAAATTAATTAAAGAACTAGGGAAATGGGTTCTCTGAGGTGGATTGGTGGTTGAAATGGCTGGCTTCTACATTTGTGGCCTTTGGTTTCATGACGATCACACCTGTGGATTTCTTGGATGGCATGGTCTGTGTACCTTCTTGATTTGACTGCCATGGCCACCCATCCCTGTACTTGCTTCTTCTGACCTGATCAGATTTGCATTGAGTTTTCCCTGGGATTGCCTGGTACAAAGTATTTAATGATATTTGGTGAGGCTAGTGATGTGGCCTGTGAGCTGTGTTGACTTGTCATTTTGTCTGATGACATATAATCTCATCTAGGCGGTTGCTTGTTGCTTCTCCTATTCCTATAAAGGAGAATTTCTTGGCCAGATGTAGGGGTTATGAACTTTGGTGTTCAGTTCCACTTTTTGAGTTTTGGGATTAGCCTGGGATAGATTAGGGTTTGGTCTTAGGTCATTTTCAAGTCTGTAAATTGTAATGTTGAATTCCTCTGTAAATGCAATCAGTTAAGTAGGAATACATGAAGATGCTTATCTTTCATGCATATCATAAGATTGTCTCCATATTTGTAGGATTTTAATCATTTGAATAAATGCATAAGGTGTTTTTGTTCATCTTCTCATACTTCATGGGACTGTGTTATTTGTTGATAGGTCTTCTTCAAGGAAGCAGTTAAATCCTTTGAATAGATAGTAGTGAATACTTGTTTGTAGGTTGGATTTGGTAAGAATAATCTAGTTGATACAAGAGTCAGATTGTCAGTGTAAGGCATTGATAGTTAATGTAAGGCATTAGCAAAATAAAATCCACTAATTGAGTCCTATTTCCAGATGAATTCCATCTTTTGTGTGTGACTCCATGACCCTAAATTAGGCATTGATCTGTTTGCAGCCTAGTTCCATTCAAAAATCCTTTAAAATCATTGAATATCTTTTGTTTAGTTTGTGTCCTGCCTCCTCGTTGCTTCAAGGTTGATATATTGAGAATCTAAACCCATTTGAGGTCCTCAATGCTTGGCATCAGGAGTTATCTACTATAGAAAGCAATGTTTGGTCTTTTTTAAGGCATTGTGTGGGTACACCCGCCCTGGTTCTACAGAGCCTAAAGTGTAGAATATTTCAGTCTAGTGTTGAATCTTGTTATTTGGTCCAAGTCCTCTGAGCTACCCTTGATTGAAGATGGCTACCCCATAGGTAGAATAGGAGACAAACCTGGTTTACAAGAAAAACCACCAACAGATCAATTCCTCAAATGTTTTGATAGGTGGTGTGATTATTCATAACCATTCCATAGATTGGCCTCCAAGACTTTGTGGAAACAAATGCATTAAGTATGTATCCTCATGAGTGAATTCTAAAATCATGTTTCAGAAGTCCCTAATATGTTCAATTGGATCTGATTTCCTATTATAATGATCAAACTTTGGGATTTTGCAATGCTTAGGAAACGGGATCATGTTGAGACATTGATCAAAGGGATATATACAAATATCATCAGGAGTGTATGTCTTTGTTGTGGCTCCCCATTTTAGATCTTTACTTTTTCCTTGTAGTGTTTTAACATGTTGAGTAAAGGTACTAAGATTAGATAAGGGTGTATCATCAGGTTTACTCTTTATGTTCTTAGTATCAAAATCATGAGGTAATTTAGCTCCTTTGTCAACTAGATATAGCAAATATTTTTGTTTATCGCCTGGTAAGATCTTTTCTACTGCTCTAAGAAATTTAGGATCTTGTTTGGCTTCTCTAAGGTGACCCTCTTCTTCTCATTCATCCTCACTATCCTCAAGGGTTTTTCTCATAGCTCTGTTGGAAGTAAACAAATTATTTTCTCCTTCAGCCATATTATCTTCAAAAATAGGATTTTGACTCACACTATAAAGGGGATCACTATTTTTACCTTCTTCTTGAGCTATTGAGGTATGATCTTCTTGTTGAATATATTCGTTCAGTTTATTGTATTGTGATCTTGCAAAAAGAGGCATATGATTTCAAGAGGTTCTTCTAAACGTAGATAATAGCTTAATGAGTGCAACCAATGATGATGTTTTGATTTCATAATATTGAAAATCTTATGATATGATCAAAACTATGTTCCTAATTTGTGGTTAAGATTGAAAATCTTATGATATGATTAAAACTATGTTTCTAATTCATGGTTGTGGCTTCCAATGATGAAGGATGTCAAAATTATATTGGGAGAAGTTGAACCAACAATTTAGAAGTTTGTGATTAAAAGTGCACTTGTAAGATTTGATCCTTGTTTTCAAAGAATGATCGGTATATCAAATAGCCTATTCCAATTCACTGAAGTATTTGACTAGGATGTGTCAAATATTCGATAGAAGGTTGTGGTATATAGGTTAAATCAAGAGCCTAATTGTGATTGTGTCATTGTGAGAGGGCTCTTCTTTGAAAATAGGCTCATGAATCTAGAGAGTCTATAGCGTATTTGTCAGTAAATCCCCTAACAAAATCTTGGTATCTATGGAGAAATTTGTGATAATGGAGCAAGATGTTTCAACTCTTGTATAAAAACTTCCTTCGTTGTAAGGTTTTCTTGTAACCTAGAGGCTTCTTGGGTTTCTTGATTCTATTGGAAATTGACTTCTTGAAAAAATTGGTAGATTTCCACTCCTTAAGCATGAGAGAAAATTTTGATATGTTACTGGACCAAGGATGCTATAAACTCAGATCTGTCAAAAACAATGATTTAGGAAAAGTGACATATGTACTTTTCTGTTGGTTATATGCCATATACAAATAGGGATATGTACTAGAGAAATGGTCAAATGTGCTTCAATATGTCTCAGATGCACTACTCTATGCTACAAAAAAAAGTTGACAATGACCAAAAGTTTGTTTCTTAGATCAGCCAGTGTATGCGCTAAAACACTCAATGCACTAAAATAGACCCTAAAAGTGTTGAATTAATTAGTGAATGCACTAGAACATATCTCATATGTGCTAGAATATATCCTATTTGTGCTAAAACAATTTTTCTAGGGTAACTTTTTGAACAATTTGTGAGTAGTTTCAGTTAAAATTTGACATATTCATTTTAGATGATCTTTCATCTGAATTAGTGTGATTGAAAACTCAACAAACACTTTGAAAATAGTTGTTTTTAAGTCCTATACTAAACATCAAGTGTATATTTCAAAAATGATTTTAAAAAGTGTTTTCACAGGTTTTGCACATGATAAAAATTTTAGATAGACTCACTCTTAGTACTCAAGTAGGTCATCATAACAATCACAACCCACATCTTAGAACTACGTTGACTCACACAGCTATGTCACCCCTAAAGGGGTGCCTGTGTTTTTGTCTTTCTAGGTGTGTACTTAGAGTGACAGAACTGGATACCAGTTGCCCTAAGCAAATGGTCCTTGGTAGTTATATGGTGAGTATCTTGGAGGAAGATTCTTCCCTCCCCTTGCACTATAATTATTAGGATGTTTGAAAAATGACTTTGGCTGGCTACTACACTAGGTTCATAGTAAGGGTTTTTGTTTAGTGCGGAAATAATAAACTCCCTCAAGAGACCTCCCAATCTTTAGAACAAAGGATTTGGGGATGGTTATCTTGCACACTACCCGAAAAAGAGGGTTTCCCCTTATTTTCTTTAAATTTTATAGTGGGTGGAACAGCCTGGCTTTGGCTTGAACCCACTTGAGTCATTCCTCTTGGGTGAGTACTTTTTCCCATAATAAAAATCCCTCTATAGGATGTAATAAAGCAATAAAATTGCATGAATGTAAAAGGAAAGTATAGTATTCTAGTCACCTAGTTAATGGGAGAGCATAAACCTATTGCCACTAACACAATAGACACTGTTCTTTTTAAAACCCAAATCACAATGATCTAGACTATGTGAATATTTTGTTTCACAAAAAGCATGCGATTCATTTTAACCACAAAATCAATGTTTGGTGACTATCCTAGATTGCTTCCTTTTAAATCCATGTCTATCCTAGGGTTGCTCCTTTTTAAAACCAGTTGTGACTATCCTAGATTGATTCTTTTTAAGCCAGAAAAAAGGTTTTGTCTAGAGAAGGTGTCAGACTCAGAAACCTATTTAGTTACAACCTACACACACTAAAAGATAACTATATGTGCCAAAAAAAAAAAAAATAATGTGCTAAAACAGATCCTAAATTTGCTACAGAAAATCCCAAATGTGCTAGAAAAACTCCTAAATGCACTAAAATAAAATGCAACTAATCTTATTTTTATTTTCAAAAATATTTGATAAACTAAGTTGGGTGTTTGCACCATTCTATCTCATAGATGCATTGTTATGTTCCCTAAATGCGCTGAAATAGTTCTTGGATGCATTGAAGTACCTACAAGAGCATTGAAAGAAACCACAGATGCACTTTAAAAACCTACAGATGCACTTCGAAAATCCTTGTATGCATAAAATGATTTTTTTTTTCAAAAATCCAAATTCTAGAATGTGAAATCCTATAAGAAAACCTACATTTATAAAATGGGGCAATGCCCCACAGTGGGCACCAGAAATGTGTGGTCAATTTTTGTGAGTGTTTTTTAAATATATAGAAAACAAATGAATCAAACACACCAATAAGACATTATATCAAAAATAGAATAATAAAGATAATAAAGATGCAAACTCAATATTTTGTTATCGATGTCATCCTATTGTCCTCTATCTCTAGTATTTTCATTGATTACGGATGGCTCTTTGATTGTGTGCTAGGCTCAATGAATAGTCTTCCTAGAGAATGAGATTGAATATGAAATGCATGTAATGCTAAGACATGATTATTATAATGCTAAACATGATTTCTAAAATGAAAGATTATGATAATGCTATGAATACTAGTGCTAATAATGACAATGCTAAGATGCTAGAATGCTAGAATGCAATTAATCTCTAATTCATCTATTGTGTGTTGTAACCATTGCTTGGATTGGCAGTGCTATTTATAGAGTTTTTGAAAGCTTCTAATTGGATGACATGATCAATGATTGTGAAAATTCCTGGTAGATCGAACGGTTGAAGATGGATGAGTGAAGAAAAATGGAAGAAAAAAGAAAGCAAGATTTGTTTTCCTTTTTGAAAAAGAGGTAAGATAAGATGATAAAGATGAATTTTAAAAGTCATCTTTTTTGTGAGATTATGGAAAGGTTTTGAAGAAGATAAATGATGAATTATTAAATTCAATTATTCATTTATGGGTGACACAAAGGTGTTTTTCTAAAATAGAATATTTACCCCAGATTTGAAGAATAATAGATGATTTCATAATTAAATAAAATATTTAATTATGATTTTGAAAAGATATGGAAGGTATTCAATTAAATAAAGACATTTAATTAAACTTTTTAAGAAATGTTATGTAAATGAAATTAATTAAATAAGATATTTAATTAATTAGAAGAAAGATGTGAAAAGAAATATTTAAACTTAAATAAAAAAGACCTAATTAAATTCAAAAAGTGATAATTAATTAAAATAAAAAAAGTGTATTTATTTAATTAATTAAGTGGACATATGAATGTGAAATAATTAAATAAAATTGATTTATTTAATTATGAAAGAAGAATAAAATGAATGAACAATATAATTAAATTGATTAAATTTAATTATAGTAGAAGAATTTAGAGAAATTGATTAAATAATAAATATTTAATTAAATGTTAGGATTAATCAAACATGGCCAATTTTATGCATATACAACTACCTTTGATTATTGTACTAGATGGAAAAAAGCAATTGCATGTAGATAGTGCAGCATAGAGGTAGTTACCAATTTTCTTGAGATTTTCATTCAAAATCATTTTGGTTGTTCGTACGCTTTAGTATGTGATAATGGCCCCACTTTTTCTTCGTTCAAATTCACTAGTTTGGCCTTTGACTACAACATTCCCCTTAAATTCTCATCTAATTATTATCCACATGGCAATGACCTAGCTAAATCTACAAATAAAATCTGAATTACTGTGATCAAGAAACTGCTTGATATGAATCCCAAGGATTGACACACCCGACTCCATTTTTCCCTTTGAGCAGATCATACATGCTACAAGCTTGCCATAGGTGATTCCCTATCCCACCTCGTTTATAGCTTGCAGCCTACGTTTCTTGTTCACATTAAGATCCTGACCCTCGAATTCAACACCTTTTATGAAAATGGGGATTGAAATGAAGCCCACTTAGGTGAATTACTTCACCTCAAAGAAGTGTGTGACCATGACATTGAAAATTTTATCAAAAACTAGGGTGTGGTCCAAAGATGGTTTAATTGATGAGCCAAAGTCAAGGCCTTTAGAATAGTTGATCTCGTCCTCTGTTGGGACAACTCCCATGAAAAGAAAGGGAAAATTTGACAAGCTCTAGCTTGGACCCTTTCAGATTTCTAAAATCCTAGGAGATAACGCTTTCCACCTCAAGACATTAACTAGTGAAGATGTCTCATTTCCCATCAACAGGAAGCACCCTAAGCATTATTTCCTTGCCTAAGCTCTTTTGAGCTAACTCTCTATAAATACCTATATATATTAGTTTAGGCTTTGTTTGTTTTTCTTTGTTGTTGTTTTGTCTGTCTCTTGGCTATATTGTTTTGTTGAGGGTGTCCTTTGTCTCTGATGTGGTGGTCGTGCTTGGTTTAAAAAATAGTCCACTCTACTACTCACTTTTAGTGTTCTTTGGATAAACATTCACTCTCGACTATTAGTTTCTAATTGTTGCTATGGAATGGTCTCCTTACCTGAATTACTGACTTGACCTAGAATATGACCATTGGTTGAATGCTCTCACATCTCATCTAAGATCTTGCACAAAACATACACTAATTGTTTCTAAAGTGTTGTATGGTGATCATTATGATAGTTGTCTAGTAATTGAAAATCTTATGTTTGCTTCAGTCACCACTGTGATTCCAAATCCACTATAAGCTTCAAGGTTTACACAATTGAGAAAAAAATATTAAAAGAGATATCAAAAGAGGGAAAAAGAAAAGAAAATTTTGAAATCAAGCAACCGTGTGGGTGTGCGGATAACTCTACCGAGGCTATGGATGCCCAACTGGTAGTAGACAAATTTTTGTGGGGTCACAACGAAAACTCCGTCGGGGCTATGGATGTTTGACTAGCAGTGCGACAATGTCTAGGTTACTTTTGGAGTTAGACAATTTGTATAGCATGCTTGGTTTCATTAACAATCATCTCTCATAGTTTTTGAAGGAAAATGGAATGAATTCATGATACAAACACAATTTTGAAGTGCTTTTGTGATTTTATTTAGTTAAGGATCTCATTCTCCTTTGAGTCTCATAGTTCACCTTTGGAAATTGGCTCCTAGTCGACGAAACCAAAGATTCTAGGTTCTAAATAAGTATTTATCCTTGGAACTCCTAGGAGTGTTTCTCAACATATTCACCATTTATTTTTCCTATAGCACACATGCCCCATTCAGAATGAGGACCCTCTCTTTTTACTTTGACAGGATGCTTTTGTTGTCGTCAAACACCCAATTGCCTTCATCAATGTAGGTGCCACTTTCCAGTGTGCGATGGACATAGGCTTCAAATATTTGATTGGGAAGTGCATAATCAACTACATGGATGATCTCACCATTTTCTTAAAGAAATGATATGATCATGTTTCTGATATGTGCAAAGTTTTTCAAAAGTGCAGAGAGTTTGGGGTTTCCCTTAATCTGAAGAAGTGCATCTTTAGAGTTGTAGAAGGTAAGCTACTTGGACATATTATTTCAGAGTGAGGGATCTCAATAGACCCTGAGTGTATTCAGTCCCTCTTGAAGATTCAACAACTAGGCAACAAGAATGAATTGAAGTCTTTCTTCGAGATGATAAATTTCATTAGAAAATTTGCTATAGGCTTTGCTAAAATTGTTAACCTTCTCAATGCCATGTTCAAACAAGACACCAAAGTTGAGTGGAATCTAAAGGAAAAGAAAAACTTCAAGGAAATCAAGAAAGCAATTGTGGACACACCTATGTTGGTCAGTCCTAATTATCTGAAGCCATTTTATATTTACTCATTTGCTTCAGACCATTTGTGCACCAACATTTTGACTTAGAAAGATGGTGAAGGAAGCGAACACCCAATTTCCTTCATGAGTGCTCCATTAAAGGATTTTGAATTGAGATACCATAATTTAGAGAAGCAAACATATGTTCTAGTCAGGGAGTTAATAAATTTAGATACTACATCCTATAGAACAAGGTGTTTGCCATCATGTTTGATCTGATAGTAAACATGCTACTAATGCAGAACAAGAAGAGAAAGAAGAGCAAAGTGGGTTACCTTTCTATAGGAATATGACATGGAGATTCAACTAATAAAATTAGTAAGAGGGAAATCCCTTACTCAAAAATAGTAGAGAAAAGAGTTGAAGCTAGACTCGATCTTACAATTCAAAAATATCAGCTTGAAGATGTCTCCCTTGGAGAGTGGTATTACGACATTGTCTACTATTTGCTGCACAATAAGTGCTCACCTCATCTATAGGGAGTTCAAAAGCATGATATCCAACTAAAATCCAGTAGCTATATGTTGCAAGCGTCTATACTTTACAAGAAAAATCACAAAGGGATCTACCTCATATGCCTTGGAAAAGAGGAAGTAGCATGAGTGCTAAAGGAATTCCATGATAAGTTTGGTACTAGTCATGGATTTGGTCCTTCCACTACTCATCAAATCTTGTAAGTGGGATACTATTCACTGATAGTCTTCAAGGGTGCACATAGCCATGTTTGTATGTGCCACATCTACTAGACCATCATAACCAAAGAAAGAAATGTTGTTCCACTGCAACTAGTCTTGGAGGTAAGACCATTCACACAATGGGGTCTTGACTTCATCGGTGTGGTAAGCCCACCATCTTCTGCAAGTCATAAGTACATTCTAACTTCCTCTAATTATTGTACTAGATGGACATAAGCAATTGCATGTGGGTAGTGCAACATAGTAATTAACAATTTTCTTGAAATTTTCATTCTAAATCATTTTGGTTGTTCGTACGCTTTAGTCTGTGATAATGGCCCTACTTTTTCTTTGCTCGAATTCACTAATTGGGCCTTTGACTATGAGATTTCCCTTAAAATATCATATAATTATTATCCATAGGGCAATGGCCTAGCTTAATGTACAAACAAAATCCTAATTACTATGATCAAGAAACTGCTCCATAAGAATCTTAAGGACTGGCACACCCAACTCTATTTTTCCATTTGGGTAGATCGTACATGCCACAAGGATACCCTAGGTAATTCCTTATTCCACCTCATTTATGGCTTGGAGCTTGTGTATCCTGTTTACCTTAAGATCCCCACCCGTGAATTTGTCAACACCTTTTATGAAAAGGGGGATTGAAAAGAAGCCCGCTTAGTAGAATTACTCCACCTAGAAGAAGTGTGTGACTATGTCATTGAAAATTTTGTCAAAAAAAAAAGTGTGGTCAAAAGATGGTTCGATCAATGAGCCAAATTCAATGCCTATATAATAGTTGATCTCATCCTATGCTAGGACAAGGACCATGGAAAGAAAGTGGTACATGAAAAATTCAACAAGCTCTAGCTTGGCCCCTTTCAAATCACTAAAATCCTAGTAGATAACACTTTCCACCTCAAGACATTAACTGGTGAAGACATATCATTTCCCGTCAATGGAAAACACCTTAAGCATTATTTCCTTGCTTGAGCTCTTTTCAGCTAACTTTCTATAAATACTTTCATATAGGTTAGTTTAGGCTTTGTTTGTTTTGTTGTTTTGTTGTTGTTTTTCCTGTTGGAAAATGTGCCTCAATATTACTAGAATGTAAACTCCAGAAAGAGAAAAGTTAGTGAGACCTTCTAAACATCTTACTAACTAGCAGCTATGTTCTAAACAATTGAAGTGCTCAGTTCGCTGAGACTTTGGTTCTGTCTTGCCAACAAGAGTCATCGGAAAGACATGTCGATCACTATGAAACTTCCATCTCATTCTTCCTAAACAAATTTCCTATCGATGGGTTGGTTTCTAATGGTTATCGAGGAGATTCATGGCAAAAAAATTCATCAGTGAGAGGCATGAACATTCAGAATGACTTATTCTGACTGATTATGTCTCTAGTTTCAGTGATGGGTTGGCTCCTGGTGATCTCCGGGAAGACTCTTGGCTGACAAGTTTTCATTTGGTAAGAACTCTTGCTAATGGATGTGGCCTCACTGATAGGCTAGTGCAATCGATATGACCTCTTAGCGATAAGTTCTCTCTTGCCAATAGGCAGGTGCTTTTAGTGAGAACTCTTGTTGATAACACTTTTCTTGCCGATAGATCTATACAAGAAGGATTTTTTTCAGTATGACCTCTCACCGATATTGATGGTCTAGACGATGGTTCTGAAGTGGATAAAGATGTGATGTCTTAGTGATAGAGTGAGTCTGGGCAACAATTTTGAACTTGATATGACTCTTGCCAATGGTGGTGACTTTGGCCGATAACGACAGTCAAGCATTGTGGCATTGGGGAGACAAAGCTAAGTGTGTCACCAACATGCAATATAGTTTGAACGCCTTGATTGAATGACTATCCAGCATGGTTTTTTTTCAACCAATCAAAGAAGTAGAATGTAAACCACCAATAGTTGGACTATTGCGACCATTCTTGTGTGGGAGATGAGCAAACTATGAGGAAAATGACTATGTTGGGCAATGGCGAATGACGATGAACAAAAGAGTGATAATGAAGTGTTACTCAATTGAACACAAATTGTTATGAGTGAATTTTTTGGATGTTTCTGTGAGCATTTCTATATAAGGTTGATCAAGAAATTATACTGATGTAAATTGACATCAGAAAGTTAAATCTGACCTTTGTGTGTAATTTTCTTTACTATAATACAAAGAGGCTTTGCTTGGTGTAGTGGGTTTTTCTCTTGTAAGAGTTTTCCCATGTAAATATGGTGTCCAATTGTGTATTTCCATTTCTCTATTCTATTATTTCTTTCATGAGTATCGTAATTGAACTGTAATTGAAAAATTTTAAGTCACCTCTGCATTCTTCCCTGAGGTTTTGAGGTTAGGAGAGTTTGTTCCGCATCTAAGCTTTCCTTACAAGTGGTATCAAAGCTTGGCTAGTTGTGTTATCCTTACGGGTATGTTGGGTTTTTTGAGTCAATTCTATTTAGTGGGAGTCTTGTAGAAGTATGGTAATTCAAATTATAGATTAAGATGGCAAGCACGTTAGGAAAGACTGAAATTGAGAAATTCAATGGCAACAATTTTGAGTTGTGGAAACTTAAAATGGAATATTTGTTGGTTGATCATGATCTTTGGCTTGCTGTGTTTGGAATGAAGCCTACAAGAATGAAGCAAGAGCAAGAAGTATGTTGAGCAGTGCTAGCTTGGAGGAGAAGTTTTGGGCTGAGGTAGTTGCAACAACATGTTATTTAGTAAACTGTTCTTTGAATTCTGCTCTTGTTGAGAAAACACCTTTGGAAGCATGGTCTGGAAAGAAGCCCTCTCTAAAACATATTTGTGTCTTTGGCTATGAGGATATGCATATGTGTCAAATGAAACAAAGGTCTAAATTGTAAAGCAATTCTATTAAATGTATTTTTATTGGCTATAGTGTTGGCATAAAAGGATACAAGCTTTGGAATTTGATACAGAGAAGGTTCTATATAACAAAAGTGTTATTTTTCATGAGCTAAAGCCTTCCACTTTGGATCTATAGTCAGAGACAAAATCAAAAGATAAAAGGGATGTAGTTGAAATTCCTCCAACACCAAATAAAGAGGAATTGAAAATTCAAAATGTACCTAAAACTGAGGAGAGCTCAAGTAGTTCTGAGAGTTCTGAAGAAGAAGATCAACCTCAACATCAGCCTATGAGGAGGTTGTTGATGATGTTTTCTACATAGCAACAACTCAGATAGAATATGAAATCCTATCTCTATCAGCAAGCCTCAAGAGATAAACTCAATGTCTCTAATGTCGAGTCTTGACAATGCATAAACAACTCAGTGATAAATGTGAAAATGATGGTAATCACAATACTACAAGCAAAGAATGAACCTTGAATTTATCAAATCTAGAAATATGATGATACTACCACTCTAAATATAACTCAGATGATAAAGAAACAACAAAATATTAGGGCTCAAAGAGATCACTAAACTAACAATATTCTAAGATCAACAATGCATATGATGAAATACTTGAAATGGACCAACCCCACATAAATCAATTCCTTTAGATTGAACCCCTTGTAGCCATATTATAGTAGCAAGAGAAGAGGCTTTCATCTTCTCTAATTCAGTAATAGTTTCCTGAGGTAAGGGTTTTGTAGCAGAAGCAGAGGGGTTAATAGATTGCAAGGGCTTCATTAGATTTGGAAAGAATTTCTTGAGATTCTCATTTTCCCTTTTCAGCTCCTGCTTAGTCTTTATTTCCTTCCTCAACCTACCCAAGATGACTACACTGGAACCCTGATAATCTTCAATGCCTTGCTCGATAGAAGTTGGCCCTAAAGTGAAAGCCTGAACATTATAATCCTTTCTAGCCACATCATCTCTACTCCTATCTAGGGCAGGGGTTGCAATGTGGACAACCCTATTGCTTGCCTCATCTCTTTCAATCCTTGAAATCACCCTAGCATTCTTTTTACCTTTATCCTTTCCAACCTTAGCTACCAACTCATCCAGTTGGGTGGAGTATCCTCCACTATAACTTGTTTTCTCCTTATTCCCTTGTCCAACCAATCAGGGATAGTGGATTCCAACTGTACTTCAGTCTATCCCACTTGCTCTTGTTGATCCTTAGGTGCTTCTTTACTCAAACCCTGCTTCTCAGGAGTCTTTGTCTTTCTCTCCTTCTATTCATCATGTTCCCCCTTGTGTTTAGGTGAAGGGATCTTTTCCACTTCCTCTTCTCTTGGAGGTTATTTTACCTCTTTAGTTCCAATAGGTGACTCTACATATGCAACCAAGGGAGACTGCATTACCTTTTCAACTTCAGCTTCTGCACTATAAAGGTCACCCTCATGAAATTCCTCCCCTTTAGTATCTGGATGATCTTCAACCCTCTCAGATTCACTTGGTTTGCTTTGAGCTTTATGGGTGGAAGGAACATCATCACATTTCTCCTTGTGAGGAATAACTGAAGGAAGGTATGCCTTAGGCACACCATACTTGGGAGAAGGAGTTCTAGCCCTCCTTGTGTACACTCGTTCCTTCTCTTCTGAGCTTTCCACATTTACCACCGGTGGAGTAACTTCTTCCTCTCCTACTTTGGATCTTGCCCTATATGAAAGTCTTATGACTCTTCTCCTTTTGGGCATAGGAACATCAACCTCAGGATTCTGCTTTTCAATCTCTTCCTTTTCAGACTTCTTATTCCTTGTCCTCTTCTTAGAGATTGGCTTTCTCTATTTTTCTGCTCCTTGGGCTTCCTCCTCCTGAACACCCTTAATCTTAATTTTGAAAGGAGAATCCACCTTACCTTTGCCTTTGGGATCCTCCTGCTCTGTTGATTCTTTGAAAGTGGAATGAGGGTCCAAATCTCCCATCAGATTGTAGGTGCATTTCACTCCCTCATTCTCCAACTCCCACAGTTTATGCCTCAACCACATCTTGGTAAACTTGATAAATAGATCCATTAGCTATTTCAATTTTGTCTTCTCTTCTTCTACCCAATCCACATCTCCAATTGGCTTATCCTTCACTGCCTCATAGGCATGACCTTGAATCAAGTCTCCATCATCTTCTAGTTGATTAGGAACTACTTTTACATTGTATAATCAGACTGATTCAATTGGAATCTAGGAAAATTTCTCCTTTCTTATCTCATATTCATCACTATAGTTAGCCTAGTAGTCTTCCTAATCAACTTTATGGCTATACTCTCTACTAGCTTTCTTTTGGGCTTCACCTATTATATCAAATTTGGACCTCTTGGAATGGAAAGATAAGCTAGGAGTACTCATCTCCTCTTCTGAAGCATGGGATGAAACAATGGAAGGGCATGCCTCTCTAGCACCTATCCTCAAAGGGAAATCTCCACCAAAACCAATCTTATGCTAATCCCTCTTGACAATAGCATCAAAGTCACATATTTACCTAGTTACTTCCAACAGTATAATGTGATCGGTAGGATACCCTGGAAGTCTATAAGGAGCCCTTTGGCAACCATCAATCTGAATGTATGAGAAATTTGGGAATTGAATAAACCAAGCCCCATATTTCTTGATGAGCTCTTTTGCTTGGTCTGAAATCCTAACATGTTCTACTCCTTGAAGCAATCTAGTGATATGCATGGTGAATGCATCATTCACCCTCAAATATCTTGAGCTTCCTAGGTGCAATTGAGGGTAAACCTCATAGATGACGTCCTATCTAAAGATTCCCCTTGTGCTCAATCCTTTATAGGGATGAAATCTTGCAAGTACATAGACCAGGTATGAGGTCATTGATAAGGTCTTAGTTTGCAACACATTGGATAGCTGCTCATGGATTACTCTACTAATCACACCAGCCCAATGATAGTCGATCAACTCTTTTTCCATCCTCACAATAACATGGCACATCCAATTTTCAAACATTCCTGCATTCTTTAGTCCAACCACCCTGCTGAGCAATGCGATGGCATCATAATATTCCTTCTTGAAATTTTCCCTAAATAGCTGCTTGGGTAGTTTGGAGTAATGTGACCTGGGCTTCTCCAGTCATGAATTGATAAGTTGTTGAGATTTAATAGTCTCTTCTTCATAAAACCCCTTAGATGCTTCCATGTTAAATGCCACTACATGTGATCTATCAAGAATGTCAAAAGTCTCTGCAATGGAAATTAGATTCAGGTTCACCACCACTCTCCCTTGAGGATGAATAATACTCTATGTTCCTTGGTCATAGTGTCTTGCACACTCAAGGAAAAGCTCATAGCACTAGACTGTGGAAGGAAAACCTTCTACATGTGATAAACCTAACTCCTTCATTCTTCTAGGCACCAACGGGAGATTGCTCACTACCATTCTTCCTTTAAATTCCTCATAGTCCCATAGTTTGAAATTAGTATCTATCACCTTTGACCAAATTGATGTTATTTTTCTTTCCAAGACTTTACTCTTGGTGTCCATCTTAATCCTTTCTGCTTCAGATACTGAGGATCATTCCGCTGCCTTGCTAGATTCAACCTGCACTCACAAGGAAAAAATAGTGAAAACCATAGAAAAGTAATGTTAATCCATCAAAAAACACCATTAGAATGAACCTCATACAATCAGGGCATTATTAAATCTCATATAAAATGATCATATCAAAATTCAAGTTTCAGGACCATTCGCAAAATCTGAACTAGAGAGGAATTTCGAGAAATTCCAGACCAGATGGATTCCAACAAAATAATCAAGAAACACCTACTAGCAAATAAATATGATCATTATCAATCAATAAACCACATAGGAAATCATAAGATGACATGAATGCATCATAATTCATTAACAAATCCAATTGTCCCATCTTTCCCCTAATTCCATCAGATTTCAGGAAATTCTGCTAGAGACGGGTTTTCATGAAGAAGAAGACATCTCGCAAACCTTAGAAAATCTAGGGGACACAGAATTTTAGGAAAATCCAGACCTGAAGGAAATCCATGAAGAGGTTAAAAATCTAAAAGCACGTGGAATTTGGAAGCAAAAAGGGGATTAGGAAAATCTGTCTGCGATGGAAAATCTCAGGATTATTGTGAAACCTGAAAATTGGTGTTAAAGCATGATTTCATCCAGACCATTAGACTGATCATGAATTTTATGGATTTAGGCCTAAGAAAAGTTTAATAAGGGCCTTCTATGGATTCTCTTAGAATACTAGGCCAATTTTAGGGCAGAATAAGATGAAGTGGTAATACCCTAAGTTTCAAACTCTCATGAATTTGCCATTAACATAGAAGCAAGCTTGGGATTCGATCATTTCAAGTTTTAAGTCATCACTAGGGGTTACTCACAGCTTTCAAGCAAGATACATGAAAATGGAAATGAACAAATGACCTCAAAACTCACTTGGGAGACCATAAATTAAACGATGTTATGCAAACCCTAGTCATGAAATGAGCCAACATTTGAGAATTTGAACCCCAATAAACTCAGTAACGCCAAAGCAATGCTAACTTTCATCAACTAATAGCAAGGTAAATCATATACATACCATTAATGAAGCAAGAATTGATCTCAAAGATAACAAATGTGAGTTCAAATGGTGTTCAACAAAGACCCCAACAACAACACCCAAAGAAATCACCAGAAAATTGGATAATTCACAGATCAAATGCACCAAATTAGATCAATTACACAAAGAGCACATTCCCTAGCTTGATCAAGCACAAGCAATAGATCATAATGGCATAAAATTCATCAAGGATCAATTAAATACATAGTTTCATGCTCGTACGAAGATCATTAATGCCACTAACAAGACATAATGGAGAATCTAGAAACCTGACAGCAAGACAGATTTTGTGAAAATTTGACCCACAAGGAAATTTGTGAAGACCAAAAAATCCCTAAACTATAGAATTCAGTCAAAACTTGAGCAAGACTTGGGAAAATCTGCGAAATGTGGAAAATATTGAACAGGGGCAAAAACTCAAAATTCACCATAACTTAAGATTTTCAATGAATGACCTAGGGGATTATTTAGTCAATCAGAATAAACATTTTAACCACATGCCAATGCAAAATAAATCCCCAAAATTGAAGGGCCAAGACACCCAAAACAAAAGCGAAAGAGGGTCCCTGCTTTCAATAGGGCATGTGTGCAAAACTACACAACAAATGGTGACTCTATTGGGGAAATGCTCCTGAGCGTTTTCATGATGAACATGAATCAAGGACCCAGAATCTCTGGTTTTGATCCTTCTAACCAACAAGTCAAATCAAAATGAAAAGATCAAAGAATTAAAATAAAAGGGAGACTGAGCCTTCCATAAACTGAAAAATCCAAGTGTGTGCACATGAGTTCATTTCCCTCCTTAATCTACTGCAAAAACCAAGTTAAGTCAAGAAAGGCTACGTAATGATTCTAACTCCAAAAGCAACCTGGATAGAGCCTCATTTCCAGTTAGGCATCTATAGCCCTGACAAGGTTATCATTGTGATTCTCTTGAACATGGCTCTACTGCTAGCCAGGCGTCCATAGCCCTAGTAGAGATATTCATAAACTCCTGATAAGTTGAGTACTTTCTTTTGATTTTCATTACTATTCTTCTCTTCTTTTCTCTTATTTTATTTCAACCTGTGAATAATGAAGCTCACACTCAGGGCTAAGAAACACAGTGGTGTTGAAGTAGAAATGATATTTTTCACCTACCAAGATCTCACAAAGATCCTACAATAACCTCGAGATTCTTAAGATATGATAGATATAAGATTTTAGAATACTTCAAGTTCAAATCAAACCAGTGATACATCATCCTTAATCCCAACATTTAGACCCTTTGAGGCTAACATAAATCTCAACCATCTATTCAAGACTCAAAATTAAAGTTCAGCCAAGAAATACTCATAACAGTCCTAGATAAAATAGTTTTGCCATGCAGGTGCAACACGGCTAGGAGAAAACAAGAAGACCTCAAATCAAAAGTAGAGAAAACCTAAACTAACCAAAACAAACCAAGGAAAACCTACACTAACCAAAGCAAACCAAACCAAACAGAAAGGAAACCTAATCTAACTATGTACAAAGAAAGAGCTGAAAACAACTCAAGACTAGAAATAATGCTTCAAACACTACCCATTGGTAGGCAGTGGGATATCCTCTCTAGTGAGGGTTTTCAAATAGAAAGCATTATCACCAAGAATTTCTGAAACCTGGTAAAGTCCAAGCCAAAGTTTGTCAAATTTTCCATGCTCACCCTTACAGTCGTGGGTTTTATCCCAATATAGAACCAATTCAGAAATCCTAAAAACTTTTACCTTGGCTCTTCTATCAAACCATCTTTTAACCACACCCTGATGTTTAGCAAAGTTCTCTAGGGCCTCATCTCATTTTTTGTCAAGGTGTAACAATTCCTACAAACAGGTCTCACGTTTGTTTTCTTCATCATAATACGCATTAATGAACTGCAAAGTAGGTATCCTCAACTGTATGGGAAATACTGGTTCTAAGTCATACAAAAGATGATAAGGGGAAGTCCCTAAGGAAGACTTCTACCTAGTATGATCTGCCCATAGAGCAAATCTGAGTTGAGTGTGCCAATCCCTATGATTCCTCTCTAATAGCTTATGGATGACTGTTAAAAGGTTCTTATTGGAAGACTTAGCGAATCCATTACCCTGTGGATAGTATTTGGATGCAAATTTTATTATGATCCCATGGTCGAAAGCCCAATTGGAAAATTTTAAAGATGCAAAAGTAGGACCATTATCACACACTAAAGATAAAGGACATCCAAAATGATTGATAATACCTGATTCAAGGAACTCAATTACCACTTTAGAAGTACATTGTTTGCATACTAGAGCTTCATTCCACCATGTAAAATAATCAGTAATGGTGAGAATATACCTATGACCAATAGAGGAGGGTGGATTGATGGGACCAATGAATTCCATTTCTCATTGTGCAAAAGGTTTTACCTCGAAGACTGGCTAAAATGGAAGAGCTCAGTACTCCCTAGCTGCTACAGTCTAGCATAAATGGCATGTCCTAACATGACTGTGTGTGTCCTTGAACAATGTGGGCCAATAGTAACCATCCCTCAGGATCTGATTTGTAGTAGAATGTGCAAAACCATGGATAGTACCATATATATCATGAAACTCCACCATAACTCTCTCAGCTTCCTATTGTCCCAAGCATCTTAAGTATATGCCTTCATGGTTTCTTTTATATAAGATAGCTCCCTTCAACATGAAACTATCACTCTTCAAATGTAGTGCCCTCCTTTGTACTACATTGAGATGATTAGGACACTTTTGCTTTAGTAGATAATAAATAATGTTATCATACCAGCCCCCTAGGGAGACATCCTCAATGTTGTAATGCTAAACTGTAAGATTAGGACCCATTTCTACCATTTTTCTTGTTAAGCCTTTCCCTCTTACTAATTTCATAGGTTGTATTTCAATGTCATATTCCTGTAACATCATTACCCACTTGGCTCTACACTCCCCCACCTCATTTTGCATTAATAGCAACTTGACTATAGGATCAAGGACTATTACAAACACCTTATTTCTAAGAATATAATGCTTGAACTTCTTAACATCTTTAACTAGGGCATAAGCCTGTTTCTCCACACTTGGATATCTCAGCTCTGCATCCTTTAGTGGTGCACTCATAAATGTTATGGGGTGCTCATTTCCTTCATTAGACTTTTGAGTCAACATGCTAGCACAAGAATGATCAGAAGCAAAATAATATATGTAAAATGACTTAGCATAATCCAAACTCACCAATACTGGGGCTTTAGCAATAGATCTCTTTATTTCTACAAATGCTTCCTTTGCTTCTACATTCCATTCAACTTTTTCCACCTATTTCATCATTGCATTCTGAGGCTTGACTATTTCCACAAATCTAGTGATGAATTTCCTCACAAAGTTGATCTTGCCAAAGAATGATTTCATTTCTTTCTTACTTTCAGGTGGTTGAATCAATAGAAATTCCATTTTTAGAAATGACATGCCTCAACAACTTACCTTCTGTTACTCCAAAGATGCACTTCTTGGGTTTGAGGGATATTCCAAATTCTTTGCACTTCTAGAACACTTTGCATAAATCTGTGATATGATCACCTCTCTTTTTGGAGAAGACTATCAAGTTGTCCATATAAATAATTATGCACTTACCAATGATATCCTTAAAAGTGATTTCCATGGCCCTTTGAAATGTAGCTCCAACATTGATCAAACCAAAGGGTATCCTTCTATAGGAAAATGTACCCCATTTTGTAGTGAAAGCAGTTTTATGCCTGTCTTCATACTTTACCATAACTTGATTGTATCTTGAGTAGCCATTCAGAAAGGACATCATTTGAGATCCATTAACAATTTGGAGCACTTCATCCAATGAAGGTACTGGATAATTATCCTTTTTTGATGCTCTATTATGATTCCTAATGTCCACACACAATCTGATTTCTCCATTCTTTTTTTGTGTTGGAACCAAGTTGGCTACCCAAGTTGAATGTCTGACCAGAAAGATGATTCTAGTAGACAATAATTTATGTACCTCCTTCTGTATTATGGGTTCCAATAAGGAATTAATTGGCCTTTGTCTTTGTCTAAAAGGCTTCACTCTTGGCCTTAGAGGGACGGTGTGAGTAATAATGGATGTATCATATGTCTTTAAATCTTCATAACTCCAGACTATCACATCCTAATATCTATGTATGGTGTCAATTATTCATTTCCTTTCTTCTGGAGTACATACCTTTCCAATGAAGACATTCTTGGCCTCTTCATGAGTTCCCATATTATATATTTTGCATTGTCCACTGATGGATTCTTTCTTAGCATCTTGTTCTTTCTCTCTGACTTTATCCAAATAAAAAATTCTCTCCAATCATACCATTCCTATGGGAATAGTATTAGTCCTCAAATTAATTACTCCTTCTAATCCATTTCTACTTCTTGAGGTTCAGTTTCATCAATAATCTAAGAAGCAAAAACATCAGTGTTTGTGATAAAATCTAGGATATGCTTATCATCTTCAAATACCTAAAAGTTGGTGACATTGTCAAGCATTGAGGGTATCAGATTCAATTTTACTGTGAACTTCTTCAACCTAGAGAGAGATAAAGGCTACAAAGTACTAGCATCCTGAGCAAGAGAATCCACTATCTGATTCTTACTACGTGCGATCAATTGAATGTTAAAGGCATCAAGTACTTCAATAATATCTCATACTCTATGTCTATAATTGGTCATTCTTCTATCATGACAAGAGTATTGTTTCCTAACTTGCTTGACTACTAACTCAGAATCCCCAAAAACTTGCAATATCTTAACCCTTTTCTTTAGTGCCATTAACAACCCATGGATTAAAGCCTCATATTCTACTACATTATTAGTGTAGTGGAATTGGAGTTTGTGAGCAGCAAAGAAGGTTTTACCTTTTGGACTGATTAGCTTAAATCCTACCCCAGCTCCATGTTTCGATTTGGACCCATCAAACCTTAAGGTACAATAGCCTACAGTCATGGATTCCCTTATTATATCTTTTGTATTGCTGCTATGGGAAAGTTCTTTAGGGAACATTACCTTCTTTCTTTCAAGATCCTCTGGAACATTCTGGTTAGTGACCTTGACTGCTGGAGTAGGGTTGATATACTTCTATACTTGTTCAACTATAGTTTGGCATAAACAATAATCTAATTCCTAATGGGAGGCATTATGGACTCTACACCAATTGGGTAGGAGTAAGTCTCTAAAATTCATTTTTCTACCCAACTAAATCTGATCTTCAACACATTTTTGAATGAATTCTTGGAAACTATCTAGGAAGTTGAGCTAATTATCTTCTAGTTCACCATCATTTCCAACTGATTCTACCTAAGCTTCATCTTGACTGGATTACATTGTAAAATTATTTGGCAGGGAATGCAACATAAGAACTTCTTCTATATCTAGCTCCTCAAAAGGGGTTGCAAGCACATAATTTCCCATACTTACTTCTAATATCAGGATTTCGTTAGAGTTATTCTGATATTATGTGATCATATACTTCATCCTGGGCTCTCTTTCAATTCTAATCTGATTTGGAACTCCTTTCCAAGGAAGCCACATATGAGAATGATCAGTTGACACATATCCATTCAAAGCTTTAGTGAAGTCCCTTCCTAGAATCAAACCATAAGCATTACGTATATCTACTACCTGGATATTAATAACTTGTTGAATCCTAGGATCAGAAGCAACCTACATATAAATCATATTTAATTCTCCTATGAAATTCACTTCAGTCCTATCCAATTGTGTAACCTTCTTTTGGGAGTCAGCAGGGGTAATTCCCAAAGCTCTATAGACAATAAATGGCATAACATTGGTGGAAGTACCCAAATCCAATAAGTAATTATGAAAATTCTTACCAAATATGTGAATGGAAATTAGGAAATGAGGGGTATCAGTTTTCCCTTGGAATAGAGTCAAAGGAGTATCCACTTGAGCAACTTGGGTCCTATCTTTTTCCTTTCCTTTATCTCCAGGAGGCATGTGGCCTTGATTGTGACTCTGATTTAGCCTTCCCAATGATTGAGAACCAGATGTTCTATTGACACTTTCATTTATTGATATATCTTGGGAAGTGGAATTCATATTGTAAGCTCCTAGAACTGCATTCCTTATGGTTGGAACTCTCAATAATTCATATGAAGATAGAATTACCTTTGATTTTCTGAGTTCTTCAACAACATACATGGCTAATTGCTCTTCATTTAGATCAGCAGGAATCTCTCTTGGGTTTTCTACCACCTTGTCCTTGCCTACTTCAACACTTCTTCCTTTAGACATGTCCACCTGTGTTTGTCCTTCCTTTGACAGATACTGTTTTGACACATGAGGGAAAGATGTATTGTCAATGGCATTGTGATCTGGAGGTATGGTGAAATTATTTGGAGGGATAGACGTAGTGAATGGGCCTCCAGCCCATGGGCATCTATGTGGCATGTCCCTCAAGTCATACTTCCTAGTAGGCCTTTGGAATGTTTGTACTTCTTCAACATAAGCTTCTTCTTCATCCAATGGACCATTGTCATTTACTGGATTCTCGTCAAGCAGTTGTGTGATCTCATCTCCATTGCATACCTAGTTGGCTTCTTCCTTTAACTGGTCAAATTTCCCTTCAGGTACATTCTCTTTGCCTTGTGGGAAAGGTGCATGATTCAACACAATACTGGTGAGTCATAAGGAGTAGAAGGTACTATTTCCTGACTACTAGCATTATTTTCTACTTCATACTGGAAGATTGAAGCTGTTGTCTAAAACTTTGGACAATCTAATTCAGAGTGCTGACTTGTCTTATGGAGCCTATGCCATCCAAATAGACTTGCTTCTGCCAAGTATACACCACTAGGAGGCCTTTCTTGATTAACTAGCTAATTAGCTGATTGATTAATTGGTTGGTCTAGTGGGGTGTTGACTCCTCCATTGTTGGGACTTGTATTCCAAGTCCTGTTCTAATTAGGTGGTGGTCTCCTATCAAAACCCTGTCCACCAGTTTGATTCTTATCAAAATTCTGATTTGAGGTTTGTCCCTTATCATAATTATATCCCCTGTCAATATTATATCCCCTTTCGTTATTGTATCCTCTTTCATTGTTGTATCCTATGTCATGGTTATACCCTCTCTTAGGATTCTGCCCCCTATCAAAGTGTTGTCATTGATTTTATTGATATTCTCTATTTGGATTGGACTACATATTCCTTTGAGCAGCCTGGAGCTGGTTATTTTGATTTCTCAAGTAGGTCACCTCCATATTCAATTTCTTCACTTGTTTAGTTAACTCATCCATCCTCTCTTTATCAAGGTTCCTACATGGACATTGATTGGAATTATTTTACGAATATCCTATTGCAGTGCTAGTACCCAGTGACGGGTTCAAGACTTTAAAATTTTGGAGATACGATGGATAGCTAGCCTGAGACTATGGGTGTAAGGGTTGATTTGTATTTTTCTAGGGATAGTTAATAGCAGGTGGGACTTGGTTGACTAGGGGACCTAGATGAGGGACCAATGGCAGCTGAGGAACTAGATTCATGATGGGAGTATGGTTGGTGAAAGCCTGATTGAGAGCTGGGACTTGTCCTAGGTGAGCAATGGGTCCCAATGATGGTAAAGGTCTAGACAAATTTTTCCTTAAGGAAATACTCACTTTTACAGCTTTAGCATAGGCATCAAGCAGGGTATTAGGTGGGTTGTTTTTCCATTTGATGAAGGTAGATGTCAAACTGTTAAGGCCTTTGTAATAAACTTCTAAAGTAGTGGCCTGATCAATAGCATAGGGAGCCTGCAACCCAGAATAGGCACAATGAAACCTATTATTGAAGGATCCTATAGGATCATTGACCTCTCTTTTGAAAATAGTGAATTGACGATAAAGCTCATTGGAACTAATAGGAACTCTAAACTTTTGCAAGAATACATTTTCTAACTCAGTCCAATTTTGGATAGACCTAGCAGGCAGATGATTGTACCAATAAAATTCCTCCTCTCTTAAGGAGTAAGGAAAGAGCCTACATGCTACCTCCTCATGATTGATTCCCCTATCCTTAACACAAGTCTGGAAGATCATTTAGCAAGGTGCTCAAGTTGCACAAGCTGCCCAAGCAGCCTAAGCTACATTACAAGCACAATATGCTACACAAGCCCAAGCTTTATTGCAACAACAAGAACAACAAGACGCTTAGTTAGCCCAAGATGCATTGCAATCACAAAAGGCTTCTCAAGCACAACTTCTATTACAACAACAAGTGGCATAAGCACAAGCCCAAGCACAAGTGACACAAGCCCAAGCTCAAGCTCAAGCACAAGCACAAATTCTTGTAGAAAAACAAGCAACACAAATGCAAGCATACCAACAAGTAATAAAGCAATATCAAGAGCATCAAGAAGAAGCCCAATTGGTAGCCCAACAACAAGCATTGTTGGAACAAAAACAAACACAACAATAACCATTGTTGGAACAACAACAAGCATAACAACAAGCACAACAACAAGCACAAATCTTAGCGCAACAACAACAAGATCAACAACAAGCGTTGTTCATACAGTAGTAGGTGGTAGCCTACCTAGCCTGGCAGAACATACACATACCATCAACAACACACCAACCAACCCAGACATCCAACCCACAATCAAAATCCCCCAAAACACCTTCATCCCACCCCCTGATCCGCAAAATGACATAACAACTCAAATCAAGTTGCTCTCGCAACAAGTGCTCAATCTTTAGTCAGAGTGAACCACAAAGACACCAAGCAACTTGTGTCCCTATCCATTTGATAGGAGCCTTGTGATGAAACCATTCCCCAAGGGATTTGAGATCCCCAAATTTGACAAATATGGTGGGACAGGAAACCCTGAAGATCACATCAGGGAATTCCAGGTTCATTGCATGGAAGTCGTATACGATGATACTTATCTAATGTGGCTATTTCCTAGAAGTTTGGTGGGCCATGCTATGGAATGGTTCTGTTGCCTACCCTCATGCATTAGGATATTCCAAGAAATTATAGAAGCATTCATAAAAAATTATGCATGCAACATTGCAATGGATGTTAGTCTAGAAGAACTCTTAGCTCTAAAATAAGGTGAGGGTGAATCATTCACTTCATTCCTACAATGATGGCAATCCAAGGCCAATCGGAGCAAGTGGACAATGCCCAAAGAACAAAAATTTTGCACCATCATAGCCAACCTTCACGGCCTCTTGGCATTTCATCTCAAGGTTCAAGGAATCACCACTATGACCAGTTGATCCCCAAGGCACTCAGCATCGAACAATCCCTTATGACTCAACCCGCTGGATCAAATTCATACCCCAAACAACAAAACAACTACCAACCATCCAATTACAATGATAAACCTCACACATGGGAAAGGAACAAAAACATTACTAATGATGGTGTCATCAATTCCAAGGTGATCATTAGTGCCCCTCACCAAAATACACCTACACTACAAATCCAAATCCAACACCAAAACAATCATCATGCAATACAATAGCCAAACAACAATCTAACAATCAACAACCTCAATGATCAAAGGGGACCACCTCAACACAACAAGATCTATCCCAAGTGAAAATACATTGCTTTGGGGGAGCCACTAGAAGTCATCATGAAGATGTTGATAAACAAAAATCTCATCCAGGCTCATACCTTTGAAAATTACCAAGAACCAGTTGTGAAACCTCCTTGGTACAATGAGAATCAACTCTGTGAATTCCACAAAATCAAAGGCCATACCACAAACAGTTGCATGAGATTAAAAATAATAATTCAAGATCTCATCGATAAAAGAATTATAAACGTAGAACAACCAACAGGAAACCAAGATCTTAAGATATACATGAATCTGATGCCTAATCATGGCAATAAAGGGAATAATAATAACACTGATAAGGGGAAATGCACTAACATGAATCATGTGTAGAAAATAGTCATTGCCTCCCTAGAATAAAATTGCATGATCATCACCATCAAAGGTGCCCATGCTGAAGATTGTGGAGTCACCACAAGGGGAAAAAAAGTTACCATTGTAGGATCATCCTAGCCAAACATAGTCCCTCTATCTAGATCTATCCCTAATGGCTACAATGTCCTAGATCAGCTCAAGAGAACACTCGTGCAAATCTCCATCATGGAGTTGCTAAAAATCTCATCGGCCCATAAGAAAATCCTAGAAGAAGCATTGGATTCATCCATTGTCCCCACAGATCTTGATACAGAACAATTCCAAGCTATGGTCAGAATTATCATTACACCTAATCTCCTCACATTCTCTGACTAGGATTTCCCCACTCAACCATCTCACAACTACGTGCTCCACCTAGAAGAAATTTTACACAAGAGCAAAGTCAAAAGGGTCTTGGTGGATAGAGGTGCAGGATTAGATATTTGTTCTCTCAATCTCATCAAACAATTGAAAATCTCAGAAGATTTTATCAACAAAGGAAAGGGTATCACAATAAGAGCATATGATGATCAAGAAAGGGTGTCTTAGGGCACAATCAAACTCCCTATCCAAGTAAGGCCTGCCATCATGGAAACCACTTGTTAGGTCTTGGACCTCGACTTTCTATATAACATCCTCTTACGATGCCCATGGATTCATGCAATGAAGGCAGTAGCGTCAACTTTCCACCAATGTGTCAAATTTACACATGAGGGACAAGAAATTACTATCCACAGAGATCCTAAACCCTTTTCCTATTGCAAAATACTTGAAGCAAAGTATTATAAAATCCCCCAAGTACCAAAAAATGATGAGCTCCCATCTACACCATACATTGATCCCACCACTCTCGCATCCACTTCTGTGACAGAGACACCCACCACTCCCACCATCCCCACCATCTCTAACATTAAGGTCATCATCCAAGATAATGGTTGTGGAAATTACAAGCTCCCTAGTAATGCTTTTGTGGTAGGAGAGTTACCACAATCTCCTAGATCATGGGGATGTCTACAAATAAATGAAGCCTCAACATTTGAAACATCTCTTGTGGACTATCCAACCTTTACAAGATGGGGTGATCTGTTGGATCTCAATTCTATTTATGGTTTGTCCTTGATGACAAAATTCACTTCCTTGGTTCTCTATGTTGATAGTTTAGATTGGATCTTTATGGTTTATCATGTCACATATTTGATGACTCTTGGATTTTATAGATGGTTATTTTTTATGATTCAAATTCATGGTGATGAGAATTCTAGTTCAATGTTGTGAATGCTATTTCTTTGACTGGTAGAGTTTGACAGATGGTTTCTTTGTCAAGATGGTTCTTTTATTATTGCATACCATAGGTGTATTCCACATGATTACAAGTCACTGTGACATACATATGGAAAGTTCATTTTTCAGGTATCTTATAAATTTTTGGACAATGTTCAGATTGAACATTCTTGGTCTCAAACTCAGGTATTCTTTGTTGATTATGATATATTAGTACATTATCTTTGGCTCATTTGACATCTTTATGGATTGTTTTGGTTGCTTGGATATCTAGACACCATCTTGCATACTCTTGCAGTATCTTAATTTGATCAGCTTTGTCATGTCCTTCTTAAAGATTCTAAATCCATTTGATTACATTCTTTGAACTCATATTTTTGGAGGCATTACATTTACCTTGGTTTTGACATCTCATTTTTCTAATGGTATTGGTTGATTCTCATGGCCTATATTCTTTTTAACATTATATTTGGAGTCTTCTATACTCAAATGGTCAATATTCAAAGGCAAATACTTGTCTTTATTTTTATTGAACCCTTCTCTTTTTGCATGAGATACTAAGGGTCTACATCATTCACTTGTTCTTTTTTTGAGCTCACACATACTTCATTGGTAGAAACAATTATTATGACATCTTGTTTTCATGGGTAGTGACATGTGGAGTTGATATGGATTTCATTGAATACATTGACTTTGACAAGTCACGAAGGTAATAATATTGGTGTTGGCCTACTTGATAATTGGTATAAGGTAGTGGATTTTATTTCATTATGATGTCTTTATCAAAATTGGATTTCAAACTTCATTGTGTTCATTTTTAAAGTCATCGAATGGTTTGGATAAGGAAAGAATAGGGAAAAGTGCGTTTACATTCTGCTATCTCTTTGCAAAGCTATGGAACCCTAACAAGTGCCACCTTGAAGAAATTCTATCTGCTATGTCTTTCATTGAATTCTTTGTTGTTAATCTTTTCCAACTAGTTGTAACGTCTATGTCAGGAAGAAATAAACAAGTCTTCTTTTGTAATGAAGAGTGTGACTACGAATGGAGTCATGGGAGTTGCAAATTTGGCTAGTATTTATGTCTTTGATTGATGCACAAACATGTATCTTTATTTGGTGTTTTTATTTAGAAAATGGTAGTCCTTGGGAATTATTGGTTTTTTTGGAAATCTCTTTATGGCTGGAGATGTTTTTCTTTGCATGATCATATTTATGCAAAATCTATTTTGACTCACTCATATCAATGATTATTGTGCTCATTTTTGAAATGAAATGGTTAAATGGCAAAATATTCTTTTTACTTTGAGGGTTTATGATTTTTAGTTGTGGGCAGTCATGGTTTTGAGAAAATGTATCAAATGCAAATTTTAAATCCCTTCATTCTTTGCAGAATTTATAGGTTTAGCTTATGGGTATACAAAATTAATGTTTTTAGGATTTGGGTTTTCTAAAATTTGTTTCAAATGGTCTTTATTATGAAGAGAACTACACTTGATTTGGGTTTTTGGTTAAAAACTCTTGCAGTTATGAAAAAGAGTGGTGATATATCATTGACATGTTTATTTATAGCCTATTGTTCAGGCGTTACTCTTGCAAACATTTACTCTTCTAGCACATATTGTTAAAACAAAAAAAGAGTTTCAGATTCCTTTGATAAATGCATCTTTAAAGACTTTCTTTTGAAAAAAATACTTAAAAAATTGTATAAAAACTAGTGTTGAATACATTGTGATAACTTCTATTGTGATTCAAAAAATTTGTTCTTTGGCTGTATCAAAAAATGTATTGAAATAATTTGTAATAAAAATATGAAAAAAAAAGATGCAGAGATATATTGTAATATTCTTCTCTACATAATATTTTAAAGATTCCATTTTTTGAATTCTTAGGGTATTAGGTAGACGAGAAAACAA
Source organism: Sequoia sempervirens (assembly GCA_007258455.2). NCBI lineage: Eukaryota > Viridiplantae > Streptophyta > Pinopsida > Cupressales > Cupressaceae > Sequoia > Sequoia sempervirens. Next base: position 353,082,927 of record VDFB02086081.1, on the reverse strand, counting down.
AGAGTTGTGAGCTTAACTAAAAACAGAGAGATCCTTTAAGATATTGTTATTGTTTAGAAATATAATTTGAGGGGTTGGTACTCCTTGAGATAGATATCTCTAAATGAGGGGTTGGTGCTCCTTGAGTGGGTGCTAAAAAATTAGCCTATAAGGCATTGTGAACAATTGATTAAAAGATTAAGCTTGCAAGGAATTTCAAGAGTGGTTTTTATACCCCAGGAGGGTTTTCCACTTTGAAAAATCTTGTGTCTCTTTGTACTTCTATGTTCTCACTGCTTTATTGAGTTGTTTACTGCTTTGTTCATTGATTGGTTACTACTTTTCTCAATTCTGGTTCTGAATGATTACATTGAACTTATGAATGGTTTAATCATTTTAATATTGAGATGAAATTTGAGCTATGGTTTAATTTTATGAAAAATTCTTCAAATCTATTTTGACACTGATTCACCTCCCCTCTAAGTGTCATTTTCACTCCAACAATTGGTATCAGAGCGTAGGGTCCTCTGATAGGTTTTACCACCTAGGATTGATCTTGGTCTTGGAATGTGTTTTGATGGCATAATCTCAAGAAGGAGCCTTTGTAACTAGAGCTCCATTATTTGATGAAATAGATTGTGTTCTAGAAAATTATAATGGAAGCATTTCTTATTTCTTATGATGTTGATGTTTGAAGCATTGTGTTAAATGGGTACAATGTTCTAGCCATAATACCCACAGATCCTACTGAGAAAAAGAGGTATGAAACTAATGCCAAAGATAAGAATGCCATCTTGTGTGGTTTAACTAAAGATGTGTTCATTAAATTCATGTATTGCAAGGGTGCTAAAAAAATTTGGGATAAACTTGAAACCATATACCAAGGGAATGAAAATGTCAAACTGTTAAAAATCATTATTCTCAAACATCAGTTTGAAGAAATGAGAATGAAGGATGATAAAAAAGTGGTTGAATATTTTCTAAGAATTGATGATGTTGTCAATTCTATGAAAGGATTGGGACAAGAGGTTAAAGAGTTTGACGTTGTTACAAAGGTCATTAGAACCTTACCAACAAAATTTGAATCTAAGGTTTCATATCTTGAAGAAAAGAAACAATTTGATCAGCTCACCCTAGATAGTTTGTAGGGAATTCTTACTGCCTATGAAATGAGAACTAGCAAAAACAATTCAATAGGAAAAGAAACTTCATTTAACGCTAAAAAGAAAGAAAAAGATGAGGTTAGTGAGTTAGATTTGTTTGATTCTAAAGAATCCCATTTTGTTAGAAAAATTAAAAAGGGATCAGGAAAATATAAGGGAAAACTTCCTTTTAAATGCTTTAACTATGGAAAAATAGGTCACTTTGCTACAAAGTTCCCCTATGATGATCAAATCAGTGACAATGAGAAATTTGGAAAACAACCTAAGAAGAAGGCCTTTAAACCTAAATGAAATTTCAATTTCAAAAAGAAGAAAAGCTTGTTTAGCAAAGATGAAACTGACATTGAGTCTGAAGATTCATCTGTAGAAGAAGATGCAACCTTGTTCATGGCTGAAATTACTCAATAAGAAGATTCAAATGCCATTGATATTGAAGAAGGTGAAGTAGATCTTGAAAGTGAACTGAAATGTGCTTTAAAAGAGGTCAGAAAACTCAAAAAACAAGTTCTTGCTCAAGAACATAAACCTAATCAAGAAATAGTCTCTCTTAAAACTTAGCTTGAAGAAGCTAAAAGAGTTGAGGACTATCTTTGAGTGACTGTAAGCTGCAAGGATCAAGAAATTCAAAAATTGGAACAAGAAGTAGTTTGTCTTCGAAAGGAAATTGAAAAATATGAAAGCACTTTAAAACTTAATGAGATGCTCAACAAGCAAAAGCTGTATAAAGATAAAACTGGTGTTGGTTTTGAAAAGGTTGAATGCTCAATTAATAATGCAAAACAAGACTCCTCTTCTAAAATTAAGGGTTTAGGTCAAAATCACTCTAAATCTTGTAAGAATCATGTTTAGTCCATAATGTGTAATAGAACATTATATAGAGTCAATCCCTTCTTCTATGGTTACTATTTTTTCTCCAACAAATTGGCCATCAAGTGAGTTCTTGTAGGCTTATGAATCCTAGAATACCTAGGTTTGATCTTAAGCAATATTTTGGTTTTGCTAACCAGATCATATTTTTTAAATGCAATGCTTTAGGGCACTCTATCAAATAGTGCAAAGCTGATTTTCATTCTAAACAACAAAAAATCAAAAAGGTCTGGAAGCCTAAAAATGTTAACATCGAGCAAACTATGTTAGTCCAAACTGCCTTTCATTCCAAGAAAAAGGACTTATGGATCCTAGATAATAGATGTTCTAACCACATGACTGGTGACAAAGATAAGTTCATAAATCTTGAAGATTATATAGGTGGATATGTTAAGTTTGGTGATAACTTTGGTATACAAATTAAAGGTAGAGGTTCACTTCTTCTGAATGAAGACGCCCCTATCTATAATGTGTACTATGTGGAAGGTATTAAGCACAATCTTCTAAGTTTTAGTCAAATCTGTGATAGTGGTTATCATGTCTTGTTCACTTGACAAGGATGTGAGATTAAAAACAAGCTTGGAAAGGCCATTTTAGTTGGAAGGAGGACTAAAGGAAATGTTTACAATCTTATTGACACATCAAACAATGACAATAATCAAGGTATGTGTCTAATGGGACAAATTGAAGAGAGCTAGTTATGGCATAAAATATTAAGACATAAGCTTTGAAAATATGGTTAGAATCAGTAAGAATTAGGATGTTAAAGGTTTACCAATCCTTAACAAGCCAGAAAATTCTATGTGCAAAGAATGTTTAAGTGGTAAACAAACTAAAATAAGCTTCAAAACAAAAGAACATTCTTCATCAAAACCTGTATAGCTAGTGCATACTGATTTATGTGGACCAACTAGAACAAGATCTACTAATGGTGAAAAATACTTTATGATGTTTGTGGATGATAGGAAAAGCACCAGTGGTGCTGTATTCTTTCTTGGTGATCATTTAGTGGCATGGCACAGTAAGAAACAAGATTTTGTTTCTCTTTCCACTCCTAAAGTAGAATACATTGCTGCCACTTCGTGTTGTACTCAATTTCTTTGGATGAGTCAAACTCTATTAGATATGGTTATTGAAGTTCCTAATCCTATTTCTAATCTTTGTGACAACATAAGTGTGATAAATATCTCCAAAAATCCTGTTATGTACTCTCAAACTAAACATATTGCTATGAAGTTTCATTTTCTTCAAGAAAAGGTACTGGCTAATGAAGTCTATTTACACTTTTTTGGCTCACGAGATCAGGTGGCTGATATTTTTACTAAGCCCTTAGCTAAAGAGTTATTTGAAAGGTTGAGACTTTGATTGGGAGTTATCTCTCAATCTTTACTTCTCTAATTTTACAAGCATTGGCTTAGGGGGAGCATTTTTTAATCTTTAATCACTTACAACTCTTCTACAAACATGGTTGCTATAATTTTACTCTAGTTTTGCAGCTAATTCTCTTGGTATTTGGTTGGCTTCTCAGTTGTCTTTCATGGCAATGCACATTCTTCTCTTCTATCCTTTTTCATTGTGGCAAAAAGGGGGAGAGTCATTAGTGTTTTTACATCAAGGACAAAGGGAGAGCTTGTTGGATCTCAATTGTGTTTATGGTTTGTCCTTGATGACAAAATTCACTTCCTTGGTTCTCTATGTTGATAGTTTAGATTAGATCTTTGTGAATTATTATGTCACATATTTGATGACTCTTGACTTTTACAAATGGTTATTTTTTATGATTCTAATTCATGGTGATGAGAATTCTGGTTCAATGTTATGAATGTTATTTCTTTGACTAGCAGATTTTGATAGATGGTTTCTTTGTCATGATGGTTCTTTTATTATTGCAAACCATAGGTGTATTCCACATGATTACAAGTCACTGTGACATACATATGGAGAATTCATTTTCAGGTATCTCATAATTTTTTGGACAATGTTCAGATTGAACATTCTTGGTCTCAAACTCAGGTATTCTCTATTGATTATGATATATCAGTACATTATCTTTGGCTCATTTACATCTTTATGGATTATTTTGGTTGCTTGGATATCTAGACACCATCTTGCATACTCTTGCAGTATCTTAATTTGATGAACTTTGTCATGTCTTTCTTAAAGACTCTAAAGCCATTTGATTACATTCTTTGAACTCACATTTTTGGAGGCATTACATTTACCATGGCTATGACATCTTATTTTTCTAATGGTATTGGTTGATTCTCATGGCATATATTCTTTTTAACATTATATTTGGAGTCTTCTATACTCAAATGGTCGATATTCAAGGGAAAATACTTGTCTTTATTTTTATCGAACCCTTCTCTTTTTGCATGAGATATTAAGGGTCTACATCATTCACATGTTATTTTTTTGGGCTCACACATACTTCATTGGCAATGACAGTTATTATGGCATCTTGTTTTCATGGGCAGTGACATGTGGTGTCGATATGGCTTTCATTGAATACATTGAATTTGACAAGTCAAAAAGGTAATAATATTGGTGTCAGCCTACTTGATAATTGGTATAAGGCAGTGGATTTTATTTCATTATGATGTCTTTATAAAATTCAGATTTCAAAATTCATTATGTTCATTTCTAAAGTCATCGAATGGTTTGGAAAAGGAAATAATAGGGAAAAGTGCATTTTCATTATGCTATCTCTTTGCAAGGGTATGGACCCCTAACCAACGCTGCCTTGAAGAAAGTCTATATGTTCTGTCTTTCATTGAATTCTTTGCTTTTAATCTTTTTCGAGCTGGTTGTAACGTATTTGTCAGGAAGAAATCAACAAGTGTTCTTTTGTAATGAAGAGTTTGGCTATGAATGTAGTCATAGGAGTTGCAGATTTGGCTAGTATTTATGTCTCTGATTGTTGCACAAATAGGTATCTTTATTTGGTGTTTTTATTTAGCAAATGGCAGTCCTTGGGCATTCTTAGTTTTTTTGGAAATCTCTTTATGGTTGGAGACATTTTTCTTTGCATGATCATATTTATGCAAAAGCTATTTTGACTCACTCATATCAATGATTATTGTGTTCATTTTTTAAATGAAACGGTTACATGGTAGAATATAATTTTTTCTTTGAGGGTTTATGATTTTCAGTTGTGGGCAGTCGTGGTTTTGAGAAAATGTATCAGATGCAATTTTGAAATCCCTTCATTCTTTGTAGAATTTATAGTTTCAGCTTATGGGTATATAGAATTAATTTTTTCATTATTTGGGTTTTCTAAAATTTGTTTCAAATGGTCTTTATTATTAAGAGAATTTCACTTGATCTGGGTTTTTGGTTAAAAACTCTTGCAGTTATGAAAAAGAGTCGTGATATATCATTGAAATGTTTATTTATAGACTATTTTTCAGGCTTTACTCTTGTAGACATTTACTCTTCTGGCACATATTCTTAAAATAGCAAGAGAGTTTCAAATTCCTCTAATAAACACATCTTTGAAGACTTTCTTTTGACATATATACTTAAAAATTGGTATAAAAACCAATGTTGAATACACTGTGAGAACTTTTGTTGTGATTCAAAAACTTTGTTCTTTGGTTGTATCAAAAAATGTATTGAAATACTCTGTAATAAAAATCTAAAAAACAAAGATGCAAAGATATATTGTAATATTCTTCTCTATAGGATTCCATTTTTTGAATTCTTGGGGTATTAGGTAGATGAGAAAACAGAGAGTTATGAGCTTAACTAAAAACAGAGAGATCCTCTGAGATATTATTATTGTTCAAAAATATAATATGAGGGGTTGGTACTCCTTGAGATAGATATCTCTAAATGAGGGGTTGGTGATCCTTGAGTGGGTGCTCAAAAATTAGCCTATAAGGCATTGTGAATAGTTGATTAAAAGATTAAGCCTACAAGGCATTTTGGGAGTGGTTTTTATACCCCAGGAGGGTTTTCCACTCAGCAAAATTTTGTGTCTTTTTGTACTTCTATGTTCTCACTGATTTATTGAGTTTTTTACTACTTTGTTCATTGAATGGTTACTACTTTTCTCAATTTTGGTTTTGAATGACTACATTCAACTTATGAATGCTTTAATCATTTTAATATTGAGATGAAATCTAAGCTATGGTTTAATTTTACAAAAAATTGTTCAAATCTGTTTTGACACTGATTCACCCCCCCTCTCAATTTCATTTTCACTCCAACATGATCTTGGCCGAGAAGTTATTGAGGCAGATCCATCTCATATGATTTATTAAGATGAAATACTAGTAGTTGACTTACCAATGGATGACAAAAGCAAGGGTCTACAAATGATGCTCGCAATGGGCTATGATAGAAATCAAAGGCTTGGGAAAAATGATAATGGGCTTATAATACCTATCATTCCAAAGATGCGACTAATAACAAATCTTGGTAGTGGATGTACCCCTCTAAGTATAACCATACATGGCCAAGGTCCTCCAGTTAGAAGGGTTAATAATCCTCCTCAGCCAATCGCAATAGAATTACACCTACTAGTATCTATAGGTCATGTCATAGATAACTTTACATTTGATGTAACTGACATTTGTAGTAGTAGTGATGACAAGGACCCCACATCCAACTTACCTAGGCTATTTGAGGATATCGCTCTTTTCATGATTAGCACCCTATCTTTTGAATCAAACTACCAAAATCATGACATTTGCCTAGTATATCCCCAACTCATCAACTATGACCAATGAGGACCACCAATTCTTGATACATTTGAAAATGATGAGGCACTCTCGAAATTCATGGGACTAAGGAATAACATTCTAGATAGGGATCATAAAGCAAGGTTCATAATTGAGCTAGATACACATGCCTATTATGGGGGAATGATTGAATCCCTTAGTCGCAAAAGTGAAAAATTAAGAATCATATCTAAGTCCTTGAGTGAAAAAAACATTGTGGAACTCTCCAACCAAAAAAAAAGTAAAAAGAAAGGACACATCCAATGGTGAAAACCTCTATGAGGCACCCAAGGATGGGGGATTCAATCTTCCTTTCCAAACTATTCATCAAGAAAAGTCAATAGTCTTGGTATAAAAATGCAATCCAGTCAATCTAGGAATAGAGGAAGCATTGCATATCACATTCTATGCAGAATCATTACTATCAGAGGAGCAAGAGCTCCTAGTAGCCTTCCTAAGAGAAAGATAGATAAAATTCACATGGAGTTATGTCAATATGCCAGGACTTGATCCAGAGACTGTGGTCCACCACTTAGTAGTGTATCCAGAAGAAAAACATATAAAAAAAAAGCTTAAAAAAATGCACCCTCAGATTGCCTTATTAGTCAAAATGGAGCTAAAAAAGCTATTAGATGCAAGATTCATTTGACCGATAGATTATCTAGAATGGGTGTCAAACTTGGTACTTGTTTCAAAACCTGATGGGAATATCAGAATCTGGACAAACTTTAGAGACTTGAATAAGGCATGTCCAAAAGATGACTTCCCACATCCAAACATTGATATGATAGTAGACATGATAGCTGGACATGAAATGTTGTCACTAATGGATGGATCTTCAGGGTATTATCAGATTATGATAGCTAAAGAGGACCAACATAAAACAACTTTCACTTGTCCATGGGGGACATACTATTGGAACATGATTTTGTGTGTATGAAAACATGTCAATTATAAAGAATTCAAAACACAATTAATAAAACCTTATATCAAAGAAACTGAAAGAAAATCTAAACAAACTCTTGTTGTAGCTTCTTCGAAGTCGTTCTATTACTCTATATCTCTAGTGTTTCGTTGGTTCAAGTTGCTCTCAGATTTGGTATGGAAAACTCAACAAAATGGACTACTAGAGAATGAGATTTAAACCAAAATGCGTATTATGCTAAAATGCAAGATTATGGTATGCTATGATAAGATGATTGCCAAGATATAAATATTGCTGAAATGCTATAGATGCAAATGCGTAAGCGTAACTGCATATGTGTACTCGTCATCCCCAATGCTTGGACTTGTACATTTATCTAAAGAGTTTTTAAAAGATTTTGATTAGCTGAATTGACTGACAACTATGATAATTCCTGACAGATTCATTGGTCAAAGATGAATGAGACTAGAGAGAAAAATAGAAGAAAATGAATAAAGCAAGATTTTTCTATTTTCATGGAAGAGATAAGATGAGATGAAAAATCATCTCTTTTTTTAGAAGAAAAATGGAAAGATTTTGAGAAGATAAATAATGAATTATCAAATTCAATTATTTATTAATGGGTGCATGTAGATTTTTCTTAATTAAATAAATATTTAATTAAGATTTTGAGGAAATCAGAATATTTCATAATTAAATGAAATATCTAATTATGATTTGAAGAAAGTAGAAGATCTTTAATTAAATAAAATATTTAATTAAATTTGAAGGAATGACATGTGTTACGAAATTAATTAAATAAAGTATTTAATTAATTAGGAGAAATTTTAAAATAGAAGAAAAGAAATATTTAAATTTAATTAAAAAGATTTAATTAAATTAAAAAGATGATAATTAATTTAAATAAATAAAATATATTTATTTAATTAATCAAGTAGATATGTGAAATAATCAAATAAAATAAATTTATCCAATTATGGTGGAAGAATAAAATGAACAATATAATTAAATTGATTAAATTTAATTACATGTAGAAGACTTTAGAGGAATTAATTAAATAATAAATATTTAATTAAATGTCAAGATTAATTAGACATGACCAATTTTATACACATACATTTTTCCCCTCTTCGAAGTAATGTGTGAAACGCATTGCTTCAAAGAAAATAAAAGGTTTTACCCCTGATGATGTTGATGATGCCCCCTCGGGAGGTAAATCACGAATGATGATATGAGTTTTGATTGGATGATGAAATTTAGATGGTGATTTAGTGATTTAGCTCTCGATAATTGATGTAAAAGATGCCCATGGGGAAAAAATAAAGTAATGGCCACCAAAAATCCACCTAAATTGACCCATATAAGGTAAAAGAGGTAAAAGTAGAAGTCATTGTCACCCTTTTACTATAGTGAATTTCATGCTCTGATAGTGACGTAGCGAGATGCCGATTCCATATCACATACATAGATTCAAGCGGGCCCGCCGATTCTAGAGACCAGCCGCATATGGACCACTGGTGAGTTGATTCAATCCTTTTTGATTCAAAATTGTTTGATTTTGATCAAATTTTCAAGCTTTTTGGTGCAAATTTAGGTTTAAAAATTATGTTTTAGCACATCCACGTGTTTTGTTTAGCACATTCAAAGTTTTTGGTAGCGCATATAGGATGTTCTTTAGCGCTTTTAGGTGTAGGATGAAATTAGCTGTTCTAGTGCATACGAAGTGTAGATTAGCACTTCTAGGGTTGAAAACTGACTAGAAAAGTTTAGCGCATCTAGGGCACAGAGTCGCGCATTTAGGGTTTGGCTGCAACAGGGGTGTATTAGCGCATCTACAGTATGAAGTAGCACATCTGTAGAGTAGATTAGCGCATATAGGGTTGTACTACTTTTAAATGGTGAAATAGCCTATATGAGGGGTATCTTAGCGCATATAAGGTTTTGGTGTTTATAGGAAAAACTTTAGCACTTTTGGGGTGCAAAAGCATGCATAATGAGTTTTAGTGCTCTCAAGGTAAACTGTAGCACTTTTGAGATTTAGCGCATCGGAGGCATATATTAGCGCATCTAGGAAAATTTTGGTAGAATGCATTTGATAATGAAAAATGATGGTGTATATAGGTTCTTTGGTCAATAGATAGAGAAATGAGTTTTCCATTATGCTGATATGGATAGAAATGATAGAAAATGTGATGATGAACTAATAACTTTGTTTCCCTAACATAGAAAACAAAGAGTAAATAGCTGATAACTTTGTTTCCCATAAATGAAAAACAAAGAGTAGATTGATTAATTGATTGATTGATTGTCTGATAACTTTGCTTCTCATGAATGAAAAAAAGAGGAAATTGATTGATAAAATTGCTTGTTATGATAAAAACTAAATAGTAAAATGATGGTTTTCAAACATATTTGCATTCATGACTGAAGTACAAAATGGTTGGATTGTTGATAAATTTTCTTTCCTAAAAAATAAAAACAAATATTATAATGATGATAGAGTAGATTGATTTGAGATTTAGATAGATAGATGCAGTTGTGATTGCATGATATGGGTCATTGATATGATGCGTTGATATGATTCGTTGATTAATGTGATATGGGTCACTGATATGATTCACTTGATAGATAGAGCACATGATATGAGTTAGTAGTATGAGTCGGATTAATTATCCTTGTGATGACCAAATAAAATAGGTCTTTGATAACCTCCAGAGTAGAGAGTGTTTCCTGATATGTTGGGATTGGATAGGAGAGTTGACTCCTATAGAGGTACAGTGGATAGGTTCCTGTGGACTAGGATCATTATTGACTATCCTGTGAGGGATTCAAGTCAATAGGGGGCTCATGACAGCACTGGCTGAGAGGTGGCACTCTGATCATAACACCTTTCATTTTCTGACTAGTGAGATGACCATGACACCTGAGGATGTGTACAAGATTCTAGGGATTCCTGTGGTAGGTGCTCTTGTGGTTTATGACCACAAGGAGATAGGAGGGACCAAGGCACCAAGGAGGATCTATGGTGACATGTCTATATCAGGATATTGGGTGTCATGGGTGGATTTCAGCAGATATCCAACCTTAGTTGCAGTGTTGGCTACATTCATTAGAGGCTTCCTTGGACCGGACCATCGGTCAAAGGGATTTTCAGTTGGGTGGGGTAGGATGTTGGAGTGGATGGTGACACAGCCGTGGAGGTATGCCTGAGGGAGCTACATTTTGTCCCACTTGCATCATGATCTACATTAGGTAGTGTACGAAGGTTCAATGATTTTGGTCAGTGGTGTGACTCTGCTCTAGATCTCGGCCTAGGATCATATTGCAGTTATGAGGCCAGAGTGTTCCAGGGCTAGGCCACCAGGTAGGCTATATGTATATCCATTTTCAAGTGCACTTTTCCAACCCAAGCTAGGAAAGTTGGAGTACTAGCGGTGTGTATTGGATGATGTGGATGTAGTGATATGGAGGTTGTATGTAGATTGCGAGCCCTAGGACATAGATCATTTGGAGATGCCATTTGTCTACATACCCCGGTATCTAATAGGATGAACGACATATATTATTGAGATATTTTTGGCCTTGTGAGTTCAGAGACAGTACAAATTCACATAGGGGATGCCACAGGGTGTTGCTCACTATGGGAAACATAAGGATGATTCAGGATGGGGCCAATCCATCACATACTAGGTGGCTTATACAAAGTACACTAGCTTACAGCCTGAGGTATGGGCATACAGGCCAGAGGTGACAAATGAAGGGATGTCAGATGAGTACTTAGAGTACTTCCATACACATTGATTCCCATGTTTACATGTCCTGATGAGCCAGGGCCCATTGTAGTAGTACAACAGCTAGGGGAGGAAAGACAGTAGGGTGTGGTTGGTGGAGAGCAGGCAGTGGGTGGAGGAGAGGAGGGGGAGGAGAGTGGAGATGAGTAGGAGGGTGGTAGAGATGAGGAGGGTGGTAGAGAAGATGATAGTTTAGATGATGGGGATGATGGGGGAGATGGTAGAGGGGAGGTGGAGAGGATAGTGAGCCAGAGATTTGATAGCCTAGCTAATGCTCAGATTGTATAGCAGTCTACATTAGGTGGCAAACCATGGACTGTTATCAGGGTTTCCTCCTCTTCACAACAGGTGCAGATAGACACATTGTAGGCTCAGGTGTAGACTATGCAGGGTCAGCTAGGTCAGGCTCAAAGTGTGATAGCGCAGTTATAGTTAGTGTTGTCATAGGCACAGTCTTAGGCTTGGGCACAAGCTAAGCCATAGGCACAAGCTCAGGCATAGACACAGGCGTAGGTATCTCAGCTTGCCCCAGAGCCACAAATAGCTCAGCTAATCACAGAGAGGGATGCATTGAGACAAGGCTGAAGGCATTGTACAAAGGCTCATGGGCACTGTAGAGAGTGCATCTTTATGATAGGCCATTTATGAGGGCATGGAGATGGCGAGGGAGGCAAAGTACTATCATGTCAGATATGAGTTGTGTCCTCTAGAGAGTAGAGAGCCATACCCATGGTCACGCAGTAGGATCAGAAGTAGGTTGCGAACAACCACACAGAGCATAGGGGTTACTGGGCCTCAGTGGGATCTAGATGCAAGTACTAGTGGCATACCACCTCCTTCCAGACTAGCTCCATTAGGGGCATCAACTAGCTAGTTTATGATGTAGCTATATATGTATATCATTTTTGGAGCATGTATATTTGATTTTTGATTATATCCTATGTATCTCTCTTTGGACTTTTCAGTTTCTTTGGACATTGGACATTTGTATTATTTCTTATGAGTGATGATATGCAGCAGCGATGATTTTTGATGATGTGATGTGCATTTATGAGATGATTATGTGATATGCATTTATTTCTATATGTGATGGATTGTGGTATGTATTTTAGTGATTTGATGACTAACATGATATGTAGGATGATTTGATATGATGTATTTATGATGATGATAAAAAATAATTGATGATACATACTAATGATGTCATGCAAGTGAATGATTTATGATGTGATTATGAAAAGATGCTATGAGATATTGGATATATTTTATGAAAATGTTGTTTGGAAAATTATATGAAAATGCATCTATGGAATGTTTGTTTTTGGATTTTCAAATACGAGTGAATAATGATGTTATGATGGAAAATGAATGTTGTGTTTATGATATGCATCATGAATTTGTAATATGATTTGTTATGAAAAATGATAGGATGATTAAAGATATGAGATGAATGTGATGTGAGAAATGATAAATGATAGGAATAGCGATAGGAAGTGAAATGATTAATAATAATGAAAGGTATGAGAAGATGATAAAGGATATGTGATGAAATGTAATGTTTGGTAATGATGATGATAAAATGAAGTGAAATGATAATGATATGAACTATAATGAAAATGATAAGTGATAATGACAATAATGAAATGATAAGTGATAATGAAATGAATGATAATGAAATGATAAGTGAAATGAGATGATATGATAAGGAAATGATATGAAAATGATAAATGATAATAAAATGAAGGATAAATGAAATGATACATGAAATGATACGAAAATGATAAATGATAAGATATGAATATGATGAAGGGTCTGAATAATAAATGATAAATGATAGGATCTTAATGATAATGATTAATGAAATGACAATGAAGTAATAAAGAATTTGAATAATATAAAATGATAATGAAATGATAAATGATAATGAAATGAATGATAATGAAATGATAAGTGATAATGAAATGATATGAAAATGAAAAGGAGGATAATGAAATGATAAATGAAATAAAATGAGTGGTAAATGGGATGCCAAAATGAAAATGAAATGATATGATAATGATGATGAAAGGTGGTGATGAAATAGATGTTCGAATTCCCTCCACAAATAGGCCAAAGAGACATGGCAGTTGTTGATATTATTGTTAGCCTTTCAAAAAAAAACTCTGATGCAAATCTAGTATATAGATATGTATAATGACCTAAAATGAAATGTAATGAAATGAAACAAACCATTTGTTGAGCTTGTTGTCATCTTTCCTAAATGATCATAGAGTAGTTTAAAATGTTGGAAGTATGTACAAGCCTCAGAGGCTAAATTAGCACCACTGATGACTTGAGTACAACTTTCATGATTTTTGATATAGCAAGTAAACACAAGCATCAAAGTATAATTAAACCAAGATGACCTAAGCATTTCTTGCATAAACAAAGATTAACCACCTTTTTGATGCAAACGTGGAACTGTCATCAATGATATGCATTGGGAATCATGTCTCTTGACATACTTGCACCAAATCAATAGTTAACCTCAAGATAGTAGACAAAGAAAAGTCATTCTCTTTCCTTGCCACTGTAGTTCAGTACATCATCGAGTGTGCTCCAAAGAGATGATATCAAAAATTAAACAACCATCGTTCAAAATAGAATACTGATTGTAGACACCTAAAAATGACCTAGACCTGCAAGCTCCATTTTTACCACTTTCATCCTAGCCTAATTATGTCTTTGGTCCACATTCGACTATTGATTAAATAATTCATAATTATTTAATTAATTCACATCCTTTTATTCTTCATGATTATTAAATAAATAAATTCTATTTATTTATTAAATACGTCATTAATTGTCTAAGTCTTCCCTTAATTAAATAAATTTCTTAATTTATTTAATTTCCCTTCGTCATATACTTCTTCCTGATTATTAAATAAATGAATTACATTTATTTATTTAATATGTCACTAATTGTCTTAATTAAATAAATTGATTAATTTATTTAATTAATTGGTCTTATCTGCTAAATTAAATAATTAAATTTAATTATTTAATTTCCAATTTGATATTCCTCTCATTTTAAATAAATTAAATTATTTAAAATGTCATCTCAATCTTAACTGTCATTTCACTTTGTTAAATAATTGGAAAAACAATTATTTATTATTTCACAAAATCTATGATTTGAATTAATTTAATTCAAATTGGTAACTAATCTTCCAAAAATCAAGTAATCGGGTAGATTCTTGATTTTCCAAATCTGATCTTTAGTCCAATCTTATCTTCTTGATTTTTTGAATCTCACAAATCAGGCAGTCTTTATCTTCTTGATTTTTGAAAATCTTTATTTTCTAATTGATTATCTCATTTATTCTCCACCGTCGATCTGATTATCTGAGACATTATTTTGACCATTCGATTAAGGATTTTTCCCTAACCCTGATTAGGGATTCTTAGATTTAATTTGGACCTCTCGTTCTAGGTCTTTCTTAGAAGTCAATCTCATCCATCCACTCAAAATTGTGTTTTCTATAAAAGACAATTTTGCTCATAATTTCAGGATCCTAACAACTTCATTTTCAAATTTAGGCATTATAGTCATTTTAGTATTGGTAATTATTATTTTCATTTAGCATATTTTCATAGTCATAGGCATTATTCTATCAAATCCTTCAACATTTACATAGGGATTTGACATTACTTTAGGTTGCTCATTTGAAATCTGAGGGCCTCATTCGATTTGCTGCAAACTAGAAGGTGTAATGAAGGTCAACCATGGAAGATGAAGATTTTTGGTAACATTGTTCCTTTTATTTTCATGTTTATTTCCTTTGTGCTTTTTTATTTCATTAGATTATGATGTTTTAAGCTAACAATCTAATTTTCCATTGATTACACTGATATTCCAAACCTTATTCATATTTTAGATCATCTAGAGATGAGTCATGATATGGCATTTGCTGAAAACTGCCATGATATGGATCAACGATTGGATAGTTATTCATAGGATTTGATTGTTTGTTTGCAAGATTTGATTCGATGTCCTTGTCTAGTTGTTTCGGTAAAACCTAAAAGTTGATTGCCCCAAGTATGACAATGTTTGCCCCCAATATTGACACAACTTGCTGAAATGGATATGTACAATGATCAAGCCATGGTAAGATGTTATCGTTCTAGGAAAATGATGGTAGCATGATGCTGATATGGACCTAAGATGATGGAAAGATGCATGAAATGAAGGCTGAGAAGCCAAGTGTAGAACATGAAGTAATAGATGGAGAGCTACAAATAGCGTCCGTTTGCTAGATTTTCACTATTTTTTTATTGCATTTTTTTCTTGTCAATAGACTGCCTATTGCCAAGATTTCACCCTATGACGATCTTTTTTTTTTAGGACATTTTTAGATTTTTTTGTATTTCTTTAGGAAATTTTCTTTTTTTTTGTATTTATTTAGGACATTTCTAATTTTTTTTGGATGATGATAGCCAACTTAAACATAATATTTCTTCAAGTGCATGTTGTTGATAGATTCATCAAATAGGTCCCCTTCTAGCATTGACAACTTGTATGCTCCTAAACCATATACTGCTATGACCACATACGAACCTAGCCAATTTGGTTCAAACTTTCCTTTCTTCTCTCTGTCTTGCTAATTTCATGGATTTTCTTTTAAAACTAGATCACCCACCTAAAAGACATGCGACTTTACTTTGTGATTATAGCTATGAGACATCATCTATTGGTATGCCTTCAAATGGTTAGCTTCTCTTTGTCTCTTTTCATCTAGGAGTTCTAGCTCTTGGAGTCTGGAAACTCTGTATTCATTATCAGTTGTGAGGCCTTTCAGTGATACTCTGAGTGAGGGGATTTCAACTTCTATAGGTAGGATGGCTTCTTCTCCATAGACAAGAGAAAATGGTGTTGCTCCTGTTGGTGTGTGGACACTGGTTTTGTAATCCCACAATGTGGGATTGAGTTGAATGTGCCAATCTTCCCTGCATCTTTTACAATCTTCTTCAAAATTTTCAATATTGTTTTATTTGATGCCTTTGCTTGGCCATTCCCTTGTGGTTAGTAAGGTGTTGAATATCTGTGTTTGATGTGAAATCTCTCACAAATTTCATCAACATCCTGATTCTTGAATGGTCATCCATTATCAGTAATAAAGGAGTTGGGAATGCCATACCGACAAATAATATAGTTTAGTATAAATGATGATATTTGTTTGCCAGTAACTTTACTAAGAGGTACTATCTCAATCCACTTGGTAAAATAATCTGTGGTTGTGATGATGAACTTATGTCCATTTGAGGATGAAGGATGAATATTTCCTACTAGATCTAACCCCCATTGGGAGAATGGTCAAGTTGGCATGAATGGTTGAAGTTCCTATACAGTTGCATGAATGAGATTCCCATGAATCTGGCATTTTGAGCATGTTTTCACAAAAGTGAATGATTCCCTCTCCATTGTAGGCCAGTAGTAATCCATTCTAATCAATTTCTTGGATAAGGTTAGTCCACTCGAATGAGTACCAAAAATGCCACCCTGAACTTCTTGTAAAGCTTTATCATATTCATCACGTTCAATGCATCAAAGTAGAGTACCATCAAGACCATTATAATAAAGGGTGTCAACAATAAGGGTGTAACGAGAGGATTGGCAGATAAAATTTCACTTTTGGTTGTGAGATAAATTAGGTAGTAACATGTCATCTTTTAAGTAGGCATAAATCTTTCCATACCAAGGTGAATTAGATCCTACCAAGTGGCAAATGATTTGGCTTTTGGGTGTGTCATAGGTAGGTGTAAATGATTGTTCCACCAGAAATTCATAGCAAGCCTGATTTTCTAGGAGTTGTAACAATGATGCGATCATAGCCATGGCATCAGCTACTTTGTTATCAAGCTTTGGAATTTGTGTGAATTTGATGTCCACAAAGTACTTCTTGAAGTCAACCACCATCTTTGTATATGGCAATAGTTTGTCATCTTTGGTTTGATAATCGTCATTGATCTAATTAATGACTAACTCTGAGTCGACATACACTTGTAGTTCTGTAATCCTCCATTCTACTGCTATTTTAAGTCTAGTGATTAATGCTTCATATTCGGCTATGTTATTGGTGCATGGAAGCATTAGCCTATATGATCAAGGAATGTTGTGTACTTGGGGGGTGACAAAAAGTATTCCTATCCTTGATCAATGTTGAGTGAAAGAACCATCAAAATATAAGGACCATGGTTGTTTGGATTTTGCAGTAAAGACATCAGCATCTAAAAATTCAATATGAAGAGGATGTTCTACTTGCAGTGGTGCTTCAGCTAGTTGATCAATGATAACTTGTCCTTTTATTGCCTTGCAATCAACATAATGGATGTCAAACTCACTTAAGATCATTACCCATTTTTCTAACCTTCATGTTAATGATGTTTTGCTTAACAAATACTTTAATGGATCAATCTTTGAAACAAGATTGATTTATGAGTTAACATGTATTGCCAAAACTTCTGTGAAGCAAAGACAACTGCTAGACAGGCCTTCTTGATGGAAGTTTAGTTGAGTACATGGCTTGTTAGTGTTTTTCTAATGTAATAAATTACATGTTATTTCCCTATATGGTATTCTTGTGCTAGCAATGCATCCAAGGATGTCTCTATTGCGGCAATATACAAGATCAGTGGCTTGTCTGGATTTGGTGGTACTAGTACCAATGGAGTCATTAAGTACTGTTTTATTTGTTGAAAAGCCAATTCACACTTGTCATCCCATTTGAAAGGAACATTCTTATACAATAGATGTGTGAAAGGTAGACTTTTGTTGGCCAATTGTGTAATGAACCTCCGTATAGATTGAAGTCATCCCTATAATGATCTTAATTGACTGATGTTCCTTGGGGGAGGCATTCCATGATTGCATGTACTTTGGCAGGATCTAGTTCAATTCCTTTTCTTGATACTATGTATCCTAAGAGTTTTCTAGATGTGACCCCAAAGACACATTTCTTAGGATTGAGGTGAACTTTGAATTTCTCCAATCTTGTAAATATTTTGGACAATACTTCTAGATGTTCTTCTCTGGTGTGTGACTTTGCCAATATTTCATCTACATAATCCTCCATGAATGCATGCATCATTTCATGAAAGATTGTATTCATGGCTCTTTGGTAAGTAGCCCCTGCATTCTTTAGGCTGAAAGGCATGACATTCCAATAGTAAGTTCCCCATGGACATGTGAAAGTTGTTTTCTCCTGGTCTTCAAGTGCAATTTTTATTTGGTTTTAACTAGAAAAACCATCCATTAATGAATACATGGCATGGCCAACTATCAGATCAACTATGGCGTCAATGTTGGGAAGTGGGAAGTCATCCTTAGGACATGCTTTATTAAGATCTCTAAAGTCTATGCACACTCTGACACTTTTATCTGGCTTAGATATAGGAACAATGTTAGAGATCCATTCTATGTAGTCAATTGATCTTATGAAGCCCACATCAAGAAGCTTTCTTAGTTCTTCCTTAACCAATACTGCAACATGGGGGTGCATCTTTTTGAGTTTTTGTTTCACAAGTTTAACCCCTAGTTTGATAGACAAGTGATGCATGATCAGATTAGGATCAAGACCTAGCATGTTTGCATAAGAGCAAGCAAAATTGACTTGATTTTTTCTTAGAAATTCTATGAACTTTGGTACTTCTTTCTCTGTCATGGATGCAGCTAACTATAAAATCTTTGGTTTTTCTGATGTTTCAAGATTGACAACTTTTGTAGGCTCAATCAAGATAGGTGATTGCTCATGGTAGTGCTCTGGGAGATTGTCAAGATTCCCATCATCTGGTGCCTTAAAAAGGTTTTCACCATCTGATACACTCTTTATTTTATCTTTTGTTTGATCTAAAATTGCCAGATTCTGGTTTTCACTATTAGATCTTTCTTTTTTATTTTTTATTTTGTAGCTAGGAGACTTGACACTCTCCTGATCAAAGACTTTATACTAAATATCACTGGTGGAACAATCATTTATGTTATCTACAGAAAGGAAGTTTACGATAGCTTCGTCATTTGGAAACATAGGTATATTGATAGGTTCAGATGGATCCCAATCAATAAAATCAGGATGGATCAAAGATAGAAAATCTTCAGGTTGTGTGAAATCAGTGATGGTTATGGTCATGACGGAGTTGATTGTAGGATCCAAGGTATGAGGTAGATCAATGATGATACTGTTCTTGCGATAGTCTTGTTCATTTAAATCTGACTCAGTATCACTAGAATCATAGTCACTTTGTGGTTCAAATTATCATGTTCGGGACCCTGACCCTTCACCTTCGATTAGAGTTGGGGTATACTTGTGTATCACATCAACCTTTTTATCCCTCCAAAACTCATCATTGTAAATGGTATCCCATTCATATTCAGCAGAGTCTATGTCAGAGTTATTATCCAGGAAGTTGTGAATTGTGGCCAAACATGCTTCTCTTGAATCTGAACCTTCTTGTAATGTGAAGATAGTGTCATGTAGTTGTTTGGATGTTCTTTCTTTTGAGGTAGTATCACAACCTAATCTAGTTTCCTCTTTTGTAGCAAGTACTGGAGGATTAATAGGTTCAACTACTCCTTTTCTCTTCCTGATGGGACCATTACCATCATATCCCATCTTCTGCATGATTGAATACTCTTTTCCATATTTATCTATTGGTAATTTGACATTAAAAACTACTTCATACTCATCTTTATAAATCCAGTTTAGGATTTCTCTATCCTCAGGATCTTCCATGGGGAATTTCTCCTTGATGAACCATCCATTAAACTTTGTGCTTGGCTCTATTGGTAGTTGTGTCAATGTTGACACTAATGATAGTTGATGTTGGGCGAAGGTTGTCCATGTGACTAAGGTGATGTAGGTAAATTAATAAGATAGAGATAGTACTCCCCGACTCCTTGGTCCTTAAATTTTAGTTTCTTGTCAAAACTATTGGTCAACCGACTGATTTGTGTATCAATCTTGAGAGAAGTACTAGCACAAGCTTCTTGATTGTTAGGAACCAAAGTATCATGACTAGCTTTGATGTTGGCACAAGTTTGAATTTTTGAATTATCGTTGGTATCATGATTTCCTATCGATCATAAGGAAAATTAAGACATTAATGGTAGGTGGATGGGACAACTTGCATTTCATGGATCCAAGGATGACCCAACAGGATGTTGTATGCAAGATCATAGTCTAATACTTGACAGAAAGTATTTTTGATAACATGTCCTACTCTGATTGGTAGCAAGATTAAACCCTTGGATGCTCTTTCTTCATCATCTTAGGATTTAATGGTAATCTTTCTTTTGGGGTCAATGGAGTCCTCAGAAAATCCTAAAGCTTGAACCAACTTCATGGTGCATATGTTCAAACTAGCCCCTCCATCTATTATGATGCATATGACACGAAACTTGTGAATCATAACTTCTAAGTACAATGATGAATTGTGGGGATGAGTCATGGAAGCATCATCTTTTTTAGAAAATGAGAGACATGTGGGTGAAGAAAAGTGTCCTACCATGGCTTGAAATTTATCTATATCCAAATTAGTGGATATAGTCTTTTCAACAAGGGCATTTTTGAGAATTTCCATATGTGCTGGGGAAATCTTCAAGAGTTATAAGATAGAAATCTGAGCAGGCATTTTCTGAAGTTGGTTGACTAGGTCATATTGGTGTTGAGGTGGAGGCCTAGTGGATTTTGAAGTGGCACCTTTTAAGAAAACTTTGGCTTGTGCCCTTGTTGTTGTGTTGAATTCTCTATATTCCACCTTTTTGTTAACCTTAATAACATTGACCCATTCATCATCAGTGTAGATATGGTTGATTATCAGATCATCAATATGATTCACACTTTTCCCAGAAGACTCGCCCTTTTGATAGTTGGTTAAAGGGTTGCAAAAGGCTTGGTGGTCTTCATTGGGTTGTTGATGTCCTTCTATTGTGATGGTGCCATTTTCAATTAAGTCTTGAATGGCATTCTTCAAGGCTTGACAATTATTTGTGCAATGACCTTTGCACTGATGATAGTCACAATAGTATGCCTCATTCCATGATGGAGGCTTTGCACTAGGTTAATAGTTTCATTGAGGTGGAAATGTAATGACATTTTTAGCCATCAACTCTTTGAATGCAAATTCCACAGATTGACCCAGTGGAGTGAAAGTTCTTCTACTAGAGAAGAATGAAAATCTTTGTGGATTTGTATTCGAGGTGTTCCATAAGGAATTGTGATTGTTATTGGTTCCTCGATAAACTTGGTTGTTGGCAGTCCCTTGATTGAGAGTAGAATGTTGATTTATATTGTTCCTTAGAGGAGGATTGTTTCCTTGGTTTGTGACCGAATTGACATTGTTATAGTTGTTATGGCGAGGAGCGCTTGGAGTACTAAGGACAAATGGCTTAGTTGAGACATGATTTTCATCAACAACACCATCATTCACCATGTTCTTGTTGTGAGTCCAAAATTTGAACTTGTCCTGATTGTTATGATGATTGGATGAGCTTGGATTATCCTTGTTAAGTTTTATGATTCCTCTTTTGACCAAAGCACTTTCAATGGTTATAGCATCTTCAATCAATTTCTGAAAAGGAGGACAATATAAGTTCAAACGATAACTCATTTATGAATTCAAGTTATTAATGAAGGTGACCATCTTTTCTTTTTTAGGAACAGGATGTGGATATCTAGCAAACATTCTTCTCCATCTCTGAAGAAAAGTAATAAAAGGTTCGCCAAGTTTTTGTGCAACTTTGAAGAGATCTATCATAGTGATTTGGTGTTGGATGTTGTAAGCATATTTTGATATAAATAGATTGATTAATTCTTCAAATTTCTTGATAGGAGGTGTGATTTTTGATAGCCATTCCATAGAGTGACCTCCAAGACTCCTAAGAAACAAACACATCAAGTAAGTTTCCTCATGAGCGAATTCTAAAGTCATGTTTTAGAAGTCTCTAACATGATCAATTGGATCTGATTTCCCATTATAGCAATCAAATTTTGGCATTTCACAATATTTGGGAAATGGAATCATTTTGATTTGATCGAAAGGATAAGGACAAATGTCCTCTAGAGTATATTTATTTGTTGTGGTTCCCCCTTGTAACTCTTTAACTTGTCCTTGAAGTGCCTTAATTTGTTGAGTCAAAGCACTAAGATAAGATAGGGGTATTTCTTCAAATTTGTTTTTCAAGTTCTTAGTATCAAAGTTATGAGGAAATTTAGCTCCTTGGTCAGCTAGATAGAGGAAATATTTTTATTTATCGCGCTGCAAGATATTTTCTATGGATTTGTAAAATTTTGGATCTTGCTTAGCCTCTCTAAGGTGGCATTCATCCTCTAGTTCATCATCACTATCTACGAGATTTTTGTTCATAACTTTGTACTTGTGAAATGGATTTTCTTCTTTGTTATCCATGTCATTAAAAAGTGGATTACGACTCATACTGTAAAGAGGATTACTGTTTTCACCTTCTTCTTGAGTGTTTTGGGTATGACCTTTTTGTTGGATTTTGTCCTTCGATTTATTGTATTGAGATCTTGTGAAATAGGCATGTGCTTTTGAAGAGTTCTTCTAAACTTAGATCATAGTTTTGATAAGTGTGACAATGATGATATCTTGATCTAATAAGATGGGAATCTTATGATATGATCAAAGATGTTCCTAATTTTTTATTGTGGCTTCTGATTATGAAGGATGTCAGAATCCTATTGAGGAAGTTGAATCAATAACCAAAAATTTGCTTGAAGGGTGCACTCTTAAAGATTTGATTTTTGTTTTCAAAGAAATATTTCAAGATCACTAAAGGATTTGACTAAGATGTGAAGGATACTTAATACAAGGTTGTGGTATATTATCAAACTCAAGAGGTTGATTAAGATTATGCTATTGAGATAGAGCTAATCTCTAATAATAACCTCGAGAATCCAAAGTCTCTATAGCATACTCGTCATTGAATCCCCTAACAAAGTCTTGTATCTATGAAGAAATCCACGGTAATGAAGCAAGATGTGTCAAATTTTGTACAATTTTTTTCTCTTTTGCAATGTTTTCTTGTACCCTAAATTTTTCTTGGGCTTCTTAATCCTATTGGAAACTGATTTCTTGACAAATTTTGTTTATTTCCACTCTCTAAGCATGGGAGAGATATTAGGATGTTGCTTGGACCAAAGATGTCAGAAAGTCTGGTTTATGAATAAAAAAAGTTTTCTGAATAGTTGTTTCTGAATGATCTCAGTTGTTGTTTTTCATGTTCATTTCAGATGATCTTTTATCTGAATTAATGTGAATGAAAACAAAACAAACACTCTGAATTAAATGAAATGTAACAAAACTCAGATAAAGCAAGTACATCCTATGGTAAGGCTAGGACAATATCTGCTAGATTCCATGTGGGTTTCCCCAACCACATATCAGTGGCATGTGAATTCAGAAGCTTGGCTACACGGGCTCCCCCTTACAGTGCACTCTCTTCTCAAGCCAATCAAGCTTTCAACCCCCATGAAACTCCCATGGCATATTGATCACCTCTACTACAAACTACAAAAATGTGGATGCCTTCACACCGTCCGGTGTTGTGCTAGCAAATAGAATGTTTTTGGTTTACTACACGATGGTGTTTAGTTCAGGACCCCTTTTTGAGTGGTTGTACATGGGGCAAGAGATTAATCACTGATTAGGTGGCACTCCAGCCTGAAGAGGTTAAGCTTAATAGGGTTTATGGGAGTACTACTCTATTTGTATGACACATTCGCACTCATAATCTTAGGTTTTCCCTTAAGATTCACATTTGTATACCGGTCAAGGGTAGCTTGGCTTTAGCTCCATTTCTAGTTTGAGTTGCATTGGGGTGATGAAATCCCTAGGCAGGCCCAATTTCTAGAGTCAGTAATTGTTTCTCTTACACCTAGGATTGCACAAATGCGCAAGGGGAGAGGATACTCTGATATACCAAATTAGAAGGTTACATAGGGATAAAGTGGGTCTAGCTCTTTGATCACCTAGTTTGCACAAGGTGAGAGCATAGTCACCTACCACTTTCAAGAAAAATCAAGCAGAGTAAACAAATTCATTTTAATGCACCAAATCACAATGATTTAAGCTAAGTGAAGATATTTCTTCACAACAGACATGGGGTTCATTTTAATTGAATGATCAAAGTGAGGTGACTATCCTAGATTGATTCATTTTAAACTAGAAAAGATTTTGTCTATGAAATGCATCAAACTCAGAATCCCATTTTTGTGTTACAATCTAGATGCGTAGAAACAAATAGTGTATGCACCGAATCAGACCTTAAATGCATAGAAAGATACAATATATGCACTGACACAGACAATATATGCACATAAATAGACCCTAAATGTGCTACAAAAAAATCCTAAATGTGCTAAAACAATCCTTATATGCGCTAAAGAAAATACTAAGTGCGCTACAATAGTCCTTAGGTGTGCTACTTTAATTAAGTGCAAATTTAAATATGTAAATGACAGCAGCTAATGCTCTGAAATCTACCTTAAATGCGCTAATTTAACTATCAAATGCACTACTTTAATTCTTAAATGTGCTATTTTAATTAAATGCAGATTTAATTCTAGATATGACGAGACTAAATGTGTTATTCTATCCCTCAGATGTGCTAAAATAACTATCAGAAGCACTAAAATAGTCCTTAGATGCACTGACATTCCTGCAAAAAAATAGAATCATTCAATACCTAGATGCACTGTAGAAAGTCTCAGATGCACTAAAATGTTGAATTTTTTTTTGAAAGCCGAACTCTAGAATGTGAAAACTTGTCAGAATGTTCTATAAAAAAAGGCCAAAATCAAGGCAGGTCCCCATGGTGGGTGCCATTTTATGTGTGTATGAAAATATGTCAATTATAAAGAATTCAAAACATAATTAATAAAACCTTATATCAAAGAAACTGAAAGAAAATCTAAACAAACTCTTGTTGTAGCTTCTTTGAAGTTGTTCTATTACTCTCTATCTCCAGCGTTTCGTTGGTTCAAGTTGCTCTCAAATTTGGTATGGAAAATTCAACGAAATGGACTACTACAGAATGAGATTTAAACCAAAATGTGTATTATGCTAAAATACAAGATTATGCTATGCTATGATAAGATGATTGCCAAGATATGATTATTGCTGAAATGCTATAGATGCAAATGCGTAAGCATAACTGCATATGTGTACTCATCATCCCCAATGCTTGGATTTGTACATGTATTTAAAGAGTTTTCTGAAGATATTGATTGGCTGAATTGACCAATGGCTATGATAATCCCTGACAGATTGAATGGTCAAAGATGAATGAGACTACAGAGAAAAATAGAAGAAAAAGAATAAAGTAAGATTTTTCTATTTTCGTGGAAGAGATAAGATGAGATGAAAAATCATCTCTTTTTTTAGAAGAAAAATAGAAATATTTTGAGAAGATAAATAATGAATTATTAAATTCAATTATTTATTAATGGGTGCATGTAGATTTTTCTTAATTAAATAAATATTTAATTAATATTTTGAGGAAATCAGAAGATTTCATAATTAAATGAAATATCTAATTATGATTTGAAGAAAGCAGATCTTTAATTAAATAAAATATTTAATGAAATTTGAAGGAATGACATGTGTTATGAAATTAATTAAATAAAGTATTTAATTAATAAGGAGAAAGTTTAAAACAGAAGAAAAGAAATATTTAAATTTAATTAAAAAGATTTAATTAAATTAAAAAGATGATAATTAATTTAAATAAGTAAAATATATTTATTTAATTAATCAAGTAGATATGTGAAATAATCAAATAAAATAAATTTATCCAATTATGGTGGAAGAATAAAATGAACAATATAATTAAATCGATTAAATTTAATTACATGTAGAAGACTTTAGAGGAATTAATTAAATAATAAATATTTAATTAAATGTTAGGATTAATTAGACATGACCAATTTTATACACATACAGATTCCATTTGGCTTAAAGAATGCAGGAGCAACATAACAAAGGGCCATGCCATTGATATTCCGTGACATGATCCATAAGACAGTCGAAGACTATGTTGATGACATTTTAGCCAAATCAAGAAAAAGAAAAGATCACATAGCAACCCTAAGTGACATCTTTGATACGCTGGAAGAGTACAAGGTCAGATTAAACCCAAAGAAGTGTGTCTTCGACATACAATCAAGAAAATTGCTAGGATATATAGTGTCAATGTGAGGTAGATCCAACAAAGGTAAAATCAATCCTCAAGATGGAGTCACCAAAAAAATTAAAGCAATTGAGAGGTCTCCAAGGTAGGCTCCAATCCATTCAAAGATTCATAGCACAGTTGGTAGACAAACAAAACCCATACTCTCACCTACTCTGCAAAGGAGTAGCGTACAAATGGGATAACAAGTGTGAAGAGGCAATCAATAAAATCAAAGAATATCTACTGACACCACCAGTCTTAATGGCACCAATCCCAAGAAAACCATTGATTCTCTATGTATCAACAACAACAACATCCCTTGGAGCTCCCCTAACTCAGCATGATGAAAATGGAATAGAAAGGGCTATCTATTACATCAGCAAAACAATGGTTGGGCATGAGCTAAAATATTCATTCATTGAGAAAGCATGCCTTGCAGTAGTGTTTGCATCACAGGAATTCAGACATTACATGTTGGTACACAAAATAAAACTCATCGCTAAAATTGATCCTCTCAAGTACTTATTATCAAAGGCAATTCTCATAGGAAGAATGTAAAAATGGGTGATGATACTATCAAAATATGACATCGAATATGTAGAGCAGAAAGCAATTAAAGGCCAATTCATTGTAGAACAAACTTGCAGAATCACCAATCTATGTAGAGAATCCCCTCATCTCAGAGTTTCTATATGAATCTATTTTCAATCTCAATCTAGCTAACCACTCGAAATTGTACTTTGATGGCTCATACACACAACATGGATCAGGGGCCAATTTTTTCTTTATCAAACCACAAGGGGATTTCATACCAAGATCCTATAAACTGGCATTTCCTTGCACCAATAACATTGCAGAATATGACGATTTAACCATAGGTCTCAAAATAGCAGTGCAGTGGAACATTATAGCTCTCAAAGTATACATAGACTCTCAATTGATAATAAATCAAGTGAATGATGAATACCAAACCAAGGACGAAAAACTTACTCCATACAAGAATTGGTTGAAACTCTTAAAGAATCCTTCATCGAAATTACATTTGAGCAGATTTCAAGAACCAACAATAGAGTAGCAGACGCCATGGAAACAATTGGATCCTTGCTAGATATACCCCATAATGTCCCAAAATATGAATTCCTAATTGAGCAGCTTCTTGTGCCTGCATTCAAGGTACCAGAATCAAAATTCGTGTGTGAAATCGTTGGTCTCAATAATCCTTGGTATCATGACATTTACACATACCTTTGAATAGGAATCATACTTGATGACCTAGCCTCAAACCTAAAGTAAACCTTTGTCAAAAAGGCATCCATATTTGTCATCCTAGGAGATACCCTATATTGTAGGAGCATAGAGGGAACCCTAGTATGTTGGTTAAACACTGAGGAAGCATTAACTGCTCTAGCTGAAGTATATAATAATAGATGTGGCTCACACTTGAGTGGAATGACCATAGCTAAGAAATTGCTGAGGATGGGGTATTATTGGCCCACAATGGAGTGAGAAGCACATGATTATGTCAGAAAGTGTCTACAAGGTCAGCAGCATGGGGACCTCATCCATGCTCTAGCTCAAGAGCTTCATCCTATCATCACACCATGGCCCTTTTCATAGTGGGTACTTGATCTCATTGAAAAAATCACCCTCACTTTATCTAATGGCCAAAAATTTATTATAACTACAACAGAGTACTTTACTAAGTGGGTGGAAGCCATACCCATGATGTATATAACTGGGAAGCAGATTTCAAAGTTCATACTGAACTATCTCATTTGCTGATATGGTGTTCCACAAGCCATTATCTCAGATAATAGGACACCATTTAAGAATCAAGAGGTTCATGACTTATTCAAAAAATTCAAAATCCAACATCACTTTTGTACCCCATACTATCCCCAAGGAAATGGGAAAGCAGAAGCTACAAACAAAACCATTCTAAAAATCTTCAAGAAAATAGTCAATGATGCAGGTTGTGACTGGAATCTATAGCTTAATCCCAACCTTTGGGCCTATCGAACCAACATCAACACAACTAGTAGTGCCACCCCTTTCTCCCTAGTCTAGGGATTAGAAGCAGTACTCCCCATTGAGGTCGAGATCCCATCACTCAGGATATCACTACAAAACCTTATCACAGATGAAGAGTACCGAGTGTCAAGATTGAATGAGCTAGAGCTACTAGATGAGCGATGAATAGATTCTTTGAATCATTTGCAAGCCTATTAGAATAGACTCAAAAGGAGCTACAATAAGAAAATCCAAAGTAGGACCTTCCAAGTCAGAGAACTGGTCTTAAAAGAAAATCAAAAGAATGTCCCAAACCCAAGTAGCAAAGGAAAATTTGAACCTAATTGGTTGGGACCATTTATTATCACAACAAGTTATAAGTCAAGGGAATATTATTTATTAACACCTGAAGGGGAACCTCTACAAGAGCCCATGAATAACTCTCATCTCAAAAAGTTTTATGCCTAAATCTCTCAAGGTATAGAACCAAAAAATCTAAAAAAAATAAAAAATGTCCTAAAAAAATGGTTATTTTAGTGAAAACCTAGCAAACAAGCATCTTGGTAACAACAAAAAAAGAAAAAATTAAAAAAATCCAAAAAAATCATAAAAAGTATTGAAAATAGTAAAGAGAAAAAATTGCCCTCTACTAGAAACCACTTCGGTGGCACTTTTGGTAGGTACCTTGGCAAAAACCTGGCAAATAGGTGCCATGTCTAAATAAGCACTTTCCATCCACCAGGATCTTTACGGCTTGTTTTGCATCATCCATCCATCATAGTTTTGTCATCCATTGCATTCAAATTTGCATCCATCACTCATCCACCCGTGTTCGCATCATAACTTGGTCCTGCTTTCATATCATGATCCCTTATAGTACTACTCGGCCCATCTTCAAGGTTAGTTTGTCCTAACTTTATCGGAGTAGTCTATTGTATCATGTTGGGGGCATGTTCTCATTAGATTGGATTCATGTATATTCTTAAAATCCTCAAATCAGAAAATCCAAAAACATCAAAAAATTAGAAAATTCAAAAAATCAAAAATCAGAAAATCCAAAAAAATCAAAAATCAAAAAATCCAAAAATATCATAAAATCAAAAAATCCAAAAACATCAAAACATATCAAAATCCAAAAACAGGTCAAAACATTAGTCAGAAAAGCCAAAAAACAAAGTCGTCTTGTTGAAATACGTCATCTCTGAGCCTTGAACATAGGCAAGGTTGATCTTTAATCATCCTCTGAGATAATTAGGTTAGTACTTTAGGAGTCCATCATAATAAACTGATATCTCATCATGTATATCATCATTTGTAAATTGGTCAACTCATCAGTTGAACTAAGTGGTCTCTGTGTGTATAACGTAGGAAAGGATAATTTGTTGATGAGCCCCTAAGGCCCCTAGGATAGGTCTTTAGGTTAGTCTCTTGGTCAAAATCTCAAAAAATCCCAAAACATTTAGAAAATTAAAAAATCAAAACATTTGCAAAATCTCAAAAAATACCAAAAACAGCCTCAAAGCATTACAAAACTCCAAAAACATCCAAATATTTGAAAAAATCCATCCATCTCATCTCGTCTACACCTGCAATAACATCACTCATAATAAATGATCATCATCCTCAATCTTTGGTAAGACAATCAGAAACAAGTCTAGCAGGTGAAAAGTGAAAACTCAAACTATCAAGTCTTAGGTCTAAGTCAGTGCATAAACAAGTTGGTCATCTCTTTGTATCAATAACTCATCATCCTTCTGGTCCCATATTAATCATTTGAAAGAACTCTTTGGATAAATAAAATGATGTGCCACCATCCACTAACATGTCTTAGCATGAATCCTTCCTACAATGGACATTATCTTTTTGCAATAGTTTCACCTCTTATCCTTTAAAACACATCCTCTTTTGGTTAGCGGTATTGAAGAGCATCAGCTTGTTTGTTTACTTTGTGTTTATCTTTTGACCTATCTTATTGTGCCCATTCCAAGGACTTCTTAATGATATCCAAACAAGAGGATTTAGAGAAATAAGAATGGGGCAACAATCATTATCTTCTTGTCTTCTATGCTTGTTGGATGTTCTTGTAATATAACCTTGGTGAATACTTGCTTTGTTACATATGTATGGAGGAGGTTTTCGACAACTTGTTGATTAGCGCATTGATAGGTTTACTTTTCCATGTTTTGGTCTGAGGTGTTTGAAACTTCTAAAGTGCATCCTAGCAAGGTTTCTGTATGTCAAGTGTGAACAAGGATACTCCTATTTGTTTGTCAAGTCAAAGTCCATCACACTAGGTACCACACCATCTTGGTTTTCTATACCTTGATGCATTGTACCACGTGTGTTATCAAACATAAAGAAATTGGCCCTTTGAAAATCCTAATTCCTTGGTAAGAAATCATCATCATCATCATTTTCATTTTCATCATCTCATGTCTTGTTGGAACCTCTTATTTTCTTCTATCTCTTCCTTTTACGCTAACAAGGTACTATGACAGTTGATCATCACCATCATCATCATCATCAATCCTGCATCCACAAGTCATTAGCATATTGCATCAACATAACATATAGGGAACACATGCATTGCATTTCTATCACCATATAAACATGTTATCATAAGCATTCTTTATAGATAAGCACATCCATTTCCATTGCATTGCATAACATTTTATCTATCACATAAGTCATCACATAACATTCATTTGCATAAACATTTCATAACAATTTCACCAATACCACCTATTGAATAATCATACATAATAGGTACATAAGCATTATAAGATAATCCATTGCACACATTACATTCATATTACACTATGCATCATCATGCCACTTTGCATTAACATATCATTGTGTCATATTAAATGCATCACATACATTACATAATCATTTAATATGTTTAGGATAATAATATTTGTTATTTAAGCATCTTAAAAAACCATCCCGTTTGCATCATACTATATAAAACATGACCATCACATTTATGGTGCATTATATCATCCACTAATCATCCATGTCATCTCATAAACAACATCATAATCATTCCACATAACCATAAACATACAAAATTCATTATATGCAAAGCATGCATCCATCGATAATCCGTTGATATATAAGCATAATTCACATAACATTTCACGTATAAACCATATCATTTTGCATATTACATTTCATATCACATATCACATCACCATTTGCATCAACATAAATAGATCATCATTATACATCACATAAATACATTTGCATATCATAAGTCAATATAATATATATTTGTTAGTCAT
The DNA here is from genome assembly GCA_007258455.2 of Sequoia sempervirens. Taxonomy (NCBI): domain Eukaryota; kingdom Viridiplantae; phylum Streptophyta; class Pinopsida; order Cupressales; family Cupressaceae; genus Sequoia; species Sequoia sempervirens. The sequence continues at coordinate 353,050,958 of VDFB02086081.1, read as the reverse complement.
AATCATTGCTTGATGCATATATCATTGGAAATAAATGCATCCATAAAAGCATCAGATAACATCATTGCATGGCATATAGAAGTAGAATCATCCATGCATAAATAAATGGAACCACATCACATCATATCAAAATCATCATCAGCTCATCTCATATATCATCAATAATGTAACTGTCATAGTAAAAAAAATAATCAGATCATTGTACATGTATGTCAATTGATACAAATAGAGCCCATTAGGCTATCAAAAAGGAGTCCATAAGGCACAAAAAGTATCGTATCATCTCGATCAAGGTTTGCCCCCATGTATGGTGCCCTTGCCTCTGTCACCGTGACCTTCTACTAGTCTACGACTAGTCTGCTTTTAGTACTCTGGGACCCATCCTCCTCTGGGTATGACCTCATGATAATGCCTCTGATAGTACTCGGCCTCTCAGATGGCATCCCTATAAGACTAAAAAGACACTATACCTTGAGAGGAGTAGGCTACCATGCTCTCTAGCTATTGTCTCATGCCTAGCTTTGTGGCTACCTATAACTCTGCATCCTACCTCTGTTGAATGGCCTAATCCCTCTCAGCCCTCATTTGCTCTCTCTTAGCTTGAGCCTGATTTGTCTCGACTATCACCACCTAGACCTGACCCTATAGCTACGCAATCAACGCATCATGAGGATCCACCTATCCTGCTGGATGCACTGGTGGCTATACCTCAGGTTGTATTTGAGGTTGATCCTCAAACCATGGTGGTACACCTAGTGGCACCTGCTACTAATCTGGCAATGGTACAACTCCCTGCCCTGGCTAAACTAGGGGTCCAACTAGTTGGTCCTGTCTTCCATCACCCCTCCATCCTCATCCTCCCCCTCTACCTCTCACTCTCCATTGATTGGGGATTGCTCTTGGAATATTCAATTGTAGGGGAGGCCGAAACCAATCCTTGTATGCTTGTGTCATGCCTGGATCTACAGACCCCTAATCGTAGGCCCACAACCAATCTACTAATTGTCTAAAACTATCAACGACCTTTGAGGCAGGAATATACCACCCCCATGAAACCTGTGTCATGGTGCAGGAAAAGATGACTACATAATCATCATCAAGGTGATCCTGGGGCTCACCAAACTGATGCTACACATGCTTGGGCAAGTACCTCTCAATCATCATGTGCTCCCACCCCTACATAAAGTGGTCTTGGTGGGAAAAGAACAACTGCTCAGCATTGTCGGCCCATCCGGGCCAACCAAGATACGATTGTCGGGTAAACACCTGCATCTCATTAAGGACCCTCCTCTAGTAGGGGATCTTGTGCTTACCTATGTGTGTGAAGGACACACCACCTCTGTAGTTCCATATGAGGGGATCATCTAGCATCATCAGAATAGTAACAATCTGTGGCTGAAGCACAACAATGCCCTCCCATGCCCAAACATGAAGAAGAGTCACCCCTGCTCTGAGTGCTCTACCATCCATGTACACATACTTGTGTAGATCTTTGTATAAAGATGCAAGGAGCATTGGCCCCCAAGCAAAACAAACTATCCTATCTCAAACCATACACTCCCAACAATATCCCCAATTAGGACTGAAATATCAACCTCGTCTGTCAGGGGCAATGAGACCCGAAATGACTGCTACAACAACTAGGTGAATGGGAGGTGCCAAGATCTTATGTTACTCAAGCTCAATTTTCCCCTCACAAAAAATGATGTCCTCTATGGAAAGGACTCTGTGGAAAACATCGCACCCCTTTTCCATGTCAAAAATCACTCATTGACCATGAATTGACAATCTCAAAATACACCATACTTCCTCTAAGGAGATGGTGGTGTCACTAGTGGGAAGAAGAAATGAAGAGGTCTCGTTGTGCCATCTCTCAACTAGCATTGACAACATCCCTAAGTGAGTGTGAATGGGCATTGCGTAAGTGATATACCATAACCCTACAACCCAAAGTCGATCCTGATCCTTGTTGCTTAGGTCCTACAAATAGCCAAACAAGTCTATTGACCTGTGCTCTCGGGAGTAGAGCTCCCTCGCCATGTCCTGCATCAAGGAAGGTTACCATGTTAAATTTTTTGAAAAGTTCTTTTCTGGGCATTCAAGAAACCTCTCTAGCAGTGCAATCCATGAAGGCGTCACATTTTGATTTCTAATCAAACTCCAACACTAGGCCATAAAAGATCAAAATGACACCATTGCGGTGCACTTTTCCTTCCTACAGTGCACTTTGAACAAATATAGGACTACCATGCCACAGTTTCCAAATGACCTCGCCGTCCCCGAGCTCAACATCGTAGTTTGGAGTCTATTTTCAAACTCTAAACTGCATCATCATGGCACTATTTGACATCGAGTGGCATAATTTTATTTCTAAGCGGTGCTATATAGCATCGCTGCAGAAAGACCAACTTTGAATGCATTAAATGAAGGCTAAAAATGAAAAATGAAGCTCAAGTAAGGGTCACTTACCAGTGCCCCGATGCCAGGTGGTCGTTGGTACGTCTGAACTTGATTAGAAATGTGCATGGAAAGTTGTCATTACACCATATCATCAGGAGGTCAGAGCTCAAATCTTGAGGTTGCTAATGGAAGTGTGAAAGTGATTTGAAAGTGACCCCTTGGGCCCCTTTTAAGCTTGCAAATTAAGGTTTTTTCACCCTAATTGGTTGTCCTACTAGGGTTTTGGACCCTTGAAGCTGTTTTTGTCTAGTTGAGGCCTATTTTACATCATTTTATTGTGTTTAGACATTTTTTTGTCCTCCTGGAGCCTTTTTGGGCCTGTCAGGCACCTTGTCCTCTTTTTTCATGAGATCACCCAAAAATTGAATTTTTTCGTCCAATCTCTCAAGGGGGCATTATATTGGCATGTTTTCTCTTGCTAGGCAGTAGTGGGGCAAGGTTTTAAATAGCAAAAATATTGGACTTTTATTGACATCATTTATTCTTTTATTCTTTGAACCAATGCAACATGTGCATTGCTTCAAAGAGGGGAAAAATGTAGACATGTAAAATATAATGATTGACATTGTGCATCTAATTCTGACCTACTAAGATTGTTTCATCCTGAATCATCCCTTAGTCTAGCCATTTAATTAAATTCCCCTATCTGATTAAATTCATCAATATTTTCTTCCCTTAATTAAATAAATCATTTTATCTAATTAAGTCTCTCTCTTTTGTTAATTAAATCATCCATCTGATCTAATTATCATTGTTTAATTAAATAATCAATTTTATTTAATTAGATCTCTAAAGTCTATCTATTAAATTAAATAAATTAAAACCTTATTTAATTTGATCTAACATCATCTCTTTTAATTAAATAAATCAAAATCCTTATTTAATTATTCTCTTATCATATTCCTCTCTTATTTGATTTAAATAAATCCATAAATTTGAGTCAAATAGGTCACATCATCTAATCTCTCATTAAATTAATTAAACCTTGATTAATTTAATCTCTTGTCATATCCCATCCTCTAGATTTTTCAAGTTACACATGAAAATAGATTTAATTCATTTATTAAATCTCTATTTTCCTCACAAGACATATTTTTGGAATATCCTTCAACTTTGAATTCAAAAATTTAACAAGGAAATAACTCCATCTTACATGTCCTTTGCCTTGAGCCAAGTGGCATTTATTGCATTTTCTCTTCCCTCTTGCATGTCATTTCAATAAATTTGAAATTAAAAAATATGCATTTATTTGCACAATCTTAAAAACTTGCACATCCTCCATCCACTCATGGTTTGACAAGTGGCATCTTGCCATTAGATGAATGTTAGTACCACATTGCTCAAATTTGGACATTCATCCATCTTGGCATTCTATAAATAAAGAGCTCATATCCTCATTTTATCATCCACAAATTATGCAAAGTTATTATGCAATATTTAGCCATTTCCATCAAATATCATTGAATCATAGCTAGGTTATGCAAGTTTTTAGCTTGGAAGCATTCATCCTTCATCAACAAAATGGACAACTCATCAACAAATCTTCAACATATCAATCTTGCATCATAGGAATTGGGAAAGGGCCATTTTTTACATCAAATTGGCACCAATTCCCCCATGGGATCATGAGTTTGCAAATTTAAATTAGGATTCAATCTAGTTTATTATCTTCATTATGTTCATTATTTATTTTCCTAATTTGAGTTTTGTAAATGGATTTCATGGGGAATCCTTGTTCTTGCTTGCAATATCTAACTTAATGTGGTTATTCATTGTGTTTTTTTAGGTATTTATATTGGGGTTCACACAATGAGTAGTGTCAATCATGTAAATGCAAGGAAAACTACAATCCTAGCAGATCTGGTTACAATGCCATGTTTCTTTCTTGACCAAAGATGGTAGGTTGTGGGTTATCTTTTAGTGACAACTTATGTCATCAACTTTGTGTTGGTGACTGGCCCCATCACCTAGGTTGGTAGTGTCCTAAAGGTGTGTCAAAACAATTTAGAAATTTTAGAGAAAGTCACTTAATTGCCCCTTCAATCATATGGCATGGAGGTGGCTCAAAGTGAGTTGGACCGTACATTGGAAAAAGATTCTCCACTATCTCTTTGACAAAGCAATGCATAAGGAAAGTTAATTTTCACCAACAAAATAGTTTTTGAGCACTTAAATTTTTAATACCTACTGATTCACCCCCTGTCTTAGTAGATCATTATGTTTTAACACGATGACAGTTGATGAAGATGGTGGGACTAAATAGTGTAGAAGGCAAGAAAGGTGTGCGATTGTGTATGAAGCATGACTACAATAAATATCTGATGGTGCCCATTAGCCCATGGAACCTATGGTGGGACCCTATTTGTACCTTGTGGGGAAGTGGGGAATGATGAAAATCAAATGGTGTTTTGATCAGATGGTGCACAAAGATGGTAGTGGGTCCTAATGATGCAGGCCATACATGTGGCAGTTATATTAAATAGGCACAACACAATTGAGAGGGAGGGTGAATCAGTTGTCACAAAATTCAAACTTAAAACTTCAACACTTATCAAATTCACAACCACACTATTTTGTTAATAAGTAAGCATTAAACACACATAACATAAAATAAATAAACACAATGAACACTAGATTTTTAGGTGGAAAACCTAATAAAAGAAAAACCATGGTGAGGGTTAACTAACAATATAAGAGATTATAAAATTGTATACAAAGGCTCACTACCAAGGGCTCACTTCCCAGAAAAGGACTCACTGTCCAAGTACAAAGGCTCACTATCTACAAATATAAGAGAGAACAAAAAATCCACCACAACAATTAACATACATCCATAGCTTTAAATAAGGATTTCAAAAACCTTTAGCTCACTGCCTTCAGGAATCCAACACAATGAAGAAATATTGTCTCAACTCATTCTTACACACACTTCTACTCTTATGATTTTTGGTTGTTTTCATCACACGATCATACACCTATTTACAATTCGAATTGATTTTATACCATCCTCAACCTTAGAAAATTTCTCCAAGGTCAGCCACAAATACCACATTTCATAAATTCAAATTAGGTCAGCAACTCAACAATATCGTGGTGGAAAGGAATGAGAGTGGACCAATAAAAAATTTATTCAAGATCAAAAATAATATCTCGAATCAGCCACATGCTTCCTCAATTAAATTTTATTCTTCAAATGAAGTGTAAACACCAGGTCAGCCAAACCTAATGAAAAAATAAATGAACATTGATGTACATGGTTCCCAACAAGAAGATGACAAGCGAACTCCACAACACTGTTCATTATTCACAAGAATACATCTCATATTTCTTCAAATACATCTACAAAAAATTCAATATGCTTCAAACTTTGAACATCTTTCACCAACTCATCCAAATTATGCAAATTTATACTGAAACACTGAAACATGACTTCCAAATTGTTAGCAAAACAAGGACAGACAATTGAGATGGGGGTGAATTAGTTGCCATAGAATATTAAACTTTTAAATCTTTACTTAACTCTAATCTTAGATCTAATGGATGAACAATAAACCATAAGCAATCAACACATCAAAAACATAGAGTTCACACCAAAAATTTTACATGGAAACCCTGTTAGAGGAAAAAACCATGGTGGATGTTAGTCCACAATATTATACCCTATTAAAAGTATAATTAAAATAGTAAGGGGAATGCACATGCATTTAGGCACACTACCTAGAGATCACTCCTCAAATACAATAGGGCTCACTTCCAAACAATACAAAATAGGATTAAATCCATAGGGTATGAACTGAGAAAATAGTTTCTACACAAGCCTAATTACAATTTCAATTGATCACAAAAAACCCTCTTCACACTTTGCTCAAACTTATTCTCACTTTGCTCTGCAATCGAATGATTAGAACACTACTCACACATAAGAACTTTCACTGACATAAATTTTATCTCTTATTCACACTAACTTACCTCAAACAATCACTCTTATATATCTACAACATGGAATTACATCAACTTAGTTGGCCAAAAATATAAAACATATTTACAATGTAGGCCCAAATTTACAAATAAATTTTTAATGTGGATCAAACACCGTCAACTGATATTATGATGAGACCCAAAACAATATCCACAAGTGTGCCAAACATTAAAATTTCAATCTCCAAGGATCTGCAACACATTACAACCATCATGCCGGCTAGGAACATGAAAACCCAAACATGCACAAGAAAAATATTTGACCATGAGCACATCGATCAATGCGAATGTACAAAAATGATGGAGAATGATCTAGAAACATCTAGAAACACCAAGATCTAATAGAGAGGCATCCGCAACAAATAGAATTACAAAAAATTCAATCATCAACACTGATAAAGACCACAAAAACATTGTCAGAATACAACATGATCAAATTTTCATGCGGACCTCTAAAACTTCTAGTAGATGAACTAGATACTCTCAACAATAAACCCTTTAGTCCACAATAGATGATCTTCAATGTATAGAAAAAAATACCTTCATGACCTTCACTGTTCCACTAGCAACCTACAACTATTCTTTTAACAATTTTCTCAATATCCTTGACATATATAACCTTCAATAGAATAATGCTAATAGTGTTGACATCAATGAAAAACACATATCAAGAACAAAACCACAACATCTAACAAACTTCCAAAAATCTCCCCCTTTGGCATTGATGGCAACACATGATGTGAAAAATACCATCAATCGAACACACTTACTCCCCCTTAGATTCTAACTCTCCTTCTCAACAGCTCTTCTCCCCAAAATGGATTTTTCACATTGCTCTTCTCCCCCTTTGACATCAATGGCAAAGGTAAGCATTATCTTCCCAAATACAAGCTCTAAACCACATATGTGCACATCTGACTACTCCCTCTAAGTAGCAGCCACAGAAACATCAATCTGGATCAATAAATATAGCTTTGAAGCATACAAATTGAGGCAAGTAAATGCATCTCTTAGTTCTTATTGGGAGGGGTAATCACCCCTAACATTTCTCTAAGATACTAAAAAGTATCCTTCAGCAATGGCTTAGTGAAGATGTGTGCAACCTATTCTTTGGTAGGCACATACTCTAGTCTAACTTCTTTCTCATTTACTTTCTCCCTAAAGAAGTGAAACTTTATGGATATATGCTTAGTCTTAGAGTGTAGCATCAAATTCTTCAAAATATTTATTGCTCTTGAATTGTCACAGTATATGGAAATAGGCTCTTCATATACCACCTTGATATCTTTCAGCATCTATCACATACACATCACTTGAGTACAGTTTTTTGTAGTAGCAATATACTTTGCTTCAATAGTAGATAGAGAAATTATGGAATTTTGCTTTTTGCTCAACCAAGACACTAGCTTATTCCCTAGGAAGAAAGAACCACCACTAGCACTTTTCCTATCATCTACATCTCCTACCAAATCCACATTAGTATATGCACTCAAAGTAAGATCATCATCCTTAGGATACCAAAGTCCAAACTTAATTGTTCATTTCATATATCTGAAGATTTTGTTTACAAAAATCACATGAGATTATTTTGGATTAGCCTAAAATATAGCAACCATACATACAAAATTCATAATGTCTAGTCTAGTCTAAGTTAAATAGAGAAATCCACCAATCATTGATCTATATATTGTTTGATTTTCCTTAGGAGAATCATCATTCTGTGTTAACTTGTATTTGGTTACCTTGGGAGTGCCAACATGTTTTGAGTCTTCCATGCCAAACTTCATCAACACCTCTCTCACATATTTGGAATGAGATATGAATATCTCCTTATCTAGTTGAGCAACTTACAATCCTAGAAAGAACTTCATCTCTCCAATCATACTCATCTCAAATTCACTCTTCATTTCATCAGCGAACTTCATACAAAGATTATCATCTCCTCCAAAAATAATGTCATCAAAAAAGACCCCAATAAGAAACTCTTTGTCATGATATGACTTGAAATATAAGTTGCTATCAACAGTACCTTTATTGAATCCAAGCTTTACTAAGTATTTGTCCAGTATAGCATACCAAACTCTAGGGATTTTCTTAAGTCCATATAGAGCTTTCTTCAATTAGAAAACCATGTCTTCCTTATCAATTAGTTGAAATCCATCTGGTTGTTCAATACATACTTCTTCTAGCTTACCATTTAGAAAATTTGACTTCACATCCATTTCATAGAATTTATAGTTCTTATATGCAACATGAGCATGAAATAACCTTATAGCTTCAATTCTGGCTATAGGGGAAAATATTTCCTCAAAATCAATACCTTACATTTGTGAACACCCTTTACATACAAGTCTTGCTTTATTCCAGACCACTTCACCTTGTTCATTCATCTTATTCTAAAAGACCCATTTAGTACCAATCACATTTTTATCTTTAGGTTTGGGAACAAGTGTCCATGTATCATTATTTTCAATTTGCATCAATTCTTCTTTCATAGCTTCCATCCAATGTTCATCATTGCAGGTTTCATTGAAATATTTAGGTTCAATCTTGGAAATCAGACAATACTCTTCTACTATCTTCCTTCTAGTTTGCACACCTTTACTCTTATCTCCTATGATTTTATTTTTAGAATGGTTTAACTTTACATACCTTGGAACTTTAGGACTCTCTCAAGCTTCTGGTTCTTTTGTTCTCTCTTCTACACTTGTACTTGTCTAGCCTTCCTAACTTACTTGATTTACTAGAACAAATTGAGGTTGTTTTATCAGAACATATGGCACAATCTAAAGTTGATTCTATGTCTAAGCATTCTTCCCTTTTTGTGTTGTCTTCTTGGTCATCTGAATCATATCCACAATATCTAGATGATCTAGTAGAGTCCTCATCAACTCTAACATTTACACTCTCAACCATATTTCCTAGTCTTCTGTTATAGCACCGATAGGCCTTGCTTTTGGTAGAGAAACCTAGAAAGATTCCTTTGTGACTTCTTGCATCAAAATTTCCTATATCCTTATCTCTCTTAATGTAGCATTTACTTCGAAAGATCTTGAAATACTTAATAGTAGGCTTATAACCAAACCATAGCTCAAAAGGAGTCTTACTAGAATTACCATTGACACTTACTTGGTTCAAAGTGTACACAACAATACTTGCAACTTCACTCCAATAGATGTGAGGCACATTTCCTTCTAGCATCATTGTTTTAGCAACATCTAGAAATATTATGTTCTTTCTATCTACAAATTTCATTCTATTGTGGGGTTTGAAGGGTAGATAATTGTTTTCTAATTCCATTCTCTTCATAGAAGGAATTAAACTCCTTGGAGGTGAATTCACCACCTTTGTTTGACCTTAAGCATTTGATTCTTAGACCTTTCTCATTTTATGCCATAGCTTTGAAACTTTTTAACTTTTCTAATGCTTCATTTTTATCTCTTAAGAAAGCTACCCATATCATCCTAGAATAATCATCAATAAGAAACATAAAGTACCTTTCACCATGAAGCCTTCTAAATCTAGAGGGACCACAAAGATCAATATGTACCAGCTCCAAAAAACCATTTATATGATGTTTTCTCTAAAAATAACCTCTAATTTGTTTTCCTATTTGACATTTCTTGTAGATCGTGTTAGTAGGCTTCATTAGCTTAGATAGATCTCTTACTACTTGAGTGGAACTTACTTTGACAATTTTATCAAAACTCACCTGACATAGCCTCCTATGGCTTAGATAGACCTCTTACTACTTGAGTGGAACTTAAGTTGACAATTTTATCAAAACTCACCTGACACAGCCTCCTATGCCATAACCATCTTTCATCTACTAGAGTAATTAAACAACTTTCACTAGCAATATTGTTGATGGTGTTTTCTACACAACAACTCAGACAAAATATGATATTTTATCTCTCTTGAAAGGTAAATCTCTATCAGCAAGCCTCAAGAGATAACCCAAAGGTCTCTAATGTCAGGTCTTGACAATGCATAAACAACACTGTGATAAATGTGAAAATGCTAGTAATCACAAAGGGACCTTACTACAAGAAAATAATAAATCCTCTGGTTTATTAGATCTATCAATATGGTGATACTTCAATCCTAAATCTAACTCAGATGATGAAAGAAATAAAAAAAAAGATAAAAGTTTTTTAAGATATTCCTAAATTTTAAAACTACTCCTAAGATTAACAGTGCAAATGAAAAACACTTGAAATGGACCAATCTCTCAGAAACTAATTTCTACTTGACCCAGATGGATCTACAATCTTATAGAAATAGTGTAATCTTCTAAGGACTTAAATATTTTTAGATCATGAACATTCATTCAAAACAACCCTAATGCAATCAAAATGAATAAACCCTCACAATTGAACTAAGCTTAATGAATATAAAAGTCCAACCTAACTTTACAAAGAAACTAACAATCATTTGGTTGCAAAAAGTATGGACCAAAGATTACTACAACACTTCAAGTACTAAATTATAAACACTATTAATTTATCTAACATTAAACCTAACACATCTATCAAATAACTTACGCAATTCCAAAGATAGAATCACAAGAACCATGCTAGATAAAATTCAACACAAGAAAGGCACCAAATCACAATGTCTTCACTTGCATTAAATTACTCAAAGTAGCAACAATTCCAGTATTTTGTTACAAAACTTGCTTGCTTGTAAACAAAACTAATTCCTTACTCTAGATCTTGGTATACTACTTAATTCACTCCAAGAAAAATAATTTATCCCTTACAAATGAGGCAAAATTTTATATTAATAGGAACCCCAAAACATGTTGGCCAAGTTAGGGTTTACAATAATTAAATAGCCACAAACAAGTCAGCCAAGAGGAATTCAAAATAAACATGGTAGGCATTAAATGCAAATATTCCATCAAGGTTGGCTTGGGGAGTCCAACAAAACTTGGTCCAATGAATGTGAAGGAAGAGGAGAAATAATGGGAAGCACAAATTTTGATGTAGCCTTGCATTAACTACTTCCCCTTTTGTATTTGTTTCACTCCACCCTATCATGCACTATCAAAAGTACCCTGTCCAAGTCAGATATAGGTGGTTGAGGTAAAACCTTAGGTATCTTCTCAATAGATTTAATATTTTCCCTTAACTATTCCACCGACCTATCCCACTCAACCTTGCTGGTTTGATATTTATCAATAACTAAAATATATGTGGCCGCATCATCCAACTAATGTTCAGTAACTAAATCTTCATTGATTGGAGAATAGACATCTCACCACCATTTTCTCAATTGTTCTAGGCTCAAATTCTTTGGTGCAAACTTCTTTCTCATTGTCATCACTTCAAAGAAGGAAATACATCTATTATAGATATCAGTCAAGGTGTGTTCAATTTTCCTCCTCTGCTTATGCACCTTCTTCAAAACCTTCTACCTTATTTACAAAGCTTCCAAAAATTCCCAAGGTTTTGCTGCCCTGTAGGAAGGGAGAACTCCATCACTCACCGACTTCTCCTTAGTATACTCCATGATGTTCTTGGTCTTTTGCAGCAGGAGATCTATATCCTCCTTATCTTGAGCTAACAAATCTTACAACCAATTTATCGACCTCATTGCATCTTCTCTAGTTGAAAGGATGTATTTGATAGCATTATCCCCTTTAATTTGCACCCCATGTAACCAATTCACCATGGCAAGAGTAGTGGTCTTCATATTCTCTATCTCTATTATGGTCTCTTGTGGTATGAAACTTGCAATATAAGATGAGGAGCTAATATATTGCAAGGGCTTCATCAAGTCTTTCAAGTACTTCTTTAATTTCTCATTGTCCTTTTTTAGTTCTTTCTTAGTCTGTACTTCTTTCCTCAACCTACCTAGGATCACTATGCTAGAGCCTTCATAATCTTTAATAACTTGCTCCATATAATTAGGCCCAAGGTTCATGGTCTATACATTGTAATCCTCTCCAGTTACATCATCCATGATCTTATCAAAAGTAGGAGTAGCAATGTGGACTACCCTATTGTTGGCCTCATCTCTTTCAATCCTGGAAATAACCTTGGCTTTCTTCTTTCCTTTTCCCTTTCCTATGTTTTCCAAAAACTCATCCCAATTGTGAGAGGTATCATCCACAACAATCTGGTTTCTCTTCAACTCCCTATCCAACCAACCTGAGACAGTGGATTCTAACTGTGCTTCACTCTGTCCAACTTTGTCTTATTGATCTTTGGGTGCATCCTCATTCACATCCTACTTCTCAGGAATGTCCTCAGCTTTATCTAACTTTTCTTGATCATTCTCTTCTTCTTCATGTACCGGTAATGGAGTCCTAACTAGTGTTTTCTCTCTTTGAGGAGGTCTATCCACCTCACTTCTAGTAGGTGAATCCTCATATGTTACCAGGGGAGACTGCATCACCCTCTCTACTTCTGCCTCAACACTAAAGAGCTCACCTTCTTGAAATTCTTCTCCTTTTGTATCTTGGTGACCTTCTTCCTTGGATCCACCTAGTTCATTTTGAGCTTCATGGGAATGAGGGGTGTCATCCTCTTTTTTTGCATTAGGAGTGACTAGACAGAGATCCTTGCTTTGCACACTATCTTTTGGAGGATTTATTGATTTCCTTGTGTATGCCTGTGTCCTTTCTCTCAAGCTCTCCACATTTATCATAGGTGGGCCAACTTCCTCCCCTTCCCTGGAGCCGTTCTTTTGCTTTTTTGATAACCTCACCATTCTCTTTCTCTTTGGCAAAGGGAAACTATCCTCTTTTTCCTCCTTTTCTTGATCATCTTTGCTGACTTCCTTGTTCTTGAAGTATGTTTCCTCTTCTTTGCAAATTGGCTTCATTTTTTTTGCTTCCTATTCTTCCTCTGGCTAAGCATTTTTAATTTTGATCTTAAAAGGAGAACTCACCTTGCCCTTACCCTTAGGATCCTACTCAAATGACTCCTTAGAAGTGGAATGAGACTCTAAGTCTCCCATTAAATCATAGGTGCATTGCACACCTTCATTTTCCCGCTCCCACATCTTATGCTTGAGCCATAGCTTGGTATACTTAATGACTGGAGTCATAAGTTGTTCCAATTTACTTTTCTCCTCTTCTAACTAGGCTATTTATCCAACTAGATTATCCTTCATTGCCTCAAAAGCATGGCCTTGGATCAGATCTCCATCCTCTTCAAATTGATTTGGGATGGCCTTAACATTGTAAAGTCAGATCAAGTTAATAGGCAGCTTGAAAAAACTCTTCTTTCTAATCTTAAATTCATCACTGCAATTGGCCCAATAGTCTTCCATATCATCTTTGTGGCTATATTCTCTACTAGCTTTCTTTTGTGCTTTGCTAGTTTTATCAAAGCTAGATCTATTGGAATGAAAGGATAACCCAAGAGTGCTCATTTCTTCCTCAAAATCACTAGCTGAATTAATAGGACATGCCTCACTAGTTCCTATCCTCAAAGGGAAGTCACCAACAAATATAGTCTTATGTTATCCCTTTTCACAATGGCATCATATTCACAAATTTTCCTCATGGCTTCCAAGAGTATGATATGGTCTGTTGGGTACCTTGGAAGTCGATATGGAGCCCTCTGACAACTATATATCCTTATTTATCAAAAGGTGAGAAACTGTATGAACCAAGCCCCATACCTTTTGATTAGTTCCTTGGATTGGTTAGATATCCTAACATGCTCTGCACCTTGCAATAATCTAGTGATGTACATGGTGAATGCATCATTAACCCTCCTGTAGCTTGAGTTTCCCAGATGCAGCTATGGATAAACCTCATAGATCACAACCTACCCAAACACACCTCTTGTACTTAGTCCCTTATATGGATGGAATCTTACAAGCACGTAGACTAAGTAAGAAGTTGTTGTGAAGGTCTTTGTTTGCAATACAATGCACATCTGTTTATGAATCATAGCACTTATGACACCTTCCCAATGATAGTTAATATTCTACTCCATCCTTACAATGACATGGAGCATCCAATTTTCAAACATTCCACCACTCTTTGACCCTACCACCCTACTAAGAAGAGTGATAGCATCATAGTACTCCTTGAATTTTTCTTTGAATAGCTGTTTGGGAAGCTTGGAGTAGTGAAACTTAGGCTTCTCCAACCATGAGTTGATGAATTGTTGAGATGTGATAGTATCCTCCTCATAGAATTTCCTCACCATATCCATATCAAAGGCCACCACATGAGATTTTTCTAGCATGTCAAAGGTCTGGGCTATAGACACAAGATTCCAATTTTCTACAATTCTCCCTTAAGGGACAACTATCCTCTGTGTACCCTTATCGTAGTGCTTGGCATACTCAAGAACCAATTCATAATAGTACACTATGGCAGGGAATCCAGCCACATGTGCTAATCTTGATTCCAATGTTCTTCTATCCAACAAAGGAAGGTTCTACTCTACCATCTTGCTCTTGAACTTCTCATATTCCCATAGTCCAACATTTGTATCAGTTACCTCTGACCAGACAAAAGTAAGCTTGCTCTCTGGAATTCTACTCTTGATGTCCATTTTGATTCATTTTTCTTTAGACACAGAAGACCCTTCTGTACTTGAATCCATCACTTTACTCTTAGCTCCACTTGTCATTTCCTTGCTTGACTCAACCTACACTTAGTAAAGAAACCATAGTAAAGATCACATGAAAGCCAAGTTAAATCAATCATAAACAACATAATCATCATCAAATTGAATCCCAGATAAATAAGGTGTCATTAATTGTAATAAAGACTGATCATATCAAAGTTTGGGTTTCAAGTCATCTCGCAAAATCCAAGCCAAAGAGGAATTTCAGAAAATTCCTAGCGAAACAGATTCTGGCGAAGTAATCATGAAAGCCACCAAGATAAATATTTGATCCATTATCACACCAAAGAAACATCACGAGACATCCTAAAATAGCTCAAATTAATCATAAATTATAGTTAATAAGTCCTACTATCTCATAATCCTTCATTTTCAACAAAGTTTTAGAGAATTCTGCCTAGGACAGAATTCTGCAAAAATGACAATAGTCTGCAAATTTTGGAAAAACAATAGGACAAGGGATTTTCAAAAAAATATAGATAGAACAGAAATCCATGGGGAAGATGAAACTCTAGAAAACAACAAATTTTGAGAAAAATAAATGTTAGGGAATTTTGGCAGAAGAGGAATTCCGTGAAGATCTTGAAATGCCGAATAGCATAATTTTCTCACAACTTCACTCAAATTGATTGAATGAGATCATGAATTTGAGGACCTTGAGCTAGAAATCAATTTGATTTGAGCCCCCCAGAGATCATCCTCAAATTCTAGGCTCACTTGAAAGCAAATCATGAGGAAATGATGATTCCCTAGGCATAAAACCCTAAAAATCCACCATTGAAAACTCAGGGCAAGCTCAAGGTTCAGGTTAGCTCAACTACTAGGTTCTCATAGAAGATTATTTATGCCCCATCAATGAGCTACCTTCTATTTGAATGAAATAACAAACTCAAAACTTACTTGGGAAACTATAAATTAGACTATATCAAGCAACCCAAGCCATGAAATGCCAAAACATATAGGAATTCAGACTCCAAGAAAATCTATAATGACAAAGGACCACCCACATTCATCAATCAAAATCAAGGTAACATGTACATACCATTTGATGAAGTGGAAATCAATTTTAATAATAACAAATGATAGTTTGTTGGTGCTCAACAAAGGACAACAATGATAATGCCCAGGAAATCACCACCAAATCAAACAATTTGCAAACCCAACACTCCAAATCAAGTCAAACACCTCAAGATTAAGCTCCTCAACTCAATTGAATGCAAATGATAAAGCATAATGGAAAGAAAATTCCCAAAGATCGACTAAATACATCCCTCACAAATCGTACAAATGACATTAATGCAATCAACAAGACATCCAGACAAAACCAAGAAATTCAATAGGACGATGGATATTTGGTGAAATCCGACTAGTACAGAATTCTACGAAGGTCAGGAATTCCCAAACTTCAATGCAAGGAACCGGGTTTAGACAATGTCCGAGGAATTCCGCCATGAGTGGATTTTCTTGAAGGCAACCTAAAACTAGAAAATTGTCCAAAACACTAGATTTTCAAAGTGCTTCCTAGAAGGGGGAATTTGCACGAATAAGATAAGAATTCAAGCACATGCAAAGGTAAAAAAACCTAAACATAATAAAGGCTCCCTACTTTCAACAGGGCATGTGTGCAAAAACTGCACAACAAATGGCTACCCTACTAGGAAAATGCTCCATAGAATTTCAATAGAAAACTAGAATCAATAACCCAAAATCTCTAGTTTTAGTCCTTGCATTAGGTCATCAATTTAGCAAAATTTCAAAACTCAGAAATAAGCAAATAAGTGTTATACTAGGGTCAAAGTGTGTGCATATGTGTTCATTCCATTTTCCTTGGCAGCAATAGGGATCAAAGTTGGTCTGACTAGGCTACATAAAGATTCCAACTTCAAAAGTAACCTGGATAGAGCCTCACTTCCAGTTAGGAATCTATAGCCCTGATGAGGTTATCATTTTGATTCTCCCCAAGCATAGCTCTACTGCCAGTTGGGCATCCATAGCCCTAGTAGAGATACTTGAATTAACTTCTTTTGATTTTCAATATTTTCTGCTCTTTAATAGTTCTTTTATTTTCACTTTTTCATTTCAACCTATGAACAATGAAGTTCACATGTAGGGTTGAGAACCACAATGGAACTAAAGCAAAATATAAGATTTTTTACCTAAACAAACTTTATAGGAACCCCTTTTCACCTTGGATTTTTTTAAAAAATATTGTGTAAAATGTAAGACCCAAGTACATTCTGGATTTAACTCAATCCCTTGGTTTATCAACTCAAAACACTTAATAAAAATGACACCAAATAGAGGACTTTCACCAACTGATAGGTTGAATTCACTTCTTTTAATTTTTAATATTTTTTGCTCTTTAATAGTTCTTTTCTTTTCACTTTTTCATTTCAACCTATGAACAATGAAGTTCACATGTAGGGCTGAGAACCACAATGGAACTAAAGCAAAATATAAGATTTTTCACCTAAACAGACTTCATAGGAGCCCCTTGCAACCTTGGATTTTTTTAAAAAAGATTGTGTAAAATGTAAGACCCAAGTACATTCTGGATTTAACTCAATCCCCTGGTTTATCCACTCAAAACACTTAATAAAAATGACACCAAATAGAGGACTTTCACCAACTAACTCTGGAAAAAAGATTGAAGTGTGTAAAAGAAATGTTTAGAATAGTTACATATAATAATATGATTTCCATGTAGGTGCAACACATCTAGAAGAAAACAAGGAAACCTCCAAAGCAAGAGCAGAGCAAAAATAAACCAGACTGAAAGCAAACCTACACTAACCAAAACAAACAAAAGAAAAGAAGAAATGGAAACCTACTCTAACCAGACCAAAACAGAGCAAACAAAAATAGAAAGGAAACCTAATCTAATTATATACAAGGAAAGAGTTGCACATAGCTCAAGATTGGAAATAATGCTTCAAGTACTGCCCATTGATAGGAAGTGGGGTATCTTCCCTAGTGAGAGTTTTCAAGTGAAAAGAATTATCTCCTAGGATATTTGAAATCTAATAAAGTTCAAGCCAAAGTTTTTCAAATTTACCATGCTTCCCCTTATGGTCATGGGCTTTATCCCAGTAGAGAACCAAGTCAGAGATTCGAAAGGCTTTTACCTTGGCTCTTCTAGAAAACCACCTTTTGACTATCCCTTGATGTTTGGCAAAGTTTTCAAGAGCCTCATCTTTTTTCTCCTC
Organism: Sequoia sempervirens; assembly: GCA_007258455.2. Lineage (NCBI taxonomy): Eukaryota > Viridiplantae > Streptophyta > Pinopsida > Cupressales > Cupressaceae > Sequoia > Sequoia sempervirens. Next base: position 353,032,717 of record VDFB02086081.1, on the reverse strand, counting down.
AAGGTTTAACAACTCAGCAAGTATAGCCTCACGTTTATCCCCTTTATCATAATATTCATTAATGAATTGTAAGGTGGGGGTTTTTAACTGAATAGGAAACATAGGTTCTAACCCATAAACTAGGTTGTAAGGGGATATTCCTATGGAAGTCTCGTGTCTTGTACGATCTGCCCAGAGAGAAAATTTGAGTTGGGTGTGCCAATCCTTAGGATTTCTTTCTAACATCTTTTGAATAATAGTCAGTAGATTTTTATTGGAAGACTTAGCCAAACCATTACCCTAAGGGTAATTGTATACGCATAAAAATGGTCATGTCTATAATCTTGGCAATTAATTAAATATTTATTATTTAATTAACTTTTTATAAAGTCCTCTACATATGATTAAATTTAATTAATTTAATTATATTGTTCATTCATCTTATTTTTCTTCCATAATTAAATAAATTTATTTTATTTAATTATTTTCATATGTCCACTTAATTAATTAAATAAATACATTTTATTTATTTAAATTAATTATCATTGTTTAAATTTAAATTAAATCTTTTGATTTAATTAAGTTTAAATATTTCTCTTTCTTCTATTTTAAATTCTTCTTCTAATTAATTAAATATTTCATTTAATTAATTTCATAAATGTGATTTAATTAAATAAATCTTATTTAATTAAATATTTTATGCTTTCTTTCTAAAACACAATTAGATATTTTTGATTGTGAAATCTTCTCATATCATAATTAAATATTTTATTTAAATATGAGATCTGCTTTTTTTCAAAAATCCTGATTAAAGCTCTTTTCTTATCACAAACTTTCTTTTGCTTTTAAAAGCTTAATTAAATATTTTATTTAATTAAGAAAAGTTGAATATACTCCACAAATAAAGAATTGATTTTTTTAATTCATTATTTATCAGCTTTAAATATTTCTTTTATTCTTTTAAAGAAAGATGATTTCTTATCTTATTATCTTTTCCCTCTTTCATAAAAATGGAAAAATATTGTTTTCAAGTTTTCTTCTATTTTCTCTTCAGTTTCATCTTTTTTCAGCCATTCGATCTGCCAGGAATTATCACAACCGTCAATCAAGACATCCAATCAAAATCATTTGAAAAACTCTATAAATACCTGTGTGAATCCAAGCATTGGTAATAGGCAATTAATTAGAGTTCATACATTTAATTCATTTAGTATTCATTTATCATAGCATCATGTTTATTTCAAGCTTATTAGTTCAAATCATTATCATAGCTTAATCTTGCATCAATGCATCAAATTTAAATCTCATTCTTTAGGAAGACATTTTGTTGAGCCTAGCCTACAATCTGAGAACAAAAGCTGGAATCGACAAAAACACTGAAGATAGAGGACAATAGGATGACAATGGAAGCAGAATACTGAGTTTGCATTTCTTTACTTTTTATGTTCTGTTTTGATATAATGTCCTATTGGTGTGTTTGAATAGTTATTTCAATTCATTTACGCATTTATTATTTTCAATCACACATTAAATGGCACCCATAGTGGGGCTCATGCCCCTATTTTAGACTTCTTTCTTGCAGGTTTTTCTTATAGGTTTACTTGTAGGTTTTCTGACATCCAAAAGTGCATCTGGAAGATCTGAATTTTTTTCTTTTTGCAAGTACTTTTGCACATCTGAGGACTGTTTCGGCGCATCTGGGAAATTTTGCAGTGCATTTAGGAAATAGAGCAGTGCATCTAGAAATTTTTGAAGAGCATATAGGAGTTTAATCACCGCATTTAGGCCATCATTTAGCGCATTCAAATATGTTTCAGAATTTTTTTTTTAAAAAATGCATTTAGATTAGCGCATATAGGTTCTGTTTTCGCGCATCTGGGTAACAGAGTTGCACATTTGAGTTCTGTTTTTGCGCATCTGGGTAACAGAGTTGCGCATTTGAGTTCTATTTTCACGCATATAGGTAATAGAGTTGCGCATCTATATTGTAATAGAGATTCTAAGTCTGACGCATTCCGCAGACAGAATTTTATTCATTTTCTTGCTGGATTTAAAATGAATCAATTTAGGGTAGCCACCACATCTTTATCATGCAGTTAAAATGAACCCCATGATTGTTGTGAAGAAAAATCTTCACTTAGATTAAATCATTTTTTATTTTGGTGCACCTAAAAAGAATCTGTCTACTCTTATTGACTGTGTTTGAAAGTGGTAGGTGATTATGCTCTCACCCTGTGCAAACTAGGTGATTAGAAAACTAGACCCACTTTTCCCTGTGTAACCCTGACTTGATAATCGAAGTATCCTCTCCCCTTGCGCACTTGTGCAATCCTGGGTGTAAGAGAAATGGTTATTGACTCTAGAAATTGGGCCTACCTGGGGATTTCATCACCCCAACGTGACTCAAACCGGCAACAGAGCTAAGGCCAAGCTACCCCCAACTGGTATATAAATGTAAATCTTAAGGGAAAACCTAAAGTTTCTTGTGCAGATGTGTCATATAGACGAAGTAGTACTCCCTTAAACCCTATTGAGCTTAACCTCTTCAGGCTGGAGCGCCACCTTAATAGTGATTAATCTCTTGCCCCATGTATGGCCACTCGAATGGGGGTCTTGAACTAAAAACTTTTATGTAGTAAGCTAAAATCCTTCTATTTGCTAGCGCAGCACCGGTCGGTGTGAAGGCATCCACACTTTTGCAGTTTGTAGTAGAGGTGATCAGCTCACCATGGGAGTTTCATGGGGGTTGGAAGCTTGGTTGGCCTGAAAAGAGAATGCATTGTAAGGGGGAGCCCGTGCAGCCAAGCTTTTGAATTCACACGCTACAGATATGCGGTTACGTGGAATCTAGCAGATATTGTCCTGGCCTAACTTAGGTTGTACTTGTCTTATTCTGTGCTTGGTTATGATCAACTTAAATCAGACGGTTTGCTATGTTTTCAAGAACATTAATTCAGATAAAGGATCATCCAAGACAAACATGAAAAACTTTAGCTAAATCTTCAAAACTGGTTAAAAATTATCTTAGAAAATTGTTTTAGCTCATCTAGGAAAAACTGCAGTGCATATAAACTCTGTTCTGGCGCATCTGAGTCATTTTTCAGCTCATTTAGGACCTGTTTTAGTGCATCTGTTCTCTTTTTCTATGCATTTAAGGTATTTTGTAGTGCATTTGACTCTTTCTCCAGCGCATATACTTCTTTCTATAGTGCATTTAGGGAACAAAATAGTGTTTTTAGGTTTCTGTCATAGACTCGAATCTCTGAGATTTCTCTCCCATGTTGAGAAAGTGGAAATCAACCAAGTTTTTCAAGAAGTCAGTCTTCAATAGGATCAAGAAACCCAAAATGAACTTAAGTTACAAAAGGAATTTAGATCATAGAGAATTCTTGTATAAGAGTCAACACATCTTGCTCCATTATCGCACATTTCTCCATAGATATCAAGATTACATTAGAGGATACATTGATGATTACGTTGTAGAACCTTTGGCTACTCAAGCTTATTATCAAAGATTAGCATTATCTCAACATCACAATCTTAATCAACCTCTTGAGTTTGAGAATATACCACAACCTTCAATTGAATATTCAACACATCCTAGTCAAATTCTTCAGTGACCTTCGATCATCTCATAGGATCTCTTACATATGCCTATTTTTATGAGATCTCAACAAGAAACTCCCACCTACAACATTCAAGAAGAAGGTGAACGTGATAGTCCTCTTTTTAGTGTGAGTCACAATCCTCTTTTCAGTGACGACAATATGGCTGATAGAGAGGAAAATCTGTTTTATAAGAACAAAGACATGAACAAAACTCCCATAGATAGTGATGATGAGCAAGAACTTCATATTAGAGAGGCTGAACAAGACCCCAAGTTTCTTAAAGCCCTTGAAAAGATTCTACAACGTGACAAAGAAAAGTATTTTCTCTTCTTAGCTAATCAAGGAGCTAAACTGCCTAAGGATTTTGATACTAAGAAATTAAAGAGCAAAGAAGAAGAAACATCCCCATCTGATTTTACTACTCTTACACAATAGTTTAAAGCACTCCAAGGACAGATCAAAGAGTTACAAGGAGGGACCACAACAAAGAAATACACTCTCAATGACATATGTCCTTATCCTTTTGATAGAAGTCTCAACATGATCCCATTTCCTAAACATTGTGAAATTCCCAAATTTGATCGTTATAATGGGAAATCAGATCCAATTGATCACGTTAGAGATTTCTGAAACATGACATTGGAATTTTCCCATGAGGATACTTATTTATTGTGATTATTCCCTCAAATCCTTGGAGTTAACTCTATGGAATGGTTATCTAAGATTACACCTCCTGTTCAAACATTTGAGGAACTGATCAATTTGTTCATAACACAATACGCCTACAACATTCAACACCAAATCACCATGATTGATCTTTGCAAATTTGCGCAAAAACCTGGTGAACCTTTCACTACCTTTCTTCAAAGATGGAGAACAATGTTTGCTAGGTACCCACGGCATGTCCCCGAAAAGGAAAAAATGGTTACTTTCATCAATAGCCTCAACTCAGAAATGAGCTATTGCTTAAATCTACATTGTCCACCCTCCTTTGAGAAATTGATTGAGGATGCCATCACCATCGAAAGTGCTTTGGTCAAAAGAGGGACAATAAAACTTGACATGGACAATCCTAGCTCATCTAACCATTACAACAATCAAGACAAGTCTAAATTTTGGACTCGCAACAAAAACATTGTAAACGATGGTGTTGTAGATGCAAATCATGTCACATCTAGGCCATTTGTTCTGAGTGCTCCCAATACTACTCGTAACAATAATTACAACAATGTCAATTCAGCCACCAATCAAGGAAACAATCTTCCTCCTCCAACAAACAACAATCAAGGGACTGTCAACAACCAAAACTATCATGGGAACAAAAACAACAACACTATATGGAATACCTCAAACATGAACCCACAATGCTTTTCATTCTTCTCTAATGGAAGAACTTTCACTCCACTAGGACAATCCTTGGAATCTGCTTTCAAAGAGGTTATGGAAAAAAATGTCCTTACTTTTCTGCCTCAATGCAATTATGAACCTAGTGTAAAACCTCCATCATGGAATGAAGCTTATTTTTGTGACTACCATAGGTGCAAAGGTCATCGTACAAACAACTGTCAAGCTTTGAAGCACGCTATTCGGGACCTAATTGACAAAGGCATTATCACAGTAGAAGGACAACAAAAATCAAATGAAGATCATCAAGCATTTCGTAACCCTCTACCAAATTATCAAAAGGGAGAGTCTTCGGACAAAAATGTGAACCAAATTGATGACAATGTAATCCGTCACCTCTATACGGATGATGAGTGAGTCAACGTTATAAAAATCAAGGAGAAAGTAGACAATGGACAAGTTAATGTCACAACGAGAGCGCAAGCTAAAGTTGTATTGAAAGGTACCTCTTCGAAATCCACTGAGACCTTCCCTCAACATCAATATGACTTAGTTAACCAACTTCAAAAAACTCTGGCTCAAATCTCCATTTTAGAACTCCTAAAGATTTCCCCTGCACATAAGGAAATTTTAGACAAGGCCCTTTTTGAAACAACTGTATCCACAGATTTGGATGTCAACCGATTTCAAGCCATGGTAGGACATTTTTCCTCACCTACATGTCTCTCATTTTCAGACAAAGATGATGTTTCCATGACCCATCCCCACAATTCATCATTATACTTAGAGGTCATGATCCATAAGTTCCGTGTTAAACGTGTCCTAATAGATGGAGGGGCTGGTTTAAATATATGTACCTTGAAGGTGGTTCAAGCTTTAGGATTTTCAGAAGACTCCATTGAGCCTAGAAGGAAAATTACTATAAAATCCTATGATGATGAGGAAAGAACATATAAAGGTCTAATTATGCTACCAATCAGAGTGGGACTTGTTATCAAAAATACCTTTTGTCAAGTTTTAGACCGAGATCTTGCATACAATATCTTGTTGGGTCATCCTTGGATTCATGAAATGCAAGTTGTTCCGTCCACTTACCATCAATGCCTTAAGTTTTCATATGACGGACATGAAATCACTATACTAGCTGATAATTCAAACACCCAAAATTGTGCAAATGTCAAAGCTCATTAGGATACTTTGGTTCCAAACAATCGAGAAGCACTTGCTAATACTTCTCCTAAGCATGATACACAAATCAGTCAATTAGCCAAAAGCTTTGACAAGAAACTGCAGTTCAAGGAAAGTGGAGTTGGGGAATATTCTCTTTGTCTTGCTAATCTACCTACATCTCCTCGATCACATGGACAACCTTCTATTACACAACAATAGATATCAGTAGAATCAACATCAGTACAAATATAAACAGAGCCAACTACCAAGTTCAATGGACAATTTATCAAAGAAAAATTCCCCATGGGAGATCCTGAGGATACAACAATTCTGGATTGGCTCTATAAGGATGAAGAGGAAACAGTTCTAAATGTCACCTTACCAATAGATCAATATGGAAAAGGATATTCCATCATGCAAAAGATGGGATATGACAATGGTCCTCTTGGAAAAAGAAAAGAAGGCATAGTTGAGCCTATCCATCTCCCAGGGCTTGCTACATATGATAAAACTGGACTAGGCTATGATGCTACCCCATCCAAACAATCACAAGGTAATGTTTTTACACTGCAAGAAGTTTCCAATAAGAAAGAGGCATGCTTGGCATCAATCCTGAATTTCATAGAAAATAACTCTGATATAGATTCTACTGAATATGAATGGGATACCATTCATGATAATGAATTTTGGAGAGACAAAGAGGTAGATGTGGTACACAAGTATACACCCACTTTAATCAAAGGAGAAGGTTCAAGGTCCCAACCACAAGAATCTGAACCACAAAGCAACTATGAGTTTAGTGATACTGAGTCAAATTTTAACGAACAAGACTATCAGGAGAATAGTACCATCATTGATCTACCTCATGTCTCGGATCCTACCAATAACTCTATTTTGATGCTAACCATCACCAATTTCACACAACCAAATGACTTTTTTCCTTTGATCCATCCTGATCTCATTGACTGGAATCTAACTAAACCTATTGACTTGCCTATTTTTCCAAATGACGACGCTATCATAAACTTCCTTTCCGCAGATGATGTAAAAAATTGTTCCACTAGCAATTTTCGGTATGAAGTCTTTAATCAGGAGAGTGTCAAGTCTCCTAGCTACAAAAATGAAAATAAAGAAAAATGATCTAGTGGTGAAAACTAGAAACTGGCAGTACTAGATCAAACAAAAGATAAAATAAAGAGTGTATCAGATGGTGAAAACTTTTTCAAGGCACCACCTGATGGGACTCTTGACACTCTCCCAAAGTACTATCATGAGCGATCACCCATCTTGATCGAGCCTACAAATGAAATCAATATTGCAACCACAGATAATCCAAGGATTCTACAGGTAGCCGAATCAATGACAGATAGAGAAATCCCAGAGTTCATAAACTTTCTCAAAGAAAATCAAATCAATTTTGCTTGGTCATATGTAGACATGCCAGGCCTTGATCTTGATCTCATAATGCATCATTTGTCTATCAAACCAGGAGTTAAACTAGTGAAACAAAAACTCAGAAAGATGCATCCAAATGTGGCACTACTGGTTAAAGAAGAACTCAAAAATCTCCTAGATGTAGGATTTATAAGATCGATTACCTATGCAGAATGGATCTCCAATATTGTACCAGTAGCAAAGCCAGATAAACGCATTAGAGTATGCATTGATTTCAGAGATCTTAACAAAGCTTACCCAAAAGATGACTTTCTACTTCCAAGTATTGACACTATAGTTGATTTAACAGCTAGCCATGCTATGTATTCATTAATGGATGGTTTCTCTGGTTACAACCAAATCAAGATTGCTCCAGAAGACCAAGAGAAAACAACTTTCACTTGTCCATGGGAAACATACTGTTGGAATGTCATGCCTTTCGGCTTAAAGAATGTTGTGGCTACTTATCAAAGAGCTATGACTACGATCTTTCATGATATGATGCACACATTCATGGAAGATTATGTAGATGACATATTGGCAAAATCATACACCAGAGAAGGACACTTGGAGATACTATCTAAAATATTTACTAGATTGGAAAAATTCAAAGTTTGCCTAAATCCTAAGAAATGTGTTTTTGGGGTCACATCTGGAAAACTTTTAGGATATATTGTTTCAGAAAAGGGAATTGAAGTAGACCCTGCTAAAGTTCAGGCAATCATGGAGATGCCTCCCCCAAAGAACATCAGTCAATTGAGATCATTACAAGGGCGACTTCAGTCCATTAGAAGATTCATTACACAATTGGCTGACAAAAGTCTACCGTTCACACATCTCCTGCATAAGAATGTTCCTTTTAGATGGGATGACAAATGTGAAATGGCATTTCAACAAATCAAGCAGTACCTGATGAACCCACCAGTTCTAGTACCACCAAATCTAGACAAACCATTGATCCTGTATATTGCTGCAACCGAGACATCCTTGGGGGCATTATTAGCACAAGAAGACCATGAAGGGAAAGAACGTGCAATATATTACATCAGTAGAACACTAACAAGTCATGAACTTAACTACACTTTTATTGAGAAGGCTTGTTTAGTAGTAGTCTTTGCTTCACATAAATTTTGACATTACATGCTAACTAATACAATCAATCTTGTTTCAAAAATTGATCCACTCAAGTATCTACTAAGTAAAGCATCACTAACAAGAAGGTTATCAAAATGGGTTATGATTTTGAGTGAGTTTGACATCTACTACGTTGATCACAAAGCAATCAAGGGACAAGTTATTGCTAATCAACTAGCAGACGCTCCACTACAAGCAAAGCACCCCTTACACATTGAATTTCTAGATGCTGATGTTTTCACTGCAGAATCTAAGCAACTATGGTCCTTATATTTCGATGGTTCTTTTACTCAGCATGGATCAGGGGCAGGCATTCTCTTTGTCACCCCTCAAGGACATACCATTCCTCGGTCATATAGGCTAATGTTTCCATGCACCAATAACATAGCCGAATATGAAGCACTCATCACTGGACTAAAGACAGCATTGGAATGGAGGATTATCGAGCTACAAGTTTATGGTGACTCACAACTAGTTATTAATCAAATCAATAATGATTATCAGACTAAAGATGACAAGTTTTTGCCATACAAAAAGATGATCGATGACTTCAAAAAGTAATTTGTGGACATTCAGTTCACACAAATTCCAAGGATTGATAACAAAGCAGCTGACGCTATGGCTACAATCGCATCATTGGTACAACTCCCAGAAAAATAGACTCGCTATGAATTTCTAGTGGAACAAATATTTACACCTGCTTATGACACACCCGAAAGCCAAATTATCTACCACTTGGCAGGATCTGATTCCCCCTGGTATGGTAAAATTTATGCCTACCTAAAAGATGACATTTTACCACCTAACTTATCTCATAACCAAAAACAAAACTTTATCCGACAATCCTCCCGCTATACCCTTATCGCTGATACACTTTATCGCCATGGTCTTGATGGTACCTTACTTCGATGTCTTGAATGTGACGAATCCGACAAAGCTTTACAAGAAGTTCATGGGGGCATTTGTGGTACTCATTCGAGTGGACTAACCTTATCTAAGAAATTGATTAGAATGGGTTACTACTGGCCTACAATGGAGAGAGAATCATTCACTTTTGTTAAAACATGCTCAAAATGTTAGATTCATGGGAATCTTATTCATGCTCCTGCACAAGAACTTCACTCGTTCACACCAACCTGGCCATTTTCTCAATGGGGGTTAGATCTAGTAGAAAAAAATCATCCTTCATCTTCAAATGGGCATAAGTTCATCATCACGGTGATAGAATATTTTACTAAATGGATTGAGGTAGTACCTCTATCTAAAGTCACCAGAAAACAAATTTCATCCTTCATACTCAACTACATTATTTGTCGATATGGAATTCCTAATGCCATTATTACAGATAATGGTCGACCTTTCAAGAATCAGGATGTTGATGAATTTTGTGAAAGATTCCATATTCAGCATAGATATTCAATGCCTTACTATCCACAGGGGAATGGCCAAGTAGAGGCCTCAAACAAGACTATACTAAATATTTTGAAGAAGACTGTCAATGACTCAGGGAGGGATTGGCATGTTCAACTCAATCTTGCCTTGTGGGCTTACAGAACTAGTGTCTGAACGCCAATAGGAGTAACACCTTTTTCCCTTGTCTATGGAGCAAAAGCCATATTGCCTTTAGAGGTTGAAATACCTTCACTAAGGGTATCACTGAAAGGTCTCATAACAAATGATGAATACAGAGTTTCTCGACTACAAGAGTTAGAAATTCTAGATGAAAAGCGACAAAGAGTAGCTAACCATTTGAAAGCATACCAACAGATGATGTCTCGCAGCTATTATCACAAAGTAAGGCCATGTACCTTTCAGATGGGGGATCTAGTTCTAAAAGAGAACCCACGTAATCAACAAGACATAGAAATGAAAGGAAAGTTTGAACCAAATTGGCTAGGCCTATACGTGGTTATTGCAGTCTATGGTTCGGGAGCATACAAGTTATCGACACCAGAAGGAGACCTATTTGATGAACCCATCAACAGTATGCATCTTAAGAAATATTATGTTTAAGTCAGAAAAAATCCTGAAGAAATCCAAAAACAGCAGAAAAAGTCCTGAAGAAATCCAAAAATAGCAGAAACAATCCTGAAGAAATCTAAAAATAGCAGAAAAAGTCCTGACAAAATCCAAAAACAGTAGAAAAAGTCCTGAAGAAATCTAAAAATAGTAGAAAAAGTCTTGAAAATTTTTAAAAATAGTAGAAAAATACAAAAAAATCAAAAAAATGTCATAGGGTGAAAACCTAGCAAACAGGTAGTCTATTGACAGAAAAATACAAAAAATAAAATAAAAAATGTCATAGGGTGAAAACCTGGAAAACAGGCAGTCTATTGACAGAAAAATACAAAAAAATCAAAAAGAAATCAGAAAAATGCAATAAATACAGATAGAGAAAATCTGGCAAACAAACGCTATCCATACCTCTCCATCTATTAGTGCCTGTTTTGCACTTTGTCTTTTCCAACTTTCCTTTTTCAGCCTCTTTTCCGCATCTTAGGGTCATAAATTGCATCATCCTGCCGCCATTTGCCTAGAGTGATAAAACGTCTTACCATGGCTTGATCGTTGTACATATTCCTTTCCGCAAGTTGTGTCAATAAATGGGGCAAAAACTTAACTGGGGGCACTTCACTTTCAGAGCAAACTAAGACAGCTGGCCCTTGTCATAGGATCCAATCATACGAACAAACAATCAACTCACGTGAAATCTTATTCGATCATCGAGTCTTCTCATGAAACACTTCTCAGCAGATATCATATCATTGTCTATTGGATGATCCAAAGATCTGAATAATGTATGAAATAACAGTATTACATGTTTGAACAAAGGTTGTTTGATTTTTGATATCATAACTCTGGAGCACACTCGATGATGTACTGAACTAGAGTGGCAAGGAACGAGAATGATTTTTCTTTGTTTGCTGTCTTGAGGTTAACAGTCAATTTGATGCAAATATGTCACGGGACATGATGACCAAAGCAATATCATTGATGACAGTTCCACATTTGCATCAGAAAGGTGGTTAATCTTTTTCTATTTTTGCAAGAAATGCTCAGGTCATCTTGGTTCAATTATACCTCGATGCTTGTGTTCGCTTGCTATATCAAAATTCATGAAAGTTGTACTCTAGTCATCATTGGCACTAATTTCCCCTCTGATGCTTGTACATACTTCCAACATTTTAAAACATTCTATGATGATTCAAGAAGGCTTATAATAGGCTCAACAAACTGGTTAGTTTCATTTAGTTGCATATTTATTAGATCATTGTATATATCTGCATATTGGATTCACCTCAGTGTTTTGAAAGGAGGAATGAAAGCATTAACGGTTGTCATGTAGTTCTGAGCTTTTTGTGGAGGAAATTTGGACAGTTGATTCATTTTCTCATCAATTCATCATTTCATTCATTTTATCACTTCATTTTTATCATTATCATTTATCATTTCATTCTCATTTATCATTATCATTTATCCTTCATTCTCATTTATCAATTCATCATTTCATTCATTTTATCGCTTCATTTTTATCATTATCATTTATCATTTCATTCTCATTTATCATTTATCATTTCATTCATTTTATCACTTCATTTTTATCATTATCATTTATCCTTTCATTCTCATTTATTATTTATCATTTCATTCATTTTATCACTTCATTTTTATCATTATCATTTATCCTTCATTCTCATTTATCATTTATCATTTCATTCATTTTATCACTTCATTTATCATGATCATTCTCATTTATCATGTATCATTTAATTCATTTTATTTTATCATTCATTTCATCTTCATCATTATCATCATCAGTTTACCATGTCATTCATTCTTTTTTTTTTATCATCATCCATTTACCATGTCATTCATTCATTTTTCATTATCATCACTATCATTTATCATTATCCTTATTATTACCATTTTCATTTATCATTTTATCATTTTATCATTACCAATTATAATTTGTTATTTATCATCATCATCTCATTATCATCACAATATCATTACCACATATATCATTTATATTTTTCATCATTATCATCATTAGTATCACATTCACTATCTATCATTTTCATTTCATATTATTCACCTATGCATTTGCACCAAAAATTCAACAAATCAACAAACTCATATCTACATCATTACAAATCATTACATCAACATCATCCATTTGCATCATATCATTAAATCATCCTGCATCATAAGATTAGTCCGCAAAAATAATAAAAACATATCAAAAACCCATCTCATATCATACATACATAAAAGTATCATCCATATCACATCACAAAATGCATAGACATATCATCATCACAACCATTGTCGTTGCATATCATCACTCCTCAAAATAATATAAATGTCTAATGTCCAATGAAGCTAACAAGTTCAGAACATAATACATGAGACATGATCAAAACTCAATATACATGCCCTGCATATGTGCAAAATATATCAGTCCCAAACACTAGCTGGTAGATGCCCCTGAAGGAGCTAGTCCGAAAGGAGGCGGTCTGCCACTCGTACCTACATCAGGATCCCGTCGAGGCCCTGTAACCTCTCTGCCATGTGTTGATGTCCGTGATTGGGTCTTGGTCGTGCTATGTGATCGGGGATAAGGCTCTCACCGCTTGGGAGGGCATAGCTCCTCATATCGAACTCTGTAATACTCGGCCTCTCTGGCTGCCTCAAATCCCTCTGCAATGGCCTCTCGTAATGAGGTGCTCTCTATGGTACCCATGAGTCTCTGTGCCACACCCTCAGCCTCCAGTGCCCGCTGTCTAAGGGCATCCCTCTCTGCTACCAACTGTGCCACCTAGGAATCAGGGGCAGACATCTGAGCCTGTACCTGTGCCTGAGCCAGAACTTGTACCTCTACCTGAGCCTGTATCTATGTTTGGGATTATGCAAGCTATGCCTATAACTGCACTATCATACTCTAAGCCTGAGCTAGCTAGCTCTGCAGCTGTGCCTGTTGTCCCTGAAAGGTCTGGACCTAACCCTGCAATGCATCTATCTGTGCCTGCTGAGACGAGGATGACACCCGAATCACTGTCCAAGGTCTGCCACCAGATCTGGCTTACTGAAGAATCTGTGCTTTGCCCAGATTGTCCAACCTCTACTGCCTCTCCTCATCCCCATCATCCCCATCATCCCCATCATATGAGCTGTCCTCCTCCCCTCCATCTCCACTCTCCTCTCCCTCCTCCTCCTCTCCCTCCTCCTCTCCTCCGCCCATAGCCTACTCTCCACTGACCACATCCCCCTGTATCCCTGCCCCTGGCTGTGGCGCTACCCCAATCACCTGTGGCTCATCTGGCACTGTAATTCATGGAAATGGATGCGTATGAAAATACTATGCATAATCATCTATCATCCTTGCATCCTGCACCTCTGGCCTGTTAGTCCATACGTCAGGCTGTAAGGTGGAATACTCTATATATGCTGTCTGATATCCAATGCATGGTCCCTATCCTGGATCCCCCTTGCGCTACCCATAATGAGCAACGCCCTGGGGCATCCCCTGTGTGAATCCAAACTATCTCAACACTCGTAATACCAAAAATCTTTCAATGATAAAAGGGGTCCGCCCTATCAGATATTGTGGTCTGCAGACAAATGGCATCTCCAAGTGATCAGTCACCCATGCCTCGCAGTCTGTGTAGGGTCTCCATATCACTGCATCGATGTCATCCAAAAACCCGTCGCCAATACTCTACCTTGCCCAGCTTCTGCTGGACAACTGCACCAGAATATACATACACATAGGCCTCCTTGTTAGCCTATCTCTCGTGCAAAGTGGTCTTGTGATTGCAATATGCTCCCATGCCCAGATCTGTAGTAGCATCACCCCACTCGCCAAGCTAGTGGATCCTCTGTATACAACCTAATGGAGATCATGATAAATATTGGCTAAGACATAGCTCCCCCAGGAAAACCTCCGTGGCTGTGTAATCATCCACTCTAGCATCCTACCCCAACCAATTGTGAATCCCTTCGACTGATGGTCCGGTCCAAGGAAGCCTCCGACAAATGCAGCCAACACAGCAACTAAAGCTGGATATCTGCTAAAATCCTCCCAATCTATCCAATAACCACATATGCTTGGATCGCCACATATTCGCTGTAACGCCTCGGTACCACCAATCTCCTTATGGTCATAAACCACAAGGGCACCAACAATGGGGATCCCAAGAATCCTATAGACATCCTCGGGCGTGACACTCATCTCACTCGTTGGTAAGTGAAAGGTGTTATGCTCCGAGTGCCATCTCTCTGCCAAAGTAGTCAACTGCCCCCTATTCGCCCAAATACCTCACGGCATGGCCAACAATGGTCCCAGTCCACAATCTAATATCAACTGTAACTCGGTAGGGGTAAGCTCTCCTATCTGCTCCCAACATAGTGGGAACCACTCTCTAATCTGAAGGCTTTTAAAAGCCTCCTATTTTGTTTGATCATCACAAGGACACATCAATCAGACTCATATCATGTGATCTATCTAGCCAACAAAACATATCAATGACCTATATCAAGTGCTACATCAATCTATCTGCATGTCAAATCAATCTACTCTATCATTAGTTACTATTTGTTTTTCTTTTCAGGAAAGCAAATTTATCAACACACAAATCATTCCTATTTGTACTTCAATCCTGAATGCAAATTTATATCCTCATTTTACTATTTGGTTTCTATCGCAGAAAGCAAATTTATCAAACATCTACTATTTGTTTTTCAATCGCGAGAAGCAAAGTTATCAACCACAAAGTCAATCAATCATTTTACTCTTTGCTGTTCATCACAAAGTTATCAGCTATCTACTCTTTGTTTTATTTCTTGGAAGCAAAGTTATCAGTTCTCTATTAGATTTTCTATCATATCAGCATGAGGGTACTATAATCCATTAATCTCTTGACTAAGGAAGCAATTTAAATCATCATTTTTCATCACATGAGCGTTCCATGGAAAATTTTCTAAATGCGCTATTTTGTCGCCCATATGCGCTAAAACCCAGATGCGCTAAAGTTTTTCTCATATGCGCTAAAATTTTTTCTATATGCGCTAAAAATTGGGATGCGCTATTCTATCCTGTGGATGCGCCACTTTATCTCTCATATGCGCAACTCTAACAATTTCGAAACCCTAACCCTATATGCGCAACTCTGTGCCCTAGAAGCGCTACAGGTTCAAACTAGCCAATTCTAACCTAGATGCACTACTCTATCTATCGGATGCGCTAAAGGATCAATTTTTACCCTATTCCTATATGCGCTACAAAATTTCCTATATGCGCTAAAGGATTTGTTGAATGCACTAAAACTTTTCCTATATGTGCTAAAACGTGCGAAAAAAATGTAATCCGAGTTAAAACATTTCAAAAATCGATTCACCATGTGAAAATTGCAATAAAAAAATGGTTGGAATCACTCACCGGTGGTCCATATGCAGTTGGTCTCTAGTATCGGTGCGCTCGCTTGAATCTATGCCTGTGCACTGGGATCTCCATCTCGCCAAGTCACTATTAGAGCTCACTTTTTACTGTAGCAGCATGGTGTAAATGACACTTCTTTTTACCCCTTTTCACCTTATAAGTGTCTTTTAGGGTGGGATTTAATGGCATTTTTCATTCTTTCCATATTATTTTCACTGGGCCATCATAAACATCATCTATCGGGAGCTAAATCACTATTCCCCTATCATTCTCAACCTCATCTTCTGTGATTTACCTCCCGAGGGGGCATCATCGACATCAAAAATCAGAAACATATCAGGGGCAAAATTTTTATTTTTCTTTAAAGCAATGTGTTTCACACATCACTTCAAAGAGGGGTAAAATGTATACGCATAAAAATGGTCATGTTTATAATCCTGGCAATTAATTAAATATTTATTATTTAATTAATTTTTCTAAAGTCCTCTACATATGATTAAATTTAATTAATTTAATTATATTGTTCATTCATCTTATTTTTCTTCCATAATTAAATAAATTTATTTTATTTAATTATTTTCATATGTCCACTTAATTAATTAAATAAATACATTTTATTTATTTAAATTAATTAGCATTGTTTAAATTTAAATTAAATCTTTTGATTTAATTAAGTTTAAATATTTCTCTCTCTTCTATTTTAAATTCTTCTTCTAATTAATTAAATATTTCATTTAATTAATTTCATAAATGTGATTTAATTAAATAAATTTTATTTAATTAAATATTTTATGCTTTCTTTCTAAAACACAATTAGATATTTTTGATTGTGAAATCTTCTCATATCATAATTAAATATTTTATTTAAATATGAGATCTTCTGCTTTTTTTCAAAAATCTTGATTAAAGCTCTTTTCTTATCACAAACTTTCTTCTGCTTTTAAAAGCTTAATTAAATATTTTATTTAATTAAGAAAAGCTGAATATCCTCCACAAATAAATAATTGATTTTTTTAATTCATTATTTATCAGCTTTAAATCTTTCTTTTATTCTTTTAAAGAAAGATGATTTCTTATCTTATTATATTTTCCCTCTTTCATAAAAATGGAAAAATCTTGTTTTCAAGTTTTCTTCTATTTTCTCTTCAGTTTCATCTTTCTTCAACCATTCGATCTGCCAGGAATTATCACAACCATCAATCAAGACAGCCAATCAAAATCATTCGAAAAACTCTATAAATACCTGTGTGAATCCAAGCATTGGTAATAGGCAATTAATTAGAGTTCATGCATTTAATTCATTTAGTATTCATTTATCATAATATCATGTTTATTTCAAGCTTATTAGTTCAAATCATTATCATAGCTTAATCTTGCATCAATGCATCAAATTTAAATCTCATTCTTTAGGAAAACATTTTGTTGAACCTAGCCTACAATCTGAGAACAAAAGTTGGAATCGACAAAAACACTGAAGATAGAGGACAATAGGACGACAATGGAAGCAGAATACTGAGTTTGCATTTCTTTACTTTTTATGTTATGTTTTGATATAATGTCCTATTGGTGTGTTTGAATAGTTATTTCAATTCATTTACGCATTTATTATTTTCAATCACACAGTAATAATTGGAGAAAAACTTAATTAAAATTCCATGATCAAAGGCCCAATTAGAGAATTTCAATGATGCAAATCCATGACCATTATCACAAACCAAAGACATAGGAAATCCAAAATGGTTTGTAATACCTGATTCGATGAAATTGATTACCACCTCAGAAGTACATTGTTTGCAAGCAAGGGCTTCATTCCATCTCGTGAAATAATTAGTAATAGTAAGAATATACCTGTGACCTACAGAGGAAGGCAGATTGATTGGTTCTATGAATTCCATTCCCCGTTGTGCAAAAGGTTTTACCTCAAAGACTGGTTGAAGTGGGAGTGCAATATACTTCTCTATGGTTGCTACAGTTTGACATACATGACAAGTTCTACCATGGTTATGTGTGTCCTTGAAAAATGTGGTCTAATAATAACCAGCTCTCATAATATTATTCACTGTAGAAGGTGTAGATCCATGGCCTGTACCATATATGTCATGAAATTCCACCATTACTCTTTCAAATTCTTCTTTTCTTAGGCACCTTAAGTAAACACCATCATAATTTTTCTTATATAGAACAACTCCCTTCAGCATGAAACTATCACTTTTCAAATGTAATTCCCTTCTTTGTACTACATTAAGATGGTCAGGATACGTTTGAGTCATGAGATAGTGAATGATATCATCATGACATTCCCCAGGGGAGACATCTTCAAGATTGTAATGTTGGGCTACAAGATTAGGGCCAATTTATGGCATTTCCCTTGTAAGTCCTTTCCCTCTTACCAGCTTCATGGGTTGAATCTCAATATCATACTCCTATAACATAGTTACCCACTTAGCTCTGCGCTCTCCTAGCTCATTCTACATCAACAATAGCTTGACTGCAGGATTAAAAACTATTACAAAGACCTTGTTCCTAAGAATATAGTTTCTAAATTTCTTCACAACCTTGACTAAGGTGTAATCCTGCTTCTCCACACTTGGGTACCTTAGTTCTACATCTTTCAATGGTGCACTCATAAATGCTATGATATTTTCATTACCTTGATCATATTTTTGGGTCAACATAGTAGCACATGAGTGATTAGAAGCAAATGAATATATATAGAATGACTTAGCATAATTTGGAATCACCAAAATTGGAGCTTTAGCAATAGCCCTTTTTATCTCTACAAATGCTTCCTTAGCTTCTACACTCCATTCAATGTTTGCCTCCTACTTCAACATTACATTCAGTGGCTTGACTATTTCTACAAATCTAGTGATGAACTTCCTTACAAAGTTGATTTTTCCAAAGAATGATTTCATTTCTTTCTTACTAGTAGGTGGTTGGATCTTGAGTATAAATTCCACTCATTCTGGATCAATGGCAGTGCCTTTATTAGAGATAACGTGCCCCAAAATTTTTCCCTCTGTAACTCCAAAAATGCATTTCTTTGGGTTGAGAGATATGCCAAACTCTCTACACTTCTGAAACACCTTGCACAAATATTCTATATGATCACCTCTCTTTTTGGAGAATACTATCAAGTCATCCATATAAATGATTATGCATTTACCAATTATGTCCTCAAAAGCAATGTCCATGGCTCTCTAGAACGTGGCTCCAACATTGATCAAACTGAAGGGAATCCTCCTGTAAGCAAAAGTACCCCACTTAGTGGAGAAAGTAGTTTTATTTATGTCCTCATACTATACCATAACTTGATTGTATCCAAAATAGCCATCCAAGAAAGACATCATTTATGATCCGTTGACAATCTGAAGTACTTCATCTAGTGAGGGTACTGGATAATTATCTTTTTTTGATGCTTTGTTAAGGTTCCTAAAATCCACATATAGTCTAATTTCACCATTCTTCTTTCTTATAGGAATAAAGTTTGCAACCCAGGTCAAGTGTCTAACTGGGAAGATGATTCTAGTAGATAGTAACTTCTGCACTTCCTTTTGAATTATTGGTTCCAATAGAGCATTGATTGGCCTCTGCCTCTGCCTGAAGGGTCTTACTCCTGGATTGAGAGGGATAGTGTGAGTTATAATTGATGTGTCATAGGTCTTCAAGTCTTCATAACTCCAAGCTATCACATCTTGATATGTATGTAATGCATCTATTATGCCTTTCCTCTCTTCTGAGGTAAACACATTCCCAATGAAGACATTTTTGACATCATCCTGAGTCCCCATATTATACTTTTCACATTGTCCACTAATGGAATCTTTCTTGGCATCCTATTCTTGATCTCTAACATTATCTAGATCAAAAATATTTTCTAACTACACCATTCCTCTGGGAATAGTATTGGTCTTCATATTAATTATCCCTTCCAATTTGCTTCTTGGAGTTCAGTTTCATCAATAATTTGAGAAGCAAAGACATATGAGCTTGTGATAAAATCCAAAATATGCTTATCATCTTCAAATACCTAGAAATTGGTAACATTGTTAGGTACTGAAAGTACTGGGGTCAGTTTCACTATAAGCTTCTTCAACCCATAAAGAGATAAAGGCTACAATGTATTGGATGTCTGAGCAAGGGAGTCAGCTATTTAGTTTTTACTACATGGGATCAACTGAATGTTTAAGGCATCAAATCCTTCAATAACATCCCATACTCTATGCCTATAATTGGTCATTGTTTGGTCATGGCATGAGTACTGCCTCTTGACTTGCTTGACCACTAACTCAGAGTCCCCAAAGACTTGCAAAATCTTAACCTTTTTCTTTAGTTCTATGAGCAACCCATGAATCGAAGCCTCATATTCTAATACACTATTCGTAAAATGAAATTGAAATATATGAGTAGCAAAGAAAGTTTTACCTATTGTACTGATTAGCTCAAATCCTACCCCAACTCCTTGCTTTGATTTGGATCCATCAAATCTTAAAGTCCAACAACTAGCAGTTGCAGACTTCCTTGTTGTATCTCTTGCACTTTTTCTGCTAGAGTGTTCTTCAGAAAGCATCACTTTCTTTCCTTTAGGATCCTCTGGGACATTCTAAATATTAATTTTGGCTACTGGAGTGGGGTTGATACATTTTTGTATTTTTTCTATTACAACTCGAAACAAGAAACATTCCAATTCTAAATAGGAGGCATTATGAACCCTACACCAATTTGGAAAGAGTAATTCTCCAAAATTCATTCCCTTACCCAACTGAACTTGATCTTCAATGCATTTTTGAATGAATTCCTGGAAACTATCCAATAAACCAAATTGATTATCTCAAGGGACATCATCACTTATTGGTTCCACCAAAGCTTCAGTACCACCAAATTCATCTATGAGATCAATAGGTGAACATGTAACATAAGGATTTCTTCTGCCTTATATTCCTCAAAAGGAGTTACAAGCATGTAATTTCCCATGCTCACTCTAGATATCAGAATCTCATTTGACGTGTTCTAAAATTCTGTAATAATATATTTCATCCTGGGTTCCCTTTCAATCCTAATTTGATTTGGCACTCCCTTCCAGGTAAGCCACATATAAGAGTGATTAGTTGATACATATCCATTCAAGGCCCTAGTAAAGTCTCTTCCCAAGATTAGATTGTAAGCATAAGGTATATCAGCCACCTATATATTAATAACCTATTGAATTCTATGGTCAGAGGCAACCTGCATATGAATCATGTTCAACTCCCCTACAACATTAACCTTAGTTTGATCCATTTGCGTAACTTTCTTTTGGGAGTTAGCAAGAGTGATACCTAAGGCTCTACAAACACCAAAAGGTATTACATTGGTAGAAGCACCTGAATCTAACATGCAATTGTGCATATGTTTACCAAATATGTGGACAAAAAGCAGAAATGGAGTGTCATTTTTCCTTTGGAATAGGGTCAAGGGAGTATCCACCTTAGCAACTTGAGTTTTTTCCTTCTCTTTCCCTTTATCTCTAGGTGGTATATGAATCTGGTTATGAATCTGATTCTTCCCTTTTACTAGTTAGGATCTAAATGCTTTATTAACACTCTCACTAACTGAATTCTCTTGTGATATTGAGCTAGCATTGTAATCTCCTAAAACTGCATTTCTAATAGTTGGAACTCTCAATAACTCATATGTAGAGAGGCTTACCTTTAGCTTCTTGAGTTCTTTTGCAACATATATGGCCAGTTGTTTCGTACTTAGATCAACAGGGGCTTCTTTGGGACATTCCACCACCCTATCTTTGCTTGCTTCAACACTCTTTCCTTTTGATGGATCAATTTGTGCTAGTCCTTCCTTTGATATATGTTGTTTAGGCACATGAGGATATAGTGGATTATTACTAGCATTGGGATTTGGAGGTGTGGTGAAGTTGTTTCAAGAGATGGAAGTGGTGAAGGGGCCCCCATCCAATTGATGTTTGTGCGACAAGTCCCTTAGATCATATTTCTTAATAGGCCTCTGGAATGTCTATACCTCTTCAACATAAGCCTCTTCTTCATCTGTGGGGCCATTGTCATTCGCTAAATTTTTATTGAACAACTGTGTAATCTCATCCCCATTGCACACCTAATTTGCCTCTTCCTTGAGCTAGTTTGATTCTTCCTTGGGCACATTTTCCTTGTTCTACAAAAAAGGAGCATGATTTAGTACCAACATTGATGAACCATAGGGAGTAGAGGGCACCATTTCCTGACTACTTGCATTATTTCTCCACTTCATACTAAAAAATTGAAGCTACTATCTAGAACTCTTGACAATCTAACTCAGAATGTTGACTTGTTTTATGGAGCCTACACCACCCTGATAAAGCAGTCTCAGCTAAATATACACCACTTGTAGGCTTCTCTTGATTGATTGGCTGATTGAATGGATGATCCAATGGGGTGGGAATACCTCCATTATTAGGCCTTGTATTCCAAGTCCTGTTTTGTCTAGGTGGCTATCTCTTGTCAAACCCTTGTCCACCAGCTTGACATCTATCAAAATTTTGGCCTGAAGATTGTCCTTTATCATAATTCTACCCTCTGTCATTACCATATCCTCTATCATTATTATGTTGTCCCCTACCAAAATATTTCCCTTGTTAATTCTCTTGACTTTCTATGCTATGATTGGGCTGCATACTTCTCTGAGAAACTTGCAACTAACTGTTTTGGTTCCTCAAATAAGTTACCTCCATATTCAGCTTCTTCACTTGTTCAGATAATTCATCCAGTCTCTCCTTATCAAAATTTATATATGGAGGTTGGTTCGTATTATTTTGGGGATATCCTACTACAGTGTTGGCATTCAGTGACTAGTTTAATACTTCAGAATTCTATAGATATGTGGGAAAACTAGCCTAAGGTTGTGGATGAAGAGGTTTATTTACATTTTCTTGAGGGTAGCTAATTGTGGATGGAACTTGACTCACAAGAGGTCTTCAGTGAGGGACCAAGGGAAATTGAGGTATTGGATTCATGATAGGATTGTGATTAGCGAGAGTTTGATTGAGAGCTGGGATTTTTCCAAGGTGAGCAATGAGTCCTAATGACAGTAAAGGCTCAAATAAGTGTTGTCTTAAAGTAGTATTAACCTTCATAGCCTCCACATATGCATCAAGTAGGGTAGTAGGAGGGTTGTTTCTCCATTTCATGAAGGTAGTTGTCAGACTATCAAGTCCCTCATAATAGACTTCTTAAGTAGTGGGCTCATCAACAACATAAGGAGTTTGCAGTCAGGTATAGGAATGTTGAAACCTATTATTAAAGGACCCTATAGGCTCATGGACTTTTCTCTTAACATTAGTGAATTGAAGATAGAGATCATTGGGACTAATGGGAATCCTAAACTTCTGCAAGAATACAGTCTCTAGTTCAGTCCAATTTTGAATAGACCCAAAAGGAAAATGATTATACTAGTAGAATGCATCCTCTCCTAAGGAATAAGGAAAAAGCCTACATGCTACATCCTCATGATTGATTCCTCTATCCTTAAGGCTAGTTTGAAATATCCTGATGTGTTTCTCAGAAGTTCTATTAGGATCATCAACATGGAACTTTGAAAAAAAGTGTTAAGGGTTCTTGGGCATGACATTGTAATTAGTGAAAGTCAATGGAGATGGGTTATTAGCTAGGAAATCCATTGGTGGAGGTGCGGGTGTTAATGGCTGATTTATGGTTGGCTGAGGTTGTTGAATGGGGATTTCCTTAGACTCAAACTTAGATGAACTTGATGAAGATGGGGGTGATGGAAATGATGGAGGAGGCTGGGGGGGTGAGGATTCTCCCCTTCTGTTGGTCCTTCTTCACCTAATAGGGGCTAGTAATTCTTGAAATTCCATATCCCCTAGAGTAGATATGGTTCTTCTTCTAAATATTTTAGGAGAGATGGTAGATAAAAAATGATCTAGCTTGCTTATTCAGGCCCTCCTTCTAGTGCCAATCTATTGATGGTGTTTTCTACACAACAACTATAACGAAATTCAAGGTGTAGAAAAAACTCTCCTAACACCAAAACCACAGGAAAGAAATGTAGAGACACTTTTAATTTTTCAATTACATTCCAATTAAGATGCACTTTGAAATAGATAATAGAAACAAAGAATTTGACAATCACACATGAACACTAGATAAATGTGGGAAAACCCTTACAAGAGAAAAACCCACCACACCAAGAGAAATCACTTTGTATTACAGTAATGGAGATTACATAGAAATGTTAAACTTATCTTTCTAGTGTTTATTTATAGCAGCATTCACCATGAACAATTTTGTACAGGAACCTTCAAATTACAATCATTATAGAATAGAATTCATTCATTGATCATACACCTACACAACAATCTGTCGATGCAACCAACCGACCGATCACACACTATAATTACAAAGTATATCCATGTTGTTCCATGTCTGTTGAGCTCCCTCATTGAACCGTCATAATGAAAAATCTTCCAACTATTCAAAATTGGCTTCTCCTATTGGTCCACGAGTCTCCACATAGGACAATCAAAATGGTCAAAAGAATTCACACTATGTTGGCATCTCAGTGAGACACTAACAGTGTCTCGTTGATGCCACACAACCTTCATATCAATATCAGCAAGAGTTATTCTTATCGCCAAGTTGTTTCACCGAGCTCACAAGTCACTTCAAAGAGTCATGCTTGTCAGCAAAACTTATCGCTCTCACCAAGACATCCTATCGAGCTTTCATGTGTTACACCGAAGCAGGAGACTATAGCTAAAACATTCTTATGTCACCAGGAGATCATACCGAGTTCCATATGTTATACCAATACTAGTGTTCTTATCAGTGAGACAATTGTCTTTTGCTGAGACCATATATCGAGTCATTTAGGGTTACTCTAAAACATTCAACATTTGGCAAGGCATAACCACTTTCGCTAGGAGATCATACCGAATCATCAAAGTTAGTCTGAAACCCCCAGACATACCAAGCACCAAGTAGAAGTCGGCAAGACTCTTGTCTATCTCTAAGAGGTTACCCTGAGATCACAAATGTTACTCTGAACACTTAAGTCACACCAAGCACCAAAGAATAGTCGGCAAGACATATCACTTTCACCGAGAGTTCTCACCGATCACATATATGTTACACCAATGACCACCATTCGCTAAGAGCTATACTGAAGACTTCTCACCATCGGCAAGACATTCCATTCTCACTGAGACTTCTCTCAGAGACTCTTCATGTTACACTGATGACCAACCTTTGAAACTCCATCGGTGAGAAATTTTCTCATCAATAAGACTTCTTATCAATAGACTAAAAGATATGCCAAAGACCAAAAAGAAACATCTTGTTGGAAAGACTCAAACACATCGATAAGAATTCTTCCTGAACTAAACCTTTCAACCAAGGGTCTCAATGACAAGGGATAGAATGGCATGTCATATAAAGATCTCCATGAGTGGTAAGAGGTCACACCAAACTCAACCTATCACAATGATATGATCCTTTGGTGAGACAAAGGCTAGGCCACAACGACCTGAACAAAACATGATGATATAAACTACTTATCGGTCAAACATTTAGAATATCACACCAACTTGGCTTCTAAAGAGGTTTCAACCTGTATTGATTTAGGCATACATTTCCAACAATCTCCCACTTGATGAAGATCATATAGGCACCTCTAGAGCACAATTAAAACTTACTAATAATCATGGGCACTAAGGCCCATTGAACTGGCACACCACTTGAACTTGTCTGTGCTCACTATCTTCATCAATGCATCTGCAACATTCTCCAGAGTATCAACCTTTTCCAAACTGACCTTTCCATCCTCAACCATATCTCATACAAAGTGATACTACACATCAATATGTTTTGTCCTCGCATGGAAAGTAGGGTTCTTTTCTAGACAAATTGCACTCTAATTGTCATAGAAAATAGTTATCTCCCCTGCATTAAAACCAATGTTAGAACACAAATGTTTCAACCATACTACTTCTTTACAAGCATGATTAGCTGCTATGTATTCAGCCTCCGTAGTGGACAAAGCGACTACAAGCTGTCGCTTGCTCATCCAGCTCACTGCACCACCATTCATCATGAAAATGTATCCACTAGTGGACCTCCTACTGTCAATGTCCCCTACCCAATCAGAATCCACATAGCCTCTAATACTGAGATTCCTCTATGATTCAACCAAGTTCCCATGGTAACATAAAGCAAAATTTGAAGTGCCCTTCAAATATTTGAAAACTCTCTTTATAGCATCCTAATGTGTCCTTCCAGGATTAGCCATAAACCAACTAAGAACTCCCATTGCTTGGGAAATGTATAGTCTTGTATAGACCATTGCATACATGAGACTTCCAACCACACTAGCATAGGGTACACTGGTCATGTCCTCCATCTCAGTAGGAGATTTTGGATAGTCCTCAATAGATAGCTTTGTTCCCTACAAAAATGGAACAACTGGTTGTTTGCAATCATTCATACAGAATCTCTCAAGAACAGTCCTAATATACTTACTCTGACTGGGCCATAGTTTTCTATTCTTCCTTTCCCTGGTTATCTCCATCCCCAGAATATACCTTGCTACACCAAGATCCTTCATTTCAAACTTAGCAAACAACTGAGACTTAAGATCAGAAATCATTAGCTTACTATTGCCTATGAACAACATATCATCAACATAGAGAGCAATAATAAGAGCTCAATCAGTTTTAGATTTATAATATACACAGTGGTCTAATTTTGATCTCACAAATCCCAAAGACAATACAAAAGTATCAAATTTTTGGTACCGCATTCTAGGTGATTACTTTAACCCATACAGAGACTTCTTTAATTTGCATAACAATTTTCTTTACCTTTTTCAACAAAGTGCTCAGGTTGGGACATATAGATTTCTTCTTCAAGATCACCATGAAGAAATTTTGTCTTCACATCCATCTGTTTGACCTCTAAGTTGTATGTTTTTGCAAGTGACAAAAGAAATATGATAGATGTTAGCTTTGCTATAGGAGAGAAAATCTCCCCATAATCAATTCCCTCTACTTGGGAATAACCCTTTGCAACTAGTTTTACTTTGTACTTTTCTACACTGCCATCCAGACCAATCTTCTTCTTAAATACCCATTTGCAGCCCAGAGGTTTTCTACCTTAAGGAAAGGGCACCAGACTCTAGGTATTATTCTTTTCTAATGATGCCATCTCTTCTTCCATGGCTTCCAACCAAGAATCTGAATCAGGCATTTTAATTTCCTCTTTTACAGTCCTAGGCTCATTAGTGCTAGAAATCAAAGCATAGGCACAAGTAGAATCAATCAAAGAGAACCCATACCTATTTAGTTGTTTTCTTTCATGGGTTGACCTCCTCACTGGCTGAGGCTGAGGTTCTTCTTCTTCTAAACTTTCAAAACTACTTGAGCTCTCCTTAGTTTCAGGTACATTTTAAATTTTCAATTCCTCTTTCTCTAGAGTAGGAGGAATTACTACTACATCATTATTGTTTTATGACTTTGTCTCTGACTGCAGATACAAGGTGGAAGGTTTCAACTCACGAAAGATTACACTTCTGCAATATACAACCTTCTTTATAACAGGATTCCAAAGATTGTATCCTTTAATGTTAGCACTATAGCCAATAAAAATACATTTGACAGCCTTGTTCTCCAACTTAGATCTTTTCATATTTGGCACATATGCATATGCTTCACAGCCAAAGACTCGTATATGTCTAAGAGAGGGCTTCTTACCAGACCATGCTTCCAAAGGTGTTTTCTCAACAAGAGTAGAGTTTGGAGACTGATTAATCAAGTAACATGCAGTAGCAGTAGCCTCAGCCTAGAACTTCTCCTCCAAGCCAACACTACTAAGCATACTTCATGCTCTCTCTATCACCTTCCTATTGAACCTTTTTGCAACTCCATTATGCAGTGGAGTATAAGGTGTAGTCTTATGTCTTTTAATCCCATGGTCTTTACAGTATCTTTCATATTCATCATAACAAAATTCACCGCCATTATCAGTCCTTAAGCATTTTATTTTTCTACCAATCTGATTTTCAACAAGGTTCTTAAATTCCTTAAATTGACTAAACACTTCTGATTTACTTTTCAGAAAATATAAAAAATCTCTTCTTGAATAATCATTAATAAACGACACATAGAATCTTGATTTAGCCAAAGAAGGAACATTCATAGGACCAAACACATCCGAATGAATATAATCTAGTAAACCAGAAGATTTGTGAGGACTGTCATAAAATGAAACACGGTGTTGCTTTCCATATATACAATGTTCACAGAGATCAAATTCAATATTACAATCATCAAACCCCTCAACCATGTTTTTATTCTTCAAGGATTTTAAACCTTTTTCTCCTATGTGGCCTAACCTATGATGCCATAGCATATTCTTCTCTGCTAGAAGTCTTACTTCCATAGAGTTTACATAATTAGGAACAATTTCATCTTTACCTCCATGAATTTCTTTTAGTGAATTTATAGAGAAACTATTACATTGAATAGCATGTGCATCAAGCTTGTATAGAGTACCAATTCTAGTACCTATAGCCAGCACCATTGAACCTCTAGTCATCTTGCAGCCATTTCCAGAGAATGTGACTTGCACTCTGATATTATTTAGCTTACTGACAGACAGTAGATTTTGAGCTAGACCTAGTATGTGCATTACATCATTAATTCCCTTTACTCTTCCATTAGGAAATTTGATTTTGGCTCTTCCACGACCAACAATTTCCAAAGTAGAATCACTTGCTAAGTACACCTTTCCACCATCATATTCTTCATACTTTGTAAACTAGTCTCTATGAGATGTCATGTGAAAAGATGCTCCAGAATCAATTAGTCAGACATGATCTGATGCCTGTGTAGCCAAGGCAGCAATGAAGGCATCTAAATCACCCTAAGAAGAATCATTATAGGAAGATTATTTCTTCTTCTTCTTCTTTTTCTCCTATTTACAGTCCTTTTGGACATGACCAGGTTTCCCACAGTTCCAACACTTCATCTTGGACTTCTTGCCATGAGACTTTGATCTCCCCTCTGATTTCAATTTTGATTTCTTGTCCTTTTTCTTGCCTTTCTCTTTTGACCTTCCTCTGACAGCAAGAGCTTCCTTCACCATCTCAAAAGATTTCCTTCTCATCTCTTCTGACAACAAAGATGCAACAACATCATCCATCTTGAACTTTGATGTTGTACTCCCAATAGCCATCACTAGATGATCCCAAGAGTCTAGAAAAGAACACAACAAAAGCATACAACGATCCTCTTCTTCAATTTTTACACTAATAGATTCCAATTGAGCAATTAGCATATTAAATGCATTCAAATGATTAGCTACAAACCCTCCTTCCTGCATTCTCAAAGAATACAGCTTCTTCCTCAAGAACAGTTTATTCACCAAGGACTTCCCCTGATAAATAGATGCCATTTTTGTCCACAAAGAGGTTGCAGTCTTTTCTTCATGCACATTCAAAAGAACAAAGTTTGTCAGACAGAGCCTTATTATCCCTTTTTCCTTTCTATCTACCAGGTCCCAATCCTCTTGCTTCATGGTTTGAGGTTTCATTCTAGACACTGCAAGCCACATATCTCAATCAACAAGAAGATCCTCCATCTTGAGTTTCCACAACTCAATGTTACTGTCATTGAATTTCTCTATTTCAATATTTCCTGACGTACTAGCCATCTCAACCTATAATTAGAAACAAAAAACTCTACAAGACTCCCACTGAACAGAATTGACTCAAAAAACCCAACTAACCCACAAGGATAACACAACTAGCCAGGCTCTAATACCACTTGTAAGGAAAATCAAGGTGTGGAAACAAATCTCCTAACACCAAAACCATAGGGAAAAAATGCAGAGACACTTTTAATTTTTCAATTATAGTCCAATTAAGATGTACTTTGAAATAGATAACAGAAACAGAGAATTTGACAATCACACATGAACACCAGATATACATGGGAAAACTCTTACGGGAGAAAAACCCACCACACCAAGAGAAATCACTTTGTATTACACTAATGGAGATTACATACAAATTTTAGACTTATCTTTCTGGTGTCTATTTATAGTAGCATTCACTATGAACAATTTTGTACAGAAACCTTCAAATTACAGTCATTACATAATAGAATTCATTCATTGATCATACACGTACACAACAATCTGTCGATGCAACCAACCAACCGGTCACACACTGCAATCACAGAGTATATCCATGTTGTTCCATGTCCGTTGAGCTCCCTCACAGAACTATCACAATGAATAATCTTCCAATTGTTCAAATTTGGCTTCTCCTATTGGTCCATGAGTCTCCACATAGGATGGTCAAAACGTTCAAAAGAATTCACACCATGTTGGCATCTTGGTGAGACTCTAATAGTGTCTCGCGGATGCCACATTACCTTCATATTGATATCAGTAAGAGTTATTCTTATCGCCAAGTTGTTTCACCAAGCTCACAAGTCACTTCAACAAGTCATGCTTGTCAGCAAAAATTATCGCTCTTGCCAAGACATCCTATCGATCTTTCATGTGTTACACTGAAGCAAGAGACTATCGCTAAAACATTCTTATGTCTCTAGGAGATCATACCTAGTTCCATATGTTATACTGATACTAGTGTTCATATCAGCTAGACAATTTTATTTCACAGATACCATATATCGAGTCATTTAGGGTTACTCTGAAACATTCAACATTCAGCAAGACATAACTGCTTTCGCTAGGAGATCATATCGAATCAACAAAGTTACTCTAAAATCCCTAGACATATCAAGCACCAAGTAGAAGTCAGCAAGACTCTTGTCTATCACTAAGAGGTTTCCCCGAGATCACAAATGTTACTCTGAAGACTTAAGTCACACCGAGCACCAAAGAATAGTCAGCAAGACATATCACCTTCACCGAGAGTTCTCACCAATCAGATATATGTTACACCAATTACCACCATTCACCAAGAGCGATACCAAAGACTTCTCACCATCGGCGAGACATTCCATTCTCATTGAGACTTCTCTTTGAGACTCTTTGTGTTACACTGATGACCAACCTTTGAAACTCTGTTGGTGAGACATTTTCTCATCGATAAGACTTCTTACCGATAGACTAAAAGATATGCCGAAGACCAAAAAGAAACATCCTGTCAACGAGACTCAAACACATCAGTAAGACTTCTTCCCAAACTAAACCTTTTGGCCAAGGGTCTCAATGACAAGCGATAGAATGGCCTATCAGCCAAATATCTCCACGAGTGGTAAGAGGTCACAGTGAACTCAACCTATCACAACAATATGATCCTTCGGTGAGACAAAGGCTAGGTCACAGCGACCTAAACAAAATATGATGATATAAACTGCTTATCGGCTAGACATTTAGAATATCACATCGACTTGACTTCTAAAGAGGTTTCAGCCTATATTGATTTAGGTATGCATTTCCAATAGCAACAACTCAGACATAATATGATATTCTATCTCTCTTGAAATGTAAATCTCTATCAGCAAGCCTCAAGAGATAACCCAAAGGTCTCTAATGTCAGGTCTTGATAATGCATAAACAAAACCATGATAGTTGTGAAAATGTTGGTAATCACAAAGGTACCTAACTACAAGCAAATACATAATCCTCTAGTTTACCAGATCTAGAAATATGGTGATACTTCAATCCTAAATCTAACTTAGATGATGAAAGAAATAACAAAAGATAAAATTTTTCTAAGAGATTCCTAAATTTTAAAACTACTCCTAAGATTAACAATGCAAATGACAAACACTTGAAATGGACCAATCTCTCAGAAACTGATTTCTACTTGACCTAGATGGATCTGCAATGTTATAGAAATAGTGCAATCTTCTAAGGCCTTAAATATTTCCAGACCATGAATATTCATTCAAAACAACCCTATTGCAATCAAAATGAATAAACCTTCACAATTGAACTAAGCTTAATGAATATAAAAGTACAGGCTAACTTTTCAAACCAACTAACAATCAGTTGGTTGTGAAAAGTATGGACCAGAGATTGCTACAACACTTCAAGTACTAAATTATAAACACTATCAATTAAGAACCATTCCAAATAAAATTCAACACAAGAAAGGCACCAAATCACAATGTCTTCACTTGTATTAAATTACTCAAAGTACCAACAATTCTAGTATTTTGTTACAACACTTGCTTTCTTGAAAACAAAACTAATTCCTAACTCTAGCTCTTGGTATATTGCTTAATTTTCTCCAAGAAAAACTATGTAGCCCTTAAAAATGATGCAGAATGCCATATTAATAGGAACCCCCAAAACATGTCAGCCTAGTTAGGGTTTACAATAATTAAATAGCCACTAACAAGTCAGCCAAGAGGAATTCAAAATAAAAATGGTAGGAATTAAATGCAAATATTCCATCTAGGTCAACCTAGGGACTCCAAAAAAACTTAGTCCAATGCATGTGAAGGAAAAGGAGTAGTAATGGGAAGAACAAATTTTGATGTAGCCTTGCATTAACTACTTCCCCCTTTTTCTTTATTTCACTCCACCCTATCATGCACCATCAAAAGTACCCTATCCAAGTTGGCTATAGGTGGCAGAGGTAAAACTTTAAGTCTCTTGTCAATAGACTTAATATTTTCCCTTAACTGTTCCACCAACCTATCCCACTTAGCCTTGCTGGTTTGATATTTATCAATAACTGCAATAGAGGTGGCCACATCATCCAACTTATGTTCAGTAACTAGATCTTCATTGATTGGAGAATAGACATCTCACCACTATTTTCTCAATTTTTCTAAGCTCAAATTCTTTGGTGCAAACTTCTTTCTCCCTATCATCACTTCAAAGAAGGAAATGCATCTATTAAAGATATTAGTCAAGGTGTCTTCAATTTTCCTCCTCTACTTATGCACCTTCTTCAAAACCTTCTGCCTTATTTACAAAGCTTCAAACCATTCCCAAGGTTTTGCTGCCCTGGAGGAAGGGAGAATTCTATCACTCACCAGCTTATCCTTACTATGCTCCATGATGTTCTTGGTCTTTTGTAGCAAGAGATTTGTATCCTCCTTATCTTGAGCTAACACATATTTCAACCAATTTATCGACCTCATTACATCTCCAATTGAAATGATGTCTTTGATAGCATTATCTCCCTTAATTTTCACCCCCTATAACCAATTCACCATGGAAAGAGTAGTGGTCTTCATCTTCTCTAGCTCTTTTATGGTCTCTTGTGGTAGGAAAATCGTAGTAGAAGATGAGGAGCAAATAGATTGCAAGGGCTTCATCAAGTCTTGCAAGTACTTCTTTATTTTCTTATTCCCCTTTTTTAGTTCTTGCTTAGTCTACACTTCTTTCCTTAACCTGCCTAGGATCACTACATTAGAGCCTTCATAATCTTCAATATCCTACTACATATAAGTAGGCCCAAGCTTGATGGTCTATAAATTGTAATCCTCTCCAGCTACATCATCCATGTTCTTATCAGAAGTAGGAGTAGCAATGTGGACAACCCTATTGTTGGCCTCATCTCTTTTAGTCCTGGAAATAACCTTAGCTTTCTTCTTTCCTTTTCCCTTTCCTATGTTTTCCAACAGCTCATCCCAATTGGGAGAGGTATCATCCACAACAATTTTTTTGCTCTTCAACTCCCTATCAAACCAACTTGGGATAGTGTATTCTCACTGTGCTTCACTCTTTCCAACTTTATCTTGTTGGTCTATGGTTGCATCCTCATTCAAATCCTAATTCTCAGGAATCTCCTCAGCTTGATCCTCCTTTTCTTGATCAAGCTCTTCTTCTTCATGTATTGGTGATGGAGTCCTAACTAGTGTTTTCTCTCTCTGAGGAGGTCTTTCCACCTCACTTATAGGAGGTGAATCATCATATGTTACCAGGGGAGACTGCATCACCCTCTCTATTTTTGTCTCAACACTAAAGAGCTCACCCTCTTGAAATTCTTCTCCTTTTGTATCTTGGTGACCTTCTTCCTTGGATCCAACTGGTTCATCGTGAGCTTCATGGGAAGGAGGGATATCATCTTGTTGTTCTGCATCAAGAGTGACTGGAGGGAGATCATTGCTTCACACACTGTATTTTGGAGTTCTTTATTTCCTTGTGTACACTTGTGTCCTTTCTCCTAAGCTCTCCACATTTATCATAGGTGGGCTAACTTCCTCCCCTGCCCTAGAGCTTTCCTTTTCCTTATGTGATAACCTCACCATTCTATTTCTCTTCAGCATAGGGACACTAACCTCTTTATCCTCCTTTTCTTGATCATCTTTTGTTAACTTCCTTGTTCTTGAAGCATGTTTCCTCTTCTTTGCAATTGGCTTCCTTTGTTTTCCTACTTATTGTTCTTCCTCAGCCTGATCATCTTTAATTTTAATATTGAAAGGACAACTCACCTTTCCCTTACCCTTGGGATCTTGCTCAGCTGACTCTTCAGAAGTGGAATGAGACTCCAAGTCTCCCACTAAATCATAGGTGCCTTGCACACCTTCATTTTCCAGCTCCCACATCTTATGCTTGAGCAACAACTTGGTATACTTAATGACTGGAATCATAAGTTGTTCTAGTTTTTTTTCTCCTCTTCTAACCAGTCTATTTCTCCAACTGGATTATCCTTCACTACCTCATAAGCATGGCCCTAGATCAGACCTCCATCCTCTTCAACTTGATCTGGGATGGCCTTCACATTGTAAATTTGGACCAAGTTAACAGGAAGCCTGGAAAACTTCTTTCTAATCTCAAATTCATCACTGCAATTGGCCCAATAGTCTGCCATATCATCCTTGTGGCTATATTCTTTGTTGGCTTTTTTTTGTGCTTCTCTAGTTCTAACAAACCTGGATCTCTTGGAATGGAAGGATAACCCAAGAGTGCTCATTTCTTCCTCATAATCACTGGCTAAATTAATAGAAGGACATGCCTCACTAGTTCCTATTCTCAATGGAAACTCATGAACAAATCCAGTCTTATGCTTATCCATTTTCACAATGGCATCAAAGTCACAAATTTTCCTCGTGACTTCCACGAGTATGATATGGTTTGTTGGGTACATTGGAAGTTGATATGGATCCCTCTGACAACCATCTATCCTTATATATTAGAAGGTGGGAAACTGTATGAACCAAGCCCCATACCTTTTGATTAGTTCCTTGGCTTGGTTAGATATCCTCACATGTTTTTCACCTTGCAATAATCTAGTGACGTACATGGTGAATGCATCATTCACCCTCTTGTAGCTCGAGTTTCCTAGATGCAATTGTGGATAAACCTCATAGATCACATCTTTCCCAAACACACCTCTTGTACTTAGTCCCTTGTATGGATTGAATCTTGCAAGCACATCTAGGGTGATCCCACAATAGTGGTTTACAATTTTTGGCCAAACTGGACACTAAAATAATTTTTCTTAACTAAATCTTCACTTTTGGGCACCTATAGCAGCTAAACTATGAGAAATTTGAAGATGATGCAAACTAGAGTTTCATGAATTTTTTCTATAGATTATAAATATATTTTTTTCAAAAATTTTGGAATCAGATTGCACTTCTTTTTCCATCTCCCTTGAAAACTAGTTTTTCTAGAGAACAAAATTTTTAAAAACTGACTCTCACCGTATAATGCATAACATTTTTTCCATGAAGGATGAAATTTGAATTCTTTTGAATTTAGATTTTTAACTCTAATATCTAGTGCTTCCACTTTGTTAGATAGTTTTTTATTGAATATTTTTTCTTTAATAAAGTTTCGAAGTCAAACCAATTACAATTTAGACATAGCATGACCATATAATGCATAACTATTTTTGCATGTATCAAAATTCAATTTATTTATTTTTGTTGGATCAAGGACTCCAATATCTAGTGCAGTCATATTTTTCAAAAAAAAAACATTGATAATCTTCTATTTTTCCACATGTGTAGAACATAGAGCTTGATTTTCAGTGAAAAACCTAGATTCACAAGAAATAAAAAATAAATATAATAATCAAATTAAATTTAATTAAAATTATACTTTTTTGGAAGCTTATAATAAGGACTACATACTTATAAAAAAATAAAAATTAAATGAATTCATTTGATCCCCCAAAAGGTAAATCAAAAGTGGTTTTTATTAGCATTTTGATAGGTGTAAAGGAGACTCCATTATAGGTATGGTTTAAAACTAGTAGGGTTCTATCCAAGGGGGCTTGGTCTAAGGTGATTTGATCAAACCCTATTCAATTGGAATCCTTTAAATGGAACTTTTCAAGGCTTAAATAATTATACTTTCTAAAAATATGTGATTTCAACAAAAATTAGGATCTCCCAGAAAGTGTAAACCACTATTGTGGGAGCACCCATAGACTAAGTAAGAACTCATTGCGAAGGTCTTTGTTTGCAATACATTGCACATCTAATCATGAATCATAGCACTTATAACACCTGACCAATGATAGTTAATATTCTGCTCCATCCTTACAATGACATGGTGCATCCAATTTTAAAATATTCCAACACTCTTTGACCCTACCACCCTACTGAGAAGAGTGATAGCATCATAGTACTCCTTGAATTTTTCTCTGACTAGCTATTTGGGCAGCTTGGAGTAGTGATACTTCCACTTTTCCAACCATGAGTTGATGACCTACTGAGACTTGGCAGTATCCTCCTAATAGAATTTCCTCGCCATATCCATATCAAAGGCCACCACATGAGATCTATTTTGTAGTTCAATGGTCTAGAATATAGACACAGGATTCAAATTTGCTACAATTTGTTGTGTAGTTTTTGTACACATGCCCCAATAAAAGTAGGGACCCTCTTTCTCTTTGGTTTTGGGTGTTTTGTCCCTACAATGTTTAGGATTACCATGCCTTGGCGTATGCTTAATTTTTTAATTTTTGCTTGCCTAAGTGATTCCCCTTAGTTATTCATTCAAAATCTTAAGTTTTGGGTGAATTTCAGGTTTTTACGTTGGTTCAAGATTTTCCACCCCGTGCAGATTTTCCCAGATCCTGCTTAAACTCTAGGTAAATGCTTTCTTTTAGAAATTTTTGGTCTTTGTGGAATTCCGAATGGGCTGGAGTTTTTTGAAGTCCATTCTGCCATTGGGTTTCTAGATTTCCCAAGCTATCTTATCAACAGCATTAATATCATTTATACTATTGTAAGAGGGTGTATTTAACTGATCTTTGAGGACTCTTGTGCCATTATGCCTAATTGCATGTGATTGATTGAGCTGAGGAGTGCATTCTTGGAGTATTAGATTTGATTTGGAGCACTGAGTTTGTGAATTGTTCGATTTAAGTGGTGATTTCCTAGGAATTCTTGTTGATGTCTTTGATAGATGCCATTAAACTCACATTTGTTATCTCTGAGATTGATTTTTGTTTCATCATGGTACATATATGATTACCCTGCTTTTGATTAATCAATGTTAGTGATTCTTTGGCATTTTGGTTTGATCAAGGTTCAAATTTCTACATGATTTGAGAATTTCATGGCTAGGATTGCATGATAGTGTTTGATTATGGTCTCCAAGAAATCTCTGAGTTTATTCATTTTATTTTCCTCATGAAATAACTTGCTTGTGATTCACGATTACCCCTAGTAAAGACCTAGTAGTTGCAATGTTTGAATCTTTAGCTTGCATGTGCATTAATTGCAGGTTTGTAGGCTTTGATACCTAGGGCATCACCATTTCACCTTAGTTTTCTTTTGAATTTTCCTAGAATTCTAAGAAAATCCATAGAAGGTCCATATCAAACTCATCACAGTCCTAAATTCTTGAAATTTATGACTGATCTATTAATCTGGGTGAAATCATGATTGAATGCCGAAGTTTGGGGTTTTCATCTAGTCCAGGATTTTTTGGCTCTGGCGGATTTTCCTAATTTTCCCATTCCTCTTCTTTTTCCCAAAATCCACTTTTTTTAGAGATTCATCTTCTTTGTGTATTTCCTTTGACTCTAGATTTTCCCAAAATTCTTTGTTCCCTGGTTTTTCCAAAATTTGCAAAATGTCTCCTCCTTCGCAGAAATCCATCCCTTGTGTATTTTCCCAGAATCTGATGGAATATGATGAAATATAAAATAGCATGATGTGTTAATGAATGATGGTGCATTTTATGATTAATTTATGCTATTTTAAGTTCTCACTGGCTGTTTCTTGATTGATAATGATCTAATTGAGTTGCTAATAGGTGTTTTTATGTTTAGTCCACTAGAATTCGTTTGGCCCAAAAAAATTTGAAATTCCTCCCTGGCTTGGATTCTACGGATTGTCTTGAAACCCGAAGTTTGATATGATCATTTTGTTTGAGATTTAATGAAACCTTGCTTGTCTAGGATTCATTTTAATGATGATTTTGATTGATTAACCTTGGTTTCCTATGGTTTTTACTATGTTTTCTTTTTCAAGTGCAAGCTGAAGCTAGCAAGGTAGTGTCTGGAAAGGCTAAGAGTGACATGGAGGCATCTTTTGTGTCTGAAGTAGAAAGGATTAAGATGGATATCAAGAGAAAAATCCTAGAGAGCAAGGTTACCTCTATTTGGTCTAAGGTGAGAGACACGAATGTTGGATTATGGGATTATGAGGAGTTCAAAGGTAGAATGGAAGCAAAGGATCTTCCTCTCATGGCTACAAGAGTGTTGGAATTAGGATTGGCACATGTAGCTGGTTTTCCCTCTACAATGTAGTGTTATGAATTGGTCCTTGAGTGCTAGGAATTATGATAATGATACACAGAGAATAATTGGTCCTCAAGAGCGGATTGTGGAAAATCTGAATCCTATTTCAATAGCTTAGACCTTTGACATGCTAGATAGATCTCATGTGGTGGCGTTCAACATGAAGGCAGCTAAAAAATTATATGAAGAGGAGACTATTAAATCACAACAACTTATCAATTCTTGGTTGGAAAATCCTAAGCCCCATTATTCTAAACTATCTAAACAACTACTCAGGGCAAAGTTCAAGGAGTATTATGATGCCATCACTCTTCTTAGTAGGGTGGTTGGAATAAAAAATGTAGGTATGTTTGAGAATTGGATGTGCCATGTCATTGCAAGGATGGAATGGGAAAAGATCAACTATCACTGGATAGGTGTCATAAGTAGGGTGACTCATGAGCTATTGTCCAATGTGATGTAAACCAAAACCTTCACAATGACCTTGTACTTAGTCTATGCACTTGCAAGATTTCATCCATGTAAAGGATTAAGTACAAAGGGAGACTTTGGATAGGATGTTATTTATGAAGTTTACCCTCAATTGCACTTAGGGAGCTCAAGCTATAGGAGGGTGAATGATGCATTCACCATGCATATTACCATATTGCTTCAGGGTGTTGAACATATGAGAATTTCAGACCAAGCTAAGGAGCTCATCAAGAAAGATGGTACTTGGTTCATTCAGTTCCCAACCTTCTCATGACTTCGAGTTGATGGCTGTCAAAGAGCTCCATACCAACTTCCAAGGTATCCCACTAATCATATTTTACTACTAGAAGTCACTAGACAGATATGTGATTTTGATGCTGTTTTCAAAAGGGAAAACCATAAGACTGGTTTTGGTGGAGATTTCCCTTTGAGGATAGGCATTAGAGAGGCATTCCTTTCCATTAGTTTAGCTCAAGCTTCAGAGGAGGAGATGAGTGCTCTTGGTTTATCTTTCCACTCCAAGAGATCCAGATTTGATATAACGGGAGAAGCACAAAAGAATGCCAGTAGAGAATATAGCCATAAGGTTGATCTAGAAGATTACTGGGCCAACTGCAGTGATGAATATGAGGTCAAAAAGAAGTTTTCTTGGCTTCTAGTTGAATCAGTCTGATTGTTTAATATAAAGGTAGTTCCTAACCAACTTGAAGATGATGGGGACCTGATTCAAGGGCATGCTTATGAGGTGGTAAAGGACAAGCCAATTGGTGATGTGGATTGGCTAGAAGAAGAAAATATAGAGTTAGGACAGATAATGGATCCAGTCACTAAGTATACCAAGATGTGGCTAAGCATAAAATGTGGGAGTTGGAAAATGAAGGTGTACAATGCACCTATGATCTGATGGGAGATTTGGACCTCACTCCACTTCTGAGGAATCAACTGAGAAAGATCCCAAAGGTAAAGGTAAGTTCGATTCTCCTTTTAAAATCAAGATTAAGGGTGTTCAAGTGGAGGAAGCCCAAGAAATAGAAAAATAGATAAATCCAAGTGGTAAGAAAAGGGGGCACACTTCAAGGATTAAGAAGTCTGTAAAGGAGGAAACTGAAAAAGAAGGGTCCTGAGGTTGGTGCTCCTATGCCTAAAAGGAGAAGAATAATAAGATTTTCACAAAAGGTAAGTTCTAAAGATGAGGAAGAAGTTGCTCCACCTATGGTAAATGTAGAGAGTTCAAGAGAAAAGACACAAGTGTATACAAGGAAGTCAAGGACTCCTTCTCCAAAGGATAATATTCCAAAGAAAGATCATCCTCTAGCTACTTCTCATTAAGAACAATATGATGATGTCCCTGAAGCTCAAAATGAAGAACTAGGTGAATCTGAGAAGGTTGAGGATCATCATGACCCAAAAGGAGAAGAATTTCATGAGGGTGAGCTTTATAATGCTGAGGGAGAAGTAAATAAAGTAATGCAGTCTCCCTTGGTCACATATGAGGATTCACCAGTTAGAACTGAAGGAGTTAAATCTCCTCAAAGAGAGGAAGTATTAGTAAAGGTTCCATCACCTATGCACAAAGAGGAACATACTAAAGAAAAGGAGAATAAGGTAGATGAGACTCTTGAGAAGCAAAATTTGAATAAAGAAGTGCCTAAAGACCAGCAGAAGGAAGTAGGATAGAATAAAGTACAATTGGAGTCCATTATTCCAAATTGGTTGGACAAGGAAATAAAGAGAAAGTAGGTTGTTGTGGATGATACTCCACCCAATTGGGATGACTTGCTGGCTAAGATTGGAAAGGATAAAGGAAAGAAAAAGTCTAGGGTCATTTCAACTATTGAAAGAGATGAGGCAAGAAATAGGGTGGTTCACATTGCAACTCCTGCTCCAGATAACAATAGAGATGAGGTTGTTACAAAATATTACAACATACAGACTATCATTTTAGGGGCCACTTCCATTGAGTAATACATTGAAGATTATCAGGGTTTGAGTGCAGTAATCTTGGGTTAGATTTAGGATTGAAGTATCATTACATTGCTAGATCTGATAAATTGAAGATTATGTATTTTCTTGTAGTAAAGTCCTATTGTGATTGCCAACATTTCACATTTATCACTAAGTTGCTTATGCATTGTCAAGACCTAACATTAGAGACCTTGGGGTTATCTCTAGAGGCTTGCTAATAGAGATTTACCTTTCAAGAGAGATAGGATATTACATTTTGTCTAAGTTGTTGTTGTGCAGAAAACATCATCAACACAATACTCTCTTGAGAGCCAACTATCCTTTGTGTACCCTTATCATAGTGCTTGGAAAAATCAAGAACCAATTCATAACATTCCACTGTAGGACTAAATCCAACCACATGCACCAATCCTAATTCCAATGTTCTTCTACCCAGCAAAGGAAGGTTCTACTATGCCACGTAGTCCTGAACTCCTCATATTCCCATAGTCCAACATTTGTATCAGTTACCTCTGACCAGACAGAAGTAAGCTTCCTCTCTGAAATTCTAATCTTGATGTTCATTTTGATTCTTTCTTCTTTAGAAACAAAAGACCCTTTTGTACTTGGATCCATCACTTTACTCTTAGCTCCACTTGTCATTGCCTTGCTTGAATCAACCTATACTTAAGAAAGAAACCATAGTAAAGATCACATGAAAGCCAAGTTAAATCAATCATAAACAACACAATCATCATCAAATTGAATCCTAGATAAGCAAGGTTTCATTAATTCTCATAAAGAATGATCATAGCAAAGTTCATATTTCAAGTCATCCCGTAGAATCCAAGCGAGAGAGGAATTTCAAAAAATTCCCAGTCGGATAGATTCTAGTGAAGTAAACATGAAATTTCCCAAGATAAATATTTGATCCATTATCACACCAAAGAAACAACATGAGACATCCTAAAATAGCTCAAATTAATCATAAAATTCAGTTAATAAGTCATGCTATCTCATAATCCTTCATTTTCAACAAAGTTTTAGAGAATTTTGCCCAGGATGGAATTCTATGAAAACGATAATAGTCTGCAAATTTTGGAAAAATGATAGGAAAAAGGATTTTCAAAAAAATCTAGATAGAACAAAAATTTGTGGCGAAGATGAAACTTTGAATAAACTAAGAATTTTGGGAAAACAAGGAGAAAAAAATGATGGGGAATTTCGGTAGAAGAGGAATTCTGTGAAGATGTTGAAACGTCGAATACCATCATTTTCTCACAACTTCACTCAAATTGATTGAATGATCATGAATTTGAGGACCTTGAGCCAAAAATTGATTTGATTCGAGCCCCTCAGAGATCATCCTCGAATTCTAGGCTTAGTTGAAAGAAAACCACAAGGAAATGACTATGCCTTAGGAATAAAACCCTTAAAATCTGCCATTGAAAACTTAGGGAAAGCTCAGGGTTCAAGTTAACTCAACTACTAGGTTCTCACAAAAGACTATTTACACCCCATTAGCAAGCTACCTTCTGATGTGAATGAAAGAACAAACTAAAATCTTACTTGGGAAACCATAAATCAAACTATACCAAGCAACCCAAGCCAAGAAATTCCCAAACATATAGGAATTCAAACTCTAAGAAAATATAGAACATTAGAGGACCACCCACATTCATCAATAAAAAGAAAGGAATAATATACATACCATTTGATGAAGTGGAAATCAATTTCAGCAATAACAAATGACAATTTGCTAGTGCTTAACAAAGGATGGAAATGATAATGCCCAGGAAATCACCACCAAATCGAACAATTTGCAAACCCAACAGTCCAAATCGAGTCAAACACTTCAAGATTAAGCTCGTCAACTCAATTGAACCCAAATGATA
Organism: Sequoia sempervirens; assembly: GCA_007258455.2. Taxonomy (NCBI): domain Eukaryota; kingdom Viridiplantae; phylum Streptophyta; class Pinopsida; order Cupressales; family Cupressaceae; genus Sequoia; species Sequoia sempervirens. Next base: position 352,989,602 of record VDFB02086081.1, on the reverse strand, counting down.
AAGCATAATGGCAAGCAAATCCACAAAGATCAACCAAATACATCCCTCACAAATCATACAAATGACATTAATGTAATCGACAAGACATCTAGACAAAACTTGAAAATCTGATATTCAGAGAAATATTGCTAGTACAAAATTTCGTAAAGGTTAGAAATTCCTGAACGTCAATTCAAGCAAATAGAATTGGGTTTAGACAATGTTTGGGGAATTCCACCAAGAGTGGATTTTCTCGAAGGCAACCAAAAACCCAAAAATTGTCCAAAACACTAGGTTTTCAAATTGCTTCCTAGAAGGGGGGCATTTGCATGAATAAGATAAGAATTCAAGCATGTGCAAAGGTAACAAAACCAAAACATAACAAGGGCCAAAAAATGAAAATCAAAAGAAAAAGAGGTTCCCTACTTTCAGTGGGGCATGTGTGCAAAAACCGCACAACAATTATTTAGGTGAAAAATATTACCTTTTATCTTTTTACCTGAAGGAATTACCTTTCTAGAGCTTCCAAGTATCTTTCATCTTCCATCTTTGAACTAAAAATCATAACCCTTTTCCACCATCTGTCCAACACTCAACAATTTTTGCTTCAATCCTTCAACATAAAGAACATCTTTAGTGTTGTGCTTACCACCAAGACAAATAGATCCTCTACCACGAATCACACCAACATTGTTATCTCCAAATATTACAACCCCGCCATCATACTTTTCGAGACTTACAATTTTTTTTTGTCACTAGTCATATGATGTGAGCATCTTCTTTCAATAACCCACTCATCCTTATCTTCAATTCAGGCTGCAAGAGCTTTCTCAACTTTGGCAGACTTAGTAGCCACAGGACTATTTTCAATTGTAGCAATGAAAACCCATTCATCTTCATTTCCATTATCTTTATTAGAATCATCATCAGTCACTCCTTCTTCAACATAGTAATATTTCTTTTGGAGTCTATACTTGTTAGGCTAAGATCTAGGAACTCTTTTAGGACATCTTGATGCAAAATGACCTATTTTACTACAGGAAAAACATTTAATAAGAAACACTCCTTTATACTTACCTTATCCTCTTCCTTCTTTCTTCACAACCAGTGCTTCCAATTCTTCTACTTCTCTTTCTCCATCTTCCAGTTGTTTCATTTTTTCCTCATACTTGAATGAATTTCTAGAAGATTCCCCTAGATAATATCTTTGCTTATTTCTTCTGAATACAATGGCCTTAAATGCAATTTCAATCTTGGGAATAGATTCACCAGTTTCACTCAATTCAAAGGCAACAAGTTTACCAATCAATGTATCTCTTGTCATATTCATCAATGATCTAGTTTCTTCAATAACATGAGCCTTTTCTTTGTAAGAGGGAGGCAATGATCTAAGCACTTTAGTTACAATTTATTCCTCTTCTAGGGTACCACCAACACATCTAATACCCATCACTAGTTCATTTACTCTCTGCATAAAAGAAGAAATATTTTCATCTTCACCCATCTTCAAATTTTCATACTTGCTTTTCAAACTCTGTAGCTTATCCTTATTCACATGTGCATCTCCTTCATACAAAGTTTCTAGATTCATCCAAATCTCATGAGTTGTCTTCAAACCTATCACATTTTTCATTTCCAATTATAGCAAAGAACTTAGCAAAGCTTCCATAGCCCTGACATTATTCTCAACCTCTTTAATCTCATCAGTGGTGGAAGGACCATTATGAGGAATAACATATTTATTCTTAGTAATCTTCTAGTAGGGTTCACCAATACACCTCAAATGACACTCCATCCTAGCTTTCCATAGTGATTAGTTTGTTCCATCGAATCTAGGACTGTCCTTATTGTATGATGTCATCTCTAATCACCTCAAGCTCTTAAACTCATTTAGAGGAACCTGCTCTGATATCAATTGTTGGAAAAAAAAGGATAGACAATTGAGAGGGGGGGTGAATAAGTTGTCAAAAAATATTAAACTTTTAAATCTTTACTTAACTCTAATATCAGATCTGATGAATGAACAATAAACCATAAGCAATCAACACACCAGAAACACAAAGAACACCAAAATTTTTACGTGGAAACCCTATTAGGGGAATAATCATGGTGGATGTTAGTCCACAATATTATCCCCTATTAAAATTATAATGAAAATAGTAAGGGGAATGTACATGCATTTAGGTACACTACCTAGAGCTCACTACTCAAATCAATTAGGGCTCACTACCCAACAATACAAAATAGGATTAAATCCATAGGGTATGAACTGAGAAAATAACTTCTACACGAGCCTAATTACAGTTCCAGTTAAGCAAAAAAAACCTTTTTGACACTTTGCTCAAACTTCTTCCCACTCTGCTCTGCAATCGAATGATTAGAACACTATTCACACATCTGCACTTTCTCTAGCATACATTTTCTCTCTTATGCACACTAATTTTTCTCAAACAATTTCTCTTATATATCAACAACATGGAATTACATCAACAACTTAGTTAGCCAAAAATATAAAATATATTTACAATGTCGGCCCAAATTTATAAATAAATTTTCAATGTGGATCAAACACCATCAACTAATATTAAGTGACACCCAAAAAAATATCCACGAGCATGCCAAACATTCAAATTTCAATCTCCAATGATCCACAACACATTACCACCATCATGTCAACTAGAAACATGAAAACCCAAACATGCACAAGAAAATTTTTGACCACAAGCACACCAATCAACATGGGTGTACAAAAATGATGGAGAATGATCTAGAAACATCCATGAACACTAGGAAATAACATAGAGGCATCCAAAACAACTAGAATTTAATTAAATTAAATCAACAACACTGACAAAGACTATAGAAACAATGTCAGAACAAAGCATGATCAATTCTTCATGCGGACCTCTGAAACTTCTGGTAGATGAACTAGATACTCTCAACAATAAACCCTTTAGTCCACAACAGCTGATCTTCAACATACAGAACAAAATACCTTCATGACCTTCACTATTCCACTAGCAACTTGCAACTCTTCTTTTAACAATTTTCTCAATATCCTTGATATATATAGCCTTCAATATAATAATGCTAATAGTGTTGACATCAATGAAAACCACATGTTAGTAGGACAACCACAACATCTAACAAAACTCCAACACAGATCACCAAACTTCAAACCTTCTTTGAAAAAACCTAGAAAATACCATCTCAAGACATATCCTAGATCCACAAGATCTGAAACAAACTAGTGGAGGATTGTAGAGAAAAAACATTTCTCCTAGTCTATACAAGATCAACTCTTCTACAACAATTAACATACTGGTGAATGTAACTTTCATGTACTATCACACAAGATTTTAAAACATAGGATATATCACCCCAAGATCACCATTATCAAATCTTTAGATCTACACAAGCATAGGATCAACATAGGAGAAATGTGGAGCACATACTAGAGCACATTCTAAACACACTCATGACTTTGAATTCTCTTCTTTATTAATTTTCTCAAAAGCACTTGGAAACTCATCAACACATCACATCTCCAATGACATGAAGATAGCTCCATGTACTCACAACATCTCAGCAATATCTCAACCATACATGTACAATTTGAAACATACTAAACTATGTTGAAATCAATGACAATATTAATGAAAACACTACCAAACTAGCTCATAATTGTAACAATATCCCCCTTTGTCATTCATGGCAACACATGATGTGAAAAAACATAAAAGAAAACATCCTTCATGATATCCTAGGAGAAAACCTTCTCTTCCTCTGCAATTATTTTTCACACGACTTTCTCTCCCCCTTTGACATCAATGGCAAAGATCAACAACTTTGATCACTCCCCATTAGGAGCATACTCATACTGCAACAATGAAAACCTTTTCTACTCCCCCTGTAGAGTAGACCCATTTATCAATCCAAATAAATAAAAAATATGTGAATTCACTGGATTGATGTAGCTTCATGTGCACTTATTTTGGAGGGCCATTGACCCCCAACATCTCCCTAAGATGCTCAAAAGTATCCTTCGGAAGAGCCTTAGTAAATACGTCTACAATTTGTTCATTTTTTTCACATACTCTAATCTAACTTCATTCTCCAACAGTTTTTCTCTCATGAAATGATATTTGATAGATATGTGTTTGTTCTTGAATGCATAACTGGGTTCTTTAAAAAATTTATTGCACTTGTGTTGTCATAGAAAATAAAAATAGGCTCATCACATATTACGCCAATACCTTTCAGAGTTTTCTTCATCCATAAAACATGTGTGTAGCAAGATGATGCAACAATATATTCTACCTCTGTAGTAGATAAATAAACTAAGTTTTTCTTTTTAATCAACCATGAAACCAATCTTCCACCAAGAAAGAAAGAACCACCACTGGTACTCTTCTGGTCATCTACACATCTAGCCCAATCAAAATTGGTCTAAGCAATCAGGGTGAAATTACCACTCTTAGGATACCATAATCCATAATTTGGTGTACCTTTAAGATATATAAATATCCTCTTTATAGTTGTAGCATGTGCTTCTTTAGAATCTACTTGGAATCTAGCAACTAAACATACTACATGCATAATATTCGGTCTAGTAGTACTAAGGTACAATAGTCCACCAATCATAGATTAGTACTTGCTCTAATCAATCTTAGTAGATTCATCATCTTTACTCAATTTTCATCTAGTTACCATAGGAGTACAAACCAGTTTGGAATCATCCATCCCAAACTTCTTCAACAATTCTTTTACATACTTAGATTGTTAAATGAATATCCCTTTATTAGTTTTATTCACTTGTAGACCAAGAAAGAAATTAAATTCACCAATCATAGACATCTCAAATTATTTATGCATCTCTTCAACAAACTTTTTACACATGCCTTCATTTCCACCAAAAATGATATCATCAACATATACAACTACTACCAACATTTTTTTACCTTGTACTTTGAAGTAAATATTGTTATCAGCAGTGCCTTTTTTGAATCCTTGTTTTGTCAGGTATTTGTCCAATCTTGCATACCAAGCTTTGGGAGCTTGCTTCAGTCCATACAATGCCTTCTTAAACTTACAAACCATGCTTGGTTTGTCAGATAATTGAAACCCTTTAGGTTGTTCCATATACACTTCTTCCTCCAATTCAAAATTCAAAAATGTTGACTTAACATCCATCTAATACAATTTGAAGTCCTTGTGGGTAGAATATACCAGAAACATCCTAATAGCTTCCATTCTAGCCATGGGGGAAAATGTCTCTTCAAAGTCTATACCTTCAACTTGTGAATATACCTTGCATAAAATTCTTGTGTCATTCCATACAACTTCTCCACCTTCATTTAGCTCATTTTGAAACACCCATTTCAATCCAATCACATTTTTATTCATAGGCCTAGGAACTAGTTCCCATGTTTTTTTTATTTTCTATCTGTTGCAACTCTTCTTTCATAGCTTTCATCCAACTCTCATCTTCACATGCTTCACTCACAGACTTAGGTTCAACTTTAGAGAGAAAAATATATTTACCTTAGTTGCAACTTTGCTTCTTATCTTCACACCTTCACTTTTATCTCCAATTATTTATTCCTCTGGATGATTCTTCTATACATACTTAGGAGTCTTAACAATAGGTTTTGGCTCATTCTCTTCTTCTTCTTCTTCCATTTTTTCTTCTTTCTCTCTTTCTTCCTTCTCCTTATTTTCCTTAGGTACATATCCATAGATAGGATCATTAGGTTCAACATAACTTAGCTCGATAGGTCTGCATATGTCTTCATCAACTTTCACATTAGCACTTTCAACAATCTTTCTCAATCTTTTATTAAAGCATCTATATGCTTTGCTAGTAGTAGAGTATCCAAGAAAGATTCCTTCATCACACCTAGCATCAAAATTTCTAATATTTTCATCATCTCTTTTAATATAACATATGCTTCCAAATACCTTGAAATACTTTACAGTAGGAGTCTTACCAATCCATATCTCAAAAGGAGTCTTTATGTTGTATTTGATTTGAACTCTATTAAGAACATAAACAATAGTGTGTATCACCCCTCTCTAGTACACATCGGGTACATTTGATTCTTTCATCATGGTTCTAGAAGCTTCCTGTACTATCTTATTTTTCCTTTCAACTACTCCATTTTGTTGAGGGGTTCTTAGAGAAAAAAACTATCTTTTTATAACATGTTCACAGAATGCATTAAATTCACTAGAAGTGAATTCTCCACCTCTATCAGATCTCAAACACTTGATTTTCAAATTTACTTCATTTTCCACTCTTTCTTTGAATACCTTAAACCTATCCAAAGCTTGAGTCTTTTCTCTAATAAAAGAAACCCATGTCATATGAGTATAATCATCAATAAGTAGCATGAAATACCTATCACCATTTAGGCTTCCAATTCAAGTCAAACAACAGAGATCAATATGAACTAACTCCAACATTTTGGTATCAGATTGCTCTTTTCCCTTAAAGTTGCATCTTGTTTGTTTCCCCAATTGACAACTTCTACAAATAACATTAGCAGGTTTTATGATTCTAGGAATCCCTTGAACAATCTCCTTTGCACTAATTTTGAATAGGATATCAAAATTTACATGTCCCATTCTCTGGTTCCATAACCAACTTTCACTAATTTGAGATACGAGGCAATGACCATCAACTCCCTTCAGTTAATAGATGTTTCCATGAGTTCTTCCAGCACCAATCATATCTCCATTTCCATATCCTTTTCTAATTTCATAGGTATTATTTTGAACACAAGTTTAAAACCATTGCTACACATTTGACCAACACTCAGAAGGTTATGCCTCAAACCCTTCACATAATATATATCATCAAAACTAATTGAACCTTTCCTAAAAATCTAGCTCCTAAATCATTACCGAACATAACCAAACCATCATCATATTTTTCAAGTTTAGTGAACTTACTCTTATATATGGTCATGTGATTAGAACATCCACTATTGATTACCCAATAGTCTTCATCATGTCTTGCATGAAAAGCGGTAACCAAAGTACCTTCCATCCTATTTCTCTTATTCACTATAGCCCTCCTTACACATCTTCTATTTTCCTAAAAATATTAGCTCCTGAATCATCACCAAACATAACCAAACCACCATCATATTTCTCAAGTTTAGTGAACTTACTCTTATCTATGGTCATGTGATTAGAACATCCACTATCGATTACCCAGTAGTCTTCATCATGTCTTGCATGAAAAGTGGTAACCAAAGTACCTTCCACCCTATTTCTCTTATTCACTAGAGCCTTCTTTCTTACACATCTTCTAGGGTTAGTGGATATAGATTTACTTTCCAAAGATAAGAATAAGCATTCACTATCATCAACCTCATTCTCATATTCATCATTAGAAACTCTTGCTTCTTTCTTAACAGAGTAAAACTTCTTATATTTCTTATCCTTTCTATCCTTATCCTTATAATCCTTGTTCTTCTTATGTACAACTCTATTCAAACATCTTGCAACATAATTACCGATATTACCACAACTGAAACATTTAAAGGGAAACATACCTTTATCTTTCTGGTGCCTTTCTTCAACTTCCTGGTGAAGTTTTTTTCCAACTCATCACCACCATCACTATTTGGTTCACCTTTAATCTTCATTTCCTTAAATGTTGTTTCTGTATTTTCTTCTATCTTGTCTTCTTTCTAGAACTTTCTCAACTGAAATGATTGTAAGGTGCCAAACAACTATTCTAAAGTGTACTTCTTAGGATCATACATTTCTTCAATAACTGAGATCTTATCACTGTAGAAATCTGGTAGGGTGATCAGGATCTTCTCAATTATATCTTCATCTGATAGTTTTCCTCCTTGATTTCTAACTTCATTTGTAGTCAGATCAAACCTCTAAAAGAAACTTGTAAGTTCTTCACCTTCCTCCATTCTCAGATTTACAAATTTGCACTTTGCCACCAACTTCTTTGTAAATTTCATTCTTTCATTTCCTTTATACATGTCTTCCAAATTCTTCTAGACTTCATATGCAATATCCAAAGAAAGAACCTTAGCTCACTAAATTTTAGATAAGCCACTACAAATGACATACTTTTCCTTCTCATTTTCTTCATAAGAAAAAATCTCATCTACAGTAGTAAGACCACCAAACGGAGGTGTATACTTTGCTTCAATAGCCTTCCAAGTCTTGAAACCAAGAGAGATAATATATCCTTTCATCTATCCCTTCCAATCATTGTAGTTAATTCTACCAAACATAGGGATTGTTAGCTCTCAAAAAAGTAGGCGGAATGCCTCAAGAGGATGCCAATCTCTTGATACACTTTAGGGTAACAGACAAGGTCAAAAGCTTTCAACCTTCTACTCTCTAGGTGCTACTAGACCTAGGTAGGTGTACCTTTCTGAATGAAGTAGACTTGACTTATGATGATCCTTCTTGCAATGATTTGTCCACAATGGCAGATGGAAGTGAACAAATGAATTCAAGTGCAATAGCAATCTTCTAATCTAAATCCTATTATGCTCAATTAACAAATGTAAAGAGAATGAATGAATCTTAATGATGAAATTGCAGAGACCAGTGCCTAATTGGGTATGCAGAGTTGAATGAAATAGGAGAGGGCAACTTATTCTGGCAGAAACTCAAATTATTGACATATGATCTATTTATAACTTGTATAAACATGCAAGATTATGACTACTAAGCTCTACTTTAATAATCTAGATGAATCTCCTTGGTTACTATGATCAACCAAAAGGATTTAATCTCTCCTTGAAAGAACCAGTCAATCAATCACATAGATACAACAAATGTGCACTGATAAACTAAAAATAAACTTGTTATATCAATTTAAACAATTAGAAAGAATCAACTTGAGACAACTTAGCAATACTTTTCAATAAACTTAACATACAATTGATACCAGAACTAACTTGCCACACCACCTGACTTTCATTGAAATTGCCATTTCAAAACATGCATCATAGTCTCTGACATGAGAACTTTATTCTACTATATCCATCATCTGCCTACTATATCTACTCTAAAATATGATGATTCATTTACAATTGGGAATGCATATTTATACACCAGCATCAGGAAAAACATTGCTTCCAAATCCGCATCGGCCAATCGTAGTATTCGAGCTCAGTTCATGTCGGCCTGCACCTACATTTACAAATTCTCATGTTAGCCACAGTGTTTGAATTTTCATTAGTCACTAATGAAACAGTCGCTGAGACAACCAGGCAGTTATGGCAAAGGGAATTAAATTGCTAGTCATTCCCCTTAGTTCTATTCACATTCACCATGACACATCAGCGTTAGGGAGATGTCATACAACCAACATTATGTTTCATTGATATGCTTCTCTTAGTGTATTATTCATTTGTTGAGACATAAGCAAGTTTCTCACCGAGGTGCCCTTTTGTCTCATTCACTGTCGCTGTAACTTAATCATCCTCATGCCGATGTATCCTTCTATCATATGTGGGTCACTATAACATATCCACATCAGGGAGACCTCATATAGAGTTCTCCTTGTTTTACCGAAATCCCCGAGTCCATACCTGATCGCCAAGACAAAAATATTCTCACACCGATAGAAACCCTTTGTCTCATGTGCTTTGTTATGCCATTCTAGCATCAGGGAGACCTCATATAGAGTATGCTATATCTTACCAAAAGTCTTTATCCATCAAGTGTGTTGCTGAGACAAATCAATCTTCATACTAACAAAATCCCCCATTGTGTTTCATTGGTGAGACCCACTTGCATTCACTAGGACTCACTCCGAAGTCACATTAGTCTCACCAAAATATCTTTTGATAGAAACTCCATGTGTAATGTCAATGAGACTGAAGGTCACTCGCTAAGACCTCATTTCGATAACTTTCTCTTACCGAGATGTTCCTTTTATCCTGCATCCCCGAGACAAATTAACTTTCTCCCTGACTAAGTCACTTTTATGCTTTATTGGCGAGACCAAAGATATTTGTTGAGACAACACACCGATGGAAAATTCTCTTACTGAAGAGCCTATTGGAACCGTTAAAATCTGATGGCTTTTACATACTTTCATATCCCTTGAGTCTCCATGTGTGGTTCACCTTGGCCACATTTCCACTATTCTCATGGTGTTTTATCCACATTCTGCCCATTCTGCCCCATTGATTTCGACCATATTTTCATTTTTTGCACTCTGATCCATATCAGCATAGGTTTATTTGGGTCTCCCCGACCTATTATGTTTTTATTGCTAAAATCTTTTGTCTGTCAGCAAGTATCAGCATTACATCCTTGTTGTTTCGGTGATCGTGGAGGCTCCTATCGGCATATCTTATGGCTTTCGGGATAGGGTCTCACCAAGTTTTGTTTGTCTCGCCGACTTGTGTGTGTGAGAGGATTCATCGGTAGGAGTCAAACAGTCAAACTAACATCTTACTGAAATTAGGGTGTCTCAGTGACAAGCACATTATGGATTATCTTCAACTAGACTTGGCTACTTCGCCATAGGGTCTTGGTGAGTGAACTTTGGTCTTGCTGATGGGAAACGATGAAGGATCTTTGACGAGAGTTCTGAATTGTCTTGGTGAATTGGTATGTGCTCGGGGTGTTTCGGTGAAACATTGTATACTCTATATAATGTATCCCCGAGTTTGATGTGTCTTGGAAAAGATAGTGTGGAGGATGGCTGTCGGCGAGAGAATCTTCAGGTCACTGTGACATGAGGTTATGTGGGGGACTCTCGGTGAAGCTCATGGCAATCTGTGTAACCTCTCCCCAACACCTATGTGTTATAGCGAAGCAGAGTGAGAACAAAGAAGTACTATGTGGCTTTGATATGACTAGCAGGTTATTATAGTTACATATTGGAGGTGAATTGCATTTTGATAAAACATGTTGTCTCTATGACTTCTCACCGACAGCAAGGGGCTATAGCGAAATACAAAAGAACAAAGGTGATACTTCTTATCTTTGATATAATAGGCGGGTGGTCACGGCGATTCATAGGGAATAGGGGAATGCAGGCAAATAATGATTAACATTATTTTTCCTTCGACATACTTTCATGACTATCTTGGCGATTGTCCATTGTAAATAATAGAAACATAGGTCTCGTGGCCGACATGAAGAGTATTTGAAATTTGCTACTGGCTGACATATTTTGGGGTCAAATCTTGTGGAATGCTGACATAATATTTTATTTTGATATTTTTCTCTCATGTTGGTGTATAAATAAGCATGTTGTGGTTGTTAATTAGGACCAAGAAATTAGATTTTTTTGATATAGTGCAAGTAGATACAGTAAAATAAAATTATCAGACTGGAGGCTATTATTGCATGATTTCACAATGGAGGTATTTATGAGATTCAGTTGGTGTTGCTGCATTTTCCTGGTGTCAATTATCTGTTAAATTCAAAATGAAAAATACTGCTAAGTTGTCTCCATGAATGATTTTTCTGGTTGTTTAAATTGGCATAACAAGCTTATGTTTGATTTATCGATACACATTTGTTGTATTCGTGTGATTAATCAACTAGTTCTTTCAAGCAAAGATTAAATCCTTTTATTGATCACAGTAATTAGAGAAACTCATTTTGGATTATTGAAGTAGAACTTAGTGGTTATAGTATTGCATGTTTGTACAAGTTGTAAACAAAACATATGCCAGATAATTTGTGTCTTCTCTAGAAAGTGTTGCTTATCTTGATCTCATCTGACTCTGCATACCCAATAAGGCATTAGTCTCTGCACCTCATCATTTTGAATTCATTCAACTTCCTTATACCTTTAAATTGAGCATTTAGGACTTAGATCAGAATATTGTCACTGTGTTCAAATTGGTTTTCATTTGTTCACTTCAAATTGCCATTGTGGACAAATTACTTTTAAGAGATTATTACAAGTCAAGACTACATTATTCAGAGAGGTACACCCACCCAGGTCTTGCAATACCTAAAGCATAGAAGGTTGAATTCTTTCAATCTTGTCTGTTACCCTAAAGTGTATCAAGAGAGTGGCAACCTCTTGAGGTGTCTTGCTTGCATTTTTGAGAGCTAACAAATTGGTGACTCTGCTGGGGAACAATCAGAATCAAAGCTTGAACTATAGAGTCAGAAATCTTGTACAGACTCCATTGGGAATAAAAAGTATCAAACTATTTTCTCAATTTTTGATAAAAGTGAGTGGCAACTTTGACAGAAATATTTGCATCTGTTCACCATGAACAGAAGGTCTCAGTACAGGGGAGGTCATTTTGGAGCTCATGCTGGTAGCAGCAAATGGGCACACAAGGATGACAGAGCTGATAAGGGAAAAAGAATAAATGAGGACATGTGCATAACAAACAAAGGTAAAGCACCAAGATCACATTATGAAATAGACAGTTGCTTTGATACATGGAGAGATGATTCAAGTGTAGAGCCTTGTACCCCTGAAGACCGAAGAAATCCTTTCCCTCCTGTTGATCTTCAGAGACAGGCTAAATTTGAAGCTATGAAACGAGCTGAGTTTGAAGCTAAATTGGAGGCTGAACAAATCAGAATTCAACATGAATATGATCAAAGGATGGTTGGTAATCATGAAACTCCTAAGTTTTTAATGAAGTAAAATCATAGTTGGAATGGCAAGAGAGGAAGATAAAGGAGTTGGAAGCTAAATTGCAGAAAGCCCAAATTACTGATCAGATGGCTGGTGGCTCAAAGTATGTTCCACCTCACAAGCAGGGTGATCATAGTGCAGGACCCTCCAATCAATAGAATGTTCCTTACAATCAGAGTTGGAATCATTACAAGCAGCCAAATCAGCCGCCTCATGTTCCCACACAGCATGCAAATGTGCATCCACCTCCTGGAAAACATCACACCCCTCAGTATAATACACAATACAATAATCCTATGCATTAGTATCAATATCCACCCCCTCACCAATACGCAACAATGATCAGGCAGTTTGATTTGGCAGGTTTCAATCTATGCCCTTACCCTATGGATAGCAACTGGAGAGGTATGATTCCCAATTTTGCAGGGAGCAATGTAGTCACTGCTGAAGAAAATTTAAGGAATTTCAATATGTCCATTCAAGACATAGGTGTACCACATGAAGATTTGCACATGAGGTTGTTTATGATGTCACTTATTGAAGATGCTAGAGATTGGTTTAATAGCTTTCCAACATATTCAATTAATTCTCTCCAAGCATTTCAAGACAAATTCTTAGAGCAATATGGTAATCAAAATGCTCCAGACGTAGCTCTTCATGAATTGGTAAGGATTCAGAAAAATCAAAATGATTGAATTTATGATTTCAACCAAAAATTCAACAAGTTGCATACTAAAGTACCTCCTGGATCAAGGTTGCCAGACTCTGCTACATTGAGTATTTATTTAAGTGCATTTGATCCTAAGATAGGTTATGAGCTGAGAAGTAGATCCCCAAGAGATTTGGCTAAATCACAGAAAATTGCATTGACTATTGAAAATAACAGGAAGACTACTGGTGTGACTAATAAAAGAGATAGCATGAGGCCTCCTCAACAAAATAATTATCAGTATAGACAAGAGAATACATACATAAATGAGAACATAAATGAAAGGCCAAGGTTGCATGATATGCCTTACAATATAGACTAGAAAGATGGGAAACCTGTAACAACCAGGCCAAGAAATAAAGAGATTCCTGATCCATTGAACAAAAAGGGAACTTACATGGTAAGTAATAATTACTTTTGTGAAGTTTGTAATTAGCCCCATTCCCCAGATTATTGTGTGGTAGCCTAGAAGATGCAAGAAGAGGGAATGTTAATGGAGAACAACGGAGAAGATCACAAAATTTACTTGACTTCAGATACCTTTTACCATGTTGAGGAGGGATATTCATCTTTAGAGGATGAAGGTTATGAATATGACATTTCAAATCAAAAGTATAATGTCCATATGGCTGAATAGCAGATCTTTTGCGATTATGATGAAGACTACACAGAGCCACATCTGGTTGAAATGCCTATTTAGTGCAATGTAAGGAGACTCACTAAAGATGAAATGGAGAAAATAATTGTTGCAACAGTTGAGGATGCAAGGAGTAAATATTGGTTGAGAAATAGAAAAGTGAATGCATTAGATGGAGTTCTTGGGGGAATTTTTGTAAAAAATCAGAAGGCAACACGAGACACTATAAAAAAATCAGAGAACAAGCAGCATGATACAATTGAAAAGAAGGCTATCCAAGAGTAGAAAGTTGTAGAATTACACAAAGAAATGATAAATTATGATCAGCCTAGTAAAAAAGAAAAAGAGGAAAGCAAAGGAGAAGTACTAGAACTGAAGAAGACTATTAAGACGGAAGGCCCCTCTTTTTATTTCACCCAAGTGTTATCCCAAGTAAAAATACCCATTCCACTACTTGAATTGATGAAAGTTAAAGAGTACAGAGATAATGTTGTTCAATTGATTACAAATGGGAATGAAAAACACATAAATTCTAAAGAAGTCAATAGGAAGGAAAAGATAAATAATTATGAGGTATGTTTAGGTGATGTTTTAACAACCTCCCCACAAGTGGATCCTTTCTTCATGAAATTGCTTATAAATAATAAGTTGCTGAGGAACAGCATGATTGATTCTGGTGCTGCTATAAATATTATGCCAGTAGGAGTAATGAAACAACTTGGCATGTGGGTTGATACATGTGAAGGGAAGTGCTATGCAATGGATAATAGACCTGTACCTGTGGTAGGCATTATGAGAGGTGTTGAAGTCAAACTAGCTACTTATCCACAGGTGGCTTATAATATAGATATCACAGTGATTGATACTCCTCCTCAGTTTGGGATGCTTTTGTCAAGACAGTGGACAATAGCTCTGGGTGGAAATGTTCAGTTTGATCTGTCGTATGCTACAATACCAGTGAATGGTTAGGAAGTCAAGTTATATAGAGAGCCAAGAATGCATCGCTTGTTGAATGTGTACCTCAAGATCAGATTAATTGTTTTTGTGATGTTGATCTTGGGAGTTTTAAAATTGAACCAGCCCAGCCAGAATTAACCAATAGTGATCCAATTGAAAAACATGTTACACAGAATTGTAGTGGCATATGGAAGATGTATTTTGATGGAGCCTACAGTCAAGAGGGTAATGGCACTGGGATTGTTTTTATTTCCCCTAAAGGTACTACTTTTAAATATTCTTTCTTGCTAGCATTCAAATGTATAAACAATGTGGCAGAGTATGAAGCTTTATTGACAGGCTTGAACATAGCTGTGATACACAAGATTAAGTTGCTGGCTGTTTTGGACGATTCTGAGTTAGTTGTTTCACAAATCAAATCAAAATATGTAGCAAAGCATAAAATATTAAAACAATATTGGAATTTTGTATGGGATACAATTGAATTATTTGATTCCTTTTCAATTGAGTTGATTTACAGGTTAAAGAATATAATGGCTGATTTTTTAGCAAATGTGGCACTCAAAAGAGATGATATTACACTGGTTGGGGCATCATAGATTGAGTTTAAGACAAGGCCTACTATTCCTGATAACATTTATAGCTGGAAAGTTTTCAATGATGATACTGACCTTTTGAAATTCCTCAATTGTATAGATCAGTATGAAGCCCAAGAGATTGATTTCAATGCCTTTGTTGAGGAAGTAGATGGGAAGCAAACTGTGTTTGGCAAAGAAATATTGCAGCTGAAAACAAATAAATTGCCCAAGGGTCTGGCAAAGAAATATTGCAGCTCAAAACAAATAAATTGCCCAAGGGTCTGGTGGCATTGGAGAGGTTGTATGATGGAAATGATAGATCTTTTATGAAACAGACTCCAGTCAAAAGAGAAGATGTTGAAGAAATTAACTTGGGGACTGAAATAGCACCAAGAAAGGTATACATTGGGAAGATGATTAGCCCAGTAATTAGGAAAATGCTGATTGAGTTGCTGAGAAAGTACAAACATGTACTTGCCTGGTCAAATGAAGATTTGAAAGCATACAAGGAGGATTTATTTCAGCATGAAATACCTTTGAAGTTAGATGCCAAGCCTTTTAGACAAAAGAAAAGGCCTATAAATCCAACACTGGAGCCTAAAATGCAGGAAGAATTGACAAAGCTCAGAGATGGAGGAATTATCAAACCAATCAGGCATTCAACATGGGTCTCAAATCTAGTTCCTATAAGAAAGAAGAATGGTGATATCAGATTATGTGTGGACTTTAGGAATCTGAGCATGGCATCTCTTAAGGATAATTATCCTCTACCCAACATGGAAGCAATATTACATAAGGTGACAGGTTGTGAGCTATTTTCCATGATGGATGGGTTTTTTGGATACAATCAGGTTAAAGTCAAGGAATCTAAGTAATACAAGACAGCATTTACAACTCCTTGGGGAACATATTTATACATAAGAATGCCATTTGGTCTCACCAATGCTAGAGTGACTTTTCAAAGGGCTATGGATGTGGCATTTGCTAAGTTGATTAATATTATCATGGTGGTGTACCAAGATGACTTGACTGTTTATTCGAAGAAAGCTGAAGATCATGTTCAACATCTTGAAAAGGTACTCATTAAAGCTCTTGAGTATGGTATTAGTTTGAATCCAAAGAAGTGTCATTTTGTAGTCACAAAGGGTAAGCTCTTGGATCATCTTGTTTCAAAAGAGGCAATTAGGATAGATCCTAAGAGAGTTGAAGCTATTGATAAGATTCCTATTCCCAAAACTGTTAAGGCAATATAGTCATTCTTTGGACAAATTAATTTTTTTAGAAGATTTGTTTCTAATTTTGCTAAGATCATCAAGCCTATATCTAAAATGTTGAAGAAAGGACAAAAAATGGATTGGACTGCTGAGGCTTTGGATGCTTTTATGTCTATCAAGAAGGCTATCAAAGACGCTCCTATTCTTAAATCTCCAAATTTTACAAAGCCTTTTTAGATTTTCTCATTTGCCTCAATGCATACTATTGATGTTGTTATGTTACAAAAGAATAATGTTGGTCTTGAACAGCCTATGTCCTTCTTTAGTAAATCATTATAGGGGTCTAAATTGAAGTATGACATTATGGAAAAACATGCATTTGCACTAGTGAAAGCCACAAAAGCATTTAGACCATATCTTGTTGGAGCAAAGGTGATTGCTTATGTCCCTCATGCTGTTGTCAAAGACATTTTAACACAATCTGAAGTTATAGGCAAAAAATGCAGATGGATCAACAAGATTCAAGAATTTGACATGGAGATATAGATTACTAAGCTGGTAAGAGGCCAAGGCTTGGCTAAGCTGATGGCAAAATCAAATATTGAAGCAAGTCAATTCTGTAATGTCGAAGGAGTTGTAGTTGCAAGCATTGAACATACTCCTTGGTATACTCATGTTATGCATTATCTTAAATTTATGAAATGCCCAAATGGATTAAGTGACAGTCAAAGGAGAACTTTAAAATTGCAAGCATCCAAATATGTTTTTATGGATGGTGATCTATTTTGGAAAAACAAGGATGGCATATTGTTGTTATGTCTGGATGAGTCATAGGCTAAGCATGTTTTGAAGGAAATACATGAAGGAGTTTGTGGAGGCCATTATTCAGCAAAGACAACTGCACACAAAATTCTTAGGGCTGGGTATTATTAGCCAACATTTTTTAATGATTCCTTTACACATGTGAGAAAATGTGAGGCTTGTCAGAAGTTTTCTGGAAAATTGAAGTATTAGGGTGCTTTTCCACTTCAACCTCTACAGGTTGATGCCCCTTTTCATCAATGGGGAATTGATTTCATTGGAGAGATACAAGAGAAGTCAAGTGGAGGACATAGGTGGATACTAGTTGCCACTGATTATTTTACAAAATGGGTAGAGGCAATCCCTATCAAGCAGGCTACAAGTAAAGTTGTAACAAATTTCTTGATGGACAACATTATTACCAGATTTGGTACACCATTAAGGATAATCACAGATAATGGGATGTGCTTTAGGTTAGATAAATCCAAAAGTTTTTGTGATAAGTTTGGCATTATTATTTCTTATGCAACTCCTTATCATCCACAAGCCAATGGTCAGGTAGAGTCTAGTAATAGGAGTCTCTTGAAGATTATAAAGAGGATGTTGGGATAGAACAAGAAGGCTTGGGATTCAAAGTTAAAATTGTCTGTGTGGGCTGACAAAATCACTGTGAAAAAGGAAATTGGAAAATCTCCATTTGAATTAGTGTATGGTGCACAGGATAGGATGCCTCTGCAGAATTTGTTACCAATCTACAAGTTTATCTTACAAGAAGATTTGGAAGTTCTTGAGCCTATGGAGGACAAAATGGAGCAATTGGCTAAACTTGACAAAGTAAGAAGAGAGGCCCAAAGTCAAAACATGAAGCTACAGGCACAGATGAAGTATCTATTTGATAAGAAGGCAAAGGATAGAAATTTTGAAAAGAATGACTTAGTGTTGATGTGGAATGCAAGGTGTCAGGAGAAAGGAAAGCATGGTAAATTCAAAGCTCTTTGGTTGGGACCTTTTGTTCTTACTGGTAAGAAGGGTGAAGATTCATACTATCTGTAGAACATAGCTGGTGAAGATCAGGAATTGCCTATTCATGGGAAATTCTTGAAGCTTTTCTTCTCTTGAGCAACACAGAGGATTAAGGGTTGCCAGTGCATGGACAACTCTTGTGTATCCTCTTTAAAATTATTTTCCATTCACAGTAGTTTATGTTCTCATCCATCTCCATTTCAATCTCATTTTCCATTTGCCTCCATTCTACATTCATTTTGCATCCATTTCACTTTCCATTTCATTTCATTTGCTTCATTCTATTACTTCTCACTGGTTCATCATTTTGTGTCTGGTCTGCTCACCCAAAGATTTGGATCCTTGCAATGATCCGATTATCATTCATCCCCAGATGGAGCCACTGTTGGAACCATTAAAATCTGATGGCTTTTACATACTTTCATATCCCTTGAGTCTCCATGTGTGGTTCACCTTGGCCACATTTCCACTATTCTCATGGTGCTTTATCCACATTCTGCCCATTCTGCCCCATTGATTTCAACCATATTTGCATTTTTTGCACTTTGATCCATATCAGCATAGGTTTATTTGGGTCTCCCCAACCTATTATGTTTTTATTGCTAAAATATTTTGTCTGTCAGCAAGTATCAACATTACATCCTTGTTGTTTCGGTGACTGTGGAGGATCCTATCGGCATATCTTATGGATTTCAGGATAGGGTCTCACCAAGTTTTGTTTGTCTCCCTGACTTGTGCATGTGAGAGGATTCATTGAGGAGAGTCAAACGGTCAGACTAGCATCTTACCGAAATTAGGGTGTCTCAACGACAAGCACATTATGGATTATCTTTAGCCAAACTTGGCTACTTCACCATAGGGTCTCGGCGAGTGACCTTTGGTCTCGCCAATGGGAAATGATGAAGGATCTTCGACGGGAGTTCTGAATTGTCTTAGCGAATTGGTATGTGCTCGGGGTCTTTTGGTGAAAAATTGTATAATCTATATAATGTCTCCCCGAGTTTGATGTGTCTTGGTGAAGATAGTGTGGAGGATGGTTGTTGGCAAGAGAATCTTCAAGTCACGGTGACATGAGGTTATGTGGGGGACTCTCGGTGAAGCTTATGGAAATTTTTGTAACCTCTCCCTGACACCTATGTGTTATAGTGAAGTAGAGTGAGAACAAAGAAGTACTATATGGCTTCAATATGACTAGCAGGTTATTATAGTGACATATTGGAGGTGAATTACATTTTGATAAAACATGTTGTCTCTATGACTTCTCACTGACAGCAGGGGGCTATAGCGAAATACAAAAGAACAAAGGTCATACTTCTTGTCTTTGATATAACAGGCGGGTGGTCACGGTGATGCACGAGGAATGCGGGAAGATAATGATTAGCGTTATTTTTCCTTTGGTATACTTTCATGACTGTCTTGGTGACTGTCCATTGTAAATAACAACAAAAACATGGGTCTCGTGGCCGACATGAAGAGTATTTGAAATTTTCTACAGGCTGACATATTTTGGGCCCAAATCTTGTGGAGGGCCGACATAATATTTTATTTTGATATTTTTCTCTCATGCTGGTGTATAAATAAGCATGTTGTTGTTGTTAATAAGGAACAAGAAATTATATTTTTTTGATATACTGCAAGTACATACAGTAAAATAAAATTATCAGACTGGAGGCTATTATTGCATGATTTCACAATGGAGGTATTTATGAGATTCAGTTGGTGTTGTTGTATTTTCCTGGTGTCAATTATCTGTTAAATTCAAAACAAAAAATACTGCTAAGTTGCCTCCATGAATGATTTTTCTGGTTGTTTAAATTGACATAACAAGCTTATGTTTGATTTATAGATACACATTTGCTATATTCGTGTGATTAATCAACTAGTTCTTTCAAGCAAAGATTAAATCCTTTTATTGATCACAGTAATCAGAGAAACTCATTTTGGATTATTGAAGTAGAACTTAGTGGTCACAGTATTGCATGTTTATACAAGTTGTAAACAAAACATTTGCTAGATAATTTATGTCTTCTCTAGAAAGTGTTGCTTATCTTGATCTCATCTGACTCCGCATACCCAATAAGGAACTAGTCTTTGCACTTCATCATTTTGAATTCATTCAGCTTCCTTATACCTTTAAATTGAGCATTTAGGACTTAGATCAGAATATTGTCATTGTGTTCAAATTGGTTTTCATTTGTTCACCTCAAATTTCCATTGTGGAAAAATTACTTTTAAGAGATTATTACAAGTCAAGACTGCATTATTCAGAGAGGTACACCCACCTAGGTCTTGCAGCACCTAAAGCATAGAAGGTTGAATTCTTTCAATCTTGTCTATTACCCTAAAGCATATCAAGAGAGTGGCAGCCTCTTGAGTATCTTGCCTGCATTTTTGAGAGCTAATAGAGCCCTATGAAAGAAATGCTTTGTGTGGAGTCGGCAAGACAGAAGATGTTTGTTGTGACAATACTCCAATGCTACATAAGTCTTACCGAAATGTTCTTTTAGTTGCTGGTCAGTGTGACAACTCAAACTCACCAAGACCTCACACTGAAAGCAACATGTTATGCCGAAGTGAAATCTTATATGCTATTCAGTGAGACTCCTCCTAAGAACCTTTTGAAAGAAACACATAATCAGAAAGACCCAATGAAGTCACTGGGACATCATTCTGCATATCATGGACTCACACCAATATAAACCTTTTGCACAGTATCTGCAAGACAAAAGACATTCACCAAGACCCAATGTTGATACCGCTTAGCTCTCGCCAATGAACCTCCACATGTACTAGTTGGGGAGACATTTTAAATTCAACAAGACACTACCTCGACAACCAAACTCCTGCCGATAGGTTCCTCCTCGGTCACCAAAACAATGAAAGAGTCTTGCCAAAAGGTGAATGCTCATCACCTATGATCACTGAGACATCAAAGGATTCCTGCTAATAGACCAGTAGTATACAAATGTCAGCACAAAAACAACATGGGTTGGGGAGATAGTCATGAACCTATGCTAATAGGAACCGCAATATGGAAAATACATGACCCGATGGATTTTATGGGGCTATATGGCAAAATATAGGTAAAAATACCATGAAGAGAAAAAAAATTTCTCAAGGTAGGACTCATTTGGAAGATGAAAAAATATGGACAACATGAAAAAACATCAGAAATTTATAGTTCCAACAGGGATCGCCAACTTATGTTCCATTAGATCTTCCTTAAGTGGTTAAGCTCTTCACCAAGGAACCAAAGCTCCAATACCAATTGTTAAATAGGAACAAGATAATTGAGAGGGGGGGTGAATTATTCATCACAAAATTCAAACTTAAAACTTCAACACTTATCAAATTCACAACCACACTTCTGTTAATAAATAAGAACATGAAACAAAAATAATAGAAAGTAAATCAACACAATGAACACTAGATTTTTATGTGGAAAACCTAACAAGGGAAAAACCACAATGAGGGTTAACTCACAATATAAGAGATTAGAAAAATGAATACAAATGCTCACTACCCAAAAAAGGACTCACTATCCAAGTACAAAGGCTCATTTCCTATAGAAAGAACTCATTGTCCAAGAAATGCAATATGCTTCAAACTCTAAACACCTTTCACTAGTTCATCTAGACTATTAAAACTTATACTCAAACACTAAAAAATGAATTATGGATCACCAAACTTCAACCTTCTTTTCCAAAACCTAGAAAATACCATCTCAAGGAATATCCCAAATCCATAAGATCTGAAACAAACCAATGGAGGACTATGGAGCAAAAACATTTCTCCCAGTCCATAGAAGATCAAATCTGCTAGAACAATTCACACACTAGTGAACATAACTTTCATGAATTATCACACCAGAGTTTGAAACTTAGGATATATCACTACAGGATCACCATTATGAAATCTTTAGATCTACACAAGCATAGGATAAACATAGGAGAAACATGGAGCACATACTGGAGCACATTTTGAACACATTCATCACTTTGATTTCTCTTCTTTATTAATTTTCTCAAAATCACTTGGAAACTCATCAACACAACACATCTACAGCAACATAAAGATAGCTCCATGTACTCACAACATTTATCAACATCTCAGCCATATATGTACAATTTGCAACATACTAGACTATGTTTATTTCAATGACAATATTAATGACAACACCACCAAACTAGCTCATACTTGAAATAGATTGAAGCTACAAGATATATCGAAGAGATAACACAATATCAGAGTGATTAGTTTTAGTGTCCCTTTGAAATGGTGATGACATCTTGATCAATGGTGGATATTAGGCCTTGGAGATCAAATGATGTCCATAGTGAGTCTAGTGGGACTAGATTAAGTGAAAGGAAAGAAAGGAGGGCATACATGGAAAATGTTGTGTGCATAGGTGGTGTTAACCCATATTAGTGAGACCTTTGGATATCAAAGTAAGAAACTTTAGAATCCCTTTGACACTCTGATGGTGGGTCAAGCAGACACATGGAAACATATCACTTGGATGCTTCACATCACTATTGTGAAGTGAAGTGATAGGATGGTTCACACAATGAGCGATGAATAGGTGAATATGACATCAAAGGTGGAAAAATGGAATTAGCCTACCAACCTATGGTGTATGTGATAGAGTCTCACAATATAGTAAGTAATGATGAAGACTGAAAAGTGACTACTAGCCCACAACAGTTATGAAGGGCTCTTGTAGTATTATGATAATGGTGGAGATAGATTAGTGTGTGATTAGAGACAAAGGAGGGTGAAAAATGGTAGCCTCCCATTCACCCACTAAGGTTTCATCCAAGTCCTGTGATATAGTGGGCTTGTGTTAAATGAAGATCTACGATGGAAATTTAAAGTGATCAAATTCAATAGTGATGTTTTAAAGATGTCAAGATGAAAAGATATCCTAGGATTGTGGAATGAAGAACATAGATCAATAATCAGAATTTGAAGGTGAAGGCTTCAAATGGCTAAGTCCATGTAAACAAGGTTTTGACTAAGTAGCTGACATAGATAGAATAATTAATTGGTCCATATACACCTATGACCAATGTCAGTGAAGATTTGATCAAAAAAGTTGTGACAAAGTTTTCAAAGGAGATGAAGATCAAAATAAGATTGATTGAATAGAGTATAATATTTGATTCATATCTGATTCTAGGGTTCCACGAGTTATTATTAGAAAATTATTTGTATCCAAATTAATTTTCTTAAGGCTTGATGTAGAGGTAGTATAATGAGGGTTTCTAGAAAACCCTAATAGGTTATCGATATCAAAATCAATTCACATAGTCAAGATAATGCATTTAATGTATTCTAGGTTTAATGTTTTGTAGGTTGATTGGTTTAGCAGATTCAAAAAATCTATACAGAGTGTGTGTGTGGCTTGATGCATTGGAAACTTGTTGGAGATGTAACCAGGTATGGAAAACCCTAACAAATTTTTTGAGATGATTTGGATGGTGTTGTGCATCTCGAGGAATTGATTGCAAGTTGGGGAAGTTAAGAAAAAGAAAAAGTCAATCAAGAAAGTGTGTGATTGCTGCAAATGTAGTGGTATTGTGTCTACAAGAGTAGAGAATGAGAGATTAGTGCAACAGACAAAGTACGAACATTTTGAATGAGTAGAACCCAAATAAAAACAAAGATTTAAATCAAGGTTAATATTAAAAGAGATAGAATAGAGAATGTTCTAAGTGTAGAGGCGAAAAGAGTGTAGATAAAATGGATGTGTTGTTGAGATTATAGAATTAGTAGTAGAAAGTAAGTTGTAGAGATTGCAACAAAGTATTGTGTAGATGCAAAGTAAGTTGCAACACAAAATTTTAAACAAAATATATTTGTGAATGTAAATTTGATTGGTTGGTGCCATCAGATAACTGAGTTGGTGTCTCCTTGGAGTTGGTTCTCCTAAAAATATGGGATTGTTTTATCCTTAGGGTTGGTGTCCTTAAACCTTGTAACAAAACATTATTTCTTGTCAGACTAGATTAGGATAGTATATCCTAGTAGCATTTTTCACCATGGTTTTTCCAATCTTGGGTTTCCCACATATATCTGGTGTTATGTGATTTCATGTGCTAATTGTATGATTGCATGTTTATGTTGCTACATCTTATGTCTTCAATCTACACATTAAGTATTTAAGGAATTAATTTGTAGTAGTGACTAAGGGCTTGAGAAGTTAGTCTACACAAAAGGGTTTAAGAGCTACATTTTAATATCAACTAATTCATCCCCTTCTTATTATATTGTTGTGTTTCAAAAATTGGCATCAGAGAACTAGGTTCCCTAGGAGAAGCTTAAACATCTTGGGTAGATTCTAATAAAGTGAACAAAAAATGGCTAATCAGAAAGGCTCATCTGCAAAACAAGTACTTCTCTTTGATGGATCATAGTGTAAGTGTTGGAGCAAAAAAATGAAGACACATCTAAAATCATTAGGGTCTGATGTGTGGATATCAATTGAGAAGGGATACAAGGATCCTGCTACTCTTCCTACATATACTACTATAAATAAGGCTTTTGAAGATGATGTTGAAGCAAGGTTTTCCATTATGATCAGGCTATATAGATATGTGCTTAATGAATTCATCCATTATGAAACTGCACATGAAGTTTGGAACAAGTTGAAGAGGATGTATGAAGGCAATGATAGTAAGGTGCAAGACAAGATTCAGACGTATGGAAGAAATTTTGAAAGTCTAAAGAAAAGTGAAGATAAGAGGAGTGCAAACACATCTATGAGAGATGTTGCAACTAGAAGGGAAGAGGAATAAGAATCTATATTTTAATTAGAGAAGGTTGATAAAGAGGAAGTTAATTTCATCAAAAGACAAAGGAGAGGCTCTAGAAAATGTAGAGGTAAAATTTCTTATCTTGCTTCTGAATGCATTCATGATGAAAAGTATAACTCTAAGCAATAAATGGGATACATGGAGAAAAGAAAGCAAAGATGACCACCTCATCCTGCTCAAAGTAATTCTATGACCAAGTACTCATTTTTTTATGGTTACTATTATAGTTGTAATCAGTTTGGTCATAGAGCTTGTGAATGTAGAGTTGCATCTAGAAGGAGCACAAAATGTATGTATAGAAATTCATTTTCTCCTATAGTGAATATTAATGTAATTTCCTACAATTGTAATAAATTTGGTCACATAGCTAAGGATTGTAGATTAAATAATGTAATACCTATAGCACAAAAGAAAATAAAGAATAAGTCCCCTAGAGTGAACAAAAGTTCACATGCTCTTGAGAAGAAGGATGACAAGATAGCTTGAAGAAGAAAAAGGTATGGAGAGTGAAAAGTTATCAAGAAGCACCAGTCTAGGGGGAGCTAAATTGGTATCTTATTCATCCATGGAAATGAAAGGATACATCAAGTCTAATAAAATAAGTCTTATGAATTTCTAGCAACTTGATGGTTGCAAATTTACATGGGTACACTTATTCTCCTTGTATGGCTTGTTAAAAGAAAAGAATATTTGTAGTGGGAAAAAGTTGTGTAGTTGCTCTGAAATGATCCTTATCTACAAGGAGAGGAGATATGCTTGAGGGGGATTTTTTTTGTAAAATAACTCACAATTACTTTTGTTATAATTGGTATAGAGTGGTTCCAATGGGTTTCAGACCATTGTGAATTGGTATAAAGCAGTTTAGTTGATACAAATCCTGAATTGAATCAATTTATCAAGTATGCAAGAAGAGAGAATGGGGCAAGGTCTAAGGGGGAGTTGCCATTGGTATCAAATCAATGTTATACTTGATACATTGCAATCTAGGATATAAATTGGTATAGAGCACAAAGTGAAAATATTTGCAATTGGTATCAAACCTAATTAGTTTAGATCATGTAATGGAACTTAAACTAGCACTATGTGTTAATTGGTACAAAGTAGTTGGACCATATGGCTTTTCCATTGTGGTCAAAGGTTGAGAGAAGTAATTGGTATAAGTTGGTATCAGTCAAAGGGGAGAAAAGTCTCTTTTTCCATTTCTCAAGGGAAGTGAAGGTTGTAGCAACATGGTGAATTGAGACAAGATATTCAAGAGTGTTACCCTTTGCCATTGATGTCAAAGGGGGACAGAGTTGAGAAAATGATCAAAGTAGGATCATGAGAAAAATATGCTAGAGTAATAAAGTCATCACCTAATTAATTAATTAATCATTAATTAATTGGGTCACTTTATGATTTATTACACTTAAGCTAAACTTAGGAGTGCTTTTATTTCATTATTTTCTTTAATTAATTAGTTTATTATTGTATTATTAAAGCCTCTAATATTAGAACATGTCTCATTCAATAAAAATGAGGACACTTGTCATGTTCTAATCTAACACTAATCTAGGGTTAGATTTCATCCTTTTCATAAGGATTGATTCATTGTAATTGTATTTCATTCTCTACAACAACATATTCAATGTGATAGTTGTTCACATAATGCATATTTAATGTTTTATCAGATTTGAGTTATTGAGCAATAATATCTTGCTTATTTCTTCATAGTGTGATAGGTTAATTGCTTGCAAGTGTTTCATGGGAGCTATGGATTGAATCAATCAACTCCAAGATGGTATTAACCTGTGTAGGCATACTAAGTGGAGCCCACTCGTCAGCGACCACATGCATATGGTCAATAGCCCTGTATAAGTCGCTTGATGGCTGTAGTGAAATTTGGCCACAATCTCAAGTAGGAATATTTGGCGGCCCTAAAATATCAAGCATGTAATTCTTAGAGCATGAATTAGAATATTTTGATTCCCAAAGGCATCAGATTTTTTTCTCAAGCAATTGGAATTTTTTCCAAGCAACAAGGAAATTTTTTGCATGCACGAGAAACATTCCAAGAATATTCATTTGATGGCCAAATGGTCGTCAAATTTAACCTAGCATTTTTTTACATTAGCATTATGTCATCATACAGTTGGCCTCTTTGCCCCCTCCTAGCCCTGATTTTCATTAAAGTAGCTATTTTTTTCTTTTTGGCATAACTTGGGCATATGGTGTTGAATTTTGGCAAGTGAGATATCATCAAGCTAGTTCCATAAACTTTCCATTGGTACAGGTCTCATCATCATATTTTTCTAGTGGTTCTTGTTATTCTCAATCAAAGTTAGATCTTCATTTTATGCTTCCAATCTTGTAACATTTTTCTTGTATCTCCAATTTTTGTGATTCAAGCGGTGTTGAAAAGGTATTTTAGAGCTCTTTAGACCTATAAATGCACTTTTCTCCAAAATCTACCCTAGGTATATCTTAGTTAGTATTTTGTGTTTTAACACTTTTCTTAATTACTTGGATGTCTTAGAACTTGGAAAGGATTTGTTTGCATAATATGACATCATTTGATCTGCTTTATTAGTACTGGGGGTTTTAGTCTCTAATTTTCCCTTTTGAGTGAGTATCATGGGTTTTACTATTCATCTTTCTATGATCAACTTAGACAAGGATAACTATGATTCTTGGTGAAATGGCATCTTGACACATATCAAGTGGCTTGATATTTTACCTTATTTTTTATGGACTCATACCTACACCAAACACACCAGGGACTTTCTTTTTAGCATGGGGCATCATTGTAGATCATATTGTAGGGGTTATATGTTCTAGTGTTGATCTTGACACTATGTATGTTGTATTGGATATTGAATGTTCCCACATACTTTGGACACATCTTTAGGAGATCTATGGAGACCCTCAAATCTCTCCATACCTAGAGGATCCTACTACAGATTGTCTCATCCCTCTTGTAGATGCAAATTCCATACCCTTTAATTATGATACATTAGAAGAGCTTAAGTATATCACAGGTCTTGCATGTTTTGATGGTTCAAAAACTTGCATTCATATTTCCACTCTTCAGATCAAGACTACATCAACATTTCTTGTTGTTCTTGATCAGTTTGATATCACCACACCCTTGGCCCCTATTGTTTCAGTATAGCAAGACATCATACATCTTCTAGACATAGTTACTTGGGATTCGTATCTCATAGACATATCATCCTTGTTTGTAGAGTCAGATATTATAGATTTGTATGATTAGTTTAAGGAAATTCATCTCCTATTTTTTGATAGCCACATCACTATTATTGGCCCACCATCTTTATCGTATTTGCAACTTGTTCTACATCAATCTTCATGGGATCTTAGATCATCATCATTTCTTTCTGACATGTGGATACGTGAGAAATTTTTAGAGGCACACAACATTTGGATTTGGGTTCTAGTATCACCCATATTATTTGATTGGCTTATCCAATCACTAGTGGATCCTTTTCTTCCTCAGGGGAGAAATGTTGTTTGCAAGCAATGGATCATATTCTATCTTTAGGAATACATCATTGGCATGGGAGCTCTTTCATTATGGGGGGATTCATATCCTCATTTTCTCTCTCCTATCAAGGGGATATCTACTATACTTGCATGATAAAAGCTTTCCTTGGGGGGTCACACTAATTCCTTCTATCCTTCTTTCACTAGTGTAGTCATTTCTTTTTCTCTCTTTTGGAGAGGATTTTTTCCAATAATGTTTTCTCCTTTTCTCTAGTTGTGAGAGATTAGCTTGTTGTACATGGGTACCTCATCAACCATTAGGGAAGGAACCATTCATGTATTTCTTTATCATAGTTTAGTTTCTCCCTAGTTCATATTAAGGTGGGGTGTTAGAGTAATAAATTCATCACCTAATTAATTAATTAGTCATTGATTAATTGGGTCACTTTATCCTTTATTACACTTAAACTAAACTTAGGAGTGCTTGTATTTCATTATTTTCTTTAATTAATTAGTTTTTTTTTGCATTACTAAAGCCTCTAATATTAGAACATGTTGTCTTATTCATTCCTATGAGGAAACTTGTCATGTTCTAATCTAACCCTAATCTAGGGTTAGCTTTCATCCTTTTCATAAGGACTGATTCATTGTAAATGTATTTCATTCTCTACAACAACATATTTGATGTGGCAGTTGTTCACATAATGCACATTTGATGTTTTATCAGATTTGAGTTGTTGAGCAATAATATCTTACTTATTTCTTCATAGTGTGATAGGTTAATTTCTTGCAAGTGTTTCATGAGAGATGTGGATTAAATTAGTAAATTCCAAAAAAGTATGCAAATACTCACAAGGATGACCAAAGGAGAACTAAACTCTAATGTTATTCACCATTGGTTTTAGGTTGAGCATTTAGTTTTTCCATCAATGAAAAAGGGAGAGATTGTTGTAAAATTGTTTTCATTGATGTCAAAAGGAGATATCAATGATGAAATGGAGCTGATCCTACAAGTGAGGATGTTGGAATTAATGTAAGAGTGTCATTGATGTCAAAGAAGAGATCAAAAGTGAGATGGAATTTATCCTAAAGGGAAGATTGTTGGCTAATGACAAAAGGTGTCATTGATGCAAAAATGTAGTTCAATGGTGTGCTTGGATTCCATGAAGACTAGAGGATCAATGTCTGGAAGATTTGGTGTATAATGATGAAGATAGGAGCATGTATTTACAAATGTTGCAAAGTTGCTCAAATTTTTCAACAATGTCATGAAATGGTGACATGTTATTGTAGAAGGTTCTTCCAAGTATCTGAACACAAAACAAGCACTAGATCCAATATGGATTTTTTGAGAGTATTCCAGAAATGTTTCAAATGTGTAAACCCTTAGGTGTTGTAGTCATGTCACTCTAATAGGTTTTCTATTTTTTCATTGACTACCTATTAGAGGTTACTAGTCACATAAGTTACAACTTATGCCTTTGAAGTCATGGGAATGACCAGCCCCCTTTCCTAGCCATTACTGACTGAGCAAATATTTGTTGCATTTAATATTTCCTAAGTATCATGCAAATATTTCCCTTCAAAGAGATCATTGGTGTTGGTTGAGGTAGTAATATTTAATGACCTCCCCACTAGCCCTCTGAGTTTTATGTGGGTCCTAGCTAATTCCATTGGAGAAGAGAGGAATGGTGGAGTTTAATCCACGATGGATGGATGATGACCATTGATGAAGATGGTGGAACCAAATAGTACATAAGGAAGGAAAGGTATGTGATGGTTTATGGTGGATGGTTGTGATCAAGGTATGGCAGTGCCTGCTAGCACATGGAACCTATGGTGGGACCCTATTTGTACCTTGTGGGGAAGTGGGTAATGGTGGAGATCAAATGGTTTGTTTTATCAGATGGTGCATGAAGTTAGTAGTGGGTCCTAATGATGCAAGCCAAAAACATGGAAATTGAAGCTACAAGATATATTGAAGAGATAAAACAATATCAAAGTGAGTAGTTTTAGCATGCCTTCAACATGACAATGGCAACTTGATCAATGGTGGAGATTAGGCCTTAGATATCAGACAATTTCCATAGTGATTCTGGTGGGGACCAAATTAAGTGAAAGGAAACAAAGGAAGGCATAAGTTGAAAATGACGTGTGCATAGGTGATGTTAACCCATATCGGGGAGACCTTTAGATATCAAAGTAAGAAACTTAGGGTCTATTGGACACTTTGATAGTGGGTCAACAAAACACATGGTGACATATTGCTCAGTTGCTTCACATCACTATTGTGAAGCAAAGTGATAGGATGGTTCTCACAATGAGTGATGAACAAGTGAAAGTGACATCAAAGGTAGATATATGGCTTTAGCCCACTATCTCGTGGTGATGTGGTGGAGTCTCATGCTATAGTAGGGAATGATGAAGACTGAATAGTGATTGCCAGCCCATAGTTGTTATGAAGGGATCCTACAATATAGTGATAATAGTGTAGATAGAGTAGTGTGTGATCAATGAAAAAGGAGGATGATGTTGTGGTGATAGATGGCAGCCTCCCACTACCCCACTGAGGTTTCAACCAAGTCCTACAATATAGCAGGCTTGTGTTAAATGAAGATCTACAATAGAGATTTAGAGTGATCAAACTTGATGGTAATGTTTTAAAGATGTTGAGATGAATGAATATCGTAGGATCATGGTGAAAATATGAGAAATCAATTGTTAGAATTTGAAGGTGAAGGATTTAAATGGCTAAGTCCATGTAAATAGGCTTTCAACTAAGTAATCAACATAGAGGGAAGAATTAATTGGTCCAACTACACCTATGACCAATGTCGATGAAGATTTGATTGACAAAGCAATGACATAGTTTGTAAAGGAGATGAAGATCATAATCAAATCAATTGAACAAAGTATAACATTTAATGCATATCTAATTCTAGGATTTCATGGATTGCTATTCTTAGCAAATTATTTAAATCTAAATTAAATTTTGTAAGGCTTGATGTAGAGGTGGTGTAATGAAGGTTTCTAGAAAACCCTAACAGGTGACTGGGATCATAATTGGATCACATAGTCAAGAGAATTCATTTAATGTATTCTAGGTTTATGGTTATGTAGGTTGTCTGGTTTAGTAGATTCAACAAATCTATATAGTGTGTGTGTGTAGCTCGATGCATTGATAGCATGTTGGAGACATTAGAAAGTATGGAAAACCCTAACATAAAGTTTGAGATGATCTGGATGGTGGTGTGCATCTTGAGGCATTGATTGCAGGTTGATAGAGTTAAGCAAGAGAAAAATTCAATCAAGAAAGTATGTCATTGTTGCAAGTGTAGTGGTATTGTGTTTGCAAGTGTAGAGGATGAGAGATTAGTGCAACAGATAGAGTATGAACATTCTAAATGAGTAGAACCCCCCAAAAAATAGAGATTCGGATCTAGGTTAATATTTAGAGAGAGAGAATAGAGAATGGTCTAAGTGCAGAGGAGAAGAGAGTTTAGAGAAGATGGATGTGTTACTGAGATTGTAGCATCAGTAGCAAAAAGTAAGTCACAGAGATTACAACAAAGTATTGTGTAGTTGTAAAGTAAGTTGTAACATAGAATTGTAAACAAAATATATATGGCAATGTAAATCTAATTGGTTGGTGCCATAAAATAATTGAGTTGATGCTTGATGTAGGGGATTGGTGTCTCCTTGGAGTTGGTACTCCTAAAACTAGGGAATTGGTGTCTCCTTAGGGTTGGTGCCCTTAAATCTTGTAACATAACATTATTGCTTGTGAGGCTAGATTAGGATAGTAGATCCTAGTAGTATTTCTTGCCATGGTTTCTCCCATCTTGGGTTTTCCATGCATATTCAATATGGGAAATCATGTGTTGATTATATGATTACATGTTTATGTTGCTATATTGTATGTCTTCAATCTACACACTAATGATTTAAGGAATCCCGGTTCTTGATGTGGTGGGACAGGATGGTTGGGATGGGAATAAAGTTTGGTGAGTTGTTACATTTCATATAACATATTACATATTTTTCCATTCATCATTACTTTATTCATTGTTTCATTTCAAGGTTTAATTAACAAAATGAGGTTTGACCAAGGAAAACCATTATTCCCTAACAAAAAAACATTTTTCTCTTCTTTGATGTGTGATTGCAAGTTTTAGGCTGAATACCAATTGGAGAGAAAAAATGCAAAAATTGTCAAATCACAGAAACTAAGCTACATTATTTATTTCTAGGTTTTTGGAAATGCCCAACTAGAGTGTGGAAGTGGAGAATGAGAGGAACAAAACCCAAAAATTGATTTCTAGGAGCCCTATCTAGGACCCATTCAGCATTGGTCGAATGAGTCCTCAATGAGGTTTGCAAAAGCACTTTTGGTGAAAGGTACACAACATTTGACCCTCTCTAAATTTTCCCTTTGATTAGTATTAGGGTCTGATTTGATTTATATTATTCATTTACACATTATTGCTTAAATATAGAGTAAAAATTAGGCTCATCATTTTGTTTCATTATGGTTAACCGTATTTTCCTCCTTTTCATTTTGGTGAGCCTAACCTTTTAAGCATTGTATTTTTTGTGATTTTGGAGTCCTTTTCATCCTAGATTTAGATCTTGCATTCATTTGCATTGAATTAGGCTCATTTAGGGTGTATAATTTATATTCAACTTTGCATTACATCTAGTGTTTTAGGATTGCATTTTTTGCATTATTTAAATCTAAAAAATACAAAAAAAAACCAATCATCTTGCATATCATTTACATCATATAAAATTGCATTTGAAAATTGAAACAAAACTACATATCAAACTAGGTCTTCTAGGTTATGATTTTGTCATAATTTGAACTTGCATTTCACATTGCATTTCAGAGAAAATTGAAAATGAACCTTGTTGTAACAAGCCTAAATCTAAAAACCAATGGAAAACACTTAAAAATTTGTTTCAAAACACTAGTCTAGGACCCATTTTCCCTAGGGAGAATGAGTCTTTGATCAAATCACAATCTACATTTCTGAGCATTAAAATATACATCTATGCACTTGTTGCCAATTTTTTCTCCTACAACTCAAATTGGTAGAGTTGAGAAGTTGATTTTAAGGTGAAATATTTCAAAAAAAAAATTCTTTCTTAACCATTGCATATATTGAAGTTTAAGAGAAAGAGTTTAGTTTTATTGTGTGTGTTTTCAATAAAAGAAGGTATTTAGTTTGTCATTTAGTGTTTTATAGCATAAAAAATATTACATGAGATAAAAGAATATTGTTTTCATTCAATTTTGTAATGCTTTATTCATTTCACAATGTTACATACGTTTTGCAAAAGAGATATATAGAATTGTACAAGATTGCAAAGAATGTTGTTTTTCATATTCATTGGAAAGAAAAGAGAGATAAAGTGTCCCACACAAGCTATGGGAGTAGCTAAACCAACACATCATAAAGAATGAACTATACGTCTGACTATAGTAAAGGAAATGAAGCAAATAAGAAGAGACATATCCATCATTGCCTATTGGTGTTCAGTGTTGGTCTCCATTGCTATTTATCCTTCATGCTCATGATCTTAAGTGAACCTACATCATGATGAGAAAAATTGTTAGAGCTCCAAATATGAGTCTTCCTATGTACTCTATCAATAGAAATATGGTACACTACATATGATGCATTGAATCAGTTGAATAAATACCAGAAGTATGCAAGAGAGCTTGAAAAATAAAATATCATAGGAGCATTGAGCTTCACTTTTTTTTATCTAACATGTTTTTTCACTATGTAGATATAGGATAAATCATATTGTTGATTCATTTTTTAAGACATCATAGCATGTGGTGCAAAAATGGGCTCCCACAAGGGTTGAGCCCAACATGCTACCCCTATTTCTAAAAAAGGGGAATGAGATAGAAATTCATATTCATAATGCTCAAGTAGAAACATTTTCAGTTGAAGGAGAGATTCATAAAGTGGCTTAAGAGTAAAAAAATCCATTTATCATTCATGAAAAGCAAACCAATAGTGCAATAGAGTGATAATCACAAATGAATGATGGCTTAACTAAATACTTAATAAAAATATACAGAGTTAAATAAAAATGCACTATTTTTCATCAAAAGAATTTTTGTTTGCAAGCAATGTTTCATGTTGTCAATGTTGGTTTTCATAATACTGTTATCATTGCTGCTATATATTGTGTTCACTGCATATAATGTGAAGGTGCATCCATCAGGAAACAAGGAGCAATGGAAAATAGTTCTCGCATAAAGAGATAACAACAAATAGAATGATCTTGGTGTACTTGTTCATGCTTTTGAGAAATAATGTGAAGGTACATCCATTAGCAATATGCAAGTATCATGGATATCATAAGGAAGTTTGCAAAGCATATCAAAGTGTATAAGGTAGCAAGTAAGAAATAAAAAATGTCATTTTGGTAGTGACTTTATTCTTCAATGGATGAGATCATTTTTTGCTAACAAGTGCATATGGTGCAAGACCCATAATAAACAAAATAGGTTAAACTGTCATGGAACCCATAGTAAGAAAACATAAGATTCTACAGAAATAGAATAATCCCTCATTGAAGTATCTATTTGCATACAAGTTGTGTGCTTTAGCTTTACCTAATGGGGTTGTCATCACATTTTCATAGCTTTCATTTGATGTTCAATGTCTTTCCCTACTGCTTATAATGCATACAATAATGGTGTAGTTGTACATTAAGTGATAATCAGAGTAATAAGCTCAAATGCAAGGAGTACATTATTTTGAATGCTATAGGAAACAACCATCGAGCTTTCATGGAAGAAAATAACACACACAAGTTACAATGATGAGACAACCATTGAAATAAAATGGGAAGCATAAATACAAAGCACAATGGCCACCATAGAGATATAGAAAGTGCTTATGGATATAGAAGGATAACGTTCCAATCTCATTGATCTAGCTATATGCCCAGACTTCCAAATTACATAAGTAAATAAAGATTTTTTAAATGTTTATAGAACTCAATAGACCTTTTTCAGATGTCAAGGGTTTGACAGAAGCAAGGAAAAGTTAAAATGGAAATCCCCCTTGCTATAAGATAAGCTATATATAGAATGCATAGAGGAAATAGAGAGAATAAATTGTAAAGGTTGTAGCCATATAAAATACAAGATGTTTTGAGGAAGCAAATTCAAAGTTTTGTAGTAGTTTTGCATAAAGAAAGCTTGAGCATGAGAATGCACAAGGGTATGGAAAAATTATTACCCACAACTTTGTGTAGATTTAGGCATTATGCAACATGAGACCCACCTCTCAAATGTCAAACACAAGCTCCAACAAAGTTTAATATTAGCCTTAGAGCATAAGGATAACAATAGAATGTGAAACCAAAAGGAAATGCATAGGTATTTGATCACATCCATGGCTAAAAATCCAAAGAAGGTATTCAAAATGAGAATAATAAAGAAATTTTTGCATGTTTTGTAAAGGAAATAATAGCCTACCAAGTTTCCTTGAAGATGATTCGACATGAAAGCTTTAAGGAAAGCTCAATCCCTAGCTCTTCAATGGAAATGTGAGGATAAACTATTTTTCTCCAAAATCAAGAATGCGAAATGATGCAGGAAAGGTGGAGTTCAAGCAAGTTTTGTTTTAGGCCTTCATCCTTTACCGTAATTCAAACTTTGTGATATTTATCACATTGTTTTGAATTAAAATTCCTTCACTTAAGTCTTGCTTTGCATATATGTGCCTTAGTCATTTTCATCCTTTTGAGAAGATCATAGGTCAAGTTTTTTTCATGACTTTATTTCTTTTATGATTTTGAATAAATCATACATTCCTTGGCCCTCTTCATATTTTGCAAAATTAGGCTATATAACCAAAGTATTTTTGCAATTGTTGCAAAAATTAGAAATATTTGATATACCTAATTATTTTCTAATTTTTATTAGAAAATCAAAATCATATATGCCTTTGGAAAAAACAAATAAAGGTATCATTTACCTTGATCTTGTTAAAAATAAAATAAAGAGTAAATCAAGAGTAAACCGAGGCCTTCTTTTGTAAAAAATCAAAACTAAAATGATGTTAGACAATATTAAGACAATGTTTCTATAAATTATCTTAATATTTGTTATTTTACAAATATAATTAAATTAGAGCTATCCTTTCTGATTTTGAGTCTTCTTGGGTGAAATGGGAAAAACTAGGCAAAGTGGACCTTCTATTTTAGTTTCCAGTCAATTTAAGCCTGATTTTGTGAGCCTTTTGGATCGATCTACTGGAGAAAGAATGTTGCAATTTTTTTCAGCCAATTTGGATCAATTTTGGGCACTATTTTGGAGGATTTTCTCTTAAGCTAAAAAATGCATCAAAGTTGTTATTTTGAGATGCAGTTTCAACTATATTTTTCTATTCTCAGTATTGGTAATATTTTGGAGCTATAAGTTGGAGAAAAACTTAGTTTTTCTCATTAGTTGAAGTTCAAAATATTGTTTCTTCCTCTCTTGCTCATTTCAGAGAGTTTTGTAAACACTTTTGCACTCAAATCTTGATCTTGATACTCCTCTAATTTCAATAAATAGCCGAGATTTCCTTCTCACATTTTGTCTCAAGTTTGTAGTATCAATCTGATGTCATTGTGATTCAGAATATTGAATCCTTTTATGTCTTGTTATTGTGAATTTGTGTGCAAAATTTCATATTGTTCAAGTTGTATTTTGTATTCAGTTTTGTGAACCTTCATAAAAATTATTGTCAGATTGTATGTGTTAAGTGAGATTGTGAGGGTTAAAGTTTTGACAAATTTTTTGTGATTAAAATCATCAAAGTCAAGTTAAATTTCTGGTGAATTTCCCTTAGGTTTTAGGATTTCATTTTTAGTTTTCCTCTTAACCGTTTCCTCATAAAGTCTTTTAAATTAGGTGATTTTCCAGGGGAACTAGCCTGCTCTAGAGATTCGCTCTCACAATAGATTACCCACAATCTGAGAGTGTTTCCATGTTTCAATAGGATAGTTAAGTTTATCTTGGCCAAGGATGCAATCTTGATTGACAACAACACTTCTATTTGCTACTTTTAGATTTATGTTGTTGTTTGTAGAGTTTTTGTTTTAATAATTTCATCATATCTAGCTTAATTGGATACATTTAGTACATTGTGTGATCTGAAAATTATATTTACAAGACTTCATTTTTAGGATTTTGCACAGTGTATTTAGAAAATTACCTTGTTTAGAATATGAAAATTGAATTTACACATTTCATTCTAGGTTATTGCATTGCACTTTACTCTCATTCCATTTGGGTTGGCCTTAAGTTTGTGAAACTTGTATGAGCTTTGCAACTTGGTGGCATATTAGCAATACTATTATCAATTGAAGTTCAAGACTCGTGTCATCATGAAATATACCATTTTCTATGGATCTTAGTTTTTCTAACTCTCTTTATAATAGTGTTGGTAATCAACCCCCTATGGATCATAACATACATACTTCTTTTCCCATGACTTCCATACATATAAAAATATGCATGATGTTAACAACACCATCCTTACCATTACTAGTTATACTCAAGCTTTCGTGTATACCCATATCCAAGGTGGAACTTTGATTCCTCCCTCTACAATACCCATTTCCATCCCTACATACACTAGTACTCAAGCTACCACAACCATTCAACCTACTAGCAATGCCAACACTTCCTTAGGTATTTCCATAGGGAATCCTTCTATCTTTGTGCATTTAAATACTATATCTCCTCAGCCATCTTCCCTCACTAATTTACAATTCACTTGCCCTCCACATACAAACACCACTCCACCTTACTCCCCTCCACCTTACAATAACAACAATGATTCCATCATTAACAAACTTTTTTAGAACATGTCAAAACTTCAACAACAAATTGTACCCATAAATCAAAACAAAAATGGTCAACCTTCACAATAAATCAAAACCAACCCATTATCCCTAGAGATATTGAGAACAAAAATGCCACAAGGTATAGAAGTTCCTATATTTGAGAAATATGGTTGGAAAGGAGATCCTGTTAGCCATGTTTCCACTTATACGACCCTATGTAGTGACTTTATCTCTGAAGATAATCTCTTGGCTAAACTATTCCCTAGGTCATTGGAGGACACTACTTTAGAGTGGTTTTTATCTTTACCAAAAAATTTAATAAACTCATCCAATGAGCTTATTAATGCCTTTTACAACCACTTCCACATTCATATGGGTCTCAAGATGACCCTAGCTGATTTAATGGCATGCAAGAAAAGGATATCAATGAGAAAGTTACTAACTTCATAGTGATATATCAAATTCTTTATCCACAAATAAAACTTAAGATTCCAAATGTTGACCTTCAATGAATGTTTATTGCCAATTTACAAAAAAAAATCCAAACTAAACTTGAAATGTCAAAATTCCCATCTTTCACACAATTATGTACAACCCTTCATGACTATCATAATTTGGCTTATGGTCATGATGTGAAAAATCCCCCTAGTCATCTTGAAAATTCTAAATCTACACCTCAAAATAGTTACCAACCTTTCAAGAAACATAATAGGGGATTATTACAACTTAATTCCCCTCAACCAAATCAACAAGTCAATAACCAAGTGGATGCTATAAAGACAAAAAATCCTTTTTCCTATAGGGTTAGGAATATAAAATTTACTCCTCTACATGATACCCTTCATAATATCATGTTGAAGCTTGTGGAAAAGTATATGTTTTCCTTACCTCCTTTCCGAGCTCCTGATCCTAATAAAACACTACCCACAAACTATATACCAAATTATTATTGCCATTACCACCGAAAAAATGGGAATTCCATGAAATATTGTGTCTTAAACATCATGTGCAAGACCTCATTGATTCTGATCATCTTCTAATTAGAGGTATGAATGATCAAGGTAACAAGTTTGTAGCTCCTCCTAACCAAAACTTACAAATCCTTACAAATCCCATGCCGAAACATACTATTTCGTTTGTCAAAGCTAGTGAAACAAAGAATGATGTGATGAATGTTGACACAAATGATGAAAACATAAAAGATGAAAATGTGAATGAAGCAATTAGTGTGGTGTCATTCAATGAAGCTAAACCTCATAAGGGCTCAACCAAAATTAAATAATCAAACATGCACCCAATGGTCCTCTTTACATAGTGTTGTGCCCTTAGCACACACCCCCCATTTGGAACAGGTACCCTCTTTTTTATTTCGACTTGCTGGGTCATTTTTGTCACCGCCTCATTTTGCGTGCCCCATTTTTAGTGTTCCAGATGGTCAATGATTGCTTCAAAGTCTCACCTTAAGTTGACCGTACCTTCCCCTTTTAATTTTGTCAAGTTCTAGTGCCTTGCGGAGTCTCTTTGGCAGTTTTCCCCTACCAACAGCTCTGGGCCCTTTCAGGCCCGACCGTTCGAGTTTCCCTTGCTGGGTTTCCTCGTTGCACCCACCATTCCCAATGGCACTCAGGTCATGTCCTCCTGGCCCCTGGGGCCTGGACCCCTATTTTCCATCTGCTAAAATGTGAAAATCTTGACGGCTGTCGGACCCTCCAGGCTCGAGACCCTGGAGTTCCGCTCCCGGGGTTCCATGAGTGTTTCACCGTTCCTCATGGTGAACCTCTAGTGGAGTTCTACCTTGTGGGCCTTGACCTCCCTTTTGCCATTGGTGAATCTCCAAGAGGAACTTATCAAATAGCTGTCGCCTTGCGCCCTCCGGGACTCTGGACCCCAGAGCTCCCACCGCCGTCCACGAATTCAAATTCACCAACTTCCTTACCTCACCATACCTACATTTAATAGGGCCATTACTGGTGATTGGGGTATAAATAGAAGGTTCATTTATGTCATTGTCACTTTTTAGTGTTGTAGAGAGTGATCAAAGAACTTGCTAGGGGAGCCCACCGTCTTTGAGACCTTCATACTCATTGCCCTCACCATCACCTCATCGATTGTAAGTGGATCCCACACCTCCCCACATTGAGTGTTCGAGGTTCATGATTTCTAGGGATTTAAATGAACAACAACCATCAAAGCAGCATGCAAACGATAAAATATGGCACCATGAATGAAACCCATGCCCTTAAAAATTGAAAAAACCAACATAACACCCTCATGCCCAATTCAGAGCTTTATCTCCGCATGGCCGTTCTTTGCAGGGGCATTTGTGACCCTCGAGCCCAGACACTCCCTTTGCTAGTGAAGACTTAGCAAAGACAAGATTTTGAAATAGCCTTCATGCCCCTTGGGCCTGGGTTTCTGGGATTTCACATCCTGATTTTCGCCCCTCATTCTCCATCGTTGAGACCTCCCCGATTTGGTAAGACCTTTCACCGAGCAAACCCTGCTTTTGCCAAGTGACCTATCAGGGAGACATTCATCTGTCACCAGGGCCTCACCGTGAGCTCCTTAAGTCTTCCCAATGCCTCCGCTTTCGGTGAGACTCCTGACTGTCGCCGAGACTTCCTAGCGAAACCCCTCATCTTGGTGAGCCTAGCTCCCCTATTGAGGTGACTTCGCAAGGTCAGGAAGAGGTTACGCCGATGGGCCTCTTCATATATGAGACATTGCATGTTCGCCAAGACCTTTCTCTGACCTGGAAAACTTACATCGAAGACTCCTCTTGTCGGCAGGACCCTCCGTGTTTGCCAAAACCTCATGGCGATATCACTTTCCTCTTGGAGAATACTTGATGTCCTTCTAACCTCCAGGCTTCGGACCTTTGTCCGCCGCTAGGATCCCACTTGAATAATGAAAACCCTCATTCATGCCAGGCTCTACCGTTCAGGAGTCCTTCCCTCATCCACCGTTCTGAAGGGAAAATCTTGCCAGCCCCTTTAAGGTTTGGGCTCTGCCCTTCCGA
This sequence comes from Sequoia sempervirens, assembly GCA_007258455.2. Classification (NCBI taxonomy): domain Eukaryota; kingdom Viridiplantae; phylum Streptophyta; class Pinopsida; order Cupressales; family Cupressaceae; genus Sequoia; species Sequoia sempervirens. Next base: position 352,947,910 of record VDFB02086081.1, on the reverse strand, counting down.
CAACCGTGGGACTATAATAAAATCAAACAGCAGACCCTTGTGGTGGGTCCAGTCTTTCTCTTGGCCATCTGTGAGACTTAGGGATATCGCCAAAACCTTACCCTACCACGGAGACCTCACGCCGACTTGCCTTCCACTTTGCACTGATCAGTGAGACCTGAGGCATTCGCTATTACATCACAATGATGGTTGATCTCTTGTCGACCCTCCCACTGGGCCCTGACTACCAGGCTACCCCCTCCAGACTTCCACCCAACAATGGCCATTCCAAACAGTGAAAGATGAATGGCTTCCCGGTGCCTCAGGCCCGGGTGCTTAGGTGGAAAATCAATCTTCTAATTGCCCTACAACCCGCTGGACCTCGAACCCCAGAGTTTCACCTTCATAATTTCATTTATGATCTACCATTCCCAAACAGCCATCTCCTAATGGCTTTCCAACTTGGTACCTCTGGATGCTCCTAAACTAATCCAAATGAGCTCAATTCGAAATATGATCTCGACCCACATGCTTAATCTTGGTCCTTTTCTTTGCAAAAATTTTAAATCATTGAAATTCAACTGAAGAGAATCTCCCAGAGCCCCCCACCCCATTTTCCTTTTCAAAATAGCATTCTTGCTAGGGAAGTCCGACCCTCTAGGCCCGGACTATCCAAAATGCCTCAATTGAAAGATCAATGACATTGAGAGAAAAGTATCATGTTATATAAATTGTTTAAAATTAATTTTATGCATGGGATCTCAACTAACATGAACACTTCTATGATTAATTGTATTGATCTCGTCTTTGCTTGCAGAATATATGGAATCAGGTGTGGGACCATCAGGAGTGGTCATGGAAAAGGACAAAGGAAAAAATTCAGGCAAATCTCCTTGAGGGAAGGAAGATAAAGACCAGATGAAATGCCAATTCCAAGGTGAACCTCTACACTCAAAGGTTACCACAAATTAGAAGGAGATCACTGATACCAATATCAACCATGTCGATACTGACGAATTCACGCAAAGCATCAGGATCAATCCTGCGACCAAAAATGCAAGATTGATAAGACAAAGTGGAATTGCAAAGGCTGCAGGATTCCCTCCATCCCTTGTGGCCCCTGAGTTGGTCATGGCTTGTTGGGAGGCATATCAACCCGACACAAGGAAAATCATTGATAGAGAGGGAAACATTCTCGCTGAGATGTCAGTTGAAGGAATCACGAAAACCTTCCATATTCCCACATTTCAAGAAATGGAAACGCCTACCATAGAGGAATGCCAAGCAGCATGGGACAACAACCCGGCAAGGTGCAAGAAATCAATAAATCAGCATTGGCTCAAGGAAAGGCGGGGCAGCGCTATGAAGGTTTCCTCACAAACTCTTCCATAGTGATTTCCATGAAGATTACCACAACCTGGTCACAATGCTAAGTAGGGTTATGCGTCTTCCTATGGTGGCCTTCTTCCAGGAATGGATGGTGTACTTCATTAAGCAAATTCTCCAAGGGAATGAGGACGTCACCACAAAGACTTCATTTTACTGGGGAGGAATCATAAGCAACTACTTCCATGAGTAGTTCGTCAATGTAAAGAAGAGCTCCAAGTTCTATATGACTTCCTATCTCATCTATTCCTTGGCAGATCAAAGGCAGTATAACGGGTTGTTTGTGGCACCCGATCAGGGGCAAGGTCAAAGCCTCAAGGCCTATGATAGATACCCATAGCTCCAGTACTAAAATTTTAAGAAGGAATACTATAGAGTGAATGATGCCTTCATCGGCCATATTATCAGAATGATTGTCGAGGACTTTGAGAGGAGGATCTCCCACAGTGCTAGGGCACTCTTAAAGTAGTATTCCTTTCTTTTCATCCAATACCTGAAATTCACATACATCTAGGTGCCCAGGGTTTCACCAAAAGGCCAAACAGGTTGCCTCTATACCCTAACAACTGAATCATCTTACTGGAGCTTTCTCAACAGCTCTAACACATATAGGCGATCTTCGATAGCAAGCACATAGCAGGGATTTCTTATCCCATGACTCTTGGCTAGGGCATGTATGAACTACAAACTTCCTAGTGTGCTGGTAACTCCAAGAAAGAACTAAAAGATTACCATTTTTACCTACACATTGCTCGCTCGCAAATAGACCCACATGGTGACATAAGAAAGGTGTTAGGGCTGGGATTCACTCATCTCCACCACATTGAATACTTTTGGGGAGATTGCCAAGATGATAAAGAAGTACGTGTAAGGCACTATATGCGAATGACTACACATTTTGTAAGGAAGGTGCATCCATTCCCCATACCAGACTAGTTTGAAGAAGACGAGAGCACCATCATGCACCCCAAGTACCCTGCAGTTGCCAACCTGCCAATACCAACAATAGACTAGGATGAGGAAGAGGTCGATGACCTCGACACTATAACCAAGCCAATCTTGGCCCGTACCAAGGAGTGGGTTGAGGAACGAGTGGCCGGATTAAAACAAGGGGTGGTCTTGACATATGAAGGGCTCAAGAGTGAACCAAGTGCCACGGATGCCACTGCCACCACTTCAACAAGCGGGACATCTAAGTCTCCCCTGGTTACCAGGTCTAAAAAGAGGAAGGGGACAGACAGAGCAGTCTCCTGACCCCAAGGTCCATACAAGGAAGGATTCGGGGGCTCACCCATCAAAAGGCTCAAACAAATAGGGAGTGTCACGGAGTAGCCCTCAACCCAAGAGGAGGAAGCAAAGGATACAGATCAATTGGAACCCCTCCTGGCTCTCCCTACCCCTCCTATTGCACCACCTACATCTCTGGCCATGATTGCCACATCCCCACTGGCAATGAACATTTCTGTCCATATTACCCCTTTTCCTCTGGCCCAATCTGTAATAATTATTGACTCTTCTTCTACCATAACTACTCCCCCCTCCTCCACTGCCATGTCACCCACCACGTCACTTCCTCTAGCTACGGTGACAACACCTATACCCACTTCCACCATGCCTGAGGCTCTCTTGAGACATATGCAGAATATTCCCCCTGAACTCTCCCAGATCTTAATGGATCCCACTCTTCAAGCAGCCCTTGCACAAGTCCTCGCTACTGCTCAACCTTCACAACCACCAACAGGGCCACTGGCAATGGAAGCTACCATACTAATCTCTAAGGAGTGGGAGGAATGAGAGCAGGAAGCCTCAAAGCCCTTTGAGGAGGAAGCCGATGAATACCATGAACACCTAGAGTATGAGCATCGTACTATTGAAAAGGTGGCTTATGAGGAAGAAGGAATTAGCTCCTTAGAGAGCAGAGGTGAGGAGGACAATGTTGGTGGTAAGGTCATTTTGCAAACCTTTGACGATGATCCAGAGGAAGAAGTGGCCCAGCAATTGAAGGACACCAAGGCGCAGGCAGAAAGGTCGCCCCTCAAAGAAGGAGAACAACCACTAGAAGATAGTCCAAGGGAATATTTACCTGAGGGTAGAACCCAAGCTATCAAGAGCCTCGAAGTCGAGCAATCCAAAAACCTGCACATGAAGTTGGGCATGCTGAGGAAAAGAAAGAAGAAGAGATAGCAGTAAAAGAGAGTCCCATGTAGCAACTGTCTACCAAGCCCCCTATCAAGTGCCTTGTGTTCATCCAGGACTCCAATGACAAAGAAGAAGATGTTGCCAAGGAGGAAGACAGGGCCTCAGAAGATAAGGAAACAAAAGCCTTGGCCATAGAGGACAAAGGTGATCATGAATTGCCTAAGGGAAAATCTATCATACCAGAATGGCTAGAAATGCAGCTTGAAAGAAAGACCCTTATACTAAAAGACCCAAGGGCGAGGCTGGAGTCTATCTTAGCCTGAGCTTAGATCACAACAAAGAAGGAGAAGAAACCTAAGATCCGATCTAGGGTAACGATGGATGATTCTGGGTCTCGAGTTGTACAAATAGCAGCCCTTGTGGTGGGATAGGCTGGCATGAATTATAACATCTCCACCATCAACTTGGGGACCGCCAATAGAGAACAGAAGGTGGGACACCTTGAAGAGTCAGTGGCCATAGTGGTGCATTTGATAAAACAAGACAAAATCTCAAAAGATGATCTTAAGGCACAGGTAGCTGCTTTAACAGATTATATCTAGCAATGGTATTTAGTGGATGACCTGCCTACTACATCCATAGCCATGCCCCAACTGCTATCCAAGGAATAGATTGATAAGATGGAAAGGAGAAAGAACTTGGAAAAAACTACAGAGGATTGGTTCTAATAGGTCTTATACGTCAAAAACATGGGATATAGCTGGGTTGTTCGGATAGCCAACAAGTTCTTGGACCCGTTGCAATCTTTGTAGGGCATGAGGAAGCTATGCACTAACTTCCCTGCAATATACAACTCCACCTTTCTAAAGATTGAGGCTATCCTTCAGTTTCCAAAGGCCACATGGGAAGAGGAGCTTGCTTTTAACAAAGATGATCATTGGTTGATGAATGTGTGGCGGTGAGACATTGACAATAGGAAGGAAAGGTTGGAGAAAATAATGAGAAAAGTGGATCCAGATATAGAATGGATAAAGGAAATCAGGGTAGAATGCGCTCGTTATCTCAAGCTAGTGACAAAATACGATATGCCTGCAGTACAAATGGATCCAGAAAAAGTGAAGTCTTCCAAAAAAGGATGGAGGACGGGATGTCAAGTGAAATAATAGTGGAGTTCATGAGTTTTGCTGCCATTTCCTTTGATCAATCAGAGCTATTCAGGGACTAGGGCACCAAATATAATGAGGACAAGAAAAGGCTAGAGGATAATGCAAAGGAGTGGAGCTACCAAGTGCTAAGGTATGAGATTATTGAAGTGGACAAGCTCCAGGCAGTCATCCTTTAGTTCATAGAATACACAACCTCGAAGAAGGAAGAAAGCCCTATTGATGATAAAGAATTCCCCAAAGAGTAGCTACAGTAAAACAACAATCAGCAAAAAGACAAAATACTACAGTGCCGTCACTAGAGGACAAAATAGGGAAAAACAAGGAATGTATTTTTAATTGTTAAATATTGAGGGTTGGTGAAACCCTATTTTGTAATGAATCTTGGTCACACAATGAGAATTAATCTTGGCCATTCATTTGACTTTTGTAGCACTATAAATAGGGGTCTCCTCTCATTTGCAAAGGGGGGTTGAGTTGTTGTAAAGACATGTTGTGGAAATTTATAAGGAAAAGACATTGATTTGGTACATTTTCTGAGTTTCTCACATGTTGCTTGATTCAATCACCATTGTTAGATGTTTAACTTAGATTTTATTGTTCTAGTTAACTATTCTCTTTCCTTGGTAGATTTTAGGAATGTTGTCCTGTGATCATGAAAATTCTTGCTATGTAGATGACTTCTTAGTCCATATTTTTTGCTGTTTGCTGATGGTAGATATCTATGTAAAGTTAGTCTGGGCTTGAATTCAAAGCTGCTCCAAAAATTTTATCTTTGTTCATGCATGCATATGGTGAATGAAAGATGAAATAGTTGTAGACCTTAGAAGATAGCACAAATTCCATGATACTATGAGATTTCTGGTTAAATGGAATATTGTTTTCAGGAAGTTGTCCATTGTAGGAACTCCATTATCACTGTTCACAGTTAGTTGTAGATCCAGGAGTCTTCTCTCTTCCCTGCCCTTTTTTCCTTTTTTAAATAAGTACCTTAGGAAAGGTTCATTGCACATTGTAAAGATAAATATAATGATAAAAATGGAGTCCAAGACCACTGTTTGAACCTACAACAAATGCACAACTTCCCCATCCTAGGAACTCCATTTCAAGATCCAACTTCCCATGCTTTGTAATCCATATGTAAGACCACCTTGTGATTCCAGCAAATCACATCAAACAACTAAGATATTCCAAGCACTGTCAAGACCTGACATTAGAGACCTTGGGATAGTGTTCTGCAATCTGATTATGGAAGATTGTCTTTCAAGAGAGGTAGTGCAGCTACGCATTACCTGTGTTGAGAAGTGCATAAAAACACATCAACAGAACTAGCGCTAGAAGGAGGGCTACACATTGGAATATAAAGCTAAGGGTTAAAAGTGAAGTTGAATCGAATCAAATCATTCTCCCCATAAAGATTTCAAATATTTCTACGGTCAACACCAAACAAGGGAGAATTTGAAGAATTGCAGCCTCCTACAAGAGTGAAGCAAGTTAAAGGAAGTAGTGTTGGTTCTCCTCTTCCTCCATTCCAACCTCACCTTCACTCAGCTAGCCTTCGTCCTCCATCCAACCATCTAAAACTGTATCTGCACCTCCTATCTCCTATAGCTAGAGAATTTCTCTTCTCCCAGCCCTTCTAGCCCAAGGTGTTGTTCAAATAGCTGCAGCTCAAGTGCAGTCCCACACTGTTGTTCTAGTGCAGCCACAGATCCAACTTGCTATTTTTCAACAACAAGCACCACCTCCACCTTCCGCCATGGCTTGGTTGGCCCACAACCCTTCACCGATCCATTTCACCACTTACCATGATATGCCCAAGAATCCAAAAGGCTTTTGTTCCAAATTTTATCCTCGTGATCCACAAAGAACAATTGAAGAGCATATCAAAATATTTGAGACAACGATTACCAAAATGCAAGTCGACCATGAAGATGTTGCATGCCATCTTTTTCTACATTCGTTAGGGGAAGAAACCTTCTATTGGTATATCAACCTGCTGAGGGGATTCGTTACCTCATGGAACCTAATGAAGAGTGTCTTTCTATAGAAATACAAGATTTCGATCAATCCTTTAGAACTTTACCAGTAGTTTATGTTTGTCAAAAGGGAAGTCAACGAACCTATTGGCTCCTTTAATGATCATTTTTATTGGGCCTACACAAGGCTGCAAGATCCATACCTCCATAATGATGTCACGGCTCTCCTAGTCTACTATGCGGTGTTAGATAACCTCACATCAGCATTGGTAAAAAGGATGTGCCCACCACTCACCACCTTGGTGACTGCCTATATGGAGGTTGTTATCGCCACTGTAGATTTGGGGTAGAACATCTCTAGCCCACTGCCATTGTTGGGACCAGTGGCTCACTCGATGCAAATTCAAGGGCTAATTCAGGCATTTGCTCACTAGACCCCCCTTATGAACTAGATACCTCAGTTGCCCATCATCCCACATCTAGGGAAGCCACTGAACTATGCAACCCCTATGCCATCCTATTTGCAGTCTCAACTACTATATAACTATTCTCAGGCTGCCCCACAACACCAAGTGCATTTATAGTAGCCCCAGGCACCATTATACTTGCTAGGGTTAGAATTTTCTCTAGCACATTAAAATCGATCGGCGGCTCCACCCATTTTTCTCCAAAATTCTATGTCATAGCCAAGTAACACAACTGAGAAAGACAAGTTAAAGGAATTGATAGAGATGATAAAGAAAATGTCCACAGAAATGATGCACTTAAAAAATTAGAATAATCAACTACAGGCCTCCCAGTGTAATTTCCGGGCCAATCTTAATCAGGATAATAGAGATAACTGAGAAGCAAGCACATCCTCCAAGCAGAATTATGATAGGGGACTAAATGTTAATCAAAATTCAAAAAGGATACCTTCTTAGAGGTAGAATTGCACATGGATCACTAGGCCTAACAATGGAGGTGTTCTTACCCCTTTTGACCAACCAACCAGCAACGAAAAGACAACTAGTGGAGTATACCTTGCAAAGGCCGCCTTGTCCGGATGGTGCTGGATTCACAAAACTAGTCGGCACTTCGAGTTGGATTGCCCCAAATTCTAGATAGCTACTAAAATATTCCAGGTAGAAGTGTAAAAGTCAATAGCACCGGCTGTAGAGACATCATCCCATCTGAGCCGTATGATTCCTCCTATATCATGGTTAACCAAGTGCTATTTCTACGGGGTGATCACAACAAGCCCGAAGTCAAGCCTACTTCTATTAAGGGTGAAGAAGTGCAAGAGGTAAGTAACGAACAAACTTTGGCTCAGCTTTTTGATTCGGTAGATAATGGTCAATAGATGAATAAGAGCCATTCATAGATGAAGTACATATGTTCCATCAAAGATCAACTTCCTACTTCCTCATAAATAGGTAGGTGAGTGGACCCTTTAGGACCTCTACTCCACCAAATAATTTCGCCACCCTGCCTTATCCTAATGCCAACAACAACTCAGAACTCCCCCATATACCTACCCAATACCTCAACAACAATGGGTCTCAAAAACAGTCCCAAAATCAGCCTCAAGGCCAATCCCAAAATCAACCTAGTCAAATGAAAGTCCAACCTCTTAGCTCTGCAATAGGTCAAACTTTTAGTTCAAAGATTGAGAAAATTGGTGAATATGTGGCAGAAGAGTTCAAAAGGGCGAAAATTAGTTTATCTGCCTTTGAATTACTCAAAGTCCCTGCTATAAGGCATGCCTTCTTTAGAGTCCTTAATGGGACCCCATCCTCTGGGACAACGTAGGAAACATCAACTAAGAGAGTTACCTTTGAAGAACCTAGGCAAGAACTAGAGATATAGGATAATACCGGGAAAAGGAAGGATGTTCCTGTGAATCAATCTACAAGTAAACAAATTGAAAAGGAACCAAAGCAGAGTAATAGGTAGGTTTCCAAGGACTAGTCGTTTAGGCAAACCAAGGATAAAGGCAGTGATAAGAACAAAGGTCAAGTCACTCACATGGATATGCTCACAGGAATCTTCCAAGGAAGGTTGGAAACTCCTCCTTTCCTTACCACCATTAGGATATTCAGGAAGAACTTGTATAACTGCCTACTCGATTCAGGAGCATTTGCCAATGTCATGCCCTTGGCAGTATGCAAGGCTCTTGGCATCACTCCCACGCCTTCAAGAAGAAAAGTGACTTAATTGGACAAAACAGAGATCAACATCGTGGGAGAAATAAATTAGATCCTGATGCAAATTGCTATAGACCCAAGGATACAGCAAATCATTGACATTCAAGTTGCAGACATTCCCGATGCATATGGAATCATCTTGGGAAGGGAGTTCACCAAGGTGTTGAATGGATATACTACCACAAACCTTTTTCACATGTGGTTACTATGGAAAGGGTTGCCAAATCAAATTTGTATTGACTGCAAACCCCGTATGAAATACATGATCATGGAATAAAATAATCTCAGCAAAGTACTTTTTGTTGAGAAATAGGTGGGAAATTACTATCCCTTTACCTACCAAAATGAGGTTGAGCTCCAGGAAGAAGGCACCACTGAAGTTCTCTTAGTGTTATGTAGTCCTCTGACTGATTGTATTCAAACGCCTCTAAGTGCGGAAATTTTGGTAGAAGCAAATGACAAACACGATGAAAGTGACAACTAGGGACTACTCAGTGGTTTCCAGGAGTTTATAGAAAAGGGTGTAAAGGATCAGCTCAGCCTAGGGGCCCGAATGACTTTCTAGGATCTCGTATTGCCAAATTGGTGCAGGGTTCACAACACTTCCCACTCTCAATTTGACTGCTGCTTATGTCGAACAGTAGTGGATCATGTCAAGAAATTAGCTGCCCTCCATAAAGAAACACCGAAGGAGGTACTAACGGAACCACCCTCTATTTAGCACACTGGGCAAGAAGATTCCCCTAAACTTATGGAGGTAATCGCCCAATCAAGGAGAGGCAAGAGTTTAGTCAAACCCAAAGTTAAAGAACTTTCCAAACTTTGGATGCTCTAATTTGATGGGTCCAAGTCAAAACAAGGTGTTGGTGCAGGTTTTGAACTCATCAGCCCAATGGGTAAGACCTTTCTTGCTGCCCACAAATTACAGTTTTATTGCACCAATAATGTAGCAAAGTATGAAGCTTTGGTCCATGGTCTTCTCATGGCCTTGAAGAAAAATGTCAAAATGTTGCAGGTTTTTGGGGATTCAGAACTCGTAGTTAAGCAAGTTAGGAAATTGTATTCCTGCCATGATAGAAGGTTGGAAAACTATAGGCACAATGTTTAGGATCTCTTAGAAGGTTTAGATGCATTCAATATGCAATTGATCCCTCATACTCAGAATCATACAACCGATGCCTTGGCTCAGGCAACCGGCACCTTGAAACCCCTCTCTTTGTCTAGGCTTAAGAAATTCATGGTTGAGTTGACATCTACGCCATCTATCCTAGACAATCTCACTCATTTTTAGGTCTTCAATGATGATAAACATATTCTTGAATTCATCATAAGTTCTGATGTCTTCACAGCCCAAATAATTGATGAGGCTGATCCACAGGAGGCTAAATTGGACATAGAAGGGGTTATTAACCTCAAAACCAATATGATCCCCAAGGGCATGGTTCAGCTAGAAAGTATATTTGATTTGGACCAGATTAGGGATCAGAGCCAACAAATAAACAAAGAAGCCATAAGTAGCCAGTGTGATGCTCACAACCTCGGGATAGCCGAGAAGATCAAGAATGTTTTTATTGGCAAAGCATGCACGCCCGAGGAAAAGAAGGGAATCATGGATGTGTTACAGAAGTACTATGATGTGGTGGCATGGAGCTATGAGGATTTAAAAACATATGACATGTCCATCATCATGCACACCATCCCTCTCAAGACAGAAGTGAGACCATTCTGCCAGTGGCAGTGTCCTATCAATGCCTTGCTAGAACCTGTCATTTACAAAGAAGTGCAGAAGTTTCTCTCAGCAAGGATTATTTTCCTAGTTAGACACTCTACATGGGTAGCCAACTTGGTCTTGGTCAGAAAAAAGAATGGGGAGATCAGATTGTGTGTAGATTTCCAATATTTGAACTGTGCCTCAGAGAAAGACAACTATCCAGTGCCTTCATTGGATGAGGTACTGTAGATTGTCAGTAGCTCCCAGATGATGTCTTTCCTCGATGCGTACTCAGGGTACAACCAGGTGATGGTGTAGTATGAGAATCATCATAAAATGGCATTCACCACCAAGTGGGGGATGTTTGCTTATAGGAGAATGCCTTTCAGGCTCATCAATGCGGGTGCCACCTTCCAACTTTCCATGGATATTACCTTCAAGGATCTGATCGGCAAGTGCATAATCATCTACATGGATGATTTAATGGTGTTTTCTAGAAAGCGAGGTGATCATGTCTCTAATTTATGCAAGGTATTTTAGAGGTGCAGGGAGTTTGGGGTTGCCCTTAACCCCAAGAAGTGCATTTTTGGTGTAATGGAAGGTAGATTGCTTGGGCACATCATTTCAGAATAGGGAATTTCTATAGACCCTGAACGTATTGAGTCCTTACTCAAAATCCCACCCCCAGGTAGCAAGAAGGAACTAAAATCCTTCTTTGGAAAGATCAACTTCATAAGGAAATTCATCACAAGTTTTGCAGAGATTGTTAAACCTCTCAATGCTATGTTTAAACAAGATGCCAAAGTTGAGTGGACTCCCGACGCCAAACAATCTTTCAAAGAAATTAAACGGGCTATTGCTGAGGCACCTGTGTTAGTCAACCCAGATTATTTGAAGCCTTTCTATATCTACTCATTTGCTTCAGAGCATTCTTGTGCCAACATTTTGACTTAGAAGGATGATGAGGGAAATGAACATCCGATCACCTTCATGAGTACTCCCCTGAAGGACGTTGAATTACCCATACCCAGATGCTACAACCTATGATGGAGCCATCTATCATTGACGAACCAATGATTGAACAAAAATCCCTTCAAAATATCTAAGAGCAACCTATGAAAAATCTTTCTACCATTTCCTATAAGAGACCATGAGATAATGAAATGAATCCCATTGTTCCTCCTAAATTCAAACATGTTTACAAAGCTAAAAAGAAAATGGTTGAACAACCTCCTTCCATTCCTTCCCTAAGGGAAGAAAAGAAACTCAAATGTGATAGAGTGTAGGAATATATGTTTTCCTATTGCTCATATGTTACAAACTAAAGAAGAAAAAAACAACACATAAAATAAAAATCCAAACTTTCTTGAAGCAATGCATGATGATTCTATACCTTTTCTGCAACGTAAACAAGAACTTTCCAAAGACATTATCATTTGACCTAGTGTTGTGATTAATCTAGATAGAAAAATTCATATTGTTGTAAATTGGAAGGTTTTCATTAATGTCAACAATGAAAATTATAATATTGTCATTGATGTACATTACTTGTATAGATTGATAGTTTCTCTAGTAATAATTGTTTGAGCTATGTTAATCTAATATTGGAAGTTTACTAATCTAGTATTTTGGTCTAGATTGTATTATCTTGTAAGATTCATTTAGAAGCTTATAATATATTCTATCTTAACATCATGTGAATCTATTGACAAGACTTCAGTTGGATTGGTTATATGGTTGGAAAGATGCAGTTCCTAGCAGTCTAGAAAAATAGTGTTCTGCTTATATATTGGTTCAGTGCATCAATTTTTTGTTTTGAATTCTAATTCAAAGAAAGATATCACTATAGGACCTTGTATATAGATTCATATTACCTCAAATATTTATGGTGATATGTGAATGCATTCAGAAGCTATGGGTTGTAAGGAAAGCTAAGTGTGGAAATGCCTTCCTAATGCAAATTTCCAAAAGAGTAATACAAATAGTTTATCCAAATTACAATTACAATTCCATTTAAGAAGCACATTCATAAGAAACTGAATAGACAATTAAAAAACACATATAATTGAACACTAGTTTTACGTGGGAGAACCCTTATGGGAGAAAAACCCACACACCAAGAAATATTCACTTTGTATTATAGTAGAAACTATTGCATAAAAAGTTGCAAAATTTTTGCTTCCACAAGTGTTAATTCATAGTCTTAATTTCAGTAGCATAACATTTCCTTGATAAACCTTTTGATCAATTTTACATCATCTCTTTGTTAAAAATGTGTACAATGCACTATGGAATTCACATACAATTCCCAAATTCTCCAAGAATCCAAATGTTACAACTTCCACAATGAATAGTCATAGAGTAGTTTAACTATCAATATTCAATACCTCGCCAAAAACATGTCCCTTCAAACTATTCTAGTCACCTCAATATGCATATAGCTTACCAATTCATTTAGTCACTAGAGTGTCAAAGAAACATGAGGCCATGTCTCTCTGATCACTCAATGTCACTTTGATACAATTCCTTTGCTTTCTACTCCATCCCACCAAGATGTCGAGGAGATGACTTAGTATCTTCCTCCAATATGGAAGAGTCACACCGATGACACTTATACCATTAACCATAGTCCATACAATTGCCATATGGATTTGGTATATTATTGGTATGGCTTCTAGTGTTGTCATTGATGGCAACTAAAGTCACTATTTTGGTTTGTAGATCCGAACCTAGTCATATCAGCAACTAAAGTCAAGTACAATGTTTTAATGGCACAAAGCATGAAGAATAGGGTATCTGGTTAGTATGTCAATCTATATGCTTCACTGGATCATAATCTTGAGTTTGGATCCCTAGGAAAGTTTGCTATGCATCCATGTTATCTTGTTGTTAAGTCTTGCGTTATTGCCTTAACCAGTGTATGAGTAAAGAGATCTAATAGAATTTTTTTAGTTTATTTTCTCATTGTGGTCGACCTAATCAATATAGCGTGTTCATAGATGTATAATGGATTATTGTTCAAATGTTTCTATGTTCAAGAATTTTCTTTTGGGTCCCAAATATGGTCTAGCTAACTTGTATGGGTGTGCATTAATTTTAATTTATGATTCAAGCTGACCATTGAAGGACATTTCATGATTTTTTAAAGCCAACTTGAAGTAATGAAATCCTTGTTAGTGGATATATATGAGATTGGTAATTCATTTTGGTGATGAGAAAAAGTGTGAAAGTGCGTGAATGTGTGTGTAAATAGAGAAGATGTGTATGTGAGTATTAGAAGGGTGATTGAAGTGATCTATGCATAGTTTTAGAAGGGTAGAAAAACAGAGAAGAGTAGAGCAAAGAAAAAATATAGAGTGAGACAAAAGGGTTGAAGATCATTTTACTAAGCTTCATTGGAACTAAATCCAAGAATTTGGAGATGCTATCTTCTTAGTTCAATTTTTTTTTTTAATCACAAAAATTTTGTAAGGTAGTGAGCCTTCCTCGTTTTGAGCAGTGAGCTCTAGGCAATGTATCTAAATGCATGTGCATTCCCTTCTTCATAATTTTAATAGAGTATATAAATTGTGGATTAATCTCCACCATGGTTTTTCCCCTAGCAGGGTTTCCACATAAAAATATTGGTGTTATGGTGCTTTTATTATCTTGTTCATGTGCTTGCATCATTATTTTTGTTTATGTGTTGTTAATGGCTTAAGATCTAGATTTCAAGTTTAAATTTGTGGAACACTGATTCACCCCCCTCTCAGTGTTCATTGAGTCCAACAATTGGTATCGGAGCAAGTTCCTCCTCAAAAGCTTAACAACTTGAGGTGGATCATGAAGTACAATGGAATTTGGTGGTCTTCAACAATAACTTATGGTAGCACTTGATCATCTTGATCAGTCTAAAGAAGTCTTAGAGTTAAAAGTGAATCTTGTGGATGCTAAGAAATTCATTCAGTTATTGAAGGATAAAATAAATGTGTCAAGAGAAAAGAGGAAGGAGATTTGTGATCAACTGAAAAAAATGAAAAATAAAATCTTGGAAGGTGCTCACCTAAATTAGACCCTAAAAGAAATAACTGAAGAATGTGAAAAGCTTGCTAGGTACAATGCTACTCTAAAGCTTGAGGTGGAATCTGTGGTGATGAAGATAACTAAGGAGATTGAAGAAAGAAAGAAGAATGAGGAGAATTTGGCTTAGTCCTTGAAAGAGAAATCTAAAGAATGTAGTAGAATTAATAGTGGATTCACTCAGCTGGAGATTGAACTACAACAATCCAGAAGTAATGAACATGAGCTTGAAAGATATATAGTTATTCTCAGAGATGAGCTCTCTACTACAAATGAATACAAGGAGAAGTTTAGGATCAGTTTTGCTAAGCTTGATGATATGACTAAAGGACAAAAGGATGCAAATGATAAGTGAGGTTATGGATATGAGAAGGAAGAAAGCTCCAGATTTGAACATAAGGATCCCAAATAAAGAAATTAGATGAAAAAAGGCGGAAGGTATCTAGTAAGAGAACCCAATGCTCAAAATTTTAATGGTTACTACTTTGCTTGTAGTAAATTTTGTCATATGGATTTCTAGTGTAGAAGAAAAGTAAATTCAAGTAGTCCATCATTTCCTAGTGAGAGTTTTAGTTGTAATAATTTTGGTCATAAGTCAATTGAATGTAGAAGTATGGTTGTCAATATAAGGAGTATAAAATGCTACACCTGTGGAAGATTTGGACATGTTGCTAACTAGTGAAAATCAAGGGGAAATAAATGAAATGAATGTCCTAAAAAAATAAATCTAGTGTGTTACAATTGCAACAGATTTGGTCACATTGCAAGATTCTATAGGAATAGGAACATGGATAGAATAGGTCTGGTATATCAAGAAAGAAATTCACAGAAAAATGAAAAAGGAAAAGGAAAATTGACTATGGAAGAAAGAAGATATCAAATGAAGAAAACATGGATAAATAAGAGTGAATCTAATAAGCCCGTACTAGAAGCTTCCTTCAGAAATTGATCTTAGGCCATTGGCCTAGGGGGAGTATTTCAAGTAGAATCCTTTGCCCCCCTATTAGTAGTTGGCACCAAAATATAGAAAGTTGTAAGTAGTTGTTCCATCAAGAAAAAAAATGTATCCATGATAATTTGTTTTGTAAGTTGAGATCTTGAAGGCTTGTAGATGGATTCTTCTCTTATTATTTGAGAGAGCAGTGTAACCAAAATTCCTAGGGTAGAGAATTTATTGTGGAAAAATATAGGTGCATGAAGCTATAAAAGGATACTTGGAACCCTTATTTGTCACTTTGCATTGAAAAAGAATAGTGAAAGAGCTTTTGGAATAGAATTTTGAAGGAGTCAAGTTGATTCGGCGGTGAATTCATCAAGTATTCCATTCACTTGTAGAATTTCTAAATTTGTGCTCAACAAAAAAACCTTGTTTAGTATGGAAAATGAAGCAAATCAAAGGAATTGTGAGTTTGGATGAATACAGTAGAGGAATATCAGGGATGTAAGACATATGTTTCCTTCTAGAAAATTGAAGTGGCTCCAAGGAGAAAAACATAGGAGTTTGGAAATTTGGAACAAATTTCCATATTTTGAGAACATGGAAGTGGTTAGGTTCATCTTGAGCAAATTGAATGTGGATACTCCAAATCTAAAAAAACCCTATCTTATTTTGAAGGAGGTGATTAGAAATTTAATAGGGTTATGCAATGTTGGAGATATTTTGAAGAAGAAGCTGATTTGAAATAAGGAAGTTGAAACCCTAACCAATGTAATAGGAGATCAGAGGGTTTTGGTTATTTCAATGATCAAAGATCCATTGAAAAGGTACATTACATATGGAATTTAATACAAAATCTTCTTCAGAAACATGGAAGGATCAACCTCTGTAGGGGCAGTTTACATTTTGCATAAAATGACAATGGAGGACCAAGACTTTGACTTGTACAATTTTTTGAAAGATCAACTAATGGAGAGCGTGCAATTGACAATTGATATAGATTATCCTTTTAGTTTTGGCACTTTGATCATATGTATCATGATGTATTTTCAAAATTGCTTTCCGCAAAATGATAATGTTGTATGGAAGGAGAGTGAACCGGTTTGTAAAAAAAATTTTAAGCATTTCAATACTCTAGAAAATTGTGAGCAAGTTTATGAAAATATCTTTAGAGAGTTAAGAAAATTTGGAGTAGTTGGTATTTCTCTTCCAATAAAAAATAATTGAAGTTCGATCATCTTCCAGTAAGATAAAGAGGAAGCATAAAATTGCAATAGAATTTACTGATGATACTCTTCCAATACTCAAGTCTCCTAAAACTAAAGGAAAAGGAAAAGAATAGATAATTGTGGACATACTTGATGAAGACCCTGATGAATACACCCAAAGAGATGAACTAGAATCAGTTGAACTAGATGAAATAGTGGCTGAAAGAAATGAAGAAGAAGGCAATTTATTCAAAACAAAGATACTGCAAATAGTTCAAGAGAAAGATGAAATGAAAAATATTATTGACATGTGGTTAGATTGACCCTCATATGAGTAGGATCTAATTGAGAGTACTTTGGGTAGATACTTTGTGTAGAATAACATTGAATTGGAAAGTTTGTAGAATGTATTCCTTGAAGAGTTGATTGAGTGTATTAAGGAAGTTGTGGCCTCTAACTCTCAGGATAAGAAAGAGAAGGAAGTAATCCTACACTTGAAGGAGTAGTTCAGGTGATCCCTTACAAAACTGAAAAATAAAATGAATGTATTGAGACAGTGCATCAATTTAGCTAATGAAATCTACAATTATTGTCTATGTTGGCCTCATGTTGTTGTAAAATACTAAGTCAAGCTAGAGAAAATTGAAAGTGAATTGAATAAAATTGGTCAGGACTAGGATGGAGTAGTAAAGAATAGAATTCATGAGTTGCAGGTAGATCATGCAAAGGTCCACTTTTCCATAAACACTCTTAGGGCACATTTTGGAAAGTAAAGGATCAAACTAAATGAGGATTGGAGTAGCTAATTGAAGTCCTGAGGAAAGGAGAGAAGTTAGAAGAAACAATTACAATTCTAGAATCCCTCATTTAGATCATTAACCAGACATCATAAAATAATAGACTAATAATAATTATTGGGATTGATGTAGATGCTTGGAAGAAATTCCTTCCAGAGATGAAAAATAAGCATAAAATAATTTTTTGATTTGTGCAGTAGTCATAGTTTTCCAAATTTTGATCAAATTTCTATTTAGCAAAGGGAGGGAGAGAGGGTATTAAAATTTTGTTTTAGCAAATAAAAAGGAAGAAGTGCAATAAGAATACTAGAAAAAGGGGAGAAAAAGCAATCAAGTTTTGTCATTAATTTCAAAGGTGGAGAGAATGTAGTGAAAAATGCCTTGACATCCTAAGGGGGAGTAGTGTTTTGTTTTGTTTTGAAATTTTGGAGTTTGGTAGCATACCTCTAGTTTTGACACTTAGTCATTTTTCACTAAGTGTTTCCATCAATTCCAAAGGGGGAAATTATTGGCATATGGCTTGGGAAGATTATTGGTATGGATTCTAGTGTTGTCATTGATGGCAACTAAAGTCACTATTATGGTCCACAGATCCAAACTTGGTCATACCAGAAGCTAAAGTCAAGTACAGTGTTTTACCAACACAAAGCATCAAGAACATGGTATCCAGTTAGTATGCCAATCCATATGATTCATCATATCTCAATCTTGAGTTATGGATCCCTGGGACATTTTTTTATGCATCCATGTTATCTTGTTAATTCTTGCATTATGCCTTAATTGGTGTACGAGTAAAGAGATCCGGTAGAATGTTTTTCCATTTATTTTCTCATTGTGGCTGACCTAATCAATGTAGCATGTTTACGAATGTATAAGGGATGATTGTTCAAATTTTTCTATGTTCGAGAAATTTTTTTGGGTCCCATCTATAGTCTAGCAGACTTGTGTGGGTGCACATTAATTTTAATTTGTGATTTGAGCCAACCATTGATGGACATTTCATGTTTTGTTAAAGCTGACTTGAAGTAATGGAATCCTTGTTAGCAAATGTATATATGAGATCGGTAATTCATTTTGGTGATGAGAAAAAGTTTGAAAGTGTGTGTAAAGTTGAGTAGATGTGTATGTGAGTATTAGAAGGGTGATTGAAGCGATCTATGCACAATTTTAGAAGGGTAGAAAAGTAGAGAAGAGAAGAGTAGAGCAGAGCAAAAATACAGAGTGAGACAGAAGGGTTAAAGATCATTTTACTGAGCTTCACTAGAATTGAATCTAGGAATTTGGATATGTTATCTTCTCAATTAAAAATTTATTTTTGTAATCACAAATATTTTGTAAGGCAATGAGCCTTCCTTGTTTTGAGCAGTGAGCTCTAGGTAGTGTGTTTAAATGCATGTGCATTCCCTTTTCTTCATAATTTTAACAAAGTATATAAATTGTGGATTAATCTCCACTGTGGTTTTTCCCCTAGTAGGGTTTCCATGTAAAAATATTGGTGTTATGGTGCTTTGATTAACTTGTTCATGTGCTTGCATCTTTATTGTGTTGTTAATGGCTTAAGATCTAGATTTAAAGTTTAAATTTGTGGAACATTTATTCACCCCCACTCTTAGTGTTCCTTGATTCTAATACCTACCACCCACTTGGCATCCATGTCACCACTTTCCAACCATTCCCCATGGTCCCACTAAATTACAAACTAGGTCCCACTTGTTAGCTCTCAAAAACATAGGCGAAATTCCTCAAGAGGTCGCCAATCTCTTGATAAGTTTTAGGGTAACAAACAAGGTCAAATGGTTTAGACCTTCTACTCTTTAGGTGCTGCTAGACCTAGGTGGGTGTACTTATATGAGTGGAGTGGACTTAACTTGTGCTTATCTCTTTTGAAGTTTTTTTTCCTAGAATGGCAAATGGGAGTGGACAAATGAAATTTGATTTGGTATGAGCAATATTAAAACTAAAACCTAATATGTTCAGTTAACAGATGTAATAAATGAATGAAAATAAATGATGAAAATTGTAGAGACTAGTGCCTTATTGGGTATGCGGAGTCAAATGAAATCTAAATGGGAAAATTATTTCTAGAGAACATTCAAACTATTTGGCATATATTTTGGTTTATAACTTGTATAAACATGCAAGGCTGTGACTACCAAGTTCTTCTTAATGATCCAGATGAACTCTCCTGATTACTATAATCAATTAAAAGGATTTAATCTTTTCTTGAAAGAACCAATTAATCAACCACACAGATACAACAAATGTGCACTCATAAACTGGATATAAACTAGTTATATCAATTTAAATAACTAGAAAATGCCAACCTAAGAGAAAACTTTAGTAATACTTTCAATGAACATAACAAATAATTGACACCAAAAAATATGCTGCCACATCAACTAGTTCTCATTAATATATCCATTTTGTAATCATGCATCATAGTCTCTGTTCTATGAAAATTTATATTCTACTATATCTTTTCCTAATCTATCTTCTATTATATCTATTGTTTCTTTTCTACAATAAAAAATGAGTATTTATACATCAGTATTTGAAAAGACATGCCGCTTCATATTCAAATGTCAGTGATTAGTTGTATTCGAGCTTTTACTAACACTCACTGAACACTCACGGAGACATCTTGTAGTCATGCCGAAGTCCAATGTCTCATCGATAGTCATCCTTTCATCATATGTGTTTCATTGTGACCTTTGGAGTTGGGGAGATGTCCCATAGATTATACTTTTTCTTACAGAGATACACCCCGTGATACTTTTGGGTCGTTGAGACATGATCATTTTCTCATCGATGAAATAATACTTTGGTATGACATATGAGTCAGCAAGATTACATAACTTCACTCTGAAAACCATTGATATACTTTCCTTGTGCTTTGTCAGAAAGAATTGATGAATTCAGTAAGACCTCACTCTGATGATTGTTATCTCGGTGACACAACTCTTTACATTCCAATCGGTATGACATATAATGGCTCGCTATGACTCATTCTGATGAAATATTTTTCACTAATATGTTCATTTTGTTGCTAGTCAATGAGACATAATACATTCAGCAAGACCTCACTCCAAAGACTTTTGGCTTGGCCAAAATGTTCACTCATGCATCGATCAGTAAGACATGTATGATTTCGTTATAATTAAGCTTGACGATAGCTTTCTTACCGATAGAACCTTTAGTCGCTGATACAATGAACAGTGTCCTGTCGATAGATAGCAACAAATGTATATTAGTAGAATATTCATGGGGAGACCCTAATCACCTCATGCCAATAGGAATTATAATGTGAAATATTCATGACTAAATGGATTCTACAGAACCACATGAAAAAATATGGGCAGAATGTTATGAGGAGAGGATTTTGTGCTCATGGTAAGGACTCATTTGAAAACTCATGGGTATGAACAACTTGTGAAATTTTTAGAATTTTACAGTTCTAATAGTGGCTCCATCTGGGGATGAATGGTTGTGAAATCATTGCAAGGATCTAGATATTTGGGTGAGCAGACCAAACTCAATGTGATGGGTTATATGAGCAAGATGGAATGAATGGAAATGTAAATGAATGACCCTACACTGTTGTGCATGGAAAAGAAATTTTTGAGAGGACTCTCAAGAGTTGTCCATGCACTAGCAACCCTTAATCCTCTATATTGCTTAAGAGAAGAAATGATTAAAAAATTTCCCATGTACAGGAAACTCCTACTCTTCACCAGTCATATTTTGTAAATAGTATGAATCTTCACCCTTCTTACCAACAACCACAAAAGGTCCCAGCCACAAGGCTTCAAATTTCCCATGCTTGCCCTTCTCCTGACACCTTGCATTCCACATCAACACCAGATCATTCTCCTCAAATTTTCTATCTTTGACTTTTTTATCAAACAAATACTTCATCTGTGCCTGGAACTTTATGTTCTAATTTTGAGCTACTCTTCTTATCTCATCAAGTTTAGCCAGTTGTTCCATTCTCTCCTCCATAGGTTCTAGAATATCCATATCCTCCTAAAGAATGAACCTGTAAAATGGTAACAAATTTTGTAAAGGCATCTTGGCTTGTGTTCCATACACCAATTCAAATGGGGAATTTCCAATTGGCTTTTTTATAGTGATTCTATTGACCCAGGCAACCAATTTCAGTTTTGAATCCCAAGCCTTCTTATTTTTACCCAACATCCTCTTTATGATCTTAGGAATACTCTTATTTCTTGACTCTGCTTGTCCATTAGCTTGTGGATGGTAGGGAGTTGCATAAGAAATAGTAATGCCATATGTGTTGCAAAAGTTTTTGAATTTATCAAATCTGAAGAACATCCCATTATCAATAATCAGTCTTAGTGGTGTACCAAACCTAGTAATGATGTTATCCATTAGGAAATTTGTCACAACTTTACTTTTAGCCTGCTTATTTGGGACTGCTTCTACCCATTTGGTAAAATAATCAGTAGCCACCAGTATCCACTTATGTCCTCCACTTGATTTCTCTTATATCTCCCTAATGAAATCAATTCCCCATTGATGAAAATGGGCATCTGCCTACAAAGGTCAAAGTGGTAAAGCTCCCTGATACTTCATTTTCCTAGAGAATTTTTGGCAGGCTTCACATTTTCTTACATATGAAAAGGAGTCATTGAAAATTTTTGGCTAGTAATAACCTACCTTGAGAATCTTATGTGTAGTTGTCTTTGCAGAATAATGGCCTCCACAGACCCCTTCATGCATTTCTCTTAAGACGTGCTTAGCTTGTGATTCATCCAGACATAACAACAATATCTCGTCCCTATTCTTCCAAAATAAATCACCTTCCATGAATACATACTTAGATGCTTGCAGCTTCAAAGTTCTTTTCTAGTTTTCACTCAATTCTTCTAGACACTTCATGTATTTAAGGTAATGTATGATTTCCATATACCAAGGATTATTCTCAATGCTCGCAATTGCATTCTTTTCCTCTTCTATATTGCAAACTTGATTTTCTTCAATATTCACTTCTACCATTGACCTAGCCAAACCCTAGCCTCTCACCAATTTAGTGATCTATATCTCCATATCAAACTCCTAGATCTTATTAATCCACCTTCATATTTTTCCAGTTACCTTAGACTATGTCAAAATATCCTTAACAGTTGCATGAGGGACATAGGCAATTACCTTAGCTCCAACAAGATATGGCATGAAAGCCTTTGTAGCTTTTACCAATGCAAAAGCCATTTTTTCCATTATATCATATTTCAATTATGACCCCTACAATGACTTACTAAAAAAGGAAACAGGATACTCATGACCCTTCTCATTTTTCTATAACATGACAATAGCTATAGTATGCAATGAGGCAAATGAAAATATTTGAAAGGGTTTTGAAAAATCTGGGGACCTAAGGACAAGAGCTTCCTTGATAGCTTTTTTGATTTATATAAAGGCATCTAATGCTTCTACGTTCCATTCTATCTTTTGTCCTTTCCTTAACATTTTTGCTATCGGCTTAATGATTTCAGCAAAATTAGAAACAAATCTCCTAACAAAACTGATCTACCCAAAGAATGACGAGATGGCTTTGATAGTTTTAGGGATTGGAATTTTATCTATAGCTTCAACCCTCTTAGGATCTATTCGTATCCCCTCCTTTGATACAATGTGTCCTAAGAGTTTTCCTTTTGTAACTACAAAATGGCACTTCTTAGGGTTTAGACTAATCCCATATTCTAAAGCTTTAATAAATTCCTTTTCAAGATGTTCTACCTGAACTTCAACCCTTTTCGAATATGCAGTAAGGTCATCCTGATACACCACCATGATAGCATTAATCAAGTCTGCAAATGCTACATCCATAGCTCTTTGGAAGGTTGCTCCTACATTTGTGAGACCAAAAGACATTCTTATGTATACATACGTTCCCCAAGGAGTTGTAAAAGTTGTTTTATACTATTTAGATTCTTTAACTTTGACCTAGTTATAACCTAAAAACCCATCCATCATAGATAACAACTCACACCCTATCACCTTATGTAATATAGCCTCCATATTGGGTAGAGGATAATTGTCCTTAAGAGATGCCACATTCAAATTCCTGAAGTTCACACATAATCTAATATCTCCATTTTTCTTCCTCACAATGACCAGGTTTGAGACCCACATTGAGTGCCTGGTTGGTTTAATGATTCCCCCATCTTTGAGCTTCGCCAATTCCTCTTGCATGTTTGGTTCCAATGTTGGATTAATGGGTCTTTGTTTTTGTCTAAATTGCTTTGCATCTGGCTTCAAAGGTATTTCATGCTGAAACAAATCTTCCCTATATGCTTTTAGATCTTCTTAAGACCATGCAAAAACATGTTTATATTTTCTCAGTAATGCTATCAACATTCTTCTAATTGTAGGGCTTATTTTCTTCCCTATGTACACCTTTCTTGGTGCCACCTCATTCCCCAAGTTAATCTCTTCAATGTCCTCTCTTCACTAGTGTCTGCTTCATGAGGGACTGATCACTCCCATCATATACTCTCTCCAATGCCACAAGTCCTTTAAGAAGCTTATTAGTTTTAAGCTGTAAAATCTCCTTCCCAAATATAGTTTTCTTCCCATCTACTTCCTCAACAAAGGAATTGAAATCAATTTCTTGGGAGTCATATTGATCTATACAGAGAAGAAAATTCAAAAGGTCAACATCATCATTAAAAACCTTCCAGCTATATATGTTATTAGGTACAGTAGGCCTTTTTTTAAACTCAATCTATGATACTCCAGCCAGTGTAATGTCATCCCTTCTTAGAGCTACATTTGCTAAAAAATATGCCATTGTGTTCTTCAATTGATCTACCCATTCAATGGAAAATGCATCAAATAGCTCAATTGTATCCCATACAACATTCCTATATTGCTTCAATCTTCTATGTTTTGTTGAATACTTTGATTTAACTTGTGAAACAACTAAATCAGAATCCCCTAGAACCAGTAACTTGATTTTATGTTTCACAGCTAAATTCAAGCCTATTAATAAGGCTTCATACTCTACCACATTGTTAGTACATTCAAATTCTAGCAAGAATTAATATTTAAATGTAATACCTTCAGGTGAAAAAAATACTATTCCTGCTCCATTACCTTCTTGGCTATATGCTCCATCAAAGAACATTTTCCATACACCATTATAGTTTTGTGCAGCATGCTTTTCAATTGGATCAGTATTGACTAACTCTGGCTGGGCTAGTTCTATCTTGAAATTTCAAAGATCCACATCACAAAAACAATTGATTTGATCTTGAGGTACACAGTCAAAAATTTAGTTCATCCTTGCCTCCCTGTATAGTTTAACTTCCTAACCATTTACTAGAATAGTTGCATAAGACAAATCAAACTAAATATTTCCCCCAATTGTTGTCATCCACTACCTTGATAAAAGCATCCCAAACTGAGGAGGGGTATCAATTACTATTATAACTATATTATAAGCCACCTATGTATAAGCAACCAGTTTGACCTCAACATCTTTCATAATACCCACCACAAGAATAGGTTTGTTATCCATTTTGTAGCACTTCCCTCCATTAGTATCCACCCACATGCCAAGCTATTTCATAACTCCTACTGGCATAATATTTATGGTAGTGCCAGAGTCTATCATGCAAGTCCTCAACAATTTGTTATTTATGAGTAATGTAGTGAAAAAAGGATCAACTTGTGGAGGATTTAATAATGCATTATTGAGGCACACTTCTGGGATATTTACTTTCTCTTGCCTACTAATTGTTTTAGTATCCATCCTATTTTCAAAATTTGTTATCAATTGAACAACGTTGTCTCTATATTCCTTAATTTTTATCATCTCAAGTAGTGGAACATACATTTTTACCTAGGAAAAAGCTTGAGTAAAGTCAAAAGAGGAACCTTCTGCCTTAATCACTTTCTTCTACTCCAATGTTTCTCCTCTTTCTTCCTTTTGATCAGTCTTTTGCATTTCTTTGTGTAACTCTATAGCTTCCTCCTTTTGGACAAGCTCCTATTTGTTTTTATCATGTTGTTTATTTTCTGCTCTCTTTGAAATTCCTTCTGTCACCTTTTGATCCTTCATAAAGATTCCCCTGGGGACACCTTCCTTCTCATTCACTATCCTATTTCTCAACCAGTACTTACTCTTTGCTTCTTCAACTACAGCAATGGTTAATCTCTCTATCTCCTCTTCAGTGAGTTTCCTCATACTGCATTGAGTAGACATCTCAACCAAATGTGGTTCTATATAATATTCTTCATACTTATAAAGGACCTATTGTTTATCCATGCGGACATTGTACCTTTGATTTGAAACATGATACTCATAGCCTTCATCCTCTAAAGTTGAGTACTTCTCCTCAACACGGTGAAAAGTATTTGAAGTCAAATACACTATGTGATCTTCTCCACTGTTTCCCATCAACATTCCTTCTTCTTGCATTCTTTGGGCTACAACACAATAATCTAGGGAATGTGGCTTATCAGAAATTTCATAGAAATAATTGTTATTTACCAAATAGGTTCCCTTCTTCCTTAATGGATCAGAAGTTTCTTTGTTTCTAGGCCTCTATATTACAGGTTTTCCATCCTTCTAGTTTGTATTATAGGGCATGTCATGCAGCCTAGGCCTCTCATTTACGTATGTGTTCTCCTGTTTGTATTGATAATTATTGGTTTGTTGAGGAACCCTAGGGTTATTTGTCTTATCAATTATCCCAACAGCCTTCCTATTGTTTTCAATTGTTAATGCAATATTTTGGGCCTCAACTAAGTTTCTTGGGAACCTATTTCTTAATTCATACCCTATTTTTGGATCAAATGCATTCAAATAAACACTCAATGCTATAGAGTCTGGAAACTTTGATCCAAGAGGTATTTTATTCTGTAATTTATTGAATCTTTAGTTAAAATCATAAATTGAATCATTCTAATTTTTCTGAATCCACATTAATTCATGAAGAGCAGCATTTGGTGCACTTAGATTCCCATATTGCTCAAGAAATCAGTCCTGAAATTCCTGGAGAGAATTGATAGAAGTTGTTGTTAAGTTGTTGAACCAATCCCTAGCCTCTTCAATAAGCGACATCATGAATAGCCTCATATGTAAATCTTCATATGGCACATCCAAATCTTGGATGAAAGCATTGAAACTCCTCAAATGATCTTCAACAGAAATTGTACTACTCCCTATAAACTTTGGAACAAGAACTCTTCAACTGCCATCCATTGGGTAAGGGTATAATTGAAACCCTACCAAGTCAAATTGTCTAATCATTGTTGTTTATTGATGGGGGGAGGGTTAGGTGGATACTGATACTAGTACATTAGATTATTGTATGGTGTATGATGATGTGGCACATAATGTTGACCATGAGGTGGCTGTATATTTGTATATTGTGAGGGAATATGCGGTGGATGATTTGGTTGTCTATACTGATTCCCCATTTTATTGTGAGGAGTCTTTGATGGATCAAAAGGCCCCACACCATTACTACCCTACTTATGAGGCAGTACATACTTTAGGAAAATAGCTGTTCGAGAAGTAATTTGGGCTTTCTAGGATTTCATGTCTCTGATTGCTTGTATCATCTGGGCTTTCTCTTGTTCATCTTTTACTTCTTCATGAGTTAAAGATTCATAATTTTCTTGAGGAATTTCATGATCAATAAACTCATTTTGGTTACCCTCCATTCTTTTTCACATTCCAGTTGATATCTGAGTCCCTCTGCTTTGAGTTTAGCATCAAACTCTGGTTGTTTTTGAGGATTATAAAACAAATTTCTTTGTTCTTCTAGGGTACAAGCTTCTGCACTTGAATTATCTCTCCATGTATCATAATGATCATATGTTTCAAAATGTGGTCTTAATTCTTTGTCTTTGTTCATCATGCACATTTCCTCACTTATCCTTTTACCCTTATCAACCTTATCATCCTTGTGTGTCCACTTACTGTTGCTGGTAGGACCTCTAGTATGACCTCCCCTATATTGAGATCTTCTTCCATTCATGTTTGAACAGATTCAACATTTCTATTAGAGTCACCACTCACTTTCTTAAAAGTGAGAAAGTGTTTGATATTTTTTATTCCTGATGGAGCCTGTACAAGGTTCCTGACTCTATTATTAAGGCCCTAATTCTGAGTTTACTTCCCCAGTAGAGTCACCAATTTGTTAGCTCTCAAAAATGCAGGTGGAATGCCTCAAGAGGTTGCCAATCTCTTGATACGTTTTAGGGTAATAGACAAGGTCAAATGGTTTAGACCTTCTACTCTTTAGGTGTTGCTAGACCTAGGCAAGTGTACCTATATGAGTGGAGCATACATAAATTGTTTTTGTCCACAATGGCAGATGGGAGTGGACAAATAAAATTTGAACTGGTATGAGCAGTATTAAAACTAAAATTTAATATGTTCAATTAACAGATGTAATAAATGAATGAAACTAAATGATGAAAAGTGTAGAGACTAGTACCTTATTGGGTATGTGGAGTCAAATGAAATATAAATCAGAAACTTATTTCTAGAGAACATTCAAACTATTTGGCATATATTTTGGTTTATAACTTGTATAAACATGCAAGACTGTGACTACCAAGTTCTTCTTAATGATCTAGATGAAATATCTTGATTACTGTGATCAATTAAAAGGATTTAATATTTTCTTGAAAGAACCAATTAATCAACCACATAGATACAACAAATGTGCACTGATAAACTAAATATAAACTTGTTATATCAATTTAAATAACTAGAAAATGCCAACCCTAGAGACAATTTTAGTAATACTTTCAATGAACACAACAAACAATTGACACCAAAAAATATGCTACCACATCAACTGATTCTCATTAATATATCCATTTTGTAATCATGCATTGTAATCTCTGTTCTGTGAAAATTTGTATTCTACTGTATCTTTTCCTAATCTATCTTCTATTATCTCAACTATTTCTTTTTTACAATTGAAAATGAGTATTTATACATCAGTATTTGAAAAGACATGTCACTTCATATTCAAATGTTGGTGATCAGTTGTATTTAGGCTTTTACTAACACTCGTTGAACACTCACCGAGATATCTTGTAGTCATGCTGAAGTCCAATGTCTCATTGACAATCATCCTTTCATCATACGCGTTTCTTTGTGACCTTTGGATTTGGGGAGATGTCCCACAAATTATACTTTTTCTTATCAAGATACACCCCATGATACTTTCGGGTCACTGAGACATGATCATTTTCTCATTGATGAAACAATACTTTGGCATGACATATGAGTCAGCAAGATTAGATAGCTTCACTCTGAAAATAATTGATAGACTTCCCTTGCACTTTGTTGGCAAGACCTGACGAATTTGGTAAGACCTTACTCTGATGACTGTTATCTCAGCGATACAACTCTTTGCATTCCAACTGGTATGACATACAATGGCTCACTATGACTCATTCTGATGAAATATTTTTCACCGATATGTTCATTTTTTTGCTAGTCAGTGAGACATAATGCATTCGAGAAGACCTCACTCCGAAGACTTTTGGTTTGGCCAAAATGTTCACTCATGCGCCAATCGGTAAGACATGTATGAGTTCATTATAACTTAGCCCGATGATAGCTTTCTTGCAGATAGAACATTCATTCACTGAGATGATGAATTGTGTCCTACCAGTAGACAACAACAGATGTATATTAGTAGAAAATGCATTATGGGTCAGGGAGACCTTGATCACCTATGCCGATAGGAATTATAATGTGAAATATTCATGACTAAATGGATTCTATGGAACCACATGAAAAAATATGGGAAGAATGTTATGAGGAGAGGATTTTGTGCTCATGGTAAGGACTCATTTGGAAACTCATGGGTATGAACAACTTGTAAATTTTTTAGAATTTTACAGTTCTAACACCACGAAGGCACTATGGGGTAGCAAGCACCATCAACGAACACTATCGACCCATCAATGAGACTTCACTTCAAGTCTTTCTAAAGAAAAAATGTTTCACCAATGAAGATACACACCAATAGGTTATCGAGGGGACACCATTGAAATTCCTAACAATAAAGCATCATCCCTTTGACACCACCAAGGTAACACCCTCCATAGATATGTCAAGGAGAAAGGGAATTTTGTCCCAATGACATGGCCATCTCCTACCGATAGAACAAAACACCAAACTCATGAAGATCTCTTGGACCATCAATGGGACTATGAACTATGTACCACCGAAAAATGAATAGTTAGGCTAATGAATAAATAAACACACAATAGTGAAAATAGAATATCAAGTCAATAATTTGAGGCACATTTTCCAACATGCTCCCACTTGATGAAGAACTTATTGGCTTCTTCTAATGTTCAATGCTACTAAATGTCACAAGCCCCAAGGCCCATCTAACTGGCACACCACTTGTACTTTTCTATGTTCACAAGCTTAGTCAATGCATCAACAACATTCTCCAGAGTATCCACTTTTTTTAGATTAACCTTTACATCCTCCACCATATAATGAGTGAAATGATATTGAGAAATTTTTCTATCACAATAAATAGTAATTTTACTTGAATTAAACCCAATATCATAGCATAAAAATTTGATACAAATGGCTTCCTTTTAGGAGTGAGTTGCTGCCATGTAATTTTCCTCAGTAGTAGATAAAGTGACCATAGCCTGTCACTTGCTCATCCAACTAATTACACCACCAAATAACTTGAAAATATATCCACTGGTGGATCTTCTACTATCAATGTCCCCTACCTAATTAGAATCCACATATCCATGAATGCTAATAGATCTCTGTGATTCAATCAAGTTATCATGGTAATATAAAGCATACTGAGAAGTACCTTTCAAATATCTATAAACTCATTTCACAACATCCCAATGCAACCTTCTTGGATTATCCATAAAACAATTTAGTACTCCCACTGCTTAGGCAATGTATGGCCTAGTACATACCATTACATACATTAAATTTCCAATTGCACTTACATAAGGCACTCTAGTCATGTCGTCCATCTCAGTTGGATATTTTGGACAATCTTCAATAGAGAGTTTCATTTCCTACAATACTGGAGCAACTAACTTCTTACAATATGTCATGCTAAACCTCTCTAGGACAACACTCATATATTTTCTCTAGCTCAGCCAAATTTTTTTGTTTCCTCTATCCCTTCTAATTTCCATCCCTAGAATATACCTTGTTGCACCTAAATATTTCATTTCAAACTTTGTTGACAACTAAGATTTTAAATTAGAAATCATACCCTTACTATTCCTAATGAATAATATGTCATCCACATATAGAGAAATAATAAGAATTCAGTCATTTTTCAGTCTTGGAATACACACAATGATTAGACTTCAATCTCAAAAATCCCAAAGACAACACATAATTGTCAAGCTTTTGCTACCACATTCTATGCGACTATTTTAAGCCTTACAGAGATTTCTTTAACTTGTAAACCAGATTTTCCTTACCCCTTTTTAATGAAATGCTCTAGCTGGTACATGCAAATTTATTCTTCCAAATCTCCATGGTGAAACATTGTCTTCACATCCATCTACTCAATCTCTAATTCATATGCTGCTACAAGTGACAATAGAAATCTAATATATATCAACTTTGCCATAGGAGATAATATTTCTCCATAGTCAATTCCCTCCACCTAGGAATACCCTTTTGTGACCAACCTTGCTTTATGCTTTTTAATGATTCCATCCAAAATGAATTTCTTTTTAAATACCCATCTACATATGACAGGCTTTTGAACTTGAAGAAAAGGTACCAAATCCCAAGTTTCACTTTTCTTCAATGACACCATTTCTTAATTCATGGCTTCCAACTAGGAACTTGAATTAGACATATTAATAGCCTCTTTTATGGTCCTAGGCTCATTAGTGCTAGCAATTAAAGAATAGGCACAATTGGAATCCAACATAGAATATCCAAATCTTTTAGGTTGCCACTTTTCATGTGTAGACCTCCTCACAGGCTAAGGTTGAGGTTCTTCATTATCTAAATTTTTAGAGCTACTTGAGCTCTCCTCATTAGCAAGTCCACCAAAAGTGCATAGTTTCTCCTTCTCTAAGGTCAATGGAATTTCAACTACCTCCATGTTCTCTTTTACTATAGATTAATTGTAGAAGGTTTTAGCACATGAAAGATTACAATTCTATTATACAACACCTTCTCAATAACTAGATTCCAATGCTTGCACCCTTTCACACTAATCCCATAATTGATGAAGATACATTTTTAGCCTTATTTTCTAATTTAGATATTTTCTAATTGGGTACACAAGCATATGCCTCACAACTAAAGACTCTCACATGTCTTAAAGAGGTCTTCTTACTAGACTATGCTTCCAAAGGTGTTTTTTCAACAAGTTTCAAAGTAGGTGAATGATTAATCAAGTAACAAGTTGTAGCCATAGCCTTAGCCCAAAAATTCTACTCTAGACTAACTCTACTCAACATACTTCTTGCCCTTTCTATCAATGTTTTGTTCAACCTTTCAACAACTCCATTTTGCTACAGAGTGTAAGGGATGGTTTTAAGCCTTTTAATTCCATGGTCTTTATAATACTTTTCAAAATCTATAGAACAAAACTCACCACCATTGTCTATCGTCAGAAATTTTTATTTTTTACCAATCTGATTTTCTACCAAGTATTTATACTCCTTAAACCAATTGAACACTTCTAACTTACTTTTTAGAAAATACACAAATGCCCTTCTTGAATAATCATCTACAAATGAGACATAATATTTATACTTTAATAATGAAGGAGAAATCACTAGACCAACTACATCATAATGAATATAAGATTCTGAAAGATTTATGAGAACTAGAATAAAATGAAACACGGTATTGCTTTCCATATATGCAATTTTCACAAAATTCTAATTCAAGGTTACAATCATCAAGTCCTTCAACTAGGCTTTTATTTTTCAAGGCTCCTAAACATTTTTCACCAATGTGGAAAAGCCTTTTATGCCATAGCATTGTCTTTTCTACTCGAAGCTTCACCTCTAAGGAATTTGTACCCACAGGAACAACTTTTTCCTTTTCTAGATGACCAACATTGCTTGAATTTGTAGAGGCATTGTTACATTGAACTGCATGAGAATCCAACTTGTATAGAGTGCCAATTTGTGCACCCTTAGCCAACACCATAGAATCTCTAGTTATCTTACAAGCACCATTCGAGAAAGTGATGCAGGAGCATCCAGTGGTGTAAGGGCAATCTTGCATCACCCAAAAATAGTTAAATTTCAAGTTTCTTATTTTTTAGATGTTTTTACATTTTTGGATACCCTTTTCATCATAATGAAATTCTCAATTTATGGTTTTTATTTTCTATTCCTGGGTTGAAAGATATTACAGTTTTAGTTTCCCAGATTTGCACCTGAAAATATTCTAAGTGGGATTTGAGGCACTTAGAGCTCCTAGATCGGCCCTAAAACTTTCCAAAATTGGCATATAAATTTCAAGCGCGTTCTTGAATTCAAGACCTTTCTAATGGTTCAAACGGTTTGCGAATTGGAGTCCCGGATCAAAAGCTATGGCCCCGGGAAGTTGGTGCACTTTCTAGAAGTTACCATTGCAAATGCTCTTTTGAAATTTGAACTTCATGTTGTAAATTTTTGGCACCAAACCGCCTAAACTCAATTTGAATGTTGTTTTGGCTCCAAACTAATGAGGAGCTCTATTTATGGGTGGGTTTTCTAATTTTTGGGTAACTTTTTGGGGACAAGCTCGCATATTGCGAAAAGGTTATTCTGTAGCTTTATGTAGCTTGCATGTGTTGTAGAACTTGGGGATTTGAGATCCTCTGCATGTAAGAAGCTGCATTTTCTAAATAATAAAATTATTCTCTTGTTTGTGGGTTATTTTCTATGTCTCGGGTTGTGCCCTCATCAAGTGGTATCAGAGCGGGTTTTTCTTGAGCATGTGGACAGATCACTGATCGTGAGGCAGTTTGCACCAAGACTGTGGTTGTGGGTCGAGGTCAAGAAAAATTCCTCAAAGAGTGATGCCTGGTAGGCATGGTGGTGATAGAGGTGGTCGAGGTGGTAGAGATGCTGGTGGAAGAGATGCACTAGCAGCCCTCCAGAGACAGGTTGATGCATTACAAGAGTAGTTGAGAAGAGGGTTAAACCTGAGGGAGGAAAGTGAATGAAGGAGAGGAAGAAGGTTCAGAGAAGAGGAAGAGAAGCAATTGATCAAGACCAAATGTGGCTAATAAGGGTCATTTTGAAGATCAGGAAAAGACCGAGAGCAGAAGTCCCCAGTTATTCTGGAGTCTGAACCCGAAAGAGTTGATCGATTGGATCAACGAGCTACAAGAATTATTTTGAGTATGAGGAAATAGAGGACCCAGATCGGGTTAAGTTTGCAAAAATGAAGTTGAAGGGCCATGCCAGTATTTGGTGGAAAGAGGTCCAGTTGGAAAGAAATCCAAGAGGAAAAGTCAAGATCACCAGATGGGATCGCATGGTAGAAAAACTGAAGAAGCAGTTCATACCAGTGGACTCGAGTTAGATCTGTTGAAGAAATTACAAAGGTTAAAGCAAGGAAGTAGATCTGTGAAAGAATATACTAAGATTTTCACAAGATAATCATCAGAATGGTCACACAAAGGCCAATAAGGAGAAGGTAGCCTGATATCTTAATGGGTTACGACCAACCATTCAGGAGGAGTTATGCCTAGTTAGAATGACCACCATTGAGGATGTGTATCAGTTTGCTCTAAAGGTGGAAGAAAAGCTAAATAAAAGATTCAATGGCAAGCAAAAAGGACGAGGAGGTCAAAGTGGAAGGGGCAATGGAAGACCTTTAGGAAGCCAAATGATGATGAAAAGAAAAGTGAAGATGTGGGTACCAGCCGAAGCCAAAGGAATGACAACTTCTACCACCCTCGTGATCAAAACAGTGGTGATCAAAGAGGTAGAGGACGAGGGAGATATGGACAAGGATCTAGAAGAGGTGGTTTCAAAGGAACGTGTTTCTAGTGTGGTGAAGAAGGGCATCGAGCCTATGAATGTCCACAACACCAAGGAAGGGTAAACAAAAGGCCAGAAGGTCATGGAAGGGTTACGCATGCAGATGAGGAGGCCCAATTTGAACATTCAGATGATGCTGAAAGGGGAGAAACCCTAGTGATTAGGGGAGCCCTAGTGACTAAAGAAAAGGAACCAGAACAGAGGAAGAATCTGTTTTGCACAATGTGCAAGTGTGAAGGAAAATATTGTGATGTCATTATTGACAGTGGGAGCACTGATAATTTGGTGTCAGAGGAGATGGTCACAAAGTTGAAGCTAAAGAGTGAAAGACACCTCCATCCATATTGGATTACCTGGTTGCAGAAAGACCACAAAGTTTTGGTCAATGCACAATGCCTAGTAAAGTTCAAGATCGCGAGCTACCATGATGAGGTACTCTGTGATATCATCCCCATGGATGCATGTCACATGTTGTTGAGGAGGCCATGGCAGTTTGATAGGCGAACTATACATGATAGCCATGCAAAAACTTATTCCTTGACAAAGGATGGGGTTCATCACAAGTTGAAACCCCTAAAGGAGACCGAAGAAAAGGTATGCAGTAGTGCTAGAATTTGTTATGTAGACGAAAGAAATTTTTTAGAAGGTATAAAGCATGAGCGTGTGTGTTATGCATTGATTCCTAGAATGAGTAATGAGGATAGTGAGAAGGTTCTAGAAGAAGTTTTTGGGATGTTGGATGAGTTTCAAGATATTGTTTTTGATAATCTACCTGAGGGTTTATCGCCAATAAGGAAGATCAGTCACCAGATTGACTTGATTCCTGGAGCCAGTTTGCCAAATAAGGTAGCTCATAGAATGACTCCAGCAGAAAATGAGGAGTTGAACAAGTTCAAGAGTTGTTGAGAAAGGGTTTGATACGAGAGAGTTTGAGTCCATGTGCAGTACCTACAGTACTAGCACCAAAGAAGGATGGGGAGTGGAGGATGTGTACAGATTCTCAAGCTATAAACAAGATAACAATCAAGTACAAATTTCCCCTGCCAAGGATGGATGACCTAATGGACTGTTTGAGTGGAGCTCAGTACTTCGCAAAGATTGATCTAAAGAGTGGATATCACTAGATCCAAATTCGAGAGGGAGATGAATGGAAGACTGCCTTCAAGACCAAAGAGGGCCTGTACGAGTGGTTAGTCATGCCTTTTGGGCTAACCAATGCACCGAGCACATTCATGTGGCTCATGAACAAGGTACTAAAAAAATTTCTAGGAAGTTTTGTTATTGTGTATTTAGATGATATTTTGATTTTCAGTAAGACGTTGGATGAGCATCTAATGTATATTCGGAGAGCCTTTGAGAAGTTAAGAGAAGAGAAACTATTGATTGATCTAAAGAAGTGCAGCTTTGTGAAGAGGGAGTTAGTGTACTTGGGGTTTGTTGTCTCAGTAAAAGGTCTCAAGATGGACCCAGAGAAGGTGAAGGCTATTATGGAATGGCCTACCCCAAGAACTGCTACCGAGATAAGATCTTTCCATGGTTTGGCTAGTTTTTATAGAAAGTTCATTAGAACCTTTAGTAGTATTTGTGGACCCTTGAATGAAACAATGAGAGGGGATAGAAAAGAATTCAAGTGGAGCACTGGAGCAACAAAAAGTTTTGAACCGTTGAAGCAAAAGGTGACAGAGCAACCTGTTCTAGCTCTCCCAGATTTCAACAAGGTGTTTTAGGTGGATTGTGATGCTAGTGGTTGTGCCATTGGAGCAGTGTTGAGCCAAGAAGGTAAGCCCATTTCCTATTTCAGTGAAAAGTTAAATGATGCCAAGAGAAAGTATTTTGTATATGATCAGAATTTTATGCAATAGTTCAAGCATTAAAGAAATGGAGACATTATTTGTTGCCGAAGGAATTTGTTCTATATACTCGATCATCAGGCCTTGCAGTACCTAAATAGTCAGGGAAAATTAAATCAGAGGCATATGAAATGGGTAGAGTTTTGTAGAGTTATACCTTTGTTTTGAAACATAGGAGTGGGAAGTAAAATAGGGTTGCAAATGCCTTAAGTAGGAGGCATACATTGATGACAAGGATGCAGATTGAAGTGGTTGGGTTCAATGAACTCAAGACATGTATGCAGAAGATCTTGATTTTGTAGACACTTGGAAAGCTTGCAAGGAACCTGTTACAGTGGTTAGGACAAGGTGGCTGGATTTCATAATCTAGGATGGCATGTTATTTAAGGGAAGTCAATTGTGTATCCCGAGGAGTTCCGGAGGGAGAACCTGATAAACGAGAAGCATAGTGGAGGAATAGAAAGACATTTTGGTCGGGATAAGACCATTGCCATTATCAATGAGCATTATTATTGGCCTCAGTTGTCACAAGATGTGAAGAAGTTTGTACAAAGCTGCAGAGTATGTCGATGGCTAAAGGAGTGAGCTAGAATACAGGCTTATATCAGCCCTTACCTGTACCAGAGAGGCCATGGGAGGATATAAGTATGGACTTTGTTCTTGGTTTTCCAAGGACACAATGAGGGAATGATTCAGTCTTTGTGGTGGTTGATAGGTTTTCGAAGATGGTATATTTCATTCCATGTCAGAGACCCATGATGTAGTCCACATTGCTAACTTGTTCTTCAAAGAGGTGGTGAGGCTACATGGTCTGCCAAATAGTATTTTTTCAGAACGTGACACCAAATTTGTGGGGTACTTTTAGAGGACCTTATGGAAGAAGCTAAAGATAGAGTTGAAGTTCAGTTTTGCACACCATCCACAAACAGATAGGCAGACAGAGGTTGTTAACAGAGTCTGGGTAACCTACTGAGATGTTTGGTAGGAGATAAACCCAAGGGATGGGACTTGATCTTACCCCAGAAAGAATTTTCTTACAACAATTTTGTCAACAGAAGCACTGGTAGATCACCATTCCAGATTGTGTATGGAGGTAGCCCAAAACAGCTCCAGAATTGAGGAAGACGGACCAAGAGAAGAAAATAAGTGTTGAAGCCAAATATTTTGTAGAACACATCAAGGATATACATGAGAAG
Source organism: Sequoia sempervirens (assembly GCA_007258455.2). Classification (NCBI taxonomy): domain Eukaryota; kingdom Viridiplantae; phylum Streptophyta; class Pinopsida; order Cupressales; family Cupressaceae; genus Sequoia; species Sequoia sempervirens. The sequence continues at coordinate 352,910,313 of VDFB02086081.1, read as the reverse complement.
GTAAGAGAACATATTAACAATATGAATATACAATATAAGGCTAAGGCAGATCAAAAGAGGAGGTATAAGGAGTTTCAGATTGGTGATGAAGTGATGGTCCACTTGAGGAAAGAAAGGTTTCCAGTGGGAACATATAACAAATTGAAGATGAAGAAGTTCGGTCCCTTTAAAATTTTGAAGAGGCATGATCGAGGAATGCATATGAGGTAGAGTTGCCAGATGGATTCAACATTTCCCTTGTGTTCAACATTTCAAATTTGACAGAGTATCATGAAGGTGGCGCAGAGGAAGTACCAATGATGGAACAGTGTGGGATTCCAGCACCTACTTCGGAAAAGGAGAAGATTGAGGAAATCTTGGATAGTCGTGTGGGAAGGAGTACTAGAAATAGGTAGTATGAAGAATATCTAGTGAAATGGAGAGGAAGGCCTGTGGAAGATTCATCCTAGCTATCTAAGGTAGTGGTTCACTAGTTGGGTTTTCCTCAACCATCTGAGACGTGACGGGGTCACTTCTCAAAATTACCCTGGGTGTCTGATGCAAGAGCATCCAATGGTGTAAGGGCAATCTTGCATCACCTAAAAATAGTTAAATTTCAAGTTTCTCAGTTTTTAGGTGTTTTTACATTTTTGGATACCCTTTTCATCATAATGAAATTCCCAATTTATAGTTTTTATTTTCTGTTCTTGGGTTGAAAGATATTGCAGTTTTAGTTTCCCAGATTTGCACCTGAAAATCTTCTAAGTGGGATTTGAGGCACTTAGATCTCCCGGATCAGCCCCAAAACTTTCCAAAATTGGCGTAGTGATTTCAAGCACATTCTTGACTTCAAGACCTTTCCAACGGTTCAAACAGTTCGTGAATTGGAGTCCCAGATCAAAAGTTATGGCCCCGGGAAGTTGGCGCACTTTCTAGAAGTTACCATTGCAAATGCTCTTTTGAAATTTGAACTTCATGTTGTAAATTTTTGGCGCCAAACTGCCTAAACTCAATTTGAATGTTGTTTTGGCTCCAAACTAATGAGGAGCTCTATTTATGGGAGGGTTTTCTAATTTTTGGGTAACTTTTTGGGGACAAGCTCGCATATTGTGAAAAGGTTATTCTGTAGCTTTCTGTAACTTGCATGCATTGTAGAACTTGGGGATTTTGAGATCCTCTACATGTAAGAAGCTGCATTTTCTGAATAATAAAATTATTCTCTTGTTTGTGGGTTATTTTATGTGTCTTGGGTTGCGCCCTCATCAGAAAGAAACTTGAACACAATCATTCAACTTAATTATAGGAAGTAGATTATGAACCAGACCTAGTATGTGCATTACATCATCAATTCCTTTTACTCTTCCATCTATAAACTAAATTTTGAATCTTCCATGACCAACAATTTCTAAGTATGAATCATCACCCAGATACACCTTTCCACCTTTGTATTATTCATACTTTTAAAACCAATCTCTATGGGATGTCATGCAAAAGGATGCACCTAAATCAATTAGCCAAACATTATATGATTCCTGGGTGTCCAAGGAAATAATGAAGGCATCTACATCACTCTAAGAAGAATAATTATCAAAAGAGTTATTCTTCTTGTTCTTATTTTTCTCCTCCTTACAATCTATCCAAATATGTCTAGTCTACCCACAATTCTAGCATTTCACCTTGGAATTTTTTCCAAGAGATGTTGATCTCCCCTTTGAATTGGATTTATACTTCTTGTCTTTCTTCTTCCCTCTCTCCTTTGATCTACCTCAAACAAAAAGAGCTACCTTAGCCATCTTAGAAGATTTCCTTCGCATTTCTTCTGACAACAGTGAAGCAACCACATCTTCCATCTTGAAAGTGACTATTGTACTCCCAATAGCCATTAATAAATGATCCCATGTGTTAGGAAAAAAACACAATAGAAGCATACATTGATCCTCATCATAAATCTTCACACCCACGGATGCCAACTAAGCAACTATAATATTAAAAGCATTCAGATGATCTACAACATATGTCCCTTCTTCCATCTTTAAATAAAATAACTTCTTCCTTAGGAATAACTTATTTACTAGAGATTTCCCCTAATAAGTGTCATAAAGTTTTTTCCACAAAGAACAAGAAAACTTCTCTTCATGAACATTCAAGAGCACAAAATAAACCAAACACAGTCTGATGAGACCTTTTTCTTTCCTATCCACGAGATCCCAGTCTTCTTGTTTCATGGTCATTGGTTTGGTTCTAGAAATAGCAATCCATAGGTCACAATCCACAAGCAAGTCTTCCGTTTTGAGTTTCTATAACTCAAAATTTCTACCATTAAATTTCTCAATTTCTATTCTTCCTTATGTTTTTTCTATCTCTAAACTGTAACAATTTTTTAAATTGATTCTCTTTGCAAAATTCCCACTCAAAAAAATTAGCACAAAAAACCTGACTCACCCACAAGGATAGCACAACTGGCCAGGCTCTAATACAATTTATAAGGAAATCTAAGAGTGGAAATTCCTTCCTAATGCCAATTTCTAGAAGAGTAATATAGATACTTTATCTAAATTACAATTAAAGTTACATTTAAGAAGAACATTCATAAGAAACAAAATAGAGAATTAAACAAGACATAGAATTGAACACTAGTTTTACATGGGAAAACCATTATGGGAGAAAAACCCACACACCAAGCAATATTCACTTTGTATTACAATAGAAACTATTACCTACAAAGTTGCATAAATTTTTCTTCCACAAGTGTTAATTCACAATATTAATTTCAGCAGCATAAAATTTCCTTGATCAACCTCTCAATCAATTTTAGATTGTCTCTTTGTTAAAAATGCATGCAATGCACTATGACATTCACATATAGTTCCCAATTGTTATAGGAAGCTAAACATTACAACTTCCATAATTAATGGTCATAGAGTAGTTTAACTATCCATATTCACTACCCTACCAAAAACATGTCCCTCCAAAATTTTCCAGTCACCTCAGTATGCATATAGCTCACCAAGTCATTTAGTCACCGAAGTGTCAAAAATACATGATACCATGTCTCTTTGAACACCCATTCTCACTTTGACACAAGTCCTTCACTTTCTACTCTATCCCATTGAGATGTTGAGGAGACAACTTAGTATCTTCCTCTGATACGAGAGAGTCACACCAATGATGCTTATAATATTAACCATGGTCACTACCACCCATGTGGCATCCATTTCATCACTTTCAAATCATTCCCCACACCCCCACTAAAGTATAGACTTGGTCCCACCAAGGCAACATTTTGTAGCAGGCACCATCAACCAACACCATCAGCACATTGAGGAGACTTCACTAAAAGTCTTGCCAAAGACACAAGGTTCCACCAACAAAGATACATAACATCGGGTTATCGAGGGGACACCATCCAAAGTCCTAGTGATAAAGCACCATCCCTTCGACACTACCAAGGCAACACCCTCCATAGGGATGTTGGAGAGACATGGAATTTTGTCCTAGTGACATGACCATCTCTCGTTGATAGAACACAATGCTTGTAGACACTCAAAATTTTTCCTCACAATCATCCTATTTTTCATCTATTAATTAAATGGATATCATTATTAGTTTAATTAATTCATTTAATATTTTCCTCTATTTTCATTAATTCACTTAAATCATTAAAATATTATAAGGATTTATTCATTCACACAATCATTTATCCATAAAATCATTTCATAATACTCTATTCACATTATTATTAAATTATCCATTTACATATTTCATTAAATAATTTAAATACATGTAAATCCATTAAATCATCCATTAATTCACAAATCTATCTTTAGGGTATGTACAAGATCATGATGGGCCAAAAAGTGGCGATATGATGGGTATATGTAGGGTATGTGGCTGATGACTTTTTTTTTACCCTAAATTGATGAAACAAAAAGGGTTTTTAAAGGAGATTCTCAAGTTTCCACCAATATAAATTATGCTTTACTTTGAATTTGATAAATAATAATTATTCATTTTCTATTTGAATTACGACTAAAGTCCCGCTTGATGGGTTGATTGAAAATCATCTATAGCTTTCAAATGGTATCACATTTTTTGAATCCAAAACATTTGTCACATTCTATGATTTGCATAGTATAAGATTAAAAAAAAAATTGAATTTCATTAAGTTTTGACCAAGTTAAGGTGGTCAAACATATGAGATTTTATATTTTTTAAAATTTGTACTAAAAGAATCATAATTAATTATTTACTTGGAAAAAACTACAAAAAGATGTGCATCATACTAGGACATGAAGCCTCTACTTATATATAAAATATTATAAAAAATAATTATCATTTTATTGTGGTTAGGGTGGTCAAACACACACCTACTCCTTATTTTTTCCTTGAAATTTAAGTACTACTACATTGAAATTTGAAATTTTCACCAAATAGATTTTTTTGTTTTTTAAATAAACTGAGTAGTTTAGAAACTAATTTCAATTTACTATAGATTCTATTGTTACATATTTTTAAAATAATATAGATAACTTATTCAATTTTTTACATCAAGTTGCCTAACTCTGATTTATCTGAATTTTTTGCCTCTTAAGGGCCTATTTTTTCCATGATGATCCTACACATACCCTTTATTTTAAACTCTTAAACCTTCATTATATCATAAATTCACCCATTCATTTATTTCACTTCAATAAATTACACTTGATTAAACAATATGGGATCTAGTTATCAATTTCTCCATTTCATGCTTTTAATCCCACATCTCTACTACAACTTGAATCCATCATGTGAGGACACCTATATAAACCCTCTCTTCTGGTGCAAGGGCACATGAAGTTCCATTTTTGCTTTAATTTTGTATTTTTGGGTTTTTTAGGTGATTAATGGGTTTAAATAGTTAATAAGGTCATTTATGACCATTTTTAATGTATTTAATCCATTTTGGTGAGTTATGAGGCATTGGTTTAAAAGTTGCCAAAATTGCTCAAATTTGTCAAAGTTGCTAAAAATGGCCATGCAACTTTTGGGAAAGTGGCATAAAATCAAGGAAACATTAAAACCAAGTTGGGAAAAATTTGTAACTATTGGAAAATGCATGTATAATGTGTGCATGGTTGAATGCAAGAATGAGGGAGTTGACTTTTGGTATTTTGATCAATACAAGCAAGCTTTTATAGTGATTTTTCTGAGTTACAACATTTTCTATCATCTTTTACAGGTTGTACATCCTATGTATAGTTCTAAAAGTGATTGAACAGCATGGGGTGTGAACCTAGTTTTTCTTTTCTTTTTGTGGCATGGAGTTTCATTGCATATTTTAAAAGTTATGGCATTTTTACTAAAATTGATTTCTCTTTTTGTGCTTTTCTAAATGTTATAATCATTTTTTTCTTTTTAGTATGAACTATACAGACTAAATGAGGGCCTGAAATCAATTGGATAGTGTGGATATGTGAATCTATTTTATTTTGGTTTTTGTTGTGTTTTGAGGGAGTTATTGTATTTTTCCTAAAAACTATTAAAACCCTACCTAGGATAACTAGTCAACAATAAAATTGTGATATCTTGAGTTTCCACCATGCAAAGATAATGAAATATAAAGGAATTTTTTTTCTTAACATGATGAATAACCACACAAGTTTTTGGGTTGCATGTATGAAAGAGATTTCTTGGACAGTTTGCTTCTACTTTGCATGAAAACAGTGGGAAAAGCCCTCTCATGGTGTTGTTTGATCAATTAATTGCCTTGATCCTTAAATGTTGGTTATTGTCTTCAAATCTTGTGTAGGTCATGTGTTGCAAGTTTTCCTAATCACTTCTTGTTGGGTTGTAAGCAAAGGTTTGTTATGTGCATGAATCAAACATTGAGACAACAAATTCAAGGAAGCAGATGTGGTTCAAAGTTTAGAAACTTGTTGATAGCCATTACAAATGGTAGAGGAGTGTAGGGAGGAGTCATGAAAACCTAAACAAAGCAACTTGAATGTTTTAAAGGTATTTTTATTGATTTTTTTGTGACTTCCCCAATAGGACAAAGCATGCAATTTTGAATACATGAGTTGAAACCACGAGTCATTGCATTGTGCACCATCACATTATAAGTTGCTAATAGTTATTCAAACCCTTATACAAGTCTACCATGATGTTTATACTAGCTCTAGATTGTGTTGAATCAAGGTCTCCAAGTAGGTTCATTTCGAGGTCTACTGAAAGTGCATTTAGGAGGAGTTATGAAGAACATGCAAGAATGTTTTTCCTTTTGGGTTTACTTTCATGTTGATTGTCCTTCCTTTGCATCAAATTGGTTTTAGAGCATAGAAGAGCTAGATGGTAGGAAGAAATAAGTGAATGCTAAAAGAGTCTTGTAATAGTTTTGTTGTTTTGATTAGTTTGTAAGGTGTGCATTATGTGGCAAGTTGTGTGGGTGGTTCAAGTAGGAAAGCCTAGATAGCCTTCAAGGAAGGAGAACAATACAAGTGATGCTCAAAAGAGAAGTTTTCAAAAGACTAAGGTGAAAAAGACACAAGTGAGGTGGAGTTGCCAAAAGACTAAGGTGAAAAAGAATCAAGAGAGGTGGAAAGATGGAACTAGAAAAATTGCTTATAGCGATGAATATTATGGAAGAGATAAGGAAAAGGAACTGGCCCAATCCACAATAGGATGTTGATGTAGAGATAAAAGAGATAGGATAGAGTTTGGACAAGTTGGACATCATATGAGAGCTATTGTAGGGAATAAGATCACATGGATTCTTTACAAAGGTTAAGAAAAAGGTGAAGTGGCCTTTTAAGAAAATGATGGAAAAGAGAAGGAAGCAATATGAAGCTAACAAATTGAGAAGATGGCTGAAAATGCTTGACAAGCCTTCCAAGGAAAGATATGTGGAGGAAAGTAAGTCTCATTGTTTTAAAATTAATGAAAGCTTTGAGTGTGTAAATGCAAACATAACACTAAATGAAGAAGAAATCCTAAGTGCAGAAGATGGAATGTTGTGTCATCCTGAGGAATGTGCAGTACTTGGTGAATGCATATTCCATTATGTTTTTTATAGTGAATGGTTGATGAATAAATAATATGTTTTGTGTTCTCCTAGAGAAAGACCAGTGTTTGATGAAATGGATATAAGTGATAAGTTGTTTGCAGCAGTAGGACAAACTAAAAAATTAAAATACAAATGCAGCCCTAAAGTGTAGTACAAAGTATTTAGTCCATATACATAGATTGATCAAATCCTTTGGAAGGAGATAGTAGTTTTGGAAAAAGAGGGACACTACTTTGTGTATGAAATTCAAGAGCAATTAACAACTATGATGGAAGTTTTAGACCATACTAATTATCAAAGGATACACTTAGAGGACAAGTTCAGTACTAAGACAACCATAACACACATGGAGGATATCTTCACTATCGAAGTGGAATATATGGTGCAAGGAGAGAAGGAGGAGACCTCAAGGTCTCAATATTTTATTTCTAATCTTTCATTGGACTATGTATGTGTGAGAACCCCAATCCTAGTACCTGTAAAACAATGAGAAAAAACAAATTAGATGAGTAATTGCAAGCAAGAACAAGGATTCCCCATGAAATCCATTCACAAAGCTTAAATTAGGAAAACAATGAAGAACACAATAAAATAACCAAAATAAAGATTGAATTCTAATTAAGTAAGAAAACTCTTGATCCCATGGGGGAATTGGTGCCAATTTGATGTGAAAATTGGCCCTTTCCCAATTCCTATGATGCAAGATTGATATGTTTCGATGATGATTGATGAATGATCCAATTTTTTTATGAAGATTGAGTGCTCCAAGCTAAAAA
>VDFB02086081.1:352857646-352902416 GCA_007258455.2 Sequoia sempervirens | reverse complement strand
CTTCTGAATTTTTTCCTGAAATTTAAGTAATACTGCATTGAAATTTTAAATTTTCACCAAATAGATTTTGTTTTAAAAAAAATAAACCTAGTAGTTTAGAAACTACATTCAATTTCCCACATAATCTATTCTTACATGTTTTTGAAATAATATAGATAACTTATTCAAATTTTTGCATCAAGTTGCCTAACTCTAATTGTTCTGAATTTTCATTGCTGCTTAAGGGCTTGTTTGGCATACCATGATCCTGCACATACCCAAAGCACAATGTCAAAAGAAGAGCTTGTTGATCCTAAGTCTCCATTTTCATCCAATTCATACATTGTTCCACATCTATCCATATCCACTCATTTATCACATCATTCCATCTCCCTTGGTGATGCTCTTTGATGGACCTTTGATGATGACCCCTTCACATACTATAACTCAATGGTTTCCCAAAATCCTTTTCGTGTGAATCCTGATGGCCCATGTAGTGTGCACATTAGGAATCATTCCCTAACACCCTTCACCTATTGCATCAATCATCCTATACAACCATCATCCACACCTTTCATCCAAATCATATCTCTTCATCTGGCACGGTCATCCAAATTTGAGCCTAATTGGTTGGGTCCATATGTTATCACTATTGTGTATGGATTTGGGCCATACCAACTATCTACTCCAAAAGGTGAATTTCTTAGTCATCCCATCAATAGTATGCACATTCATAGGTTTTATACATAAGTACTTTAGACTATACACTCTATAAAATTCCTAAAAAAACTAAAAAAATGGAAAAAAAGTCTTGAAAAAATACAAAAAAATGGAAAAAAGTCTTGAAAAGAAGTGAAAAAATAAAATAAAAGTAAAGAGAAATCAATTCGTTCAATGGTGAAAACCACTTTGGTGGCACCTTGAGCAAGTACCATGGTGAAAATTGAGAAATCGACACCATGTGTAGAGGCTTTTCTCCTCTCTCCTTTGGAGCTCCACTTGATCTTTTCATCCCATTTCCATTCACCCTCCACTTCACAATAGCCTTTTCACACTCACCATGGCTTGTGAATTGTTTGGCATTCCCCTCGCTTGCTCACTCTGCCATGCATACTAGGTTGGTCCTATCCCTCATTGTGGAATTTCCTCAACCTTAGCTGTGGGTTGGGATACTGAACATCTTGTGATTAGAAAACTATCCTCTCTGTGTCTGCTCACTTGTAATTCATCTCATTCCACTGTAAAAATTAAAAAATATAAAAAATCAAATTTTTCAAAAATCCAAAAAAAAATCAAGTATTCCAAAAATCTAAAACAAATCAAATATTCCAAAAATCCAAAAAAATCAATTCCAAAAACTAAAAAAAAAAATTTCAAAATCCAAGGAAAATCAAAAAATTTGAAAATTCAAAAAATCAAGTATTCCAAAAATTGAAAAAAAAAAATATTCCAAAAATCCAAAAAAATACAAACTCCAAAATAGTGACACTTTCAGATCACCACACAACTTTGAACTTCAATAGAATCAAAACCCATCAAGATTGACAATCAAGAAGACATTACAATATACCTACCAATCTATCTTGTAGATCCAACCAAATGCACAAACTATAACAAGAATCAATTCTACATAGAAGCATGATGCTTGTTTGTTTGCCAATCTTTGATTATATAATAATTTTATCTTTGGTGGCATGTATTTTAGCTTCTTGGGGATTTCTTAGACTATAGAGGTGAGGATGGGGAATTTTCACTTGTTTTTTGTATATGGATTATTTCTTATTCACAAGATGACTCATCTCAAGACATGGTTGTCTAAAATCATCGAGGACCTATGAGTCTCATGTGGATAAGAACATTCCTTACCTAATAGTGTCTTCTAGGTAATAAGTATTTAGGTCATCTAAGGTCCTTATACCTATATCCTTATACTTCATTGCTAAATCAAAGTGCAAATAGTATTCAGGTCATCTAGATGTTCATGTTAGCTAGACACATACTAATTTGCAACATAATAAGCTCAATGATAATAATAAACACTTTGTAAAGGACAAGAAGCTCCATCACCTCCATTTCCTTCATATCTCTTTTTCATCTTGTTGGCATATGGCTTTGGGATATTGTTTTTGGTTGCTAGTGTTGTCATTGTTGACAACTGAAGTCATTAGTGTGGTCCATAGTTTAGAAGTAGCCCATACCAAAAAAAAAAATAGTAGGTAGTGTGCTATCAGTAGAAAGCATGAAGAAAAAAATATCTGGTTGGTAAGGTGGTCTAAATACTTCATTGGATCATTATTTTATTGTGTGGATCCCTAGGGAAGCTTGTTAAGAATGTATGTTACATGATTGATAAGTTTTCTAATGTTGCATTGATCGGTGTACGAGTTTGACGATTCGGTAGAATGACTTATTGTTTATTTTCTCATTATGGCCAACTTGATGTATATACTATGTTGTGGACGTATAAGGAGTAGTTTTTTTAATATTTCTTGTGTTGGGAATTTTGATTTGGTTCCCTACTATATTCTAGCTGACTTGTGTGGGTACGCATTAATTCTAATTGGTGATTTGAGCCGACATGTGGAAGAATACTATATTTTTTTTAAAGCCAACATATAGTAATGAAATATTGTTAGAAAATATATGTATGAGATTGGTTGAATCATTTTGAAGGCGTAAAAAAATGGTAGAGGGTGTGAAGAATTGTGAAAGTGTGTGAATGTGTATAGAGCAAAGTAGATGTGTATGCGAGTATTAGAAGGGTTTCAGAAGGGTTGAAGATCATTTTAGTTGAGCCTCATTGGAACTGAATCCAGGCATTTAGAGATGCTATTTTTGTAGTTCAACCTTTTTTTATATTCCCAAATTTTTTTTAAGGTAGTGATTCTTTCTTATTTTGAGCAGTGTGCCTAAATGCAAGTGCATTCCCTTTTGTTCATACTTTTAACATAGTATAATTTCTGTATTAATCTCCACCATGGTTTTTCCCCTAACAGGGTTTCCATGTAAAAATGTCGGTGTTATGGTGTTCTTTAATGTGTTTTCATGTTTCCTTCTATTTATATGTTGTGGATGTTATTGAAGTTTAAATATTTTTGTTGATAGTTTAAGATCTGATTTGAAATTCAAATATTGTGGAACACTAATTCGCCCCCCTTGTTAGTGTTCCTAGTGTCCAACAATTGGTATCAAAGTACGTTACTCTTTTGAATTTTAATAGCTTGAGGTGGATCTTGGATCACAATGGACATTGGTGGTCTTCAACAATAGCTTATGGTGGCACTTGATGATCTTGATCAATCTAAAGTAGAGGTAATGGAGTTAAAAGAAAATCTTGTGATTGCGAAAAAATTAATTCAATCACTAAAGGATAAACTAAATGAGTAAAGGGAATAGAGGAAAGAACTATGTGGATAGTTGAAGAAAAAATAAAGAAAAGGCCTAGAATATGTTCATCTGAATCAAACCCTAAAAGGAATAACAGAAGAGTGTGAAAAGCTTGCTAACGACAATGTTTCTCTAAAGCTCGAGATGGAATCTACCTAGTGATGAAGTTAACCAAAGAGATTGAAGAAAGGAGGATAATATGGCCTAGTCCTTGAAATAAAAATATAAGGAATGCAACAAAGTTAATAATGGAATTATTCAGTTGGAGATTGAGTTGCAACAATCCAAAAACAATGAGCAAGAGCTTGAGAGACAGATAGTTATTCTCAGAGACGAGCTTGCTACTATAAATAAGTTTGAAAAGTTTAGGATCAATTTTACTAAGCTTGATGAGATGAATAAAGGAAAAAAGGATGTGAATGATAAGCAAGGTCTTGGATATATGAAGGAAGAGAGATTTAGATCTGAACAAAAGGACCTTGCGTGTGTATGAAATATTGGATCAAATTAAATAGGAATCAAACACATATTAATAAGACTTTAAATCAAGAAGCTGTAAAAGAAAAATAGAATGTGCAAACCGTAACAGCAGCTTCTCGAAACTGTCTTATCTTCCTCTAACTTCAGCTTTTTGTTGGTTTCCAGATAGCTCTCAGATCAGCAGATCAAGCTCAACAAAAGGATAGCTAAAGAACAAGATTCTAAAATGCAAACTAAGCTAAATGCAAAGCTATGCTCAAATGAAGGATGTTGCTGTGATATCAAAACTGATATGAATGCAATGCTGACTGGGTGTATGCGTGCATAAATGAGTATACAAAGTGTAACCAAAGCTTGGATTTGTGCCAGAATTTATAGACTTTTTGAGCTGATTTGATTGGCTGAATTAATCGACGGTCCGAATTAAGCCTGTTTCGAACGATTTGATTGGCTGAATCGATCGACGGTCCGAATTAAGCCTATTTTGAACGGACGGTAGGAGATCTTCGAAAGTGGAAGAGAAGGATGGAAGGTTTCCCTTTTCTTTCAATTTCGTCATTGAGTTTCAAAGGGAAACTTCCATTTCGAAGGATGAGATGTGAATTTGGAAGGGTGAGTTAGCACGAGTTAGAAATTAAATAAATTAAATTTATTTAATTTAGAAGTGGAGATGAAAATGGAAATCCACATAATTAAATAACTCATAGTTAATTATGTTTAAAAATGAAATTAGAGTGAGGAAAACATTAAATAAAATATTTAAAATTTTAAATCCATTATGGGATGGAGAATATTTCATTATTTAAATATTCAAAAATATTTAAACTTTAGAATAGAATGATAATTAAATATAAATAAATTATACAAATTTATTTAATTTAATTAAGCAGAGGGTGGAAATGTTAGTAATTAAATAAAATTATTTATTTAATTAAGGTAGAAGAATTTAGAAAATGAACGATATAAATAAACAAATAAATTTATTTATATGTAGATGACATTAGAGGAATTAATTAAATAAATCATATTTAATTAATTAACAAGCTTAATCATGACCATTTTTAGACGTATACATTTCTCCCCTCTTTGAAGTGATGTGTAAAACACATTGCTTCAAAGAAAATAAGATTTTGCCCCTGATGTGCTTTTGATATTTCTACTGATGATGCCCCCTCGGGAGGTAAATCACACATGAGAGGGAAAGTGGTTTAGCTCACGACATATGAAAAAGAAATGCCCATTTTGAAAATAAAGTCAAATTTTACCCTTGTTTTGACATTGAAAAGGTAAAAAGGTTGAAAAAAACAAGTCATTTGCACTTTTGACTATGGTGAAAACTGTAGCTATGAGAGCGACATCGTGACATGGAGATTCTGTATCATTGCCACCGATTCGAGAGATCATGCAGATATCAGAGGCCAGCTGCTTATGGACCACCGATGAGTCAATTGATCCTCTTATGCTTTCAAATTTTTCTATTTTGAATCAAAATTTTCATGTTTTTCTGCAGATTTAGATTTTAAAATTACGTTTGTGTGCATATAGAAAAGTTTAGGCGCTTTCAAAAAAAATAGGTGCACTTAGGGTAGAAACAAATGCGCATAGGGCATAGATTTTAAATGTTGAAAAAAAACCAGTTTAGCGCATCCCGTAAAAACTAGTGCCCATATAGGGCAAGTTTGAAAATTTTAGGGGTAGAGCGCATAGAGGGAAAATAGACGCGCATAGAGAAAAAATGCACAACTAGCAAAAATGGTGGCACATAGGATGAATGAAGTGGCACATACGGGAAAACATGCATAGGGAGTTTGTTTAAGCGCATTAGGTAAAAAGAACGACACATATGGGATTTAGCGCATCCCTAAAAAAAATGGCGCATATGGTAAAATAGGCAGAATTGAGATGTTGATGAAAATGATGATTTGTATTGCTTCCTTGGTCAATAGATAAGTAAATTGTTGTGTCATCATGCTGATATGGGTAGAGATGATAGAAAAATTGAATGATTGATTGATAACTTTGCTTCCTAGGGTAGAAAACAAAGAGTAAATGATTGATATGACATCTGATAAATTTGCTTTTTGCAATAGAAAACAAATAGTGATTGAGTGTAGGATAGATTTGATATGATATCTAGCTAGATAGATGTGATTTGATTGATAGGAATGATTGTGTGATATGGGTCGTTGATTTGATGCATTGATATGAGTCATTGATATGGGTCTGATATAGTTCACCGATATAGGTCACTGATAGATATGAGTCTGATTTGATGTTGTTTGAATATTTGATATGATTCTGATGGATGATCCTTGTGATGAAAAATAGGAGGTTTTCAAAAACCTCCAGATTAGAGAGTGACATTCAGCAGGATGGGATAGGATCCCTGAGTTGACACCTGCTGATAGAGCATTTATTGATACTTGCGGTCTGAGATCCTTGTTGGCGATGCCGTTGATTAGGGTCAATAAAGGATTGTTGACAGCACTTGCAGAGTGATGGAATTCAGAGCACAACACCTTTCACATGCCGACTGGTGAGGTGACAGTGACTCTTGAGGACATGTACAGAATTCTAGGTATTCCAGTTGTTGGAGCCCTTGTGTATTATGATCACAAGGAGCTTGGGGGCATGGATGCTTTAAGGAGAGTGTACGGAGATGTGCATATAGCTATGTACTAGGTACCATGGGCTGATTTTCACAGATATCCAGCCTTGCTAGCAGTTTTGGGTGCTTTCATTGGAGGTCTCCTTTGTCTGGATCGCTGGGAAAAGGGATTATCAGTGGTTTGGGGCAGGATTTTGGAGCAAATACTACTGCAGCCGAGGAGATATGCATGGGGGAGCTGCATGTTAGCTCATCTCTATCATGATTTGCACCAGGTGGTCTACAGAGGATTGTCTAGTTTATCTTCTAGGGTTACATTGCTATAGATCTGGGCATGGGAGCATTTCGCTGTGACGAGGTCGACATGCCCCAGAGTGAGGCCACTAGGCAGGCTGTATATCTATATGTATGTTGTGTTCCTTACCCAGCCCAAGCTAGGCAAGGTAGATTATTGGAGATGACTGTTGGATGACATAGATACGGTCATATGGCGACCATATCTGGATTGTGAGCCATGGGCGACTGATGATATAGAGATGCCCTATGTATGTATTCTGCGGTTCCTAATAGGGAGGAATCCCTTCATTTTGAAGAGATTTTTGGCATTGTAGGTGTAGAGGCAGTTCAGATTTACGCAGGGGATGCCGCAGGGCGTTGCACACTACGCCCGGAGCAGAGATGAGGTCGGATGGGGACCGTGTATTTCTTATCAGGCCACATATACACAGTTCATGGCATTAGCACCTAAGACATGGGTAGACAGATGAGACATTATGGATGCTGGGATGTCTGATGAGTATGTTGCTTATTTCCACACACATCTGTTTCCATGATTTACTAGCCCAAATGAGCTAACACCTATTTTGGTAGTACCACAGCCCGGGGCAGGTGGATAGGAGGATGTGGCCGGTGGTGAGTAGGGAGCAGTTGGAGGAGAGGAGGAGGGTTCAAATTATGATGATGATGGAGATGATGGTGGGACGGGAGGACATGTACTAGAGAGATCAGGGCTGGATATCTTGAGGGGTGTTTAGATTATGTGATGGCCGAGGATAGGGATAGGGAGATGGATAGTGATCCAGATGGCATCCTGCTCACAACAGGGATAGATTGCCACACTTCAGGCCCAGGTGCAAACATTGTAGGGGTAGCAGGGTCAGCTATAGAGTCAGTTGTCGCAGGCACAGGCTTTTATTGTGCAGCTACAGGCATAGCTCGCATAGGTATAGGCACAAGCATAGGCACCTGCACAGGCACCTGCCCCAGACCCACAATTAGCCTAGGTGATTATGGAGAGGGATGCATTTAGGCGACAGGCAGTAGAGGCTGAGGGCATGGCTCAAAGGCTGATGGGCACTGTAGAGAGTGCGTCACTACAGGATGCCATTGCTGAGGGTATGGAGATGGCTAGGGAGGCTGAGTACTATAGATTGAGATATGAGGAGGTGTGTCCTCCAGAGTGCAGAGAGCCATATCCATGATCCCATAGCAGAACCCGGAGCAGATCACAGACACATACCCAGAGCAGGGGAGTGATAGGGCCATAGTAGGACCCAGATGTAGGCACCAGTGGCAGACCTCCTTCGTCCAGACCAGCACCATCAGGGGCATCTACCAGCTAGACTTTATGATGTATATTATTTTTGGAGCATGTATATGCCATTTCTGATCATATTTGATGTATTGGACATTGTAGTTTCATTGGACATTTGAACATTTGTACCATTTTTTTGATGAGTGATGATATGCAACAGCAATGAGTATTTTGATGATGATGTGATGTGCATTTATGATGTGATGATATGATATGCATTTATTAAATGATGATTATGGAGATTTGATAACTAACATGATATGCAAGATGGTTTGATTTTGATGTTTTATTATGATTATGATTTGATGATGTGTACTAATGATGTCATGTAGATGGATTACCTATAATGTGTATTTTTGGATTTTTCAATGCACATAAAAGATGGAAAATGAATGTTGTGTTCCGAATATGTATTATGATATGATATGATGTGAAATGATATGAGTGGATAAAATGTTATGGCATGAGATGATAGAAATAATGAAATTGAGGTGAATAACCAGTGGTGATGAAATATAATGATATGTGATGAAATATAATGATTTTTAATTGGAATAAATGTGTTAGACTTGGCTATGGCTGCCACCCAAGATCTATGGACCAAATGGAAAGCACAAGAAAAGAGAGAGAAAATATGACAAGAATAAACTGTATTCAATGTCATTGATATGATATGATTATGATTATCATATCACCATCAGAAGAAAACTATGCAAAGGAATACAACCAAGATGAATGATCAACCACCCCAGTAGCAATAATCTCTCTAGTCTCCAAGTCCCGAATGATAACTGAATCAGGAGTGAACTCCATAGTTCTCCCATCTCCACCATGTGTAATCTGATATATGGAAAGTAGATTGTTCGTCAAATGAGGAACACACAAGACATCTTGAAAAGTGTTTTCCCCAATTCTAATAGATCCCCTCCCTATTACACTCATGTATGTGTTGTTTCCCATCACGATAGGAGACATACTACAAGGCTGAAATGAAGAGAAGATAGTCTGTGAAGATGCCATATGATGAGATGCTCCTGAATCTAGAAGCCATCTCCCTAATCCTGGACTTGAATGAGCACAAAGAGCTTGTCCTTTATATCCTGATGTTTGACCTTTTTCCTTTTTAGACTATTTTGAAGTAGAAGGAGAAGATGATTTAGACATTCTAGAAGGCAAATCAATGTGATTTTTTTTTAGAAGATTTTTCAACTCATCAATATCCTTCTTGTAACAATAGTGTTCTTCATGTCCATCCTTCTTGCAATATACACAAAAAGGTCTCTCCTTCTTAGATGATTCTCCTTTTGATGATGAGGATTCTAATTCTTTATGTGGCTTGTTCTTTTTCTTCTTTTGCTTCTTATCAAGATTATCTGATTCTTTCTGTACCTTAGACTCATTAGCCACCAATGCTTGTGGTTTGGAAGACTTGATTATACCCATGTTCATTAACTTAGCTTCCTCTTGGATTAGGAGATTTGCAAAGTCATCAAACTTAGGATCAACATATGATTCTCCCATAGAAATTCGATGGGTATGAAAGCCAGAAACAAACACTGAATACTCAGGACCAAGCTTGGATAACACATTCAGAATCAACTATAAATCCTCTTTTTCAATAGTGCATTCTTTCAATTGTGTTGTTAGTTTCTTGATTTTAGAGATGTAGTCTTGGATGTGGTCAAAACTTTTAGGATCAAGATTCATCAAATCATTATCAATCTGATAGCCTCTAATCTTATCTGTTTTACCATACAATTTCCCAAAAGTCTCCCATGCCTCTTTAGGTGTATTACATGATTCAATATGAAACTGCAAATCAAATGAGACTAATGAACATATGCATCCAAGTGTTTTCTCACGATCAATCTCCCACTTTGCCAATTCTTTAGCATCTATAGGTTTTTGAATTGTGTCCTTTAGATGACATATTAGACCTTTCATCATGAGATAGTTTGTTACTGATTTTCTCCATGTAGCATAATTATGTGGATTTAGGGGTTCAATTTGAGATCTCCCCATTGCAAGAACACAAATCAAGCAAAAGAATGCAAACAATCACTACAAGATTACCCCCCAAATCACTCAATAAAGAAACCCCCCAAGCAATATCTGATTTGGCACTTTATATTTAGTGCATTTACAGTTGCTAGATGCCAAAAACAGCAAACTAGACTTGATCTTAGTGCTTACAAATGCCAAAATAGGCCACAATATCAAGTAAATTTTTTGGTACAAAATGAGATCAATCTAATCATACCACTGAAAAGTGCAGGAAAAATCATGCACTTTCAAAAAAAACTGCACTCAAAAATGTTACCGTAGGAGCAAGATATGAGCTCCCGAAGTTCCCAAAATGAGGACGAAGCAGCAACACCTATGAGAATCTGAAATTTTTGGAAAAACCAGGCACCAAAACCAAAAACTGATGTCACCAGTGTGTAGAGCACAAAATTCTAGCCCAAATCAAAAAACAATTCTCTGAAAATGGAGTCAGAATGACTAAGTTATGAGCCTCCAAAGTTGAACTGCAAAAATGAAAACTCAAATGGTGAGTGGCAAAAATTTTCAAACCAACTGCTGACGTCACTGCTGACGTGTACTGACATCATCATTTCAGTGGGTTAAATTTGACGGTCCACTGCTCGTCAAAAGAAAAAAGGGACTTTGATTAGAATCTTTTGCTGGAATATTCTTTCGGCTGCAAAATATTCTCCCGGTTCCCGGTTAACAGAATATGCCCTGAGAAAAGAATATTCTTCCGGAATATTGAGGGCCCGCCAGTAGAAAAATGCCGCCGGTGGAGAAGGATTTTGAAGAGCACAGGATGGAGGGAATGGGGGCCCACAGGTATGTGGGCTACTGGCTATGAGCCACGTGGCAGTGTGGGAGCCGCCGTATCTCTGTGGTACAATCTACAGAAGCATACCAGTCTGCGGTACGCAGGCTTAAAAAAAATTTTGATTTTTTTTTATTTTAAAAAACTTTTCCAGAAAAATCAATTTGATTTTTTTTTAATTTTTCTAAAAAATTTCAAAAATATTTCGACGGAAGTATAATAATTTTTTTTTACAAAAATCGTATTGTCGCAATTATGACGACCTGGGGGCCATACGGCTCTCAAGCAAAAAAATTTTGCCTCACCAGATGACTTGCTCCGAATCGGATGAATTGGCAGTCGATCTTAGGGTTTTTGGCCGTTCTTGATGCGATGGAAGGGTCGGATTTGACCCAAAATGTTCCAAAATTGTAGCTACCTTCTGGATCTGGCAACCACATTTCAGCTTCAAACCCTCCTAGATTTGGCCTCGTATCTCTGATTTGGATGAAACAAAACAAAAAATCAACTTTCTCAAACCTTCTGGATGCAATTGTGAGCTCAGATTTGCACCAACAAGCTCAGATATGAACCTGCAACAAAGAGCCACAAACGGAACCTCCTCAAATCTGGGATCTCTCTTCAGAATAAGACTCTCCAATGGCACCCAACTTGCTCTGAAACCATGTTAGAATTGGCTATGGCTGCCACCCAAGATCTATGGACCAAATGGAAAGCACAAGAAAAGAGAGAGAAAATATGACAAGAATAAATTATATTCAATGTCATTGATACGATATGATTATGATTATGATTCTGATTATGATTCTAGTACATAGGAGACCCCTTGGTTAAATAGCCAAGGTGAGAACATAGAAGGGCATAAGATTATGACAAGTGTCATAATCTTATGACATGAGACAACTATGAAGACCTCTCACTCCATAAAAGGTGGAGAGATAATCACATGATGTGTCCACAAAAGGTGGAAGTGATGAGGTATGACATGTCAAGTCCACCAAAAGTGGAAAATCTCCAACAACCTCCTATGTGGTCCCTAAGTAAACTTAACTAAGGTGTAATTATGACCTAGGACAAGGTACAAGACATTTAATTACACCAACAAAATGGATAAATGAAATGATAAGTGAGATTATAAAGAAATGAAATTATAGGAAATGATAAAAATGATAAATGAAATGGTATGGAATGGAATATTAAATGATATGATATGAAATGTTAAATGGATAGATGGAATGCTAAATGGAATTGTTAAATGATATGATATGAAATGCTAAATAGATAGATGAAATGTTAAATGGAATTGTTAAATGATATGATATGAAATGAGATAAACAAAATGATAATGAGGATGAATGATAAATGTAATGAATGATAATGATAATGGATGATAGGATTACAATATGGCAATGTAATGATAGAATGATAATAAGAATAATATAAAGGATAATGATAACAAAAATGAATGAATGGAATGATGATACTGTTAATGAAGCATATATGAATTAATATGAGTGATAATGATAATGTGATGATAATGATAATGCAATACTAAATGATAATGATAATGTGATAATGATATGGTATGATAATGTTAAATGATAAATGATATTAAAATGAAATGGAATGACTATAAATGCGATGGTGAGATTGGAATAATATAAATGATAATGAAAGGATATGAATATGAAATGAAATGCGAATGGAATGATAATGGCTATGAAATGATAAATGGAAATGAAATGTTAATGGAAAATAATATAAATAATAATGATAACGAGAATGAATAATGATGATGGTAATGGAACTAATCTAAAAAAAAAAAGAATGAAATAATGCAATGAAAATGAAGCTGAAATGATAATGATATGAAGCAGAATTTAAATGATAATGATAATGAAATAATAATGAATGCCCAATGATATGAAATAAAATGATAAATGATATGGAATGATAACAGCATGATAGATGAAATGAATTGCAAATAAAATATTGATGAAATGATAATGGAGATGTGACTAATATGAGATGATGAAATGATAATGGATGCAATAATGAAACTAATATGAAATGATATGAAATGCACCTAATGAGATTATACTGATACTGAAATGGTAATGGATGCAAATAATGAAATGATATGAAACCATTATGAAATGATATGAAATGCTAAAATGATAAGGGATCTAAGATGAAATGATAATGGAAATGCAATGATGAGATGATAATGCTAATGAAATGGTGATGAAATGATAATGAAGATGAAATGATAATGGAAATGCAATGATAATGATACTGCTGATGAAATGGTGATGAAATGATAATGAAGATGAAATGATATTGATACAAATGTTTGCATTTTCCTCCACAAATAGTCTAAAAAAATGATAGCCATTGACCTTTCAAAAACTCTTAATACAAATCCAATATGCAATTATGTACAATGACCTAAAATGAGATGCAACTAAATGAAACCGACCATTTTGTTGAGCCTTTTAGTGAGCCTGCTTAAATCATCATAGAGAGTTTGAAAATGTTGGAAGTGTGTACAAGCATCAGAGGGGAAATTAGCACCAATGATGACCTGAGTACAACTTTCATGATTTTTGATATAGCAAGTGAACACAAGCATCTAGGTATAATTGAACTGAGATGACCTGAGCATTTCTTGTATAAACAGACAAAGACTAACCACTATCTGATGCAAATTTGGAACTGTCATCAATGATAAACTTTGGAAATCATGTCTCGTGACATACTTGCAACAGATGAATGATTAACCTCAAGATAGTAGACAAAGAAAAATCATCCTCTTTCCTTGCCACTCTAGTTTAGTACATCATCAAGTATGCTCCAGAGAAATGATATCGAAAAATAAACAACCATTGTTCAACAAATGAAATACTGTGATTCCAAACATTATTCAGATTAGAGATCATCCAGATATGAGTCATGGTAAGGTACACAACTAAAAGCCATTTTGATATGGATCAATGGTTGGATGTTTTGGTTTGATTTGGTTGTTTTGTTTTACGTGATTGGTTTCGATGTCATTGTCCTACTATTTTGGTAAGATCTAAAAGTTGATTGCCCCTAGTATGCCCATGTTTGCCTTTGGTATCAATCACTACTTGCTGAAATGAATATGTACAATAATCAAGCCATGGTAAGACGTTATCACTCGAGGAAAATGATAATAGCATGGTGCTAGTGTGGCCCTAAGATGATGGAAAAAGATGCATGAAAAATGAAGGCTAAAAAGTTAAGTGCAGAACATGAACTAATAGATGAAGAACTACAAATAGCATCTGTTTGCCAGATTTTCACTATTTATTTTTATTGCATTTTTCTTGTCAATAGACTGCCTGTTTGCCAAGTTTTCACCCTATGATGGTTTTTTTTTTTTTCAGAACTTTTTCTGATGATGGTAACCTCCTTAGACATAATAATTTTTCAGGTGCATGCTATTGATAGGCTCGTCAAATAGGTCCCCTTCTGGCATTGATAACTTGTAAGCTCCTGAACCATAGACTGCAATAACTACATAAGGACCTAGCCAGTTTGGCTTGAATTTTCCTTTCTTCTCTCTTTTTTGCTGATTGTGTGGGTTCTCTTTCAGAACAAGATCACCCACCTGAAAGGTACATGGCTTTATTTTATGGTTATAGCTGTGAGACATCATTTGTTGATATGCTTTTAGATGATCAGCTGCTCTTTGTCTCTTCTCATCTAGGAGTTCCAGTTCTTGGAGTCGGGAAACTCTATATTCATCATCTGTTGTAAGGCCTTTCAATGATACTCTAAGTGAGGGAATCTCCACTTCTAAGGGAAATATGGCCTCTGCTCCATAGACAAGAGCAAATGGTGTTGCTCCTGTTGGTGTGTGGATGCTGGTTTAGTAGGCCCATAGAGCAGGATTGAGTTGAACGTACCAATCCTTCCCTGAATCATTCACAGTCTTTTTCAATATTTTCAATATTGTTTTATTTGAGGCCTCTAGTTGGCCATTCCCTTGTGGATAGTGTGGTGTTGAATATCTATGTTGTATGTGAAATCTCTCACAAAGTTCATCAACATCCTGATTTTTGAATGGACGTCCATTAACTGTAATAATGGAGTTGGGAATGCCATATCGACAAATAATATAGTTGAGTATGAATGATGATATTTGTTTGCTGGTGACTTTAGTAAGAGGGACTACCTCAATCCACTTGGTAAAATACTTTATTGCTGTGATGATGAATTTATGTCCATTTGATGAAGAAGGATGAATCTTGCCCACTAGATCTAACCCCCATTGAAAAAATGGCCAGGTTGGTGTGAATGGTTGAAGTTCTTATGCAGGGGCATGAATGAAATTCCCATGAATCTGACATTTTGAGCATGTTTTCACAAAATTGAATGATTCCCTCTCCATTGTAGGCCAGTAGTAACCCATTCTAATCAATTTCTTGGATAAGGTCAGTCCACTTGAATGAGTACCACAGATGCCACCATGAACTTCTTGTAAAGCTTTGTCAGATTCCTCATGTTCAAGACATTATAGTAAAGTACCATCAAGACCACGGTGATAAAGGGTGTCAGTGATGAGGGTATAGCAAGTGGATTGGCGGATAAAGTTACATTTTTGGTTATGGGATAAATCGGGTGGCAAGATGTCATCTTTGAGATAAGCATAAATTTTTTTGTACCAAGGCGAATTAGATCCTACCAAATGACAAATGATTTGGCTTTCAGGTGTATCATATGCAGGTGTAAATGATTGTTCCACTAGAAATTCATAATGATTCTGAGTTTCTGGGAGTTGTAACAATGATGCGATTGTAGCCATAGTGTCAGCTGCTTTGTTATCAAGCCTTGGAATTTGTGTGAATTTGATGTCCACAAAATATTTCTTGAAATCATCAACCATCTTTTTATATGGTAATAGTTTCTCATCTTTGGTTTGATAGTCATCATTGATTTGATAGATGACTAGCTATGAGTCACCATACACCTTTAATTCTGTTATTCTCCATTCTAGTGCTATTTTGAGTACAGTGATCAATGCTTCATATTCGGCTATGTTGTTGGTGCATGGAAACATCAACCTATATGATCGAGGAATGGTATGTCCTTGAGGGGTGACAAAAAGTATACCTACCCCCGATCCATGTTGAGTGAAAGAACCATAAAAATATAGAGACCATGTTTGTTTAGATTCTGTAGTGAAGACATCAGCATCTAGAAATTCAATGTGTAGGGGATGATCCACTTGTAGTGGTGCTTCAGCAAATTGATCAGCAATAACTTGTCCTTTGATGGCCTTGCGATCGACATAATGAATGTCAAATTCACTCAAAATAATTACCCACTTTGCTAACCTTCCTATCAATGATTCTTTGCTTAACAAATACTTGAGTGGATCAATCTTCGAAACCAAATTGATTGTATAGGTTAGCATGTAATGCCAAAACTTTTGTGAAGCAAAAACTACTACCAGACAAGCTTTCTCGATAGAAGTGTAATTGAGCTCATGACTTGTTAATGTTCTACTGATGTAGTAGATTGCACGTTCCCTTCCTGTAGAGTCTTCTTGTGCTAGCAATGCCCCCAGAGATGTCTCTGTTGCAGCAATGTATAAGATTAGGGATTTGTCTAGATTTGGTGGTACGAGAACTGGTGTAGTCATTAGATATTCTTTGATTTTCTAAAAGGCCAATTCACATTTGTCATCCCACTTGAAAGGAACATTTTTATGTAGTAGATGTATAAAAGGTAAACTTTTGTCAGCCAATTGTGCAATGAACCTCCGTATAGATTGAAGTCATCCTTGCAGTGATCTTAACTGACTGATGTTCTTTGGTGGAGGCATTTCCATAATTGCTTGTAATTTTGTTGGATCTACTTCAATTCCTTTTTTTGAAATAATGTACCCCAAGATTTTTCTAGATTTGACCCCAAAAACACATTTTTTAGGATTGAGACGAACTTTGAAATTTTCTAATCTTGCAAATATTTTGGACAATACTTCAAGATGTCCTTCTTTGGTGTATGATTTTTTTAGTATGTCATCCACATAATCTTCCATGAAGATATGCATCATGTCATGAAATATTGTAGTCATGGCTCTTTGTTAGGTAGCCCCAGCATTCTTTAGACTAAAAGGCATGACGTTCCAACAATAAGTTCCCCATGGACATGTGAAAGCTATTTTCTCTTGATCTTCAGGTGCAATTTTGATTTGGTTATAGCCAGAAAAACCATCCATTAATGAATACATGGCATGGCCAGCTGTCAGATCAACTATGGTGTCGATATTTGGCAGTGGGAAATCATCCTTAAGACATGCTTTGTTGAGATCTCTGAAATATATGCATATTCTGACAGTTTCATCTAGCTTAGATATAGGAACAATGTTGGAGATCCATTCTGCATAGTCGATTGGTCTTATGAAGCCCACATCAAGGAGTTTTCTTAGTTCTTCTTTAACCAATAATGCAACATGAGGGTGCATCTTTCTAAGTTTTTGTTTCACCGGCTTGACCCCTGGTTTGATAGACAAGTGATGCATGATAAGATTTGGATCAAGACCAGGAATGTTAGCGTAAGACCATGCAAAATTGACCTGATTTGCTTTCAGGAATTCCATGAATTCTGGTATTTCTTTCTCTATCATTGATGCAGCTAACTGTAAAATCCTTGGTTTGTCAGAAGTCTTGAGATTGACAGCATTTGTAGGTTCAATCAAAATAGGCGATCGCTCATGGTAGTGCTCCAGAAGAGTGTCAAGATTCCCATTGTCTGGTGCCTAAAAGAGGTTTTCACCATCAGATACGCTCTTTATTTTATCTTTTTTTTGATCTAATACTGCCAGATTCTAGTTTTCACTATTAGATCTTTCTTTTTTGTTTTTATTTTTGCAACTAGGAAACTTGA
This sequence comes from Sequoia sempervirens, assembly GCA_007258455.2. Lineage (NCBI taxonomy): Eukaryota > Viridiplantae > Streptophyta > Pinopsida > Cupressales > Cupressaceae > Sequoia > Sequoia sempervirens. The sequence continues at coordinate 352,884,611 of VDFB02086081.1, read as the reverse complement.
CACTCTCCTGATCAAAAACTCTATGTCGAAAATCGCTGATGGAACAATCATTTGTATCCTCTACGGAAAGGAAGTTTACGATAGCTTCATCACTTGGAAACATGGGTATTTCAATAGGTTCGGTTGAATCCCAATCAATGAGATCAGGATGAACTAAAGGGAGAGTATTGTCAGGTTGTGTGAAATTAGCTATGGTTAAGGTCATAACAGAGTGGTCTATAGGATCCAAGGTATGAGGTGGATCAATAATGATACTGTCCTCATGATAGTCTTGTTCATTTAGATCTGATTCAGTATCACTAGAATCATAGTCAATTTGTGGTTTAGATTCTTGTGGTTGGGACCCTAAACCTTGTCCTTCAATTAGAGTTGGGGCATATTGGTGTATTACATCAACTTATTTATCCCTCCAGAACTCATTAGTGTAAATGGTGTCCCATTCATATTCAGCAGAGTCTGTGTCAGAATTATTGTCTAGGAATTTGTGAACTGTTGTCAAACATGCTCCCTGTGAATCTGAACCTTCTTACAATGCAAAGAAAGTGTCAAGTTTGGATGTGCTTTCTTTGGAGTGATTATCATAACCCAATCTAGTTTTCTCTTTTGCAGCGAGTCCGCGGAGGTGAATGGGTTCAATGCTAAGCCCTTAATATTATTGTACATCGGGTTATGAATAGTTGGCTTGTGGCTATCTTAACTCTCTATTAAGTCATATTATCATTAGTATATTGTTATTTAGTTGTTTAGGTCGGCATAAGTCTTATATAGGTGTGTCTAAGTCGGCCTAGGTGATATCCTTGGCATAAATAGGTATATATAAGAGGTTGTAAGTCTTATTTCATCATCAAGTGTGAAGTGTGTTCTCATTAGAGATATTTGGAGGTTTTCCCCCTCGAAGTGGCTCGTTATTCTCAGTTATTATCTAGTATTTGCAGCATATTTCATATCATATTCTTATATTGTGCAAGTTATTTCATAACAAGTGGTATCAGAGCATGATCTTGGCACCATAGAGGCAAGGTTTTTCTCAATTTTGGAGGCGATTTTGGGAAGAGCATATCTTTCAGAATTTGTAAAAAAAATTTCTGATTTTTAAAGGGTTCTTGAAGAACATATTGAAGAAGCTACAGTCTAGATTTTAGAAGAATTGGAGCAGAATTAAGCGAATTATTGCAGAATTAGTGTTTCTACACTATTTTTTTGGAATCTACATATCTCGCACATCTTGTTGAATTGGAGTCTAATTTTTATTGGGTTTTTGAAGAAATAATAAAGGAGATTACAGTAAAAATTTGAGATAATTTAAGTTTTATTTGTGTGATTTATTTCAACATTAGTGGTTTCCATCATGACAGGGCCTGCAACAAGGGGTAAAAAGAATGCTGTCACTCTGGGGAAGACTCCTGATAAGGATGGTGAAACAATTGAGGATATTACTCATAATGAAGAACTCAATAAGGTCAAGGAAGAAATTTCCTCAATTAAGATGGATATGTGTGACCTAAGAGGAGATATGTCAGACATGCGAAACATGTTAAGCACCTACATAGCTGAATCAAGAAAGGAGTTCTCAAGCGACCAAGGTGAGAATTCTAGGTCAGCCACTACTAACACAAGCTTTAGTACTCCTATGGGATCTAGGAATTTATTTTCAAAGGTGGATATGCACAAGTTTGATGGTAAGGATCCTCTAACATGGATAAACCAAATGGAGAATTTTTTTGAAGTACACCAAATCCCAAATGGACAAAAGGTCATGATGGCTTCCTTATATTTAGAACCAGATCAATTCATTTGGTATCGTTGGCTTTGCACTCATCGAGGTAAAAAGGGGCTCACCGTCTCATGGTCAATTTTTACAAAGGAACTCCAAGCACAATATAGCAATAGCGTCACAAACAACTTCTTTAGCTAGCTAGCTAAACTTCAACAAACAGGATCAGTTAAGGATTATATTCAGCAATTCCAAAATCTATCCTTAAGGGTGGATTCAATTACGGAGGAAAACTTGAATGACTTATTCTTGGGTGGTCTCAGGATCACATTCAACATGAGAAGTGCATGTTTAGCCCCTAGTTCCATAAATGAGTCTTTTATGTACGGGAGTAGAGGAGAAATATTTGATTCCTAAGAAGCAGGGGCTAATGTGACAAGAGAGAAAGGATATTCAACACAACTACTAAGTTGACTCCACAACAAATTGAGAGAAAGAGCAAAAGGCTTGTGTTTCAATTGTGATATAAATCTGATGGGGCATAAATGTAGTGAAAAGAAATTGTTTTATATTGAAGGTCCCAATGAGGAAGAAGAGGAGGAACCCATACTAGAAGATGAAGGAGTCAAATGAGGGAATCACATGATTCTCAACAATCATTTCTTGTCATTGCACTCGGTTTTAGTGCTCCACAAACTCTCAAAAGATTAGTAGGGTTCCTAAAGAAGCAGAAGGTAATAGTGTTGATCTACTCAGGTAGTACTCATAATTTCATCAACAAAAAGTTAGCTACTCATCTAAATTGTTTCATATATCCAGCTCCAGAGTTTCAATTTTTGATTGCAGATGGTGGTACAGTTAGTTGTTCAGGGAAGTGTCATAGCATTAAATTAGCCATGGGAGATTGTCAACTTGATACCCCAATGTATGCAATATCCATGGGTGCAGTAGATATTGTTTTGGGAGTACAATGGCTTACTACATTAGGAACAATTGAGATGAACTTCCAAGAACTATTCATGAGATTTCAATCGGAAGGAAGGCTAGTAGAGCTAAGGGGGTTGAAGGAAAAATCTCCACAAATGGTAAGCTCTCATCAAATGCAAAAGTTGCTTAAGAAAGGAGTGGATGGATTTGTGGCCCAACTATGTTCATTAGAAGTCTCTCAATCTAATACTCCTACTCATCTAGATTTGCAAGCTATAATTGATCGTCACTCGGTTGTTCTTGGAGATATGCCTAAGGGCTTTCCTCCTAAGAGGGTCCTTGATCATGCCATCTGATTAGTCGAGCCAACCACCAAACATCGAGGAGCCCTTATAGGTATCACATACAAAAATTTGAGAGATAGAAAAAATTGTTGAAAGAGATGCTGGCGAGGAATCATTAGAGCATAGCAAAGTGCTTACTCCTGCCGGTGGTGATGATGCGTAAGAAGGATGATACTTGGCATGTGTCCAGATTATAGAGTGCTCAACATGTACACCATTAGATAAGTTTCCAATTCCAGTCATTGATGATTTGTTAGATTGAATTAAATGGAGCTATGTTTTTACCAAGTTAGATCTTAGATCTGGTTATCACCAAATTCAAATTAAGGAGGAAGATATTTGTAAGACAACATTTCAGAATCATGAGGGTCATTATGAATTTTTGGTGATGCCATTTTGTCTTACCAATGCACCATCTACATTCCAAAGTTTGATGAATTCCATTTTTAAGAAGTTCTTGAGAAAGTTTGTATTAGTATTCTTTGATGATATATTGATTTACAGCAAGACTTGGGAAGAACATTTGCAACATGTGGACCAAGCATTACAAATACTTGAAGATCATAAGCTCTATGCTAAGCCATCCAAGTGTGCTTTTGGTCTTACAAAGGTGGAGTATTTGGGACACATAGTTTCACATGAAGGAGTAAAGGTGGACCCTAACAAAATTAAGGCTATCATGAATGGCCTATTCCAAAAACCATTGAGAATTGAGAGGTTGCTGGGATTGACAGGGTACTATAGAAGATTTGTGAAGAATTATGGTAGTATAGCAGCACCTCTCACCGCTCTATTGAAGAAGGATTCTTTTCATTGGAATGAGTCTGCCAATACAGCATTTGAGAGATTGAAGGAGGCTATGTGTTCAACTCCGGTACTTGCCACTCCTGACTTCACCAAGGAATTCATTGTGGAATGTGATGCTTCTGGAAATGGGATAGGAGCAGTGCTTATGCAAGAAGGTCGACCAATTGCTTTTGAGAGTTGTCAATTAAAAGGTAAGAATCTACCTAAAAACCCTATTTATGAGGAAAGGAAATGCTTCTTAATACTCCCATCGCGATTGAAACAATGCGTCCTTATCTATTGGGTAGACATTTCAAGGTTAAGATAGATCATGATAGCCTAAAATATTTTTTGGGCATTCCTCTTCTGAAGAGCAACAAAAATGGGTCACTAAGATGTTAGGAACTTGTTTGAGATTGTATATAAGGAAGAAATATTTATTCTTGAGATGCATGGCTAAAGGGAAAGGATGAGGCAGGGTGAGGCCTTATTGTGTGCCCTTTCAATATAAGCAAATTGGAGTGGAGAGGAAGCCAAGTAGAGTGGAAAAACTGATGTTGCTGAGCTAATGTCTCATGCAATCAATTAAAAAGTGATCCTAGTAGTTCATATAAATTTTGTTGGAAGGGAGATACTCTTTGGTATAAAGATAATTTGTATCTCTACAAGAATTCCACTCTTAAACACAAGATTCTCACATAGTTGCATGAGTCTCGAGTGGGTGGTCATTCAGGATTTTTGAAGACATATCATTGAGTCAAGCAAGATTTCTTAAGGAAGGGCTAAAGGGTGATGTTCGGAATTTGTGGCTAGATGTTTGAGGTGTGTCAAAGATAAAGGGGCATGGGCACACCCGGTCTCTTGCAACCCTTATCTATTCCTAGCCAGCATTGGGAAGAGATATCCATGGACTTCATCACAGGGCTTCCCAAATCTAAAGGTCATAATGTCATCATGGTGGTGGTTGATAGGCTCACTAAATATGCACATTTCATTGCATTAGCACATCCTTTTACAGCAAGTGCAGTGGCTAGAGCTTTTTTGGAGAATATCCAAAAGCTACATGGTACACCTAAAGTTATTGTTAGTGATTGTGATCCTATCTTCACTAGTCACTTTTGGAAAGAATTTATTCTCATGTTTGGGTGCCTCAGGTGGCTCTTAGCTCTTCATACCACCCTCAATCAGATGGGGCTTGAGGAGTTGTTAATAAGTGTTTGGAAGGATATCTATGTTGTTTCACTTTGAAAGCTTGATCCCGATGGAGTAGATTATTACCACTTAGAGAATGGTGGTATAACACCTCTTTTCATAGCTCATCAAAATGTCTTTCATTTTGTGGCACTTTATGGATATCATCCTCCTTCCATCACATCATCAATTAAGGTGTCCCAAGGATTCCCGAGCGATGAAGACCACTTGCTTCACCAACAACAAGTACTTTTAGGACTCAAGGAGAATTTAGCCATGGCACACAATCGAATGAAACAACAGGCAGACCAACATCGTAGTGAAAGAAGTTTTGAAGTTGGGGATTGGGTCTTCTTGCGATTGTAGCCTTATAAGCAAATCTCACTAAAGCAGAAAAGAAAGAATAATAAGTTTTCTCCAAAGTATTATGGTCCATACCAAATCATGCAGAAGATCGGTAGTGTTGCCTACAAGCGAGTTGCCACCTACAACAAAGATACATCCAGTTTTTCATGTTTCCTGTTTGAAGAAGGTAATTGGGCATAATATTCCCACTCAAACAACACTTCCTGAGCTGGATGAAGAAGGGAGAATCATTTTGGAACCAGAGTGCATTCGTCAAACATGCACAAAGAAGCTAAGGAATAGAACTATCACTGAGTATCTCATCCAATGGAAGAATTTACCAGTTGAAGATGCCACATGGGAAAATGAGGAGTTCATTCAAAAGTTTCCAAACTTGATTAGCATTGAGGACAATGCTTCTTTGAAGAAGGGGGGCATGCTATGCCCTTAATATTATTGTACATCGGGTTATGAATAGTCGGCTTGTGGCTATCTTAACTCTCTATTAAGTCATATTATCATTAGTGTATTGTTATTTAGTTGTTTAGGTCGGCCTAAGTCTTATATAGGTGTGTCTAAGTCGGCCTAGGTGATATCCTTGGCATAAATAGGTATATATAGGAGGTTGTAAGTCTTATTTCATCATCAAGTGTGAAGTGTGTTCTCATTAGAGATATTTGGAGGTTTTCCCCCTCAAAGTGGCTTGTTATTCTCAGTTATTATCAAGTATTTGCAGCATATTTCATATCATATTCTTCTATTGTGCAAGTTATTTCATAACATTCAACTACTCCTTCCTTCTTTTTTCTGATAGGCCCTTTATCATAGCCCATCTTCTACATGATTGAATATCCTTTTCCATATTTTTCTATGGGTAATTTGACATTAGAGACTGCTTCATCTTCATCTTTATAGAGCCAATTTAGAATTTTCGTATCCTTAGGGTTTTCCATGGGGAATTTTTCTTTGATGAATTGCCCATTAAATTTTGTGATTGGCTCTATTGGTGTTTGCTTTGATGTTTTCTTTGATGTTGATGCTGCTGATATTTGATGTTCCCTAATAGACGGTTGTCCATATGATCAAGGTGATGTAGGTAAATTGGCAAGGCTAAGAGAGTATTCTCCAACACCATGATCCTTGAATTTCAGCTTTTTGTCAAAACTATTGGTCAATTGACTAATTTGTGTGTCAATTTTTAGAGAATTACTAGCAAGAGCTTCTCGATTATTAGGGACCAAAGTATCTTGACTGGCTTTTATGTTGGCACAAGTTTGAATGTTGGAATTATCAGTAGGTATCGTGATTTCTTGTCCATCATAAGGAAACTTGAGACATTAATGATAAGTTATTGGGATAGCTTGCATTTCATGGATCCAAGGATGACCCAACAAGATGTTATATGCAAGATCATGGTCCAGTACTTGACAAAAAGTATTCTTTATAACAAGGCCCACTCTGATTGGCAGCATGATTAGACCCTTGGATGCTCTTTCTTCATCATCATAAGCCTTTATGGTAATCTTTCTTCTAAAATCAATGGAGTCCTCAGAAAATCCTAAGGATTTGACCAACTTCAAGGTACAGATGTTCAAACTAGCACCTCCATCTATTAGAACTCGTTTGACATGAAACATGTGGATCATGACTTCTAAGTACAATGAGGAGTTATGGGGATGAGTTATGGAAAATTCATCTTTATCAGAGAATGAGAGACAAGTGGGTGAGGAAAAATGCCCTACCATGGCTTGAAATTGATTCACATCCAATTCAGTGGATACATTAGTTTCAACAAGGGCTTTGTCTAGAATTTCTTTATGGGCTGGGGAAATATTTAATAGTTCCAGAATGGAAATTTGAGCACGGGTTTTTCAAAGCTGATTAACCAAATCATATTTATGTTGAGGTGGAGGTTTAGTGGACTTTGAAGAGGCGCCCTTTAAGACAACTTTGGCTTGCGCTCTTGTTGTTGCATTGAATTCTCTATATTCCACCTTCTTATTGACTTTAATGACATTTACCCGCTCCTTGTCTACGTAGAGATGGTTGATTATATGATCATCATTGATATGATTCACATTTTTTTCAGAAGATTCACCCTTTTGATAATTAGGAAATGGATTGCGGAATGCTTGGTGATCTATGTTGGTTTGTTGATTTCCTTCTATTGTGATGATGTCATTTTTGATTAAGTCTTGAATTACATTCTTCAAGGCTTGGCAGTTGTTTGTGTGATGACCTTTACACCGATGATAATCACAATAGTATGCCTCATTCCAGGATGGAGGCTTTACACTGGGTTCATAATTTCGTTGAGGTGGTAAAGTAATGAGATTTTTAGCCATCAATTCTTTGAATGTGGATTCTATGGATTGACCCAATGGAGTAAAAGTTCTTCTATTCGAGAAGAATGATAATCTTTGTGGATTTGAATTCGAGGTGTTTCCTAGAGAATTTTGATTGTTATTGTTTCCTCGATAACCTTGGTTATTGGAAGTCCCTTGGTTGGGAGTAGAGTGTTGATTTGTATTGTTCCTCTGAGGAGGAGGATTATTTCCGTGATTTGCAATTGAGTTGATGTTGTTGTTGCGAGTGTTTGGAGTAGTGAGGACAAATGGTTTGGTTGAAGCATGATTTACATCCACAACACCATCATTCACCATATTTTTGTTGCGAGTCTAGAATTTGGATTTTTCCTGATTACTATGATGGTTGGATGAGCTAGGATTTTCTTTGTCATGTTTTATTATGCCTCTTTTGACCAAAGCATTTTCAATGGTTAAGGCATCTTCAATCATTTTCTCAAAAGAAGAAGGAAAATTTAAGTTCAAGTGATAGCTCATTTCCAAATTTAAACTATTGATGAAAGTAACCATCTTTTCTTTCTCGAGAACAGGACGTGGGTATTTGGCAAACATTCTTCTCCATCTCTAAAGAAACGTAATGAAAGGTTCACTAGTTTTCTATGCAAATTTACAAAGATCTATCATGGTGATCTAATGTTGTATGTTGTAAGTATATTGTGATATGAATAAATTGATCAATTCTTCAAATGTCCTGACGGGAGGTGTGATCTTGGATAACCATTCCATAGAGTGTACTCCAAGACTCCTAGGAAATAGTTACATCAATTAAGTATTTTCATGAGAAAATTCTAATGTCAGGTTTCTTAAGTCCCTAATGTGATCGATTGGATCCGTTTTCCCATTATAGCAATCAAACTTTGGCATTTCACAATGCTTGGGAAAAGGAATCATGTTTAAACTTCTGTCAAAAGGATAAGGATAGATGTCCTCCAAAGTGTATTTCTTTGTGGTTGTTCCCCCTTGTAATTCTCTAACTTGTCCTTGAAGTGCCTTGATTTGTTGGTGTTGATGGTGTTTTCTGCACAGCAACAACTCAGACAGAATATGATATCCTATCTCTCTTGAAAGGTTATTTTCAATAACAAATCACTGAAAATCACCCCAAGGTCTCTCGGGTGTTAGGTCATAACAATGCATAAAACAACTCAGATAAAATGTGAAATTGCTGGTAATCACAATCGGACCTTACTACAAGCAAACTGTACCTTTCAATTTATCAAATCTGAAATATGATGATCTTAAAATCCTAAATCTAACCGAATAACAAAGAAATTGCAAAAGATAGGGATGCAAGGAAAGTGATAAAATCTGAACTACTCCAAGGACAAGCCATGCAAATGACATATATTTGGAATGGACCTATCTCAAATAACCAATTCCTGTTCGACCCACAAGCAATCTTACAAGAATAGTGCAATCTTCTGAGGAATATAGATTTTCAAATCATAGACTTGCATCTACAACCGAACTTAAGCACATTTGAATATACGGTCCAGGTTGACTTTACCAGCCTACTACAATCAGATAGTTACTGGGAGTATAGACCAGAGATAGCTACAAACATTCCAAATATGAGATCACAAACATCATTTATCCAACCAAACTAATTTATTTCTGAATATTAAACCCTAGATCTTCAAGCAATTTAAAAGATAGAACAAAGGAACCATGCAAGATGAGATAACACAAAGGATTTCACTAGGAATAACCACAATGTCCTCAATTGTATTAATCACCAGAAAATGCTGCAACAATTCAACTGTTCTGAATATAGTGTTTGCTTCAAGAAACTTCAAATACTCTAACTATAGCTCTTGCTCTATTACTGTCTTGCTATGTCTATAACCAATGTCTAACCCTTACAATGAGGCAAGAATGCCTATTTATCAAATTTCCCCCCAAAACATGTCGGCCCAGCCAAACATTTTACAAAATAATCAAAACCACCAAAACAGGTCGGCCAAGGAAACAAACTAAGGCACACATTTAATGCCATCATCCAAGTCGGCCAAGGCATAGTCCCCAAGGAAGTCCGGTCCAATGCATGCCCTATAATAATAGGGAAGCACAAATCTCGAAAAGAGCATTAACTGCTACTCCCTTTGTCTTTCCTCTGTGCTGGTGACCCTTGGACCTTCGAGAATATCCCATCCAGCTCAGCAATAGGTGGCAATGGTAAAACCCTGAGTCAGAATTTAATTGAATCAATTCCCTCATTGGACCACTCAATAGTTTTCTTCCAGTCCTCCCTGTTGGCCATGTACCTGTCTATCACTGCCAAGTAGGTAGCTGCATCATCAAGCAAATGGGAGGTGACAGCTCCATCAGATTCTGGGGCATAAACCTCATGCCACCATTCCTTCAGTTGATCCAAGCTCAGATATTTGGGAGCTATTTTCTTCCTCCCTGTCATCACCTCGAAGAAGGAAATGCAACCATCATAAATTGCAGTGAGGTCAGCATCAATTGATTTCCTTCATTTTTGTATCTTTTTCAAGCCTCCCTGCCTGATCTGCAATGCCTCGAACCACTCCCACAGTTCATCCAATCTAACAAAAGGAAGGATTCCATCTTTGCCCAACTGATCCTTGCCATACCCCAGAATAGTCCTTGATTTCTGTAGCAGGAGGTCTATGTCATTCCTATCCTGAGACAAGACACTCTCTAACAGCTCCTTTCCCCGGACTGCATCCTTGCCCATAGACATGATCTCTTTGATAGCTTCATCCCCTTGTGTCTGGACACCCATTAACCAGTCTGTGGCAGCCTGAGCGGAGGCCTTCATCTTTTCAATTCTGGTGATTGTCTCCTTAGGCAGAAATCCCAGAGTAGTAGAGGAGGAAGGATGGAGAGACTGTAGAGGCTTCATTACCTCCTCCAGACATTTCCTTAATCTTTCGTTTTCTCTTTTCAGCTCTCGTTTTGACTGGGTCTCCTTCTTTATTCTGTCAACAATTATAGCACTCGACCCTTCAAATTCCTCAATATCCTGCTCCAGGGAGACCGGCCCAAGGTTAATGGTTTGAACATTGTAATCCATGCCTGTTACCTCATCTCTTGTTTTATCTGCAGCAGGGGTGGCGATGTGAACTACCCGATTATGCACCTCATCCCTTTCCACCCAGGAAATCACCCTTGCAACCTTCTTCTTCTTCCCTTTGCCGATCTGAGATAACATTTCATCCCAGTCTAGAGGAGTGTCTTCAACAATCACCTGTTTCTTCTTTGCAAGTTCTCTCTCTAGCCAGTCCGGGGCTACAGGGTCAGTCTGGCTTTCTTCCGTATGAGTTTTTCCTGGATCTTCTGTCACTTTCTCCCCTTTTGCGGCTGTCACCTCGACCTCCTCCTTATTTGTTCCTTTGTCACCTTCTTTCTCCGGAGTCCGCTTGCCTTGATCAGCCTCTTCAAATCCCAATTCTGGAAGCACCGGTGATGGAGTCCTGGCAGGGATGCTTTCCTCCAGTTCCGGTGATCCGTGGCCCTTATCACTCTCCAGAGAATCCTCGTATTGTACTAGGGGAGAAGTGTGCCTTTCTTTCGTTTCCACCTCGAGCTCGGCAGCCCCACTGAACAATGTTCCTTCTTTGAACAGTTCTGCTTCTCCGCTAATTTCCTGTTCATCCGGATTCTCCGGTTCTGGTATGCTCTACGAAGGAGAAACAGGCTTATCTTGCTCTTTAACTAGTAATGTTGGCGAGGAGTCCTTTGGCTGTGCAACATCCTTGGGAGAAGGGGTTCTGGATTTACAGGTATACACTTTGGTCTTTTCCCCTCCGGAGCTCTCTACATCAACAATTGGAGGTTCATCCTCTGAAGTCGCTTGATCCTTCTTCTTTGCCACCCTCGCAGTTCTGGCTTTCTTAGGCAGCGGACGGGCATCCTCCTCTTCAACTTTCTCTGCTTCTTCCTCATCCGAGGACTTGCTGATTGTCAGGGTCTTCCACCTGCGCTTGCCAATTGGTTTCCTCTTCGTTGCAGGTTCGGTTCCCTTAGGACCTCTGACCTTAATTTTGAATGGTGAGGTTTTAGCTGTTTTCCCTTTGGGGTCCTCATCCCTGAATTCTTCAGAAGTGGACATGGGGTTGAGATTCCCCATCAAATCGAAGGTACAGGGCACATTGGTATTCTCTAATACCCAGACTTTATGCTTAATCCAAGAAAAGGTGAATCTCAACACCTGAGTCATTAAGTCCTCCAACTCTGTCACCTCAGGCTCACTCCAATCAATGTCTGCAACTGACCTATCCTTTATGGGCTCGTAAACATGTTCTTGTACCAAATTTCTGTCATCATCCAGCTGATCTGGAATCAGCTTCACATTATATTGTCTGATTGCCTCCACAGGCAGCCGGGAATACCTCCTCTTCCTTGCATCAAGATCATCCTTGATGTTGACCCAGTAGTCTTGCAGGTCCTCCTTATGCCTAAATTCCCAGGTAGCCCTCTTCTGTGCCTCTCCGATTATATCAAAGTTCATTCTCTTTGAATGAAAAGAGAATCCATAAGCTGCTAACTCCTCACCTGCAGTGTGAGCTGATTGAATAGATGGGCACATTTCCCCCACACTGATCCCAAGAGGGAAGTCTCCTCCAAATCCTGTCTTATGCTTTTCCCTCTTCACCACTGCATCAAATTCACAAATCTGCCTCACAACTTCTAGTAGCACAATATGGTCAGTGGGATATCTGGGCAACCTGTAAGGAGCAACTGGACATCCATCAATCCAGAGGTATGTGAAGGTAGGGAACTGGATAAACCACGCTCTATAATTCTTGATCAGCCCATTAGCCCCATCGGATAATCTGATGTGCTCTGCATTTTGAAGTGTCCGGGTAATGTGCATTGTGAATGCATCATTAGCCCTCCTATAATCTTTATGTCCCAAATGCAGCTCTAAATAGACCTCATAGATGATATCCTGCCCAATAGTTCCCATCGGAGTCAGTCCTTTGTAGGGATAGGAGATGGCCAGCACATACATGACGTAGGAGGACATGGTGAACTTCCTGGCCTCCAGGACATTTCTCAGTTGTTTGTCTATCTCTGCACTAATGAGTCCTGCCCAGTGATAATTTATCCCCTGACTCATCTTGGTGATCACGTGGACCATCCAATTCTCCAATACTCCGGCAATTTTCAATCCAGCCACCCGGCTCAAGAGTGTGATGGCATCATAGATATCTGGCCTGAATTTCACCCTGTGTAACTATTTAGGCAGTTTGGAATGGTGAGATTTTGGCTTCTCCAGCCATGAGTTAATGATCTGCTGAGCCTTAACTGGCTCATTCTTATAGTATGTTCGGGCAGTGTCAATGTTTATAGCATAGACCGAGGGGAGATCTGGCATGCTAAAGGCCCGGGCAATGGAGGCCAGACTGAAGTTAGCCAAGACTCGTCCCTCAGGGCTGACCACCATCTGTGTATCAAAAATGTATTGTCGGGCACATTCAAGAATCAATTCGTAGCACTGAACCGCTGGAGGGAACCCTGCCACATGCACCAATCCCGAGTTCATCATTCCTTGTCTCAAGGCTGACTGGTCCTTCTCAGCCGTTCTTTGCTTGAACTCCTCATAGCGCCAGGCACCGACATTGGTATCAGATACATCAGCCCACACGGAAGATATCTTACTTTCAGTGACCTAGCTCTTCATGTCTAATCTCAACCGTTCTGTCTCAGAAATTGAAGATGCCCCTGCACCACCTTTGGACTTCCCAGCAGCAGCCTTGCTTGATTCGGCCTGCACATTCAAGAATTGTCATTAGAATCCAATTATTAAGCTCATATTAATCCAAAGGGTTAGCACACATCATATAAATCCATCAAAATCTGTTGCTAACTACTAATCCATCGGGATCCGGAGAAATCAGACAGTCCGGGAAAATCGCGCAACCCGGGAAAATACCATCTGGGCAGAATTTTGGAGAAATCCGACCCAGACGGATTCCTGCTACCAAAGCATTATTAGCCATATAAATCATTAATACGCTTAGAAAATCAAAGGATAATCGTTAAATTTACTCATTGGCAACAAGAAATAAGCATGAACAATCATTCCATCAATCCTATCATCGAAATATACAAAAGAACACAACCCGACAGGAAATCCAGAAAAATCCGGATGGGACGGATTTCTGCGGACAGCATAAAACGCACTGGGAATAAACCCAACCCGCAGAATAGGCCCAAAGCGGGAAAATCCGGGAGTAACGAAATTCCGCGACGGTCCCAGAAACCCGAAAAACGGCAAAACGCGCACCAAGACTCGAACGACCGCAGGAGCTCCACTACCTGAGCTCAAATGATCCCAAAACTAGCAATAATCAACAATCTCAAGCATGCAAAGGATTTCAACTCTCAAAAGCCCTCAAAGGATGGATCCTTGTGTTAAAATAATGGTGCCCTAAATCGAATGATCAACTCTCTGCCATTAAAACCAGAGCAAGCTTTAGGGCTCAAAGTATCGGTTCAGGATTTACGTAAAAGCCCTCTAATCTTCACAGGACGGGAAGCCAACATGACAAGGGACAAAAGTCACTCAAGCATAAAATGAAATCCTCGTTCTGGGCTGAACACCAAGGGAAACCCTAATTTCGCATGATAACACATTTCGCGCCCAAAACAAACAAGCAATCCGACCCAAAATGCCACCTAAAGGATGAATATGCGATCCAACGGACAAATGGAGCTCACAGGGCATGGATAATGGGGTTCCATAATAAAACGGGACGGACCCCAACTCTATAAATACAAAATCAAAATCAAATCAAGGGCCGACCCAAATTTAACAATACCCAGTGCAAGAAAACCCAAAACCATCTCATAAGAAAACGGAAGGGCAATGGATACATACCATGGATCAAGGCAAACGGAATCCGAGCTCAAAAAGTCGACCACGAGGTAAACACGTCCAAGCAACGTAAAAACTGGCACCAGAACTCAAGAAATCCTCACGCAAACAAAGCAGGATTAATCCCTCAAAGCTCAAGTGAAAATCTCAATCGCCAGAGCAATCAGCAAGGGAGCAATGGAGTTAGAATGAATCAGAAAATGCCCTAAATTCGACCTTATACCCATCTGAGCAAAGGTACCTCAACCATTAATGCGCAATAAGACGTTTCTGACAAGTCCAGAAACCCGAGCCCGAAGCGAAATTTTGGAAAATCCCAGAATGCGCGGAAACACAGATTTCACGGAAATGCAGAAGCCGGGGAAGTCAGGAAGATCGGGATTTTGACAAAATCCGGGAAGATCCGATAGGACCGGAAAATCCCAAAGTCAGGCAGAAACCCGGAATCGGAGAATCCTGCCAGAAATGGACAGGGAACCAGGGCCAGAAGAATCCGCCAGAGGCGGAAAATCCCGGATCTAGGCGAAAACCCGGACTTGGCCCAAAGCTCAATTTAAATCAATTCCAACTTCAAGGCAAGGGAAAAGCAACAAGACCAACATGTCAAGACCCCAAAATGATAAATCCAATAAAATCAAAGGTCAAAGACACCAAAAAAGAGGGTCCCCACTCCAAGTGGGGCGTGTGTGCGAAAACTACACAACAAATGGTGACTCCGCTGGGGAAATGCTCCTGAGCATTTAGATGACAAACTAGAATCAGGAACCCAGAACTCATGGTTGCAACTCAGATACCTAGCCATCATCCTAAGTTAAAGCACAGGAATTGCCAGCCAATCCGACATTCATATACCAGGGTCTAAGTGTGTGCACTTGCATGTATTACCTACCCTTAGTTGCAAGAAGGACCAGACTTGGTATAAATAGACTACGTAAAGATTCTTACTCTAAAAGTAACCTGGATAGAGCCTCGCTGCCAGTCAGGCGTCCATAGCCCCGACGAGGTTATCGCTGTGATCCTCCTGAACATAGCTCTACTGCCAGCCAGACGTCTATAGCCCCGGTAGAGATATTCAGGTCCCCCTGATGAGTTGAATTCAAACCTCAAGATTTTAAATATATATATATATATATATTTTATTTTTTTGCTAATGTTTCTTTCTTTTCACTTATTGTATTCAACCTATAAACAGTGAAGTTCACACTCAGGGCTGAGAACCACAGTGGCACTAGAGCAGAAAGAGATTTTTCACCTGTCCAGACCTTACAAGGACCTTTACAACTTTAGGTATATTAAGGATTAAAGGTATAAGACCCCAATACATTCTTATTCAGACTGACTAGAAAACCTTCGCCTTACCACTAGGACAAATGACAGAGGCAAAAGAATTCATACCATGGTACGCTGGAAAAATGATCAAAGTTTGTAAGGGAAATATCAGGAACATTAGACCTGTTTTGCCACCATTACCACACAGATGCACCCACAATCCCAAAAGGAGATAGGACCAAAAGCAAGAGCAACGCCGAACAAAACAAACAAACCCAAGCAAACCTACTCTAACCAAACAAACCCAACAAAGTAAGAAAGGACACCTACCCCTAACCAAAGCAAGCAAAACAAACAAAGAAAACAACCTAACTAACTATTTACAGGGCAAAGAGCTGAAAACAGCTCAAGACTGGAAATAATGTTTGAGATACTGCCCATTGACAGGCAGTGGTATGTCCTCTCACGTGAGAGTCCTCAAACGGAAGGCATTATCTCCCAGAATTTTGGCAATCTGGTAAGGACCAAGCCACAATTTATCAAATTTTCCATGGCTCCCTTTCTGATTATGTGGCTTATCCCAATACAGGACGAGGTCAGAAATCCTGAAAGCCTTAACTTTAGCTCTCTGGTCAAACCATCGCTTGACTACCCCCTGATGTTTGGCAAATTTTTTCAGGGCATTGTCCCGTTTTTCTTCAAGGTGCAACAATTCAGCTAACCTGGCTTCCCTTCTATCCCCTTCATCGTAAAACTGGTTAATAAACTGTAGAGTTGGGATTTTGAGTTGGATAGGGAAAACTGGTTCCAGACCGTACACTAAATGATAGGGAGAGGTACCAATGGAGGACTTAACCTGAGTACGATCTACCCAAAGAGCAAACCGAAGCTGGGTGTGCCAGTCTTTTGGATTCCTTTCTAACAATTTTTGGATGACAGTCAACAAGTTCTTGTTAGAGGATTCAGCTAGACCATTCCCCTGGGGATAATAATTAGATGCAAATTTGACAACAATGCCGTGATCAAAAGCCCAGTTTGAGAATTTCAAAGATGCAAAGGCAGGACCGTTATCACACACAACAACAACAGGACATCCAAACCGATTGATAATGGTAGATTCAAGAAAATCAATTACTACCTCTAATGTACACTGCCTACAAGCAAACACTTCAGTCCATCTTGTAAAGTAATCAGTGATGGTAAGGATATACCTGTGTCCAGCAGAAGATGGTGGATTGATGGGGCCTATGAAATCCATACCCCATTGAGCAAAAGGTTTTACCTCAATCACAGACTGGAGCGGAAGTGTTGCACACCTTTCTCTCGTTGTTGCAGTCTGACAAGTGTGATAGGTCCAGACATGATGATGAACATCCTTGAATAGTGTAGGCCAGTAGTACCCTGCCCTCAAAATCTGGTTTGCAGTAGCAATGGCAGAACCATGACCAGTACCATATTTCTCATGAAACTCATTTATTACTCTCTCAGCCTCCTGTCTTCCAAGGCACCTCAAATAAATACCTTCGTGATTCTTCTTGTATAGGACAGCTCCTTTCAGCATGAAACCATCACTTTTCAACCTCAAAGCTCACCTCTGAACTGCATTTAAATGACTAGGGGCTCGCTGATTCAGCAGATAATAGACTATATCATCATACCAGCCCTCTGGGAAAACTTCTTCAACATTATAGTTATGGACAGACAATTCAAGGCCCATCTTCGCCATGGTTTGGGTGAATCCTTGTCCTCTTACCAGCTTCATAGGCTGGATCTCAATGTCATACTCCTGAAGCATGGTCACCCATTTAGCTCTACGCTCCCCTAATTCATTCTGCATCAGCAATAACTTAATTGCAGAATCAGGAACAATCGCAAACACCTAGTTTCTGAGGATATAGTGCCTGAATTTCTTTACTACTCGCACAAGGGCATATGCTTGCTTCTCCACACATGGGTATTTCAGCTCAGCATCCTTCAATGGTGCACTCATGAAAGTGATGGGATGCTCATTCCCCTCATCAAACTTTTGTGTCAGCATTCCAGCACATGAGTGGTCTGAAGCAAAGGAATAGATATAGAACGGTTTACTATAATCTGGACTCACCAACACTGGAGCATCAGCAATGGCTCTTTTAATCTCTGCAAAGGACTCATTTGCGTCTGTGGTCCACTCGACCTTGGCATCTTGTTTTAACATAGCATTTAATGGCTTGACAATCTCAGCAAATCCAGTGATGAATTTTCTGACAAAATTAATCTTACCAAAGAAGGATTTCATCTCCTTCTTGCTGGCAGGTGGCTGAATTTTCAAGATGGCCTCTACTCTTTTTGGATCTATAGCAATGCCTTTCTCTGATATCACATGCCCTAATAGCTTGCCTTCTGTGACCCCAAAAATACACTTCTTGGGATTCATGGAGATG
The DNA here is from genome assembly GCA_007258455.2 of Sequoia sempervirens. Lineage (NCBI taxonomy): Eukaryota > Viridiplantae > Streptophyta > Pinopsida > Cupressales > Cupressaceae > Sequoia > Sequoia sempervirens. Next base: position 352,866,396 of record VDFB02086081.1, on the reverse strand, counting down.
CCAAATTCTCTGCACTTCTGGAACACCTTACGCAGATCTGAGATATGATCCCCTCTATTTTTGGAGAAAACAGTCAGATCGTCCATGTAAATGATAATGCACTTTCCTATGATGTCCTTGAAAGCGATATCCATAGCTCATTGAAATGTGGCTCCTGCATTGATAAGCCCAAACGGCATCCTCCTGTAGGCAAAGGTTCCCCACTTAGTTGTAAAAGCAGTCTTGTGTCTGTCCTCATACTGGACCATCACTTGATTATACCCTGAATATCCATCTAGAAAGGACATCATCTGCGATCCATTAACCACTTGTAATACCTAATCCAAAGAGGGAACTGGATAATTATCTTTCTTTGATGACCTATTCAGATTTCTGAAGTCAACACAGAGCCTAATTTCACCGTTCTTCTTTCTTACTGGAACCAGATTAGCCACCCAAGTAGAATGCCTGACAGGAAATATGATTCTAGTGGACAGCAGTTTCTGAACTTCCTTCTGTATGAGTGGCTCCAATAGTGCATTAATAGGTCTCTGCCTCTGTCTAAAAGGCTTAGCACCTGGCTTGAGAGGTATAGTATGAGTTATGATGAATGTATCATAAGTCTTCAAGTCTTCATAACCCCAGGCCACTATGTCTGGAAAGTCATATAGGGCTCTGATTATTCCCTATCTTTCTTCAAGAGTATAGACCTTACCAATGAAAATATTCTTTACATCATCTTCAGTGCCCACATTGTGAGTGTCACACTGTCCACTGATAGACTCTTTCTTAGATCCCTGTTCTTGATCTCTGATTTTGTCCATATCAAAAATTCTCTCCAGCTGTACCATTCCCCTTGGGATAGTATTGGACTTCAAATTTAGCACACCTTTTAGGTCCAATTCTGCTTCTTGAGGTTCTATTTCATCAATGATCTATGAAGCAAAGACATTCGTGTTCGTGATAAAGTCAAGGATATGTTTATCATCCTCAAACACCTGAAAATTAGTCACATTGTCAGGGACTGATGGGATAGGAGTTAATTCAACAGTAAACTTCTTCAATCCTGACAAAGATAGGGGCTGCAAAGTACTGGCCACTTGAGCTAGGGAATCAGCAGTTTGATTCTTCTTCCTTGGGATCAATTGGATATTAAAAGCGTCAAACCCCTCAATGAGGTCCCACACTCTATGCCTATAGTTGGTCATTCTCCTATCGTGACACGCATACTGCTTTCTTACTTGTTTGACCACTAATTCTGAGTCACCAAATACTTGCAGGACCTTGACCTTTTTCTTGAGTGCCATAAGGAGTCCATGAATTAATGCTTCATATTCAGCCACATTATTTGTGCAATGAAATTGGAGCCTATGGGCTGCAAAGAAACTCTTACCCTTTGGACTGATCAGCTCGAACCCAGCCCCAGCTCCCTGTTTAGACTTAGACCCATCAAACTTGAGAGTCCAGTATTCTGCAGCAGTGGTCTTCTTCATTTTGTCTTTTGGCTTATCAGTATAAGAGGCTTCCTCAGCCACATCAGATTTCTGATTCTCACACTTTACTTGCAGATATTGCTCATCTGTGCTAACCACCTGAGATGGATTCATGCTTTTTTGTACTTCTTTCACTGCTGTCTGGCACAAGAAACATTCCAATTCTGAGTGAGAAGTATTGTGAACTCTACACCAATTTGGCAAGAGTAACTCCTTAAAGCTTGTCTTCCTTCCCAAGTGAGTTTGATTCTCCACACATTGCTTAATGAAATCTTGAAAATTATCCAGTAAGCTGATCTATCTATCCGCAAGTTCTTCTTCTTCATCAACTGATTTTGTCAGGACTTCAACAAGACTGGGCCCTGTTTCAGCATCTACTGGCATCGTATGCAACATCAGTACCTCCTCTACATCTAATTCTTTATATGGGGCCGATAGCAAGTAGTTTCCCATTCTAGTTTCTGATATGAGAACCTCAGTTGAAGTCTTTTGGTATTCTGTTATCATGTACTTCATTCTAGGCTCCCTCTCAATCCTTATCTAATTGGGCACTCCCTTCCAGGGAAGCTACATGTGAGAGTGATCAGTGGACACATACCCATTCAGGGCCTTAGTGAAATCTCTTCCTAAAATTAAACTGTATGCATCAGGAATGTCAGCTACCTGAATGTTAATAACCTGTTGGATTCTAGGATCTGAAGCTATCTGCATATGAATCATGTTTAGTTCCCCTACCACACTTACTTCGGTTTTGTCCAACTGAGTGACCTTCTTCTGGGAATCAGCAGGTGTAATTCCCAGAGCCCTACAAACTCCAAGAGGCATCACATTGGTGGAAGCACCCGAATCCAACAAACAATTGTGAAGGTTCTTACCAAAAATTCAGACTGATATCAGAAATGGAGGGGTTTCTGTCTTCCCTTGAAACAAAGTGGGCTGAGTATCCATCTGAGCCACTTGAGTTCTGTCCTTTTCTTTTCCTCTATCTCCAGGGGGTGGATTGGTCTTATTCTGTGTCTGACTTTGTGTGTTCACAGACTGAAAACTGGAAGTCTGGCTGACATGCTCACCAGAAGGCTTGTCCGATGTCTTTGAATTTGCATCATAAGTACCTAAGACAGCCTTCCTAATTACAGGAAATCTTAACAACTCAAATGCAGAAAGGTTTACCTTTAGCTTCTTGAATTCCTCTGCAACATATGAAGCCATCTGCTCTTCACTCATATCAGTAGAGGCCTCCTTAGATGGCTCCTCTGCCTTATCCTTGCTTGCTTAAACAGTCCTTTCCTTTTGTGGTTCTGCTTGAGCTTGTCTATCTTTCGAAAGGTATTGCTTAGAAACCTATGGATAAGACGGATTGTTGCTCATATTAGGATCTGGAGGAGTACTGAAATTGTTAGGAGGAATGGAGGTAGTGAAAGGTCCTCCAGGTGGTGGACGCCTGTGGGGCATATCCCTCAATCCTTGTCTCTGAAACATCTATACTTCTTCAACATAAGCTTCATCCTGATCCAAGGGGCCATTGTCATTCATCTCTCCTTCATTAAACAGCTGAGCTACTTCATCTCCATTACAAATCTGATTTGTTTCATCTTTCTGGGAATCAGGTTCTTCCGATATATTTTCATTACTGGCTGGAAAAGGAGCATGGTTTAATACCAGCACAGGAGAATCATATGAACTGGAAGGAACAATTTCCTGTCCACTCACGTTGTTCTCTACCTCATACTAAAAAATGGAAGCAGCAGTCTGGAACTCCGGACATTCCAATTCCGAATGCTGACTCGTTTTATGGAGTCTACACCATCCTAATAGGGCTGCTTCTGCGAGATACACACCAGTAGGAGGTTTGTCCTGGCTGACTGGCTGGTTCACAGATTGATTGATAATCTGATTTGCAGGCTGATCCAATAGAGTGGGAACTCCTCCATTATTAGGCCCTGTATTCCAAGTTCTGTTTTGTCCTTGTGATGGCCTTTTATCAAATCCTGACCCACTTCCTTGGCCTCTATCAAAGTTTTGTCTCCTATCATTGTTGAAACCTCTATCCTGGTTGTAACCTCTGTCATTATAAAATCCCCTGTCATTGCATTGCCCCCTGTCGAAATTCTGCCCTTGCGAGAACTCTCTGTTCTGATTAGATTGCATTCCCTTTTGAGCAGCTTGTAGTTGGCTATTCTGATTTCTCAAGTAAGTTACTTCTAGATTTAACTTCTTTATTTGTTCAGCCATTTCATCAATCATTTCCTTATTCTGGTCTCAGTAGGGAGGCTGATTTGGGTTACTCAGAGGTTGGACAGGCACTGTGGCAGATCCCAAAGACTGATGTAACACTTCAGAGTTCTGTAGATAAGCAGGGAAATTATTTGGCTGTGACTGGTACACGGGCTGATTAACTTGTTGTTGAGGGAAGTTTGTCATAGGGGAAAGCTGGTTCATAGGATGACCAGGGTGTGGTACCATCGATAATTGGGGAACCGGATTCATAATAGGGGTATGATTGGTGAGAGCCTAATTTACTACCTGAATCTGGTTGGGATGTGCAACCGGTCCCAGAGAAGGCAATGGCCCAGTCAAGTGCTATCTCAAGTCTGTACTAAGCTTGGCAGCTTCCGTATAAGCATCAGTCAAGGTACCTGGAGGGTTAGGTCTCCATTTCAGAAAGGTTGCTGTTAGACTATCCAGAGCTTCGTAATATACTCCCAGGGCAGTACCATCATCTAGAACATATGGGTCTTGTAATCTGGTGAATGCACGATGGAATCTATTATTGAAACTGGCTATGCGTTCATTAACCTCTCTCTTGACTTTGATAAATTGCAGGTATAGCTCATTAGCACTGATGGGTATTCGAAATTTTTGCAAAAAGGTCTTTTCAAGGTCATTCCAATTCTGAATTGAGCCAGCAGGGAGATGGTTGTACCAATAAAAAACTTCTTCTCCCAGGGAATAAGGAAATAACCTACAAGCAACATCCTCATGGACAATTCCTCTGTCTTTGAGGCAAGTTTGGAAAATCCTTATGTGCTCTTCTGCAGTTCTATTTGGGTCATTTACATGGAATTTCGAGTAGAAATGCTCAGGATTTTTAAGCATTACATTATAAGCACCAAAGGACAAAGGTGATGGATTATTGGCAAGGAAAGCCATCGGTAAGAGCGGGGGTGGAGGTTGTGGTTGATTAATGGCAGGCTGAGACTGTTGAAGAGGAACCTCTTCAGGAATGGGTGTGACTTCAACCTCAGGATGTGAAGATATGGACGATGTGGGTGAAGAGATGGGTGATGATGATTCTCCCCTTACTCTAGTCCTCCTTGACCTATTGGGGAACTGTAACTCTTCTAAAGCCTCCTCTCCTGTGGTAGATCTGGTATTTCTCCTATATCTCTCTGGAGAGATGGCATTCAAGAAATGATCCAGTGTGCTCATTCAAGCCCTCCTTCTAGCGCCAATCTGTTGATGGTGTTTTCTACACATCAACAACTCAGACAGAATATGATATCCTATCTCTCTTGAAAGGTTATTTTCAATAACGAATCACTGAAAATCACCCCAAGGTCTCTCGGGTGTTAGGTCATAACAATGCATAAAATAACTCAGATAAAATGTGAAATTGCTGGTAATCACAATCGGACCTTACTACAAGCAAACTGTACCTTTTCAATTTATCAAATCTAAAATATGATGATCTTAAAATCCTAAATCTAACCGAATAACAAAGAAATTGCAAAAGATAGGGATGCAAGGAAAGTGATAAAATCTGAACTACTCCAAGGACAAGCCATGCAAATGACATATATTTGGAATGGACCTATCTCAAATAACCAATTCCTGTTCGACTCACAAGGCAATCTTACAAGAACAGTGCAATCTTTTGAGGAATACAGATTTTCAAATCATAGACTTGCATCTACAACCGAACTTAAGCACATTTGAATATACGGTCCAGGTTGACTTTACCAGCCTACTACAATCAGATAGTTACTGGGAGTATAGACCAAAGATAGCTACAAACATTCCAAATATGAGATCACAAACATCATTTATCCAACCAAACTAATTTATTTCTGAATATTAAACCCTAGATCTTCAAGCAATTTAAAAGATAGAACAAAGGAACCATGCAAGATGAGATAACACAAAGGATTTCACCAGGAATAACCACAATGTCCTCAATTGTATTAATCACCAGAAAATGCTGCAACAATTCAACTGTTCTGAATATAGTGTTTGCTTCAAGAAACTTCATATACTCTAACTATAGCTCTTGCTCTATTACTGTCTTGCTATGTCTATAACCAATGTCTAACCCTTACAATGAGGCAAGAATGCCTATTTATCAAATTTCCCCCCAAAACATGTTGGCCCAGCCAAACATTTTACAAAATAATCAAAACCGCCAAAACAGGTCGGCCAAGGAAACAAACTAAGGCACACATTTAATGCCATCATCCAAGTCGGCCAAGGCACAGTCCCCAAGGAAGTCCAATCCAATGCATGCCCTATAAGAACAGGGAAGCACAAATCTCGAAAAGAGCATTAATTGCTACTCCCTTTGTCTTTCCTCGGCGCTGGTGACCCTTGGACCTTCGAGAATATCCCATCTAGCTCAGCAATAGGTGGCAATGGTAAAACCCTGAGTCGGCATTTAATCGAATCAATTCCCTCATTGGACCGCTCAACAGTTTTCTTCCAGTCCTCTCTATTGGCCATGTACCTGTCTATCACTGCCAAGTAGGTAGTTGCATCATCAAGCAAATGGGAGGTGACAGCTCCATCAGATTTCGGGGCATAAACCTCATGCCACCATTCCTTCAGTTGATCCAAGCTCAGATATTTGGGAGCTATTTTCTTCCTCCCTGTCATCACCTCAAAGAAGGCAATGCAACCATCATAAATTGCAGTGAGGTCAGCATCAATTGATTTCCTTCATTTTTGTATCTTTTTCAAGCCTCCCTGCCTGATCTGCAATGCCTCGAACCACTCCCATGGTTCATCCAATCTAACAGAACGAAGGATTCCATCTTTGCCCAACTAATCCTTGCCATACCCTAGAATAGTCCTTGATTTCTGCAGCAGGAGGTCTATGTCATTCCTATCCTGAGACAAGATGCTCTCTAACAGCTCCTTTCCCCAGACTGCATCCTTGCCCACAGACAGGATCTCTTTGATAGCTTCATCCCCTTGTGTCTGGACACCCATTAACCAGTCTGTGGTAGTCTGAGTGGAGGCCTTAATCTTTTCAATTCTGGTGATTGTCTCCTTAGGCAGAAATCTCGGAGTAGTAGAGGAGGAAGGATGGAGAGACTGTAGAGGCTTCATTACCTCCTCCAGACATTTCCTTAATCTTTCATTTTCTCTTTTCAGCTCTCGTTTTGACTGGGTCTCCTTCTTTAGTCTGTCAACAATTATAGCACTCGACCCTTTAAATTCCTCAATATCCTGCTCCAGGGAGACGGCCCAAGGTTAATGGTTTGAACATTGTAATCCAGGCCTGTTACCTCATCTCTTGTTTTATCTGCAGCAGGGGTGGCGATGTGAACTACCCGGTTATGCACCTCATCCATTTCCACCCGGGAAATCACCCTTGCAACCTTCTTCTTCTTCCCTTTGCCGATCTGAGATAACATTTCATCCCAGTCTAGAGGAGTGTCTTCAACAATCACCTGTTTCTTCTTTGCAAGTTCTCTCTCTAGCCAGTCCGGGGCTACAGAGTCATTCTGGATTTCTTCCGTATGAGTTTTTCCTGGATCTTCTGTCACTTTCTCCCCTTCTGTGGCTGTCACCTCGACCTCCTCCTCAGTTGTTCCTTTATCACCTTCTTTCTCCAGAGTCCGCTTGCCTTGATCAGCCTCTTCAAATCCCAATTCTGGAAGCACCGATGATGGAGTCCTGGCAGGGATGCTTTCCTCCGGTTCCAGTGATCCGCAGCCCTTATCACTCTCCGAAGAATCCTCGTATTGTACCAGGGGAGAAGTGTGCCTTTCTTCCGTTTCCACCTCGAGCTCAGCAGCCCCACTGAACAATGTTCCTTCTTTGAACGGTTCTGCTTCTCCGCTAATTTCCTGTTCATCCGGATTCTCCGGTTCTGGTATGCTCTACAGAGGAGAAACAGGCTTATCTTGCTCTTTAACTGGTAATGTTGGCGGGGAGTCCTTTGGTTGTGCAACATCCTTGGGAGAAGGGGTTCTGGATTTACAGGTATACACTTTGATCTTTTCCCCTCCGGAGCTCTCTACATCAACAATTGGAGGTTCATCCTCCGAAGTGGCCTGTTCCTTCTTCTTTGCCACCCTCGCAGTTCTGGCTTTCTTAGGCAGCGGAGGGGCATCCTCCTCTTCAACTTTCTCTGCTTCTTCCTCATCTGAGGACTTGCTGATTATCAGGGTCTTCCACCTGCGCTTGCCAATTGGTTTCCTCTTCGTTGCAGGTTCGGTTCCCTTAGGACCTCTGACCTTAATTTTGAATGGCGAGGTTTTAGCTGTTTTCCCTTTGGGGTCCTCATCCCCGGATTCTTCAAAAGTGGACATGGGGTTGAGATTCCCCATCAAATCAAAGGTACAGGGCACATTGGCATTCTCCAATACCCAGACTTTATGCTTAATCCAAGAAAAGGTGAATCTCAACACCTGAGTCATTAAGTCCTCCAACTCTGTCACCTCAGGCTCACTCCAATCAATGTCCACAACTGACCTATCCTTTATGGGCTTGTAAACATGGTCTTGAACCAACTTTCCGTCATCATCCAGCTGATCCAGAATCAGCTTCACATTATATTGTCTGATTGTCTCCACAGGTAGCCGGGAATACCTCCTCTTCCTTGCATCAAGATCATCCTTGATGTTGACCCAGTAGTCTTCCAGGTCCTCCTTATGCCTAAATTCCTGGGTAGCCCTCTTCTGTGCCTCTCCGGTTATATCAAAGTTCATTCTCTTTGAATGAAAAGAGAATTCATAAGCTGCTAACTCCTCACCTGCAGTGTGAGCTAATTGAATAGATAGGCACATTTCCCCCACACTAATCCCAAGAGAGAAGTCTCCTCCAAATCCTGTCTTATGCTTTTCCCTCTTCACCACTGCATCAAATTCACAAATCTGCCTCACAACTTCTAGCAACACAATATGGTCAGTGGGATATCTAGGCAACCTGTAAGGAGCAACTGGACATCCATCAATCCAGAGGTATGTGAAGGTAGGGAACTGGATAAACCACGCTCTGTAATTCTTGATCAGCCCATTAGCCCCATCGGATAATCTGATGTGCTCTGCATTTTGAAGT
>VDFB02086081.1:352832234-352857546 GCA_007258455.2 Sequoia sempervirens | reverse complement strand
TACATCAGACTTATGCTGCAAATTTGAATTTTATCATTTGAGATTACATTAGTTTGATTATATAAGCATCTTATTTTTAGAGCATATAGCTTAATATTGCATTTTAGCTTAATCTTCATAGTAAATTAATTTGCAAAATAATTCATTTATGGCATTGCATGTAGATTAATTTTCATTTCGATAAATTAGTTTGGTTTATTGCATTTACATCCATTTAGATTAGTTTTCATTGTTGCATTGCAAGAACAGGATTCATGGAGATTAGCATTCTTGCTTCTCCTCTTTGAATCTCTCGTTCCGAGATTGTATTTGCAGGGGTAACAGGGTTAATCTGAGGGCCACAATATCAATCCCTGCTCTTCTCGGATAGAGAGCTGTGAATTGATTTGCAAGGACTCATTATTGAGTATCCTTGCATGCAAGGATTCACAGAAGTATAACATATTTTCAGTTATACAGGAAGTACCAACAATGAAATAGTGTGGGATTCCAGCATCTACTTCAGAAAAGGACGAGATTGAGGAAATCTTGGATAGTCGTGTGGGAAGAACTACCAGAAACAGACAGTATGAAGAATATTTGGTGAAATGGAGAGGAAGGCCTATGGAAGATTCATCCTACCTATCTAAGGCAGTGGTTGATCAGTTGGGTTTTCCTCAACCATCTGAGATGTGATGGGGTCACTTCTCAAATTACCCTAGGTGTCTGATGCAGGAGCATCTAGTGGCGTAAGGGCAATCTTGCATCACCCAAAAATAGTTAAATTTCAAGTTTATCTTTTTTCAAATATTTTTACATTTTTGGATACTCTTTTCATCATAATGAAATTTCCAATTTATAGTTTTTATTTTCTATTATTGGGTTGAAAGATATTGCAGTTTTAGTTTCCCATATTTGCACCTAAAAATCTTCTGAGTTGGATTTGAGGCACTTAGAGCTTCCAGAATGGCCCTGAAACTTGCCAAAATCAGCGTAGTGTATTTTGAGCATGTTTGTGACTTCGAGACCTTTCCAACAGTTCAAACGGTTTATGAATCGGAGCCCCAGATCAAAAGTTATGGCTCTGGGAAGTTGGCGCACTTTCTAGAAGATACAATTGCAAATGTTCTTTTGAAATTTGAACTTCAAGTTGTAATTTTCAGTGCCAAACTGCCTAAACTCAAATTTTAATGTTGTTTTGGCTCCAAACTAAAGAGGATCTCTATTTATGGGTGGGTTTCTAGTATTTTTGGGTAAGTTTTTGGGGACAAGCTCGCATATTGCGAAAGGGTGATTCTGTAGCTTTCTGTAACTTACATGTGTTGTAAAACTTGGGGATTTGAGATCCTCTACATGTAAGAAGTTCTATTTTCTGAATAATAAAATTATTCTCTTGTTTGTGGGTTATTTTCTGTGTCTCAGGTTGTGCCCTCATCAAGTGGTATCAGAGCGAGGTTTTTTGAGCATGTGGACAAATCACCGATCGTGAGGTAGTTCGCACTAGGACCGTGGTTGTGGGTCAAAGTCAAGAAAGATGCCTCCTAGAGTGATGCTTATTAGGCATGGTGGTGCCAGAGGTGGTTGAGGTGGCAGAAATGCTGGTGGAAGAGATGCATTGGCAACCCTCCAAAGACAAATTGACGCGTTACAAGAGCAAGTGAGGAGAGGGTTAAACCTAAGGGAGGAAAGTGAGGATGATAGAGAGGAAGAAGGTTCAAATGTAGAAGAGGAAGAAGAATCAATTGATCAAGACCAAATGCGGCTAATAAGGGCCATTTCAAAGATCTGGAAAAGACCTAGAGTAGAAGTCCCCAGTTATTCTGGAAGTCTAAACCCAGAAGAGTTGATCGACTGGATCAATGAGATAGAAGAATATTTTGAATATGAGGAAATAGAGGACCCAAATCGGGTTAAGTTTGCAAAAATGAAGCTGAAGGGCCATGCCAGTATTTGGTGGAAAGAGGTCCTGTTGGAAAGAAATCGAAGAGGAAAAGTCAAGATCACCAAATGGGATCGCATGGTAGAGAAACTAAAGAAGCAATTCATACCAGTGGACTATGAGTTAGATCTGTTGAAGAAATTGCAAGGGTTGAAGCAAAGAAGCAAATTTGTGAAAGAATATACTGAAGATTTTCACAAGATAATTATCAGAATGTGTCACACAGAGGCCAATAAGGACAAGGTAGCCCGATATCTTAATGGGTTACAACCAAGTATTCTGGAGGAGTTAAGCCTAGTTAGAATGACCACCATTGAGGATGTGTATCAGTTTTCTCTAAAGGTGGAAGAGAAGCTAAACAAAAGATTCGATGGCAAGCAAAAAAGACAAGGAGGTCAAAGCGGAAGGGGCAATGGAAGACCTTCAGGAAGCCGAAATGATGATGAAAAGAAAAGTGAAGATGTGAGTACCGTTCGAAGCCAAAGGAATGACAACTTCTACCGCCCTCGTGATCAAAACAGTGGTGATTAAAGAGGTAGAGGATGAGGGAGATATGGACAAGGATCTGGAAGAGGTGGTTTCAGAGGAACCTATTTCCAGTGTGCTGAGGAAGGGCATCAAGCCTATGAATGTCCACAACACCAAGGAAGGGTAGACAAAAGGCCAGAAGGTCGTGGAAGGGTTGTACATGTAGATGAGGAGGCCCAATCTGAACATTCAGAGGATGCTGAAAGGGGAGAAACCCTAGTGATTAGGAGAGCCCTAGTGACTGAAGAAAAGGAACTAGAACAAAAGAAGAATCTGTTTCGCACAAGTTGCAAGTGTGAAGGAAAATATTGTGATGTCATTATTGATGGTGGGAGCATTGATAATCTGGTGCCAGAGGAGATGGTCACAAAGTTGGAGCTGAAGAGGGAAAGGCACCCGAATCCATATCAGATTGCTTGGTTGCAAAAAGACCACAAAGTTTTGGTCAATGAGCACTGCCTAGTAAAGTTCAAGATAGTGAGCTACCATGATGAGATACTCTGTGATATCATCCCCATGGATGCATGTCACATGTTGTTGCGTAGGTCATGGAAGTTCAATAGGTGAGCTATACATGATGGCCACGCAAACACTTATTCCTTGACAAAGGATGGGGTTTGTCACAAGTTGAAACCCCTAAAGGAGACTGAAGAAAAGGTATGCAGTAGTGCTAGAATTTGTTATGTAGATGGAAGAAAATTTCTAGAAGGTATGAAGCATGAGCATGTGTGTTATGCATTGATTCCTAAAGTGAGTAATGAGGATAGTGAGAAGGTTCTAGAAGAAGTTTCTGGGATGTTGGATGAGTTTAAGGATATTGTTTCTGATTATGTACCTGAGGGTTTACCGCCAATAAGGAAGATCAGTCACTAGATTGACCTGATTCTTGGAGCCAGTTTTCCAAATAAGGAAGCTCATAGAATGACTCCAGCAGAAAATGAGGAGTCGAACAGATAAGTTCAAGAATTGTTGAGAAAGGGTTTGATACGGGAGAGCTTGAGTCCATGTGCAGTACCTGTAGTACTAGAACCAAAGAAGGATGGGGAGTGGAGGATGTGTATAGATTCTCGAGCTATAAACAAGATAACAATCAAGTACAAATTTCCCCTACCAAGGATGGATGACTTGATGGACTGTTTGAGTGGAGCTCAATATTTCACAAAGATTGATCTAAAGAGTGGATATCACCAAATCGAGATTCGAGAGGGAGATGAATGGAAGACTATCTTCAAGACTAAAGAGGGCCTGTACGAGTGGTTAGTCATGCCTTTTGGGCTAACCAATGCACCAAGCACATTCATGCGGCTCATGAATGAGGTACTAAAAGAATTTCTAGGAAGATTTGTTATTGTGTATTTAGATGATATTTTGATTTTCAGTAAGACACTGGATGAGCATCTGATGCATATTCAGAGAGCCTTTGAGAAGTTAAGAGAAGAGAAACTATTGATTAATCTAAAGAAATGCAGTTTTGTGAAGAGGGAGTTAGTGTACTTGGGGTTTGTTGTCTCAGTAGAAGGTCTCAAGATGGACCCAGAGAAGGTGAAGGTTATTCTGGAATGGCCTACCCCAAGAACTGCTACTGAGGTGAGATCTTTCCATGGTTTGGCTAGTTTTTATAGAAAGTTCATTGGAAACTTCAGTAGTATTTGTGGACCTCTGACTGAAACAATGAGAGGGGATAGAAAAGAATTCAAGTGGAGCATTGAAGCGGCAAAAAGTTTTTAACTGTTGAAGTAGAAGGTGATAGAGAAACTTGTTCTAGCCCTCCCAGATTTCAACAAGTTGTTTGAGGTGGATTGTGATGCCAGTGGTTGTGCCATTGGAGCAGTGTTGAGCCAAGAAGGTAAGCCCATAGCCTATTTTAGTGAAAAATTAAATGATGCCAATAGAAAGTATTTTGTATATGATCAGGAATTTTATGCAATAGTTCAAGCATTAAAGAAATGGAGAAATTATTTGTTTCCAAAGGAATTTATACTATATACTGATCATCAGGCCTTGCAGTACCTAAATAGTCAGGGAAAATTAAATCAGAGGCATATGAAATGGGTAGAGCTTTTGCAGAGTTATACCATTGTTTTGAAACATAGGAGTGGAAAGTCAAATAGGGTTGTAGATGCCTTAAGTAGGAGGCATACATTGATGACAAAGATGCAGATTGAAGTGGTTGGGTTCAATGAACTCAAGACACTATATGCAGAACATCTTGATTTTGTAGAGGCTTGGAAAGCTTGTAAGGAACTTGTTACAGTGGACATGACAAGGTGGCTGGATTTCATAATCCAGGATGGCATGTTTTTTAAAGGAAGTCAATTTTGTATCCCAAGGAGTTCCATGAGGGAGAACCTGATAAAGGAGAAGCATAGTGGAGGAATGGTAGAACATTTTGGTCGGGATAAGACCATTGCCATTATCAGTGAGCATTATTATTGGCCTCAGTTGTCACAGGATGTGAAGAAGCTTGTACAAAGCTGTAGAGTATGTCAGATGGCTAAAGGAGTGAGCAAGAATACAGGCTTATATCAGCCCTTACCTGTACCAGAGAGGCCATGGGAGGATATAAGTATCAACTTTTTTCTTGGTTTGCGAAGGACACAATGAGGAAATGATTTAGTCTTTGTGGTGGTTGATAGGTTTTCGAAGATGGCACATTTCATTCCATGTCAGAAGACCCATGATGCAGTCCACATTGTTGACTTGTTCTTCAAAGAGGTTGTGAGGCTACATGGTCTGCCAAAGAGTATTGTTTCAGATCGTGACACCAAATTTGTGGGGTACTTTTGGAGGACCTTTTGGAAGAAGTTGAAGACAGAGTTGAAGTTCAGTTCTGGACACCATCCACAAACAGATGGGTAGATAGAGGTTGTTAACAGGAGTCTGGGTAACCTACTGAGATGTTTGGTAGGAGATAAACCTAAGGGATGGGACTTGATCTTACCCTAGGTAGAGTTTTCTTACAACAATTATGTCAACAAAAGCACTGGTAGATCACCATTCCAGATTGTGTATGGAGGTAGCCCCAGAACAGCTCCAGAATTGAGAAAGATGGACCACGAGAAGAAAATAAGTGTTGAAGCCGAAGATTTTGTAGAACACATCAAGGATATACATGAGAAGGTAAGAGAACATATTAACAAGATGAATATGCAGTATAAGGCTAAGGCAAATCAGAAGCGGAGGTATAAGGAGTTTCAGAGTGGTGATGAAGTGATGGTCCACTTGAGGAAAGAAAGGTTTCTAGTGGGAACATATAACAAATTGAAGATGAAGAAGTTCGGTCCCTGTAAAAATTTAAAAAAGCATGATTCAAGGAATGCATATGAGGTAGAGTTGCCAGATGGATTCAACATTTCCCCTGTGTTCAACATTTCAGATTTGACAGAGTATCATGAAGGTGGCACAGAGGAAGTACCAATGATGGAACAGTGTGGGATTCCAGCATCTACTTCAGAAAAGGACGAGATTGAGGAATCTTGGATAGTCGTGTGGGAAGGAGTACTAGAAACAGGCAATATGAAGAATATCTGGTGAAATGGAGAGGAAGGCCTGTGGAAGATTCATCCTAGCTATCTAAGGCAGCGGTTGACCGGTTGGGTTTTCCTTAACCATCTGAGACATGACGGGGTCACTTCTCAAATTACCCTAGGTGTCTGATGCAGGAGCATCCAGTGGTGTAAGGGCAATCTTGCATCACCCAAAAATAGTTAAATTTCAAGTTTATCATTTTTCAGATATTTTTACATTTTTGGATACCCTTTTCATCATAGTGAAATTCCCAATTTATGGTTTTTATTTTCTATTCTTGGGTTGAAAGATATTGCAGTTTTAGTTTCCCATATTTGCACCTGAAAATCTTCTGAGTTGGATTTGAGGCACTTAGAGCTTCTAGAATGGCCCTGAAACTTGCCAAAATTTGTGTAGTAAATTTCAAGCGCATTCTTGACTTTGAGACCTTTCCAACGGTTCAAACGGTTCGTGAATCAGAGCCCTGGATCAAAAGTTATGGCTCCGGGAAGTTGGCGCACTTTCTAGAAGATACAATTGCAAATGTTCTTTTGAAATTTGAACTTCAATTTGTAATTTTTGGCGCCAAACCGCCTAAAGTCAAATTTTAATGTTGTTTTGGCTCCAAACTAAGGAGGATCTCTATTTATGGGTGGGTTTCTAGTATTTTTGGGTAACTTTTTGGGGACAAGCTCGCATATTGTGAAAGGGTGATTCTGTAGCTTTTTGTAACTTGCATGTGTTGTAAAACTTGGGGATTTGAGATCCTCTGTGTAAGAAGTTATATTTTCTGAATAATAAAATTATTCTCTTGTTTGTGTGTTATTTTCTGTGTCTCGGGTTGTGCCCTCATTAAAACTCTACTTGTCTCTCAAATTTATTCATAGCCACAAGACACTCAATGGTCCTTATCAACACACTTTTATGAATGCTCATTATCAAATCACTTCTTACCCATGTGTTTACCTTTACATCTGTTAACCTTACATTTTTAGTCTTAGGATAGATGACATAAGAATATTTGTTTTCCTTCATAACATTTATAGATTCCTTCTTGCCACAAATTATTACCTTAGCTTTACCCTTAACATCTTCTACAAATAGAGTTAGCACAAAAGAACAACCATCCTTGACTATGGTGTAGGTATTTTCCCTACCGTCATACATTGCACACCTATCATATTTCCAGGGTCTGCCTAGAAGTAGATGAAAATAGTCCATAGGTAGGATATCACAAACAACACTATCATTATAACCCCCAATCTAAAAATCAACTACAACCTTTTCATTCACCAAAAAAGATTGTTCTTCACTTAACCATGAGATTTTGTAAGGTAATTCATGAGATATTTTTTTCAAATTCAACTTATTCACCATCTTAGTAGATGTCGTGTTCTTTGATGAACCAGAATAAATTACACTCTACATACCTTATCCTTGCACTTACAATTAGTTTTGAAGAGGATCTTCCTTTGCAATGGCTCTACCTCTTTTGCTTCCTTCAACACTATCTTCCTCACCATCAACATTTCCCTTGTTTTAGGATCAACCCTCTTACTTGTAGAATAATTTCTCTCATACTCCTCTTCCTGAACCAATTGTGCTCTCCTATCAATCCTTTTTTCACCACTTGATGAACTATCAACTCTCTCGGGACATTTCCAATATGGATGGCCAAATTCATTGCATGTGTAACATCTTCCTACAAAATCATTAGAACCTCTACTAGTACTAAACCTTCCTCTACCTCTAAAATCACCTCTAGAATAAACACTTTTCTCTTTACCTTTATTTTCTCCTTCTTGTTCTTCACTTGACTACTTTAGTGTAGAAATTACTCCTCTTCATCTTGCACTAGTACCATCTCTTCCTCTAACAACTTTATCTTGTCTCCTCTTAAGTTTCTCCTCCACCTTGATTGCTAATTAAAAGCATTCTTCAATAGATTTGGGGTTAGCAACCACATGTTCATCTTGAACATTAAACCTCAAAACACCTAGATATCTAGCCACCTTTTTAGTCTCATCCTCATCCCTTATATACCTTATACTTAGTTTTTAAAATTCATCAGTGTAGGCTTTAACATCTAGTTCTTTTTGTTTCAGTCCTTGCAACTTCTTATATAATTGAACCCATAGTCCTTTGGAAGAAACTTACCTTTTAACTTTTGCAACATCTTGTCCCATGAAATAATCCTTGATGTACCTTGTTTCCTTCTCTCTACTTGCTCATAATCCCACCATATAAGAGCATGTCCCTTTAGCTTTGTTTTTGGCACCTTCACCATATGCTCATTTGAAATATCCTCACTTTCAAAGTAATTATCCATAGTAGCTATCCAATCAAGCAGTTCCTCTTCATTCAAATTACCACCATATATAGGAAGATAAAATTGTACCTTATGAGAATTGCCTTTTACTACCTTAAGCAGTTTCACCATCCTTTCATCTTCAGGGTATAAATTTTCATCAACATCTTCATGGTTTTCATCTTCTTCCTCTAATTCACTCTCTTCATCCACATCTCTCATTTTCTTTGTCTCCAAGGCAACAAGCCTTTCCAATACTGCATTATGAGATTCTATAAGCTTAGCATGCTTCTCTTTTAGATCTTGCAACTCCCTAAAACCACCATCGTTCTTAGGAGGCATCTTTTCAACCTTGAATCTTCACATTCTTCAAACCTACAAAAACCAACCATGAGGAATCTTGTCCATGTGCTCTGATACCACTTTGATGTAGAAAAGGTGGAGGAACACAATACCCAACACAATTTGATCAGTCCCAAGGAATCTATCCCTAAACACAAACACGTGACTTGTACTCAAACTTTCACTAATTGGATCCTAGTCTTCAAAAGTCATAAAAAAGGAAAATATCTTTTAGAGAAGGCCAGAAAACTTCCAACACAATTCCAATTAAGCATCCACACAATTTCAAACACAAAGTCACAAAAGATCACACAATGTTTCTTAGGCCTATCATCAAGTTTCAATAGGCTACCCTACTCAAACGACTACTAAAATAGCCCAAATTAACAAAGGAATTCATTCACCAAAACCTACCCTTCACTCATTCACATCAAAAAGTCTTGAGTTAGGTTTCAAAACTCCAAATTTCATCATTTGTTTCCACATTCAAAGCTTCTCATATGATGTTCCTAAAAACCCTCTATTTTTAGCAATAACCTAGGGTTTCAATGAATCTTCTCAATAATGGGCTTCAAAACACAAACTAAGTCATCAAAAAACTTTCATTAGGTCTATGTAAAACTTCTAAACCATCACAAATTTGTTCCCATCACTAACTCGCAAAAAATATTCTTAAAACCTCCATTTTCTCATGGGAAAACATAGTTTCTAGCCTAGGGCATCTCTCTAAATTGTTCAAATCAACCTTCAAGCCTACCATATCTCCTATATAGTTAATTTACATCTTTTTTGACCCATTCCACAAGCAATAGTGGAAACAAAAATTGAAATGGGTCACTTTTGCATTTTAATTGACTTTCAACTATGAAAATAGGGAAATTAAGGGAGCAATAGTAAAAACATTGGTTCTTTCACAATATTCAGTGATAGGACTTGAAACTCAAAGAAAATGAAATTTAAAACATTAATATACAACATGTAAAATATTTTAGGACAAATGGAAGTCTTTATGGTCCGTACAACACCAAAGAAGTCTGGAAAAATTAGTAAAACATAGAAAATAAAGTTGCTCTTATTTGAAAAACACAATTTCTATCTTCCAACCCAATTATTGAGCCATGGAGAGGATTTTAAACAAATTTTGAACTCAAATCATGCTCTCAACATTCATAACTAACTTTTTAACTTCCTAGACCTTTCAACTTCTTCAAAAGTTGCAAAATTTAACAATTTTCTTGACAACATTACACTTTTTAAGCAACTTTTCACTCCTAAACACATATGACTCCTAGAATCACTCAAATGGATTTTAAATAGCCTTATTACAACATGAAGACTCTAATTTTTCATATCCATGTACAAATTTAATATTTTTCCTTTAAAGGAGCTACAAAGACAACTTTTGGTGCAAGATTGTATTTTTTCACATTTTGAACACCAATGACTCCTATACCTCTAAAACATGCAAATGGTATTTTTAGACCTTATTAAACATGATCAAAACTTTAACACACCTAGATTCACCCAAAATTCCCCTTGTGACATTATTAACATATCAAATTGTGCATCATGGTTGTAGGTGCTCCTGCACTATCTTTGCCTTGTCCTATGACCCTATTTTTATATAACATTTCTCATTTCCCAAAGTGTGTCCTATGTGAATGGCCTAGGAGCCATTCACATGGTAAATGGGTCCTCACTTAGACTTAGGACCCCTCCTTGAAATATGTTTTTGGCTATATTTTAATGATTTGAAATCCATAATTCAATGTTGTCTTGTGATATTTGAATTTTGGGAGTTAATGGTAAGATATATAAATACAAGTTTATTTCACACAGTTTCATCTAAATTCAAATTTTCAAGTCCTAATAACAAGTTTATGAGATCAAAATAATTTCAAGAGCATTTCTAAGGAATTCAAGGGTATATTTGTAGAAGATTATTGCAGCAATCAAGATTCCATTTGTCATGTCAAAGATGGATTACATCATGCATGCTGTTGAAATAATGTGTTAATGTAGTGTTCAAGATCTATCAAGCATATTCAAGGCATTGCTTCTAATAAGGTTTCATGATCAAGATCTATGTTCATTAAGGCCACTTCATGCTATATTTTAGATTTATCCAAGGTTCAAATTTAAGGTTTGATGAGTTGTTACATATATTTTTTCATTCATCATTCCTTTATGCATTGTTTCATTTTGAGGTTTAATTACCAAAATAGGGTTTGACCAAGGAAAACCCCTATTCCCTAGCAAAAAAACATTTTCCTCTTCTTTGATGTGTGATTCCAGGTTTTAGGTTGAAGATCAACTAAGAAAAATTGCAAAAGTTGTCAAAGTTACATGAAAAATTGTCAAATCACAGAAATTGAGCTATATGATTTATTTTTGGGTTGTCGACAATGCTCGACTAGAATATGGAAGTATAGGATGAGAGGAATAGAACCAAGAAATTTATTTCTAGGAGCCCTAGCTAGGACCCATTTTCCATACGGTGAATGAGTCCTCATCAAGATTTGAAAAAGAACTTTTGGTGAAAGGTACACAACATTTGACCCTCTCTAAATATGCCTTTTGATTACTATTAGGGTTTGATTTTTTTTTGGTATTCATTTACACATTATTTCTTACATATTCAATTAAAATAGAGTGAAAATTAGGTTCATCATTTTGTTTCATTATAGTGAATCTCATTTCCTTCTTTTTATCATTCAAGATACCATCTTCATGTTCAAGCTTATGTGTGTTCATATCATGTTTCAGATCTAACATTGTGATGTAGTTATCAAATCAAGCAATCAATCAAGTCAATTCAAGCAATATTCAATCCTTAGAATTATTTGTTTGACTTCAATCATCTAAGGGTAGCCATTGAAGGTTTGGTGATTTGTTAAAAAAAGTGTTCATTCATCATTTCCTTCTCCTTTGTCATTATTTCTTTCCACCAAGGTTTAATTACCAAAGTAGGATTTCACCAAGGAAAACCCCCATACAAACAAATAAAACCATTTTTTCCTTTTTTAGTATGTACAAGTTATAGGTTGAAGAAGAAGAAATATCTTAAGGAGTAATTTTGTATTGTTGTCAAAGTTATCACCTATTGATGTTCAAAACAACACAACAACATTAAACAAAATATCTCTATTCTATTTCTCCTAAAGAAGAAAGACAACACAGAGTAATCTAATTCCCAAGGTCCTGGTAGTTGGTTCTCAACTCTGTTGATATTGCTCAATGGTCAATGTAGTTATAATATTCAAGGGGCCTTTGTTGGTAATAAGGAAAAAAATTGTATTAGATCAACTAATCTACTTTGGGGGGAGGGGGTTTAAATAAAGATAAAAAGATAGATTAGAGCTTTAAAAAAAAGAACATGAATGAAACTTCTTAATATCTAGACATGCATATCAATAATGAGTGTTTCTTTACCTAATCAAAACCACAACATGATGCAATCCATAGATTAATCCATACCACTGCATACATTCATAGTGCTAATTCACAATCACAACCATTCACTAAACTTTACTTCAAAAACATGAAACAAATCATTCACTCATCATTAAAACACAGATCAAATAGATATAATAGCAACTTCATTCATAGATAATTCAATGAGATAATCTTGAATCTGGTTTCCTTTATTGATTCTCATCAAATAGAGAAAATTTATGCACAAAAAATCACTGGCATACAAATTGATTATGATTCATTTACTTTATCAAAGAGGTCCAAAATTAACAACATATAAATTGTATAAAAACTATAAAATTGTATCCAAGTTCAACTAAACTTTTTCAAAGTATCTTGCTAAAAATTATGAAATTCTAAGACTATGATTCCTATTGCTATCATCTGGTGGCTAATCTTTCTTCAATGAGCCAACCTTTATGAAATAAAGATCAAAAGTACATATAGAGGTTCCATGCATAAGTTTCTCTCAATCAAAACTCAAATCCACAAATTAAGGAACCAAGACTACATTAAGAAACTAGATTGTTGATCTTTAGTTACATCAAGGCTTGATTGATCTGCTATACAAAATGCTGATGCCCAAAAAAGAAGGTGAAGCTAAGGAATGGGAACTGGAGTCCAAATTGTGTCAAATCCTATAGAATAGGAGAAGAGAGGATGTGGTGTCAAGAGGAGAATGTTATGCTACCAACTTACTCATGTGTTGATTATTCCATGATATGCTCATCATAACTATAGAACACTTGTTGAAGGATGTCTAAATCAGGCCCATCTAACCAATTGTCTTCAAATTTGATCCTCTTTAACTCTGTTGAAGCATATTCCTCCATATCCTTAAATTTGATTAGTTCTCTTCTAGCAGCTTTTACTTCTTCCCTAATATCCATGAATCTATCCAATAACAAATCTTCTCCATCATATCCTTTTGCATTAACTGTTCAAATATACTAATCCACTTTTACCTCAACTTATCCAAAGGAAAACTCTCTTTGACTCAGATGTCCACGTTGACTAGAATAGCAACTATCACTTCCAATTCATCAATCTGATCATTCAAGTTTTTGCTTGCTTCTTGAATGTCATTCCTATGCTCATGGATGAACTTAGATTTGAGTCAGATTACACTCAAAGTCTTCTCAACAAAATCTACATTGTCTTCTTCAAGAATTAACTACTCTAGGAGAGTTGAATTGGGAACTTTTTTGATGTCCTTAACCTTTTTAATATATTCTTTGTACTCATCATCCCTTTTTTCTAAATTTTGAGCATGTTAGTTCATATTCCCTACCAACTTAAATGCTAATTCATGAACTTTAAAACTATCAATAAGCACTCCAACAACCTCCCGATGGAGCCTATCAATCCATCTTTCAAGCATACCCACCTTACTCCTCAATTGTACCAAATCATCAGCTTCCTTCTTTGTTAGTAAGATTGGGGATTTAGGAGTAGTAGCTTGTTGAGAAATTGGAGTGGATACATCCTTTAGAAACCTGTGCATCCAATCCAATTGTACTTTAAGCTCAACTTTCTTTTGCTTGTATTTAATCATTCTAGATTTGGTGGATGAAGCTAAAATATCAATTAAATTTATTTGTTGGTTCTTGTAGGTCTCCCCAAATTCACAGTACCCAATTTGTAATTAGTCATTTTCATATCATCCATGTTCTTATCCACCACTAAAATTTCACATTCAACAATAATTTCCCCTATATCTATGAGCTTGGTGGAGTGAAGCACTCAAGCCTTCTTTTTGGGTCTTTCCTTCTCAATATTCTTCGTCATCTCATCCCAATTGAGAGGTTGTGGTTGAACTATCTAGTTCTTCTTGAATTTAAGATTCAACCATGTAGGAGCAGTAGGAGTAGGGACTATTTGTGTTGAAGAAGAAGTAGCAGTGGTTGAAGACAAGGGTTGCAATATTGTGTTCTTAGGTTGAGAGTCAACCTCTTGCACATTTTGTTGTTCTCCTTGTGTCTCTTCTTGTGCAAGCTTCTCAACCTCTTCCTCATCTCTTTTCTCTTGCAATATTTTGGCTTCCAACTCCCTCTTTAAATGTTCTCCAACTTCTTTTCCTCAAACATTTAGTCTCTTTTCCTTTTTAACTCCTCGACATAGTCCCACACTTCTTTGGACTTCTCATATTGAGCAAGTTCTTCAACCTCTTTCTCCCTCTCTAGGTGTTCTTGCTCTTCTTTCTTTCTATGGGCCTCTTCCAAGGCCTTGAATTTAGCCTCAAGGACTTCTTTATCTCTTCTTTAAGAAGCCTTTTCCTCCTCAATGTTATGAATTTTCTATTGCAAAGCTAATTTATCTCTTTCCTCTTTCACTTTGAGCTCCTTCTCCTTTTGTTGCTACTGCTTGGCCAATTTGTTAGCCTTGACTTTAGCTTCTAATTCTTTTTTCTTGGCTAATGCATAAAAATATGCCTTAGCATCGTTCTCCTATTGTTTAGCTAGTTCCTCATCTTGTGCCTTGGCATTTTCTTCCCTTTTAGATTCCTCAAAAAGTTTCCATTGATCTTCTTTAGTTAAAAAATGTTCAGTCCTTGCATCATGAGTTACATCAAGAGATTCCACCACATGAATTTCTTTGTCAGATAGCGTAGCCTCAGAGTCTATGTCAATATCATGAATTTCTATTTTGGGCTTTTTCTCCTTCAATAACTCAGCTTCCTTATGGAGAGTTCCTATGGGTATCTCCTCACTTGGTTTCTCTATAGCAAGAGGTTGGGTGGATGCTTCTACTGCAAAAAATGTTGAGGAGCTAACTTCTATAATGGCCTCTCCCCATTGCACCTTAGGAAGATCTTGAGCAGTAGTCTCCTCTTCAAAATTGGGAGGGAGAAACTCCAAAGGCTCCTTATGAGGAATTCTTCTTGTTTTTCTTTTATACTGGGTGGTTCATGTAGCCTTCCTCTTCTTATATGTTTGTGCTTTTGATTCCTTGACCCTCATGATAACCCATTGAATGCTTCTATCCAATACTGGCCTTGCAATCTATTTTATGTCAATGGATTCTTCTACATTCTAGTCTAGTGGATCAAGACCCTTGGTGCCTATATTATTTACATCATACTCGGGATCCAAAGTTACCCCATCATCTGAAAATGTCTTAGGGATGTCCTCTTTTATCCCATACTCAACTATGATTGGGATATATAGTCTTTCATAATTTTTCCTCCTTAGATCATATTCATCCTGCAAATCCATCCAAAATTCCTCCAATAGATTGAAGTATTTGTCAAAGATAGTGGGTAGAAAACCCTGCATCTTTTTTTTTTGATCGAAGTGTTTCCTAGAAGTATACAAACCCAACTTCATCTAAATCAATTCATCACAAACAAATGTAGCTACCACAAGGTGTGGACAACTATACTCACCCAACTTCATGGGGAACTTATGACAACCAGTCTTGTGCTTATTACCAAACTTCACGTTGACTGCTAGAGCTTGATAAATGAATTCCATTAATTTTTTTTTATTGTTGCAGCACCTAGGTAGTAAATGGGGGTGGCCATCAAAACTATCTAATCTAAAATAGGTAAATTTTGGGTATTGTATATACTAGTGTCCCCTTTCATTGATGAAGGTCGTGGCCTCTCTACTCAATTTATACCCAGCATCTCCTATTATCCAGTTAATGATGACATATAGAAATGCATCATTAACCCTCCTATAGTGTGACTTAGAAGCTTGCAAGGTAAGTAGATCATAGTATCCCATACATTCTTTTGTCCTTGAGCCTCTCCCAATATACCTATCGTACTGTGTCCAAGAAAGATCCATCTTCTAGTAGTTGCATAGATTATATAAGAGGTCATGAAGAAACTCTTGGTTTCTCCCACCCTAAGGATTTGATTATGCATACAATCTGACACAATCATAGGCCAATCAAACTATTTCCTAGCATCAAGAATGATATGGATGAATGGGGACATCCATTCTTTAAATTGGGAAGCATCCCTCTTCCCAAACACCCTAGAGAGCATCATTATTATATCTGAAATCTCCTTGTATAAGTTTTCCCTTTTAGGCTAGCCAAGAAGCTTTTCCAAATAATTTTTCTCAACTCTCATCCAACTCTTGTTCATATGAGTTTTGTTATTCTCCTTTTTATCATTATATAATTTGAGAGCTTTTGCTTCATTGAGCTACCTAAGATTTTTTGGAACAAGAGAAATGAACATAAATCTAATCATCTAGGGTGTTAAGTCAATAATAAAATTCCTCTACAAATCAACACATTTCCTAGTGGTAGGATTGTATACCCTAGCTGCAATAATTATTAATTCAGGACATTGAACTGATAGGGAGAAGATGGCAACATGTGCTAGTCTAGATTGGACAATTCTTTGTGTCCTCCCTATCACCTGTTCACCAAATGTTTCCAAGAGAAACTCCTCATAACTAAATGAACCCAAGTTGGTATTAGTAATTCTACCCAATCATAATCAACCTTGCTAGCAGGGTGATCCCACAATAGTGGTTTACAATTTTTGGCCAAATTGGACACTGAAATATATTTTTTTAACTAAATCTTCACTTTCAAGCACCTATAGCGACTAAACTATGATGAATTTGAAGATCATGCAAATGAGAGTTTCGAGAAATTTTTTTTGTAGATTCTAAATATATTTTTTTCAAAATTTTTGGAATCATTTTTCCCTTCTTTTTCCATCTCCCTCAAAAACTAGTTTTTTTTAGAAAACGACATTTTTAAAAAGTGACACTCACCGTATAACTCAAAAAAAAATTTCCATGAAGGATAAAAATCTAATTCTTCCAAATTTTGATTTGTAACTCCAATATCTAGTGCTTCCACTTGGTTAGATAGTTTTTTATTGAATATTTTTTCTTCAATCAAGTTTCAAAGTCAAACCAATTACAATTTAGACATAGCATGACTATATAATGCATAACCTTTTTTTGTATGTATCGACATTCAAATTTTTTTTTTTGGACCAAGAACTCCAATATCTAGTGCACTCATATTTTTCAAAATTTCTTTTGATAATATGCTATTTTTTCGCATGTGTAGAATAGAGAGCTTGATTTTCAATGAAAAACCCATGTTTATAAAACTAAAAAAACAACTACATAATAAAACCAAAACATAATAAAATTATATTTGTTGGATAGCTTGTTATGAGGATTACTTGATTCTAGTTGGGTTTGTGAAGTTTCTACCATTTTCATCTTCAACCCAAGCTCCGAAGTGCAAAAATTTAGATGTTTTTTGTGTTTGAGGGGGAGAATGAGGGATAAGGGGGCTTCAAACAAAGCCCTCTAGGTTCAAGAGAAACAACTTTTAATTTGCATTTCCCTTTGTTTTTTGAGTGAGAAATGAGGGGAAAGCATTTAAGTGGGTTCGCTCTAACCTATAGGTTTGTACAAACCCATAAAACCATTTTTTTGTAATGAGCTTATTTTTTATGAGTTTTCCTTCCTCCATCAGATTGTAAACCACTATTGTGGCTTCACCCACTAATGAGAGTAGCCTCCCTATGTTTGTATCTTAGAGTGAAAGGGAGCTACTCTACTTTAATATTCTTTGGCTTAGCTCCTTTACTTGAAGTTTTTTCAAGTTGAGTCCTTTGAGAAGCCTCTTTTGATGCTCCTGACATCTTCTAATCTCTACAATAAACTCATATATTAGATGAAAAAAATAGCATAAAAGTCAATACATCAATCAACATATTTCTCTACCTCCTTAGGAATACTTTCATACTTAGTCAAATTTTAACTTCATCAGAGGAAAATCCATAGAATAATAAGGAATAGGGAACTATTTTAGTACAAAGAGGAACCAGGATGAGACTAAGACTGGAATCAAAATAGAAACCAAACCTAGAACTAATCGCTAGTTCCAAGTTCAACCTCCACTTCAGTTTTGGCTCTGCTTAAGGACAAGTATGAAGACCAAAATTCACAATTATTGGAAGTGGTATTATCTTAGGAATTAACTCCAATGGAGGACATCCTCAAGATGAGTTCATTCTTGAGTCCACTTACACCAGTTTAATATAAAAAATAGAGCACATTATTTGAAGACATGGTCACATGAATCTAAGGACTTGGGTCACATGAGTTTACAAGGAAATCAAAATATAGGGGCTTAACCCCACCTCTTAACCATACAAATACCAATTTAAACCCTAAGGCTGAATATTTTACAAAGGTCATCGAGAAAACCCTAGTTTACACAACATGTCGACTCAAAAAATTAGGGCATCACCAAATCGACATGGAAATCACATAATCGACAAGGAAGAATTATTAGAAAGGGTATCCAAACAAAACCAAAAGAATTTAACATGGGGATGACCCAACCAAATGAAACCCTAGTTAAAACCTAGGGCATGAAAAAACACACCTATCATGAAAGTGATAGCAAACAAAAAATAACAAATAGAAAGAAAGAAAAAAAAGGGAAAATAAAACAAGACAAAAACCAACCAAAAGAAAATAAGAAATGAATGAAGACTCACATAAAAAGATTCTACAAACATGTCGAAACATGACAAAGAAGAACACAAGAAAGAAATGGCAAAGCACAATTGGAAAGGAAGAGAAAAGAAACCCTACCTCAAAACACTCACAAGGAAATCCTAAAACTTAATAAAAATTATCTCCCCTACACGCCTCCATAATCAAATCGCTCCTCTTGAAGTTATCCTGGCTCTGGATCGCTCAAACATCTTGGATAACAAAGATAATGAGCCAGTTAAACACTATTAAGATTTTAAAATCATTTTGTGCATGCAAGGAGGTTGTAATTAATGCCATAAATGCAGTTGGTCGAAGGAAGAGCAATCAATACAAATGAATAGTTAACCCAAGTGAACACCAAAAGCAAGGGGGACATAGACCTAGAACCAAAATAGAACAAATTTTTTTTTAACAAGCCTCCTATCAAAATCTGAACCCGACTCCAATCTCATGACAAAGAAAAACAACAAAAGGAAATGGGGGTGGGACCAAGACCAAAACTGGAAGTGGAACTTTTAAAATGTTCCAAGTTTTGATCTGATTCCAGTTCTACTCTCAATGAAGGAACAAGAAATGAAACAAGGATAAAAACACAATGGGAAGTAGGACTGGAACAAAAATAGGACCTAGCCCAAACACCAATGAAAAAAATACAAAGAAAATGACCAGAGTTGGAATCAGGGTGGGAACAAATTGGGAAAGTTTATAAAGTTCCAAGTTCACTTCCAACTCTGGTTCTACTTCCGCTCGGTCAAACCAACATATAAGGAAAACAAAAAAAAACTCAAGGGAGAAACAAACTCGAGAGTGCAAGACACACCGAAAAACAACAAAAAGAACAAGGAAATAGGGTGGACCCGGAACCAAGATGAAATCCAAACTTGGAACCAAAATAAAATGTTCAAGTCCAATTTCCATCCTAACTCCACTTCCCAAAAACAAAAATAAATAAGGACTTAGGAGAAAAATGAACAACTCCTAAGACCCAAATAAAACCAAAGGACAAAAAAACAAAGGGGGACCCATTTTGTTCCAAAATAAAATAGGGTGGTTATACAAGGCATAATATATGGTAACTTGGTGGGCGGGGGCCCTAGCTCGATTGGCTAAGTAATTCCGTTGCGGCTCTGCTGGTCACGAGTTCTAGTCTCCCCCATCCCGTGGTACCGGAGGGCGTGTCGCACCAGCACTGCCGGTCACGTTAAAAAGTTTACCAAGCGCACTGCAGTTTATAGGGGGTCATGCTACCCGATTCCTGCAGTCTAAAATATATATATATATATATATGGTAACTTGGCTAGGAAAATGGTTTACCCATTTTCAAGATACTAAATAATTCAGTCACTCATAACCTCTAGTTTATGAAACATGCCAACTTAAGTAAGATTAGATATATTGAGTAAGGTTGAGCTAGAATCTCATATGTATATCAACATGAACTACTTTGAATCTCACTATGTGCATATATGGTGCATCTTTCTTCATAAAAAAAAATTTCCACCCCTAAACAACTATACCTAAGATCCAAGCTATGTAGGTTGAGTCCTTGAACTATCATGCAATAAAATATTGGGCATTGCTCCACTTCCAGTCAAGCATCCATAGCCCTGACAAAGATACCTCTAGTTCTCTCAATGCATTGCTATATTTCCAGAAAGGCATCCATAGCCCCGATAGAGATACTTGAATCACCCATTTGATATTGAGTCTACTTTCTTTCAATGGTTCTCTTCCTCTTTTCTTTTACAAGATTCATTTATGGGAATTCTTTATTTACTTTTCTCAATACTCATATATAACTAATCTAAAATGTGGGTTGAGAACTATAGTGAACCTTATGACAATTTTGGGAATTAGATTTTTCACTTGGATTAGAGATATAGTCACCCTGAGATGAATAGGCACTTTACATAGGTAGATTTTTTATCTATTTTGTGACAAAATTTAATCATAGTTCATGAGATTATCTACAATGTACCTTATTCTAAATAATTTTTCAAACCAATGTTAAAATGACCATAAGACATAAGTTTAGAATGAAATCCTTCAATAGATATGCCTAAAAATACCTAAGTCAATTTCTCTCCTAGTGCATGCAACATACTTTAAATAAAAACCCCTTCATTTCAAAATGGAAAGAAATGAAAGTCCCCAAAGACCAAGACAAAAAAAAAAGAAGAAAAAAGAATAGACAAGCAAACAAACGAAAAACTAATTACATTTAATGCATGTATACAACCAATTTAGAAATCAGACCCTCATGGGCCAAGGTAATGCTTGAGAAACTATCCATTGACGGGCAATGGAACAGGTTCTCCTATTAGGGTGCTCAAGAGAAAATCATTCTCACCCAAGATCTCAACTATTTGATAGGGACCCAACTAGAGTCTATCAAACTTCTGGTGATCTCCCTTTATCTCTTTATCCTTATCCCACAACAACATAAGATCTGACATCCTGAAAGCCTTTATTTTAGCTCTTTTGTCAAACCAATGTTTGACAACAACTTGGTGCTTAAAAGAACTGTTGTAAAGCAACATCCCTCTATTTTTCCATGTTTAAAAGAGTATTTAGTCTTACCTCAATCTAATCATTCTTTGAATAAAATTCCTATATAAACCTGAGAACATGTATCAGCAAATGTATGGGGAAGACTGGCTCTTGGATATAGACTAACTAAATGGGTAATTTCCTAGAGCTGATTTAATATGAGTTGTATCTGCCCATAAGGAAAATCTCAACTGGGTATGTCAATCCCTAGGATTGTTTTCTAACAATTTCTTTCACTTCTAGCAGGTTATTGTTGGCAAACTCTGCTACACAATTTCCCTAAGGGTAGTAATTAGATGAGTACTTTAAAATAATTTTATGTTCATAGGCCCATTGTATGAACTCAACAGATAAGAAAGTGGGGCCATTGTCACATACCAAGGTGAAGGGTACTCAAAACCCAGTAATGATGTTTACATTAAGAAATCTGGTAACAACCTATGTGGTGTTGTTTTTTCTTGGTTGATTCTTGGTCCAATGTGTACAATAATCAATTTTTGTTAAGATGAACTTATGACCTCAATAAGAGTTTGGATTAATTGCCCCTACAAAATCTAGTTCCCATTGGGAAAATGGTCTTACCTTGTAAACTAGTTGTAAAGGCATTGTAGGATTATGCTCATTCAGTGCAGAGGTTTGGCATGTGTGACATATCTTGACATGTTGGTGTGCATCCCTAAACACATGAGGACAATAGTAGCTTGACCTAAGGATTTGATGGGCCAAGGAATCTATAGATCCATGCCCTATGCCATGCTTACCATGAAATTTAGCCATAGCATGCTTGGATTCTTGTTGATCCAAACAACATAGGTAAACTCCCTCATAATTTAATTCATATAGGGATCCTCCTTTAAGCATGTAATGAGAACTCTTCATCCTCAATGCCCTCCTTTGAGTAGCATTCATCCCCTCTAGGCATTTGTTGTTGAGGAGGAAGAAGATCAAGTCTGTGTACCATGGATCCTTGGTGAATGACTACACTATATACTACTAGAAAGTGATACTCTTGTCAACATATTCCATAGCCTTTGATAAGCCCTATCCTTAGATGAGCTTCATTGGATGGGTTTCTAGATCATATTCTTGCAAAATGGCCATCCACTTTTGTCTTCTCTCCCCTAACTCACTCTACATAAGGAGAGATTTAACAACCAAATCAAGAACTAAGGTAAAAACCTGGCTCCTAAGAATGTAGTGCCTGAATTTTTTTATTGCTCACACTAATGCAAAAAATTTCATCTCAAGGGGAGGGTATCTTACTTCTACATTTCTAAATGGGGATCTCATGAAAGCAATCAGCCTTTCATCTCCTTCACCTCTCCATTGTGCTAAAACAACTATACATTAATGGTCAGATGCAAAGGAATAGATATAGGAGGGATTTAGATAATCTGGGCTATTCAAGAATGGTGCCTCAGATATTGAATATTTAATCTATAAGAAAGAAAATTTAGCCTCATTAATCCATTCTATTTTCTCATCTTTTCTCATCATTTCATTAAAGAGTTTGACAATTTTTGCAAACCCTTTTATAAATTTTCTCACAAAATTGATCCTTTCAAAGAAAGATCTCATCTCCTTTTTACTCCCTCGCATTGTTTATTTCAAGATGGCTTCAACTCTATCAAGTTCTATAGATATCCCTTTTTCTAACATTACATGTCCTAAAAGTTTCCCTTCAGAAACTCCAAACACACATTTTTTAGATTCAGGGACAAACCATAGCTTATACATCTCTTAAGGACTTTTACTAAATTAGTAGTATGATCCTTTATGTTCTTAGAGAAGATAGTTAAGTCATCTAAATAGATAATGATAAACTTACCTATCAAATCCTTGAATGATACATCCATTGCATGATGGAAGGTAGCTCTAGAATTGATAAGTCCAAATGACATCCTATGATAGGAAAATTTCCCCCACTTAGTAGTGAAGGGAGTCTTCATTTTGTCCTCATGGACGACAAGCACTTGATTATACCCAAAATAGCCATCCAAGAATGACATCATCTGAGATCCGTTGACAGTTTGTAATACCTCATCGAGAGAAGGAAGTGGATAGTTATCCTTCTCTGAGGCTTTGTATAGGTTCCTAAAATCAACACATAGTTTGATCTCCCCACTTTTCTTGTGTACTAGACCCAAATTTGCAACCCAAATGGAGTGCCATACTGGGAAGATGATTCTTATTGACAAAATATTTTGCAATTCCTTTTGAATTAATGGCTCAATCAAAGCATTCATTGGGAACTATTTTTGATGGAAGGGATTTGCTTTTGGCTTCAAAGGTATGTTATGCATGATGACCAAGGTGTCAAAAGTATTTAAATCTTCATAACTCTAAGCAATGGTTGCAATGTCTTCTTTTAATACCTTAACTATTTTATTTCCAATCTCCTTAGGGAAGGTTTTACCTATATAGACATTCCATTCTAGACATAACTCATCTAGATTAATAGATTCAAACTTCCCTCCATCAGTTTCTGTTGGCACCCTTTCATGAACCTGAGGATTAGAGTCAAATATTCTTTCCAAAGCTACCATCTCCTTGGGAATGATGTTTCTTTTCAAATTCATTATCTATTTAGTATCACTACTCTTAGGGTCCCAATCCCCATGATCTCTTTTTGACTCATCTATTATCTATCCTTCAAAAACATTAGAACTTTCCAAGAAGGCGAGTATATGTTGGTCATCATTAATGACCTAAAACTTTTAGACATTATCTAGGACTACTAGGATTGAGACTAGTTCAACCAAAAATATTTTCAACTTGGATTCCTACATAAGCTCCAAAGTACTATCAGTGACAACCAATGCATCTGCAATCTAACTATGTTCCCTAGGAATCAAAGTGATTCCAAAAGCATCAAAATCCTCAATCAAATTCCAAATTCTATTTTTGTAAGTAGCCAATCTTTTGTTGTGACAAATATATTGGCTGTGAACTTGTTTGACAATTACTTCAAAATCCCCCATACCTATGAGAGAGGTGACTTTCTTCTAGTGAGCAAACATCAAACCTCAAGAAAGTGCTTCATACTCTGCCACATTATTAGTGCAACCAAACTATAACCTATAAGAAGCAAAGTAAGTTTTCCCCTTTAGATTGGTTAATTCACTCCCTACCCTACTTCATGATTTGGACTTAGAGCCATCAAATTTAAGACTCCATAATTACTCTAGGATTGGTATCTCTCTCTTCTTTGTAGCCATAGTTATATGCTTGCTAGAAGTATGTGGTGGCTTAGAATGAAGCTGACCATCAATATTTGAAGGTAGTTGGGGACAAAGTTTACCTGAAGGTTCACCTAGATTCAAAATCTATTCAAGAACTATTTCCTGAACCTCTTCTTGGATCATATCATGATTTAGTACATTTTTAACCAATGCCTTGGGGATTGGAAGGATATCTAGGGTTAGTGTAACAAGCAAAGGCTGAGATTCCTTGGTCTCTCTTTGTATTTCAAAGCATAGAACCCGAGTCTACTCAAGTTGGGAAGAATCTTCCTTTTGAGCAAGACTAGCTCTTGTTAGTATGGTAACATCTTTTGCTTCAAATGAAAACCTATTGGTGAGTGCTTGGGGTTGGTATTCACCTATTTTCTTAGCTTGGTAGACACTTTTCAAGATATCTTCATAGGGTTGACATGTCAACTTGGAATGATTATAATAATGGACCCTACACCAATTGGGAAGCAATAAACTCCACATATCAACCTCTTCTCCTAATACTAGCCTATCTTATTGCAAATTTTTTATTAGGACTTGCTGGGTAACTGTAGTCATCGGGTCATTCTATTCTAGAGGTAGTGGATCATCATAATGGAGTATAGAGAAAGTCATGATTTCCTCCTTCTTGTAGACCCCTATCTTAGTTTCGAAATAGGCTACCTTGTTGGGAGTATTATATTTAGTAATCATATGTTTAAGCCTATGCTCACTCTCAATTCTAATCTATGTTGCAATCCCTTTCTAGGGAAGCCACATATGTGAGAAGTCTAAGGACAAATATCCTCCAATACTCTTCGTTAGGTCTCTGCTTAAGAGCATACCATAGGTTTCTAGGATATCAACAACTTGGATATCCATGTAAGTTTGGATCCTTGGGTAAAATCCAACCTGTACATGAATGTTCTTAGGTTCTCCTACCACATTGACTTATGTTTTATCCAATTAGATGACCTTT